>OW285194.1:2847500-3483675 GCA_935421135.1 Bugulina stolonifera | reverse complement strand
TACAAGATAGTCTACCCTATCCATCTAAGCATGACTGTCCGTTGTAAGTGTTGAGCAGTTAGAGTGTTTAGACCGAAATCCCACTGCTGCCACCAATGTTATGGATTTTCTTCTTGTTCAACTGTCATTCCATAAACCTTTTCTGGGTTGTCTAGACACTTGCAGATCTAACTTTCACTTTATTAACACTTCAACTTCTCTTCCACTTTCTCTCTACTTACTCTACTCCTCCTTCCTTTACTGTATATAAAAATCCCTTATATATATGTATGTAAAATAGCTACATGCAGCTAGAGCTACATGTAGCTAACTCCTATTATATACGTAAAAAAGCAACAGCTTCCCTAGCCTTACAATACCAGCTTGCAAAAACACTTCTAGAATCTACCACATAATGATAATGTAGGAAATCTTTCTTGCAAGCTTTCTTGATAGATTGCTGATTTGGTGTAATTCAGTGTGTCCACCGATTGAACCTAGCAGATTTGTCTTCAGATTCGATATTACGATGGCTCAGTCCGATGAATTCTACCTACAAAATATTGATTGAACATTAGTATAAGTATTAGCTTATTTTAAATAAATAAAGAGCTGGTACTTACCAAAAGCATAACTACACAACGATTTTAAATTAAAAAACCATAATTAATAATGATTAACTATTATGAGCATTGTAGCTATTCTTAGTTACAAGCGATATAATCAAATTTAAACATTAGTAGTAGATTAATTATAATAGAAATAATAATTCCAATGGGATATGTACACTGTATGTTTAAATTTAATTATATAATATATATTATAATAATCCATTATATTCGATCGTATACTCCTATTCTATTTCAGCACACTATTCATGAACAAAGCAATCATATGCAAACGATAGAATATAATATACGCAGAGTCTGCTAAGTTACGTAATTATTAATCAATTTATTATAATTTAATAATAATTATTACCTCCACAACATTGATAATCAATCACAGCCACGATGGTAGTTAATGTAGAAACGGATAAGCGAAGGTATGCAACCTAGTTTGAAGTGAGGTAAACAAGCACGTGATATTAGACCGCATGAATATTGAATGACTACTGGCATAGCGATCCGGTTCGATAACATCGAACTACACCGAACCATCGATATATCGTTTGGGCACGGTGCCGGTACGATTCGGTGCATAAAAAATTTGGCGGTGTGTAACACCGAGGGTTCACACACCGTTTACATCGTTTGAAAACGAAACACCGTGCAGGCCTAGCTCTAATAAATTCTTACCAGAACGGCATTCTAGCGCGTTCCGGTACACTTTAAGCCTTGAACGCAATAATAGCCGCCGTATATAGTGTTCAGGGCTTAAAGTGTACCGGAATGCTGTTCACTATATACGGCGGCTATTATTGCGTTCTTCTACATGCCTATACATTGTGTTGTAGAACAATAAATATCTGTGCACTAAATATATTGTGCCACTAAATAGTTGAGTACAATGTACTGCTTCCTTAAACACGTAGCATAACCCCTTTAATGGCTAGACACCTGATTCAGATTCTGTACCCCTTACACTAAATACATTTACATTAAAAATATTCAATAATAATATGTATGTGCATGTACACTCTGAAACAACTAGTGTAAAAATTGAGTATAAACGTTACATTATAACGTACAAATATACATCTACCAGTATGTAATGTTAGACAAGTATACAGAGAAGAAAATTTACTTCTTGTTTGATTGTACTGTTATACACTAGTCTTGTTGAGCGTGTTACTTCTATAGTGAGTCAAACAGGTTTACCATGATTTATTGTAATGAAATTACCAGACATTGTTTATCACAACTATTAAGCTTGCATAACAATCTGAAGAAGCCCAAATTTATACGGTTTTAACGTAATGTTATACTAAGATGAATCTACCTATTATTTAGTGAATCACACGTTAAACATTGTTCCTCCATGTTTTGAAGCATTCCTATAAAAGTTTTGAGACAAGTCTAATAAAGTTAGTCAACGTAGAAAACCATTGCTGTTATAAATTATTGTTACAAATTTACATTGTAAAGCAGTGCTCCCTATCATACAGTAAATCATATGTTTGATAGAACCGAAAGTATTATTTGTCAAGAAACAATACATTTAACGTGGAATTCCAATGCTATGTCACGGAAATGAGTGTACCTTTCTAGCCAAGTATTATGTAGAGGATGTAATATCATTACTGTCAACTCCTTATAATAGACTTTCATATAATTATTGTAAGCAAACTTTTACATGTAAGTATACTGATTTACTTACCACACATCATAGTAAGATTCCCACAGTTACTACATAGTACAATCTATTGATATCCATTGTGCTGGAATATCTCTCAAAAGTTGATTCCTAAATATCAGTTAATATGACTGTGTTAGTCACTTATATACCCATCTCAACCATTAACCTAATAGCTTGGAAACAATGGAATAATGTAACTCCGTAACTAATCATGCCAATACAAACCTCTTCAAAGTACATTACTAATTGTCTAATTGTCACTGCCTTAAGCAAGCTTGTACTGTTCTACATTTTATGAACTTTCATTCCTAATTCATATCGTAATACTGTCTCTTGACAATGTTCATTCCGGGGTCTATCTGTCTCACTATTCAGTTTTACAAGTCTTCCCATCCTGCCTACCTGTATAATGTCTGAATTAACAATGGATTTGAACTTTATCAGTAGTATTATTTGAGATGCCTGTTCAGTTTGATTAATACTCCTTTTTGACTTAACAGACTTAACACAAGCCATATTTTTGATACAACATATAACAAATTTAAAAATAATAGCATGTAATTATAATGCTGCGCGACGAAGATGAGTGTAACTTCCCACTCAAGTACATAACAGATGATGCGTATCATGACCGTTAACTCTCAATGATGCACATACATATAAATAGACTGGCTTACTCACCACATGTCATATAAAGTAAGATTCCCACGGCTGCTGCATAGTACAGTATATTGATATTCATTGTTTTGGAATGTCCCTCTAAAACTGAATTTTTTGACTAGTTTATTTCTGAGTATCAGCTGATCAGAGAGTGTGACTTATATACCCATGTGAATCCTTACCCTGATAGTTTGAAAACCATAAAATAATGAAAATAATTGACTGATCACAACAATACAGACCTCTTCAAAATGCATCATTACGTGTAATTGTCCTATTGACTCCTTGCGCAAGCTTTTACCGTTCTACGTTTTATGAACGTTCATTTCCGGTCCATATCATAATACTGTCTCCTGACAATGTTCATTCCCAAGTCTATCTGCCTCACCATTCACTGTTACAATTCTTCCCATCCTACTTACCTGCATCATGTCTGAATTAACAATTAATTTGAACTTTTGTCAGTTGCATTATTTAGGATTTCTGTTCTATTGTATTGATACCCCTTTTTAACCTTATGTTCAGCACACTTGACTTCTCTTGCCACTGGCTAAAGTGATCATAATATTTGTATTCTCGATGTGTCTGAAATATCATAGATTAAGCAACTTTGATTATGCACATTGGAACCAGGCATTCTTTGGTGCAAGTAAAAAAACATAAAAGTTCCCTGAATGATTGACCTGATCTGAAAAACCATTAACCAGGAAGTGTTGCCAATTTCTTCAAAGAGACAGATGAACAGGAAATGAAGGAGATAGAGAAAGATACATGTACATGGAAAGGTCGATGAGGCGAGGCTAAGATGGTGTGAACATATGCACAGAAAAAAGATTAATTAACGAGGTGAGCTATGGATATGATAGAAGCAGGAACGAGAAGACCAGGGCTACTGAGGAGAATTCATCAGCTTTGTAGTGGCTTTTTAGGCAGCTTAGGCCTTGGGAAGTTACATTGTATAATTGTATAATGTAACTTCCCAAAGCCTAAGCTACATTTGTCAAGCTCATTGACAAATTTAATAGCCTTAGAACTGATAATTTAAAAAAACTGAAAGAACACATTTGTCGAATACAGATGCTTTGTAGTTAAGGGCATTATTTTGGAAGTTGCAGTGAAATGTAATGTTAGCAACAGATGAACCAGTAATGCAATAACTAGTCATGTAACAGTAGACAATGCATATTGCAAATAGCAGATAATTAAAGTAAACAATCCAACCCTTGGATTATAATTCCCTACCCATAACATTTTAAGCTCACTGTCATATTGTAATGGTCAGGACATTATTTTTAGTAATACGGCCTCAGCCCACCTAATGGCTTAACTAATCCCCGTGTACTTACCTACATTTAGTCTATTTTTATTAATTGTTTTGACTACATGGTTCTAATTACTGCGCATTTTATACCCTTTTATACCCTATGATACCCTTTTGTAACTGGGGCCAACATCTCAGAAATAGCTGTAATTCTGTAACTGATTTTTTACAAGAATTTCATGTGTTTAAGGAATGCTCGTTTTGGCCAATCGATTTTGGGTCGGCCTTCAGCCTTCCGGCTGCCATATTGTTGGGAAATCCCCGGACGACACATTGTCGGCCATTTACCAAAACTATTCTCTGGAAGTTAGAATGCTGTAATGCTTTTTGCGCGATTGTGCTGTCGTACTAAGACGACTCCCTTGTCTAAAATGAAGAGCCTATGAGTGGTGCTAGGCCTTCTCATTACACGAAAGATCAACAGGTAGTAGTAGTCAAATAACTGCTCAAGACGACCCATATGGTCCCTAGTCGAAGCTTGTTTGTCATACTGAGAAAGAGAGTGATTCGACCTAGATCTTGACAACTGTAACAACCTATCTACGAAGTGAAAGTTTCTGTATATGAGTATAGATGTTTCTTTAGGGAGATCCAAGCATGAACTAAGACATTGAACATAAAAACAGCGTGCTTTATATTTTAAAGCACGCTGTTTTTATGTTCAATGTCTTAGTTCATGCTTGGATCTCTGGAAGTTCTTATACTATATTATAGTATAAGAACTCCCGGAGGAAGTTCCGGTAAAAAAGCCGACGTAGTGTCCTAAACAGATGCCATAGAGTCGTGCGGAAATTGCGCAACAATATGGCGACCAGAAGCCTGATGGCTGACCCAAAATAGGTCGGGTACAACAAAAGATACTTAGAATCATCCAAATCATGTACAAATTTAATATCAGGCAATTCTGGGAGGTCGGCCCTCATTACATGGGTATAAAATGGTCACAGTTGCACAGTAATGGGACATTACAGTCTGCAAACTACCGAAATAGTGCAGGAGGTCTGCTATTCGCTGTCTCTACTACCCCCATCAAACCTGCCAACACAGCGGCAATGTATTACTCTTCATTATTCATGAACTTAGTGCCTACAAATATTCATGGTATGATAATTATGTTATAGTGCTACTGACCATCTAACTTTGGCTGGTATACTTGAGTTACATCGAACAATATTATGTATATTTAGATTTCTATCCATTTCATGGACTCGGCTAAATTTCCACTCAGCATCGCATGATACAGCGAAACAGACCTTTTAATTTCATGTAACTGCTGATTATTATATAGTTATTGTATGACAGCAACATCTGGTGACCACAAAGTCATTCATACAATGTACATGTAGGTGAACTGTACTGAAGTTTTGAAGTTCTGAGTTGAATACACCATTAGAGAGCCTAGTAGCAGCTGATGGGTTTGTGGAATAAAAGTTAGTTAATATTCCTAGACAATAAATTTTATTGGTGAATATAGGCTACTTTTTATTTTCATGAATCACATGCCTAATTATTTGAAACTGTAGACTGTAGTGCTACTATTGCTAGTATCTGTTTTACTGAATGAACACTGTATTTCTTATAAAACAGCTGTGTGAACTCGATATTCTTTCTGCGTGTCAGAGGTGAGCTAACCAAAAAAGGACTTTGAAAATGGACGAAAAGCTAGGTGGAAATAACTCCCAATGCTGACATAACTATGGTTATTTTAAAAAAGTTTGAGACTACTCTTGTTGAGTTTAGCATCTGTTAGCTACTACTAAAAGTGCTGTAGATAGGCTAGTAGGGGTATCGAGACGTAATACTAACATAGTTAGTTTCGTGAAAATGTTTCTGAAATTTCCTGTCCCAATCTCAAGACACGGTAGCCATTCCACCATCCATCGGGTCCTCTGCACAGACAAATCCTCCTTACAACATTAGAGCAACCTCCAGTCAAGTCACGCTTCAATCTACGACATGCTCGAGCACACCTCCTGTCGTCACCTGGACAACCTTCATTGCCTTTAACATTGCCTGTACCAATACAGAGACCATCATGTGGTGAATGGATATATTGTACATTGTATATATAAATTACAATCAATAACTTACATGACTTGTAAGTGTGCCCATTAAGTTGAACTATACTCCAAGTGCCAAAACAGAACATTTAAGTCCAGCTTCAGGCACTCAACTTGCTCTACATATAAATTGCCTTTTTGATTTCTATAAGCAGTACATTTATACTTAATATCTGGCGACCCGATTGTGATTCTGTACCTCGTACACTAACTACATGTACATTTACGATGATGTATACACACCCTGGAATAACTACATTGTAGAGGTGTAAACCTTTGGTGTCAATGTTAAATTATCACATATGTCTGCATGCACTTAATGTCAGACAAGCATACAAGAAGGAAACTTACTTGCTGTTACCCTGCACTTACACACTAGCTGAGTAAAAATTCAGTCGAAAACCGTTGCCATTATTTGATAAAATTATCAAACACTGTTTATCACAACTACAATGTATTAGGCTTGCATAACAATTTAAAGGTGCCAAAGTTTCGATTGCTTTAACGTAATAATATATAATTGATTCTACTTATCATGGTGAATCACACATCAGGCACTTCCTCAATTTTTTTAAACATTTCCTTCAAAGTCAACTTAGAAATTCATTGTTGTTAATAATTATTATTATTACAGATAGACGCTGTGAGACAGTCACCCTATCGTAGGTCATGTGATTGATAAAACGTGATTTTGTTTCAAAATAATACAGTTACATAAAATTCTAATGCTATATCACGGAAAGGAGTGTACTTCCCTACTCAAATAAATGTAGAGAATGTCTATCATGACCGCCAACTTTTAATAATACCCTTTCACATGTTACAAACACACTTTAACTTATAAGTACACTGATTCACTCACCGCACATTACATAGAGTAAGATTCCCACAGTTACTACGTAGTATAATGTATTGAAATTCATTGTGCTGGAATATCCCTCAAAAGTTGATTCCTGAATATCAGTTAATATGACTGTGATAGTCACTTATATACCCATCTGAACCATTAACCTAATAGCTTCCAAACAATCAAATAATGTAACTACTTGACTAATCACTTCAAGACAAACCTCTTCAAAATACATGCACAATGACTAATTGTTTTATTTAAACTACTTTATGCCAGTTCTACATTTTATAAACTTTCATTCCTGCTTCATATCATAATACTGGCTTTGGACATTGTTCAGTCTCACCACCCAGTGTTACAAATCAATTATCATCCGGCTTACCTGCATGATATCTGAATTAACAATGGATTTGAACTTTATCAGTTGCATTATTTGAGTGTTTTGTTCAATTATATTTACTTCCAGTTGCCACTGGCTAAAGATATCATCTCTACGTATTCGCTACCTCTTTTCTTTTCATGAAATTTATGTTTCCTTGCTTAATGTTTCCTCCTGATACCCAGTTATTCAAACTATCTACATGGATGTATTTTATTCTTTGTTTGCCTCTGCTACGCTTACCCTCCATTTTCCCTGCTAAAGTAAGATGCTTCAGACCGTTTGGTCGATATACATCACCCATAAACTGTGGTTTCCTCTTTCTTATTGTTCTTAATAGTAATATTTTAACATTGCTTGCATTAACAATGCTTCATTTGTTTTCCTCTCTTTCCAGGATATTCCCAATATTCTTCTGATGAACCACATTTCCTTATAAGGGGCCAATTTTTACTGCCATACAAAAGTTTTGACTACACATAGGGATTCTAAACTTTGTTGATGTTCAGAGAGCTCTGTTAGACATAATTGGCCGTAACATGCATAGTTGTGTTATGTTCTAAAGGTGTCTCTGCGCATTATTATCTACCAAATACTTGTATGTATTAGCCACCGAACTCTCTCACAAGCAGGTCAAATCAGCCAATATTTTGATGTTTAACTATCTGGTTCTGTAACTTTTAATGCTGAGCTCAGATAAAAATGTAACCCTGAAGAGATGAAAATTTTCACAAAGTTAGAACATAGCAAGAGAATCAAAATTTTGCAGCTAGATTTCTACCATAAGACGCTCTTTTGCCTTACAGTTCTCTGACTCACACATGTATTTTCATTCTTTCACAACTAGACTGCATTCACGGATGTCTCTACTAACTACATGTAACTCTATGTCTATTACAGTGGCTAGTGCAGGTTGGATCGTTATTAGATTGAGTCTATCTATTGGCTTTTTCGCAATTGGGGAAGGTGGCCATCATGAGTATAACATGGATTGCCAGCCACTCAAGTGAGGCATGTCCTAACCTGCTGTCAGACTCGAAACTCGAAATAAAATCTTGTAGAATATAATTATCATCGATCCACTTTTGGACAACATATAAGCAAAGTTACCTAAACTAGCCTTGAAGTACGTGTAGATGCAGAGGATTTCTGTAGTATCCGTGCTGTGGAAGTGCTATGTAATTTTTGTAAGACGCCGAAAAATTTACATGTATGACCTGTTAGCAGTCACTTGTGTTAGCAGTTGATCTTATGGTGTATCCACTATGTATTCAACAACAGCACAAAAGTCAACTCATGACAAAGGACTTAGAACACAGACAGAGGCAAGTAATAAAAACATGTGCAAGTAATTAAGGCTAGTACTAAAAACAATACAGAAGTTACAATTGACCAATCAGGTTAAACTCAGTATAAAAGCATGACAAACGTTGAGGTTAATATATAGGACAAACAGCAAGTAGTAGTTACATGTAAGGCACAGAGACTGTCATATGAAAGCCATCAATTGACAATTGTGTATTACACTATCCTAACACTCCTTCTTAATTCACAATTGGCACAAGGCCGAGTCTATCTCTCAGTCTTTTGAATGTTTCGGTATACACAGGCTTGGTGAGCACGTCAGCAACCATATCTGATGTGGGACAGTATTCCAGCTTGATTACGTTCTCTTGTACGGCTTGTCTGACATAGTGGTATTTAATGTCTATGTGTTTTGTCCGATTGTGACTAACAGGATTAGCAGCAATAGCCATCGCACTTTGGTTGTCTTCGTGTATGCTTGTAGGGACATCTGGGTTCTCGCCTAGTTCATCTAACAACTTCCTCATCCAGCTCACCTCTTGTGTAGCTGCACTGAGAGCAACATACTCGGCTTCAGCAGTAGAGAGAGCAATGACAGTTTGTTTTTTGCTTTTCCAAGACACAGCAGCATTGCTCAGCATCAGAACGTAGCCCGATGTGGACTTACGTTCGTCCAGGTCTCCAGCCCAATCTGCATCGCAGAAAGCAGCCAATATCTCTCCTCTCGTTCCGTCACTGGTGTATCTCAACCCAAGGTCAAGAGTTCCATTGAGGTATCGTAGAATTCTTTTCACAAGAGCCCAGTGCGTACTCGTAGGTTTAGAGGTGTACCTTGCAGCACAACTAACTGCGTAGGCAATGTCAGGTCGAGAGGCTATGCTTAGATACAGTAGACTTCCAACAACTGACTGATACGCCTCTTGGTCCACAACCGCCTCATCGTTTGTCGTACTTCTAAGCTTTAAACCAGGATCCATCGGGGTTGGGGCAGGCTTGGAATTTTCCATTCCATATTTCTTCAGAATATCACGGATATAACGTCCTTGGCCAATCAAGACATCGCCTGTTATATCGTCCTGAGCGATTTTCATTCCGAGAAAGTGATGCAGTGGTCCCATATCTTTCATGTCAAAGAAACTCTTGAGCTGTTTCTTGATAGTGTTTATCTCTGACACCTCCTCTGCTGCAATCACCAGATCATCAACGTATACTGCAAGATACACAGGTACTTTCGCTGACTTCATGTACAGACATGGATCAGCACCAGTCTGAGTAAATCCCATATTGATCAGTTTCTCATCCAGGGCAGCATTCCAGCAGCGTGGGGATTGCTTTAGGCCATACAAGCTCTTCTTCACCTTGTACACCATATCCTTACCCTTACCCTTCTGTATGAAACCATCTGGCTGCCTCAAGAAGACCTCTTCTTCTAAAACACCATGCAAGAAGGCGGTGGTGACATCCATTTGATGCAGTTGGAGTTTATACTTTGCAGCAAGGGCCATCAGTGCCCTGAAAGATTCGAATCTGACAACAGGGCTAAATGTTTCATCATAGTCCTCTCCAAACTTTTGGGTGAAACCTCGTGCCACAAGTCTTGCTTTATATCTCTCAATATTACCTTCTGCATCCCTCTTGACTTTATACACCCATTTGCTTCCAACCACTTTCCTTCCTGCTGGCAGCTCAACTAGATCCCATACATCATTGCTCTCCAATGATTCTAACTCCTTCTTCATTGCATGCAACCATTTCTTCTTATCTCTACCTTTCACAGCTTCATCGTATGTCATCGGTTCTGGTTCGTGCTTGGTATCATTAGCTACACTGACTCTCTCACCATAGAACTCAGTCTGCTTTCTCTCTCGACTGGACCTTCTAAACTGAGCGTCTTGTTCCACAGTCTCAGACTGAGCCTCAATGATTTCTTCATCAAATGTTGCTTTGGTCTCTTTGACTTTCTTTGTGCTATCTATTTCCTCATATGTAGTGTAGCCTAGACTACCTTCGTCGAATTTTACATCTCTGCTGTAAAAGACTCTCCTTCTCATCTGGTCATAAAGTCTATACCCCTTGACCTGAGTCCCATAGCCAAGATGAATGCATTTCCTGGACTTGGGATCTAGCTTGGACCGCTCATCTTTTGGAATGTGTGCATAAGCTGCACATCCAAAGCGCCTCAGGTGTCCCACTGTTGGCTTCATGCCAGTCCAAGCTTCAAAGGGGGTTATAATTCCCAATGGTTTTGTGGGGCTGCGATTATGCAAATATGTTGCCGTGGCAAAAGTATCCGCCCAGAATACCCTTGGCAACCCAGAATCTGACAACATGCAGCGTACCCTTTCTCCAAGGGTTCGGTTCAGACGTTCAGCTACTCCATTTTGCTCAGGAGTCTTGGGGATAGTGTACTCATGTCTGATACCTTGTGTTTTCAAGTAGTCTTCAAACTCTTTTGAGACATATTCACCTCCATTGTCAGTTCGCAAGGTCCTCAGACTTGCTCCAACACTCTTCTCAGCCACAGCTTTCCACTCTTTGAATTTTTTAAAAACCTCACTCTTCTTTCTGATCATGTAGGTCCATGTGAATCTTGTCTTGTCATCAACAAAGGTAACCACATACTCAGATCCACTGAGTGATGGTACTCCCATTTTACCACATACATCAGAATGGACCAACTCGAGTGGTTCTCTGCTTTGTATATCTGATTTCACTTTGAAGCTACTTCTTGTCTGCTTTCCTTCGACACAAGGTTCACAGAAGCGATTATTCAGGCTAGGTTTATAGCCAAAACCATTCACCATACCTTTCTTAGACAGTGTGTTCATCCTATCCCAGCCAAGATGACCATACCTTTGATGCCACAATACAGGATCACTCTTGGCTAAGAGCGCTTCCGGTTCACCCAAAGAGCACCGAATCCGGAACAGGCTCCCTACTCTGTCTGCATATGCCACAACGTCACCATTACTACCTCTTATCTCACCTCCAGTCTGGTCAAAGACCGTAGTCTTCCCATACTCCGAAGCTTTTGCAACACTGAGTAAGTTGTATGAGAGTCCAGGCACCAACAAAACATCATGCAGACGCATCCTCCTGTGTTTTCCTGACTTCATGTTGACCTTGATTGTCACATCTCCTTGCCCCAATGCCTTCAGTTGCCTACCGTCACCTAGAGTAACCTTCACCGGTTTCTCTAATTCTTGGTAAGAACAGAAGATTTCTTTGTCCTGGCACATGTGGCAAGTTGCCCCGCTATCAACAATCCAATCATTACCTGACTCGCATCTTGTTGATAGTGCATGTTGGACTATCAGACCAGCAGATTCATCACTACTACTGCTTTCACTGCTCCATGTAGCCTTGGCTTTGTGTGCTTTGTGCTTCGATTTCTTTCCTCTGTGTTTCCCTTTTTCTTTCTTTGATTTTTGATGACGGGAATTATCATTTTCCGGGCAGTTTCTGGCAATATGGCCAAACTCCTCACACCTATAACACTGTGGTCCTTTCTGGTGTTTGTTCTTCTTCCGAACCATCATTGCAGTCTCTTCACCATCATGAGCTCCATTAGCTCTGGCTTGTATTTTCCGTTCCTCGTGAAGGAGCCGCTCTGTCACAACCTCCATCTTAGGCACTTCAGCATTAGCTTCCAAAGCAGTGACTAAAACACTGTACGACTCCGGGAGACTCGCCAATAATGTCACAACCTTATCTTCCTCCTCCATTGGTGCTCCAATCACAGCTAACTCACTAAAAACTTCAGTCATAGATTTTATGTGGTCTGTCACACAGTTGCCATCTTGTAGGCTGAGCGAGTTCAACCTTCTCCTCAGTGCAAGTTTGTTAGCCCAGGTTTTCTTTTGAAACTGGTCTTGCAAGGCATTCCACACAACCACTGGATCAACAGGGTCTCCAAGCAGATACAGCAATGATGGCTCAATACTCAGCACAATCGTAGCTAACGCCTTGTCACTACGTGCCATAAACTTAGCCCGCTTATCCACATCCGTTGACTCCGGTGCCTGCTGAGAACCATTCACAATGCCCCATACACCATCTCTGATTAACACCATGCGACACTGTACTTTCCATGTGGGATAGTTAGTTCCATTCAACAATACGATTGATGCACCTTTACTATCCATAGTGATCTGGGCCCATAACCTGTTAGCAGTCACTTGTGTTAGCAGTTGATCTTATGGTGTATCCACTATGTATTCAACAACAGCACAAAAGTCAACTCATGACAAAGGACTTAGAACACAGACAGAGGCAAGTAATAAAAACATGTGCAAGTAATTAAGGCTAGTACTAAAAACAATACAGAAGTTACAATTGACCAATCAGGTTAAACTCAGTATAAAAGCATGACAAACGTTGAGGTTAATATATAGGATAAACAGCAAGTAGTAATTACATGTAAGGCACAGAGACTGTCATATGAAAGCCATCAATTGACAATTGTGTATTACACTATCCTAACATGACCAGCCTACTGTAATTACATTGATATGTATAGTAACTATCGTATACTTCAGATCTACAGATTTACATATATATAATACGTGTATTTCTGATCTGATGTTGGCTACCCTATGCTAGATGAGCACAGAGCATAGAGTTGTCTTTCCTTACCCATGTATGACACACCTTACCTAGCACTTAAGCACACCCATATGATTGCATGGTGTTGCCTACGTTGAGCTTGGGTTAGTGTGGATCTATGACCCCACCGTCAACCCCCCAGCCCCACCCCCACATTACAGTAGTCCCCAGTTCAGCGGGCTGCAATCTTAAGCTACTCATGATTATAGTAGGAGGGGTTTGCTATTCCCCGCATCTATGTGTACGACTCTCAACCGACAAGCAAACCATGTAGAAAAACAGTATCTTTTTTTCGTTACTTTAGTGCCTAAAACTCTGATTTGCAGAGGATGTTCGAAAATAGAAGCATTGGTGCACCCCCACCAACACCACTCCCTCTCACGACTGATGCTGTGCCTTATCACTTCGTTGGAGATGAGGCTTTTCCTCTCAAGTTATACCTTATGAAGCCCTATCCTAGAGCAACACAGCAGCTAGATCATGATCGCCTTGTCTACAACTATAGGCTTAGTTGAGTAAGAAAGATAGTAGGTATGTATCTAAACGACGCATTTATATATATTATTTTGCCATTCTAAGGCCATGCAGTGAACAAAGTTATGTTTGTACAATGTAGGAAGACAACTTCAAAAGAGCGTTTTGAAAAAATAATTGCTTGATATGCTATATCACTAGTTACCCTATATATTATAGAGAATGCATTTGGAAGACTAGCAGCAATGTGGAGAATATTTCACGGACCAATCGACATTAATCTTACTAAAGTTAAATGAGATGGCTGCTCAAATGTGCGATTGTATTCCTGAATAACAATAAAACACAGATGATACAGAGCTACCCCTGTTGGGAATAAATACTTCATTTAACTCCTATTTACCCATGAAAAATTAAATTAGCAGAAAGTTTACATGTAGTTACAGAATTATTTTATACTCACTCCTTTAAAGTACTTCCTGTGTGCATTGTAAATTTTTTCAACTTTCTCAGTAGTCAGCCCTATCAGCTCCCCTAAAGTTGTTAGCGCAGTTTGCTTAGCCTGTTTATTGCAAAATAATGGGAGTCTGCTATCCCATATTGCAGGAAATTGTTCTAAATTATTAATAAATAAATAAATTTGTTCAACTGATGCATTAACTCTGGTCATTAATATTGTACTATATTTTAATCAAAGTAGTTGAAAGAGAAATCCAAGTAGTAATGATATTGAAAGAGGCTTGGCGGAAGTGCAAATGTTCTGAAAACTTTCTCGAAAGTAGAATCGCTAGTTGCAGATTTCTGATTGGTCAATTGCTCCAGTCCTGCCTCATTTAACAAACGTGTGAAAGAATTAGTAATGACACAGTTAACAAAACTGCATTTTCAGGCTATTAAAACGGATTTCAACCATTTTTCCTCACAAAGTAGGTTGCATAACCAGGCCAAGTCCCAAATTGCACCTCAAATTAAATCTTGACTGACCTTTACGGCCATAGCCAATTAACTGCATTGGCGATAATTATAGTCACTATATTATAATAGCGAATGTGGTATGTAAAACTTGAATCTGAGAATTCAGCCCTTTAGACCCAAAAAGACAAAGTGCTTATTGCAGAAATGGAATCTAAATGTGTGAATCGTACAATGTATATATAGCAACATTTTCACCATTAATTTTCACTATTAAGTTTTGTAGATTTAGCCTTGAATAACACCCCAAAACGCCAACTCGAACGATGGCCATGTTGAATTTGAGCCGCTTTCGCCATACAGTTTATTTTGGAGAGTTTTTTTTTGTTCTCAAAAATTCATTTATCCTTGTGTTGAGCTCCTCTAATCCTTAATTATTGTATATCAGCTTTCTGTTCAACATATCCAGCAGTGTTTATTTGGTCGATTTTCAGTGAATTTGGGTCAAACTTGCTCCGAGAGGTACTTTCAGTGACCTCTGACCCTCAATATGTTGAACATACAGGTTTGAATGAGTAATGAAGCTGGAACACGTATATAAAAGTATATATGTAACAAAAATTGTAGCTCTAAGTATCATACAGTGGCCACAGTAATAATTTGAATGTTCAGGAATTTCAAAAAAGTCCATTTGGAGTTGTCCCTACCACATTTTCCCACCTTTCAACGAGCTGCTGCCGGAACCACAGGAGTCAAATAGAAAAAAAATTGGCGATTTCCCACTAATTCAAGGTTGCTTTTTCTACCTGCGAGTTTTCAAAAGAATCTGAGTTGGACCAGCGCGCATATTCGATCAATCCCCGTGGAGTGGCCCTATAAAGCAAATAATAGTGTCCTGACCATTACAATATTAGCACTACTAAACATATATTATAAAATGTATGCTTAGTAGTGTTAATATCAAAATTAATGAGAGTACCGTGCCCTGCTGCAGGCCAGCTCAAATGTTATGTAACCGCATTCTAGAACATATTAGTTTTATATTGGAGTCATCTTCCCTTCAACTAATATCTTCCACATGGTGTACATGCCTATGAATTTTACTTCTCTACTCACCTCCAATGAAATGAGCTACTGAAGCTATCCAATAACAGTGACCTCCCACATATGACTAGAATGTAGGGTAATCATGTATGTGCGTGGGTATATCCTTCATGTAAGACACCCACGAAAATATAACTAGCCTACTATATAACTATATACTATATATACTATATACCCTCATTACCTTGCTTAGCTCCGGCAGAAGTTGAGGGTGGTAAGATGCTTTGCCTCTTTAGATGTTTCTTAGCTGGGTCCTGAGTATGGGAAGATGCTGAAGTCTGCACATAAATAGCCTTAGTATCTATTACACTATTAAAGACTGCAGGCTATAGCTGAATATCATAACTAACAGCACAGGACAATATACAGTTATCATGCCATAAGATGTAGAATATAATATTATACACAGATGTGTGACAGAAAAACCATCTGCTTACCTGACTCTGATCACTGGATATACTGGCTGTTCTCTCTACAGTTCGCCGTGAAGTAGCTGTAAAACCACCCAGAGAAAAGAATAAATTATACGAATTTGCTGCAGCTAGTACAAATGACTATGTTATAACTGTTCAATATTCATTCATGCAATTATGTGAAAACAGGAGACACATGTAAGTCAATGTATATGTCACTAACATAGCAGTAGCAGATATTCAAAAGCCGGCCCTCACTGGCCTATGTAGGATACTGGTACTTTGTACTTAGTAAATTCCCAGTGAGCACACGAGAAATAGAATACCCAATCACATGGGACAGTCCAGTTATAGCTTTGTTACATGATTCATTGACTAATTTCCATGGCAAAGTTATTTTGGCAATGTGGATGAAGTGAATAATTTAATATTAAACACAACTTTGGATACTAATTTACTACGAATTATTACAAGACCTCTATAGTATGGAGTCTAAATAGCAAACAGAAACTTCTAGAACAGAAATTAGTAAACCAATCACTGATGTGAGCAAACAAAGTGCAAGTGTGAAGCCAACTCTAAAGTCAAACTAGACCACAATATGTATAGTAATGAGGAAACAGCAAGTATGCACACAGCCAGTGCAGTTAATATTGGAATGGGAGTTGTCTACCCATGCATCAAAAGGAGACAACTCCACAATGTGGCAGCTTACTAATTCTCTAGGTGTACATAGACTCCAGTGATTTTAGTACGTAATGCAGTGCACACAAAGTGTATTAGATTGGATAGTAAAGTGATGCAATGCAACTGACTTTTTTGACTGACTTATCCACACAGCTGTTCACCTCTAAGAGGTGCATGTACAATGTATATACTTGATAACATCAAGAAAAACGTTCAAATTTAATATTTTAGCCCAAATCCTTTGGCATATTGAATTATTTCCTCTATTGATAATACAATATTGATGGCTATAAAACCAAGTCACTGGTCCATTGCATCACTTGGAAACGTTAGACTATCAACTTACTATCAGCCTCATTGTCAAGGGAAGCTAAATCCAAATCTGGCATAACACAATAAACCAGCTTATAAGAACCAACCAACTAGCTATGATTAGTAGGCCAATAGTGTAGGCTTAATACCACATGTGAATTGAGACACCAAATGACTATATGCATATACATGTTAGCAATGAAAAGTAAACTGATAGTTTGTCCAAGTGCTCATTCAAATTATAGCTACATTATAAGTTAGTTACAAAGACTGTGGTCCTGCGAATTCCACCATTTTGATCCATAAAATGATCAACATTCTAGAAATCTACTGAAATCTAGTGTCAATTGTCTTGCCATGTTGTCGTTTTTCATATGACCAGAAATAATAATTCAACAAACACTCTGTACTGAAGGCAGTCTATGGAATATCTTATTGATGATCACACATGAATTCACCATGTCTATCGTAATCCAAGTATTTGTTGGGAAATATTCAATCTAATGCACATAAGAGTTGTCTTCTCTCTACTCTATCTAATTTAGATAGAAGAATACCTACCTGAAATATTTAGCTTGGGCTGCACGTTTCTAGTTACTGGTTTAGCAGGAGTCTTAGCATTCTGTTCTATCTGTTTACTTATATCTGCCCACTTGCTCTTCGGCTTGCTTTTCTGAATCACAGGCTAGAAAACACAACACACTGCTATAGCACTTGGACTCAAAGATAAGTACTGGGACTCTTATAAACTCAGGGGCTTCAAGGTATAAAATCATAAGAGCGATTGGTGTGAAAAGAGACTCTAACTATAATTTATGGAACAATAAATAAATTTGAGATTTCCAAAAGACAGCAGTTCATGCAATGAATAGTAATACTAGGTTACGCTTACCTTGGATGGTGCTTCAGCTTTCTCCTCTACAACACAGAAGTATTGGAGTTATATTACCATGGTATTATTAACATGGTACATGTACATGTATATTGGAGTTATATTACCATGGTATTATTAACATGGTACATGTACATGTATATTTTTAGTTAACCAAAACATAGTTCGGGCCTGTGACAGATGAAACTAGAATGAAAGCTTCTTTCAGCCACCACAAACAAATGTGTATAATTGAGCTCAGAAAAGGCATATTTACAAAATATTATAACTCAAATTATGAAACAACTCTACAAAAAAAACTCTCCTAATTTTGTTCGAAATTTCTTGGAGCTTAGAAGTACAGACTTCCTGTTGCTCTTCGAAGATATTGGTTATGATATTCCTCGAATAAATTGCACTTGCAGTTTGATGGTGGAAAAAAATAACATCCTAACATGTTGTTATAAGGAGCGTGTCCAACTTCAGTATGACTAGAATGTAGGGTAATCATGTATGTATGTGTACAATGATAGTCTGAAGTCAATGGTGGGTTTAATACAATAGTGCTTGTTTTTGAGAACATTGTGTGTGTGCGCTGTCATGTATAGCCTATAGCGATAGCAATCATACTGTAGCTAGTACTAGTACTAGTAATACAAAACTGAGCATGCATGGGTTGTCATGAATACAGTTCTTAGCATTATTTTGTTCCACATTTACATGTCTGTTTAATTCTATTTTTGGAGTTGCCCCTGTCTTCCCAATAACTGCTGTAAGGTATATAGAAAGCAGATGTAAAGCTTCAACATTCCATCCAGAGCTAATCAGAACTGCATGTACTGCACAATTGGTAACATCCAATAGCTAGCAGTACAACATCTTTACTCAGTTGCTTGTGCAGAGAAATTGTAGGGTACACAATCATGCAGTACAGTATTAGCAAGCCTGAAAGAGCCTTACTAGGCTTGTCTACACATAATGTCGCAGATTTATTGGGTAGTTGCACAAGGACACACTCTAGTAAATAAGTTCAGTAACACCTTGCAAGTGCAATTGTCATTTATTTCTATTCTACATTGTACATCAGTTAATATTAATGTGGGATATACATGTGCAATGTGCATGTACATAATATTATTATGGTTATTCCAGGACAGTACAATAGTGTATAATACACTATGTACTGTAATAAGGCTAACAGGTAATACATGTATATAACTAGTCTGTAGGTGTACACTGTGCATCTATTGTATGTAAGTAATGGGTGGCCGTAATCTCATCAGTGATATTCTCTCATAGCCAGTAGTGAAGCGATCAATTACTGTGGGCTACTTTTACAATCTAAACTTTGTATGCATAGAACTGTGGATACACGTCCTATCTAGGACCTTTTATGACAGGAGTTATGCACATTATTGAGTAGAATGTACTATGCTCTACCATAACAGTAATATAGCAGTCAATCTACCAGTGTGACGCAGATAGCAGCAATGATTGAGGGAGACAACTCCATATTGTATTCCCTTTATGACAAATTGTGCACAGATTTAGCTTCCTTATATTTGCATGTAGTATTGCTATTCAGCCATGTTTATCTGTATCTTTTCTTTGCACTTACTTGCATATCCATATTTTCATTTCCTCAATATGCGTGTATGTGTCACTGTGATGTTGTATGGAAACTCAAACCTATACTCAAGATTATTCATGCCATGGATACAGGTAAACACAGTTTATAAGGTGATTTGATATGAACATTTCAAATTTATCACTAAAAACAAAAAATGCAACATGCAAACACGTTTTCGGAGCAGTTTTTAAAAATATTCACTGTCCAATCAGAAGTGGATTATTCTGCAGGAAATGGCACTTAGAACCTTCCTATCACATGTCCGATAATTAGTGCAAACATGTGCATAAAATAGAATATATAATATTATTAAAAACTGTTTTACAATAAGATAAACAGTAGGCTGTATTATCCAATCACTGTGCGAAATTTTGCTTCGCCCGCGAGTGTTGTTATTGAACACGCGAAAGGAGGTTTCTAATTGCCATCTCCCGCAGCATACACAGCATGTCACAGTGATTTTTTTCAAACCAATTGCTCCAAAAATGTGTTTGCAGGTTGTATTTTTTATTTTTTAGTGACCAATTTGAAATTTTCATACCAAATTACCTTATAAAATATATTTACCTTTATCCGTGGCATGAATAGTAACCCATATTAATCATAATACTATTAGCTGACTGGACTATGCTTTGACACACTACCCCTAGTGACCGTTTTATTTGAATATGTTAGAAATTATAATTCATAATAGAGATGTTGCTTTGAGAAACATGCTTGTTCTTTAGAAACTAAAATTTTTGTATGAAGCATGGCATAGGACTATTATTTAAATTGACAATAGTGGAGTGTATGTCAATAAGTAAATAAAACACAATACACTGGTCAGATGAATTAAAACCTAGGCATGTGTTCTAAGACTGCACCTGATATAATTATTCAATAATGTGTTAGGATATTGTGAATAAACATTGCTCTTGTTATTGCTCCTGGTCATAATGTATAGCATCTATTCTAAGTTCATGAATTTTTGCAAGTACACATTAGGACTGCATGTAAGGATGGCCAATACTGCAACACACTGCACTTGTACTAACTGTGCATCATACATACATGTAATATTATGAGCAGCTTTCCCTGCAGCTTGCTGATACGCCCTGTAAACATAATGGTTGCTGCTCAATCACACAAGCTGATTTTAACACTTCCTTTAATGTGTTACTTTAGGCATTGTAGCATTTATTACTTGGTTAATTTTAAAATGCTACATGTATGTACAATAATAGGACGAAAGGGTAAATCGTGTATACGTGGACAATGGTGGAGGTCAATGGTGGGTTTAAGACTATAGGTGTCTTCTCGACCTTTTGGACAGATCCGGGTCACAAATAAAGGTTACAAGATGGCTGTTCGACCAAGGCCAGAGCGGCTATTGGCCTGGGATTTTGCTTGGCGAGATGGAACTATCCCTAGCTCATCGGCACACCTAATTTCTTCGAGCGAAAATGAGGATTTTGCTTTTGACCCAAGCCTTTGACAAATGTGTTCCGGAAACTGTTTTTGCAAATTAGCCTGGTTCTGAAGTTTAGGTCGCAAAGACACCTAATAGTGCTTGTTTTTGAGAACATCGTGTGTGTGTGTGTGTGCGCTGTCATGTATAGCCTATAATAATAACAATCATACTGTAGCTAGTACTAGTAATACAAAACTGAGCCTGCATGGGTTGTCATGAATACAGTTCTTAGCATTATTTTGATCCACATTTACATGTTTGTTTATTTATATTTTCGGAGTTGTCCCTGTATTCCCAATAACTGCTGTAAGGTATATAGAAAGCAGATGTAAAGCTTCAACATTCCATCCAGAGCTAATCAGAACTGCATGTACTGCACAATTGGTAACATCCAATAGCTAGCAGTACAACATCTTTACTCAGTTGCTTGTGCAGAGAAATTATAGGGTACACAATCATGCAGTACAGTATTAGCAAGCCTGAAAGAGCCTTACTAGGCTTGTCTACACATAATGTCGCAGATTTATTGGGTAGTTGCACAAGGACACACTCTAGTAAATAAGTTCAGTAACACCTTGCAAGTGCAATTGTCATTTATTTCTATTCTACATTGTACATCAGTTAATATTAATGTGGGATATACATGTGCAATGTGCATGTACATAATATTATTATGGTTATTCCAGGACAGTACAATAGTGTATAATACACTATGTACTGTAATAAGGCTAACAGGTAATACATGTATATAACTAGTCTGTAGGTGTACACTGTGCATTTATTGTATGTAAGTAATGGATGGGTAACCTCATCATTGATATTCTCTTATAGCCAATGTAGTGAAGCGATCAATTATTACTCTGGGCTATTTTTACAATCTTAACTTTGGTTGCATAGAACTGTCAGTGGATATACATGTATCTATCTAGTTCCTTTTATGACAGGAGTTATGCACACTATTGTGTAGAATGTACGTACTATGCTTTACCACAACAGTGATATAGCAGTCACTCTACCAGTGTGAGGCAGACAGCAGCCATGATTGAGGGAGACAACTCCATATTGTATTCCCATTATAATAAATTGTGCACAGATTTAGCTTCCTCATAGTATTGCTATTCAGTCAAGGTTATCTGCGTCTTTTCTTTGCACTTATATCCATATTTCCACTTGCATAATATGCATGTATCTGTGTCACTGTGCTGTTGTATGGAAACTCAAGCCTATACTCAAGCCTATTTATTTAATCTACATGTATATTAATCATAATACTATTAGCTAACTAGCCTGTGCTTTGACATACTACCCCTAGTGACCACTTATTTGAATATGTTAGCAATTATAATCCATAATAGAGGTGTTGCTTTGATAAACATGCTTGTTCTTTAGAAACTAAAATTTTTGTATGAAGCATGACATAGGACTATTATTTAAATTGACAATAGTGGAGTGTATGTCAATAAGTAAATAAAACACAATACACTGGTCAGATGCATTAAAACTTAGGCATGTGTTCTAAGACTGCACCTGATAGAATTATTCAATAATGTCTTAGGATATTGTGAATAAGCATTGCTCTTGTTATTGCTCCTGGTCATAATGTATAGCGTCTATTCTAAGTTCTGCAGTTACCCATTAGGACTGTACCTACATGTACAATGTAAGAATGTGCGATACTGCAACAGAATGCACTTGTACTATCCGTGCATCATACAACAAAATTTATGAGCAGCTTTCCCTGCAGCTTGCTGATATGCCCTGTAAACATAATGGTAGCTGCTGAATCACATGAGCTAATCTTAACACTTCCTTTAATGTGTTACTTCAGGCATTGTAGCATTTAATCTTTAATTAATTTGAAAATGTCATTTACTGCAATAGGTCTAACATGTAATAATGGGTTCAGTGTGCATCCCTAGCACTAGTCTGACTTATTTGTAAATACATTATACCCAGGGACAATCGTCTGCTATTATCCCTGGAATCACCGTAGAATTATGTACATCATATTACACACGTTAAATCCAAATTTTGGAATTTTAAATATATTCTGCACATGTAAAACACACTTCAACATTCAACATTATAGTTTCAGTCATGATTATCAATAGAATTACAACACGTTTGAACATTTACTGTATGTCTAACAGCATCTCTACTAGACAGAACAGCTTTATTGTCCTGTATTCCCAAGAGCGTTGACTGAAATATAATCACTCTTTACTTTGTGTTCAATTGTGAACACAAAGATCCTGGTTGTAATACAATCCTACTGCATAATCTCATACTGATAAAGGGCTAGCAGTTGATGAGTTACTTTTTTTTAATTTTTACTAGCAGACATGTCTATTGATCCCTTTACAAAACAGCAACATATTTCTTTGAATTTCAATGGACAAACTTCAATCAAGTTGTAATGTTTTGTATTCATCAATGTGAGTGTGAACTCAAGTAAAACAGACCCGCCACGAATTTTAGGCTTCATTTGCTAGTTTGGCATGGTCATCATTGCTTATAATAGCAAATATTCCCAACTGAGTCCTATTAATTATTCTATGCTCTCCACAATTGTATTGCTATTGTTTAATGATATCAATGCTGTGAGCTGTGTAAAGTTAGCATATTATGTTCATGGGAAGTCAACTATAAAAATGGGTGCAAGGTATCCCATTGTTGTATCGAATTCTTGAACAACAAAATATGTTGTGGAATCCAACATTATATATCGGAGCAGTGTCCCGCATTGTAAGCTACACAACATCCTGACAACCACATAGTAAGACACGCAAAACAGGATTCACATGGCCATGACTCGTTGTAAACGCCCCGTACTTAGTGACATTTTGGCAGCTTCCTGTCTGATAGTACTTCTAGGACTCAATCCCAGGTCAGTATACTTTCCATATAGATATCGGTGTTGTTAAAATAAAATTTAACATATTAATCATGTAAATTGTATACAATGAATTATTTGTATATGTATGTATAAATATCAGGTTTGAAAGTGGTACAGAATATTATACAATCTAAGTTAATCTGCAATGATATTTGGGTACCAGTGGCAACAGGTACACAACGATATTGCCAACTACAAAAAAAAATACAAAACACTATGAACAATGTAATTCTTGAGTAGCTGTGTCACAGTGACAGTGGAGTGAAATAAAACTTTGATATCCTGGTGTCCTGATATTTAACATGAAAATTCAACACTAGTGCGGAAAGATCAATTTACATGTAGTGAGACAAAATACATGTATTACTTCAAGTGCTATTAGTGAATGACAACTATGCTCAGCTATCGATACCACTGTGAACCATATGTTTGAATACCAGCAGGTTGACCACTACACCACCCATCAATCACAAATATAACTTCTACCTTGTAAACAATACTTCTTCCAAAACACTTTTAAAAGTAGAAACTCAACATTTAAAATTTTTAATAGACCCTAGAAGAAAATTGAAATCGCGTAGCGAAATCAAATTACATTAGTTTATGGCTGCTAATGGACACATTTTCTTACAGCAATGGCCAAATACATTACAATCACAAGCTGTAATATTGTCTAACAATACAAGAAATAACAGTTAGTTTAACCTGTGAAAGATTTGTGGTAAGCATTAGCTTCCTCGTACTGTTTGTTGATATAAAATGCACATTGTACTACGAGCCATGCATTTCGAAAGTTTTCCATCACCTACATATACTTTCATACAGTAACATCTCCAAGTTGCTGTTTGCCAATTTTCCAGCATTTTGGTTTACTTGTGAATTGGTAGTAAAAAGCAAAGTTTATCATGACTAGTGGGTGACCAAGTTGCCTGATCTTTCCAAACTGATTCTAAATGGTATCTGTGTAAATTATACAACAGGTTTTTGTCATGTCACTATGATTATAATTTGTAGAATATCTACCGATGGGGGAAAATTACGCTTTACAATTGCAGGCCACGAAGTGGAAGTTCGTGCTCTATATTCCAATGCACCTACAGGTAAAAAAAATGTTATCTCCGAAAAGAAACACAAAATACCTGCAAACAAATCAAAAGCAGGGATTTCAAATAGAACTTCATGTATATATGTTTAATAATAATGCAATGCCTGCGTACTATATACAATGTACATAATATGCATGAAGAGAGCGCAAGCCGTCAATAAATTTAATAAAAATATCTATATAATGATGTGAATTAGTAAATTTTACATTTAAACTAGTAAAATTTGGATATTGGACGCGCTTAGCAACCTGTGGCAATAGCAAGTTATTTCATTAAATAATGTAATGCTAGCAACATGTATTCTAGTATTAAGTTGGGTGTGCCTTGTTTACAATAAATATTGTTTATTGTAAACAAAGGAATTTCCCATCAGATAAAGCATGAGTCACACCTGGACGCATAAACTGTTTTCGGATATTAAAGGCAGTCTCCTGCGAATTAGTACAATTTCTGATGTAAGCCTATTATCAGTGTTCTCTAGCTTTGAATGATGCCAATGATCACCAGTTGACTGGTTCTCATTATGTTACGCCTATCACTAATAGGCTATCTTACAGTGATTACAGCCAATAGGACAAAAGCTTTCAGGCTTTTGATACATTCAAATGATATCATGATAATGACATAGGGTTGGGGCATTTCATTTTCTGTTGGGTTTGGTGGCCATTATTTCCACATGTGGTTTTTGTTTTGTTTTTGGTGTAGAAGTAATGCTTGCTGTTTACTGTGTTTGGCCTCCAGATACCATAAAGGTCTCAGTTTCATACGCCAACCAGGGGTTGGTTGTTTTTGCAGGTGAATAACTGACTCTATGGGTATATAGGGATAAATATCTCACAAATGGACAAATTAAATACTGTATCATGTTCCACATTGCCGTTGTAAACTATATAAACTATTTTATAAACTATTTTATTTATCTGGTTGAAATGCAATGTAGTATATTATGCCCTTATGCAGTGCTACATTTAGTGTAGATAATACTCAGTACACACAGTACAAGTAACTATTACAATGTATACAATATACATTGTACATGTATTATGTTAGGGGAGGTTAGCAGATTTTACTCTAAAAAAGAATCTATACTAGCCTTGAACATTCTGTTTTCTTAGGTAAGATGGCATGTATAGGTAAAGAGAAGACACATGTCTTCGCGATGATAAAGGTCCCAAAAACTGGCTCCTCAACTCTTTATACCATCTTCATGAGATTTGCTTTGGTACACAAGCTGAATGTTCTTCTGCCAAAGGATCGTAGAACTTTCTTTTTGAGAATTCTAGTAAATAAAAGTAAGTACACACATCATACATAGTTAAACCCATTAATTTGTTTAGTGCTGATTGTAGATTAAGCTGTCATGTGACTGAATACCTGCAATCAACTAGTGGCCATTGGGTGATACATTACTACAGTGTATTATGCAGGCTTGGCAGCTCATCATCATCATCATCATCATCATCATCATCATCATCATCATCATCATCATCATCATCATCATCATCATCATCATCATCATCATCATCATCATCATCATCATCATCATCATCATCATCATCATCATCATCATCATCATCATCATCATCATCATCATCATCATCATCATCATCATCATCATCATCATCATCATCATCATCATCATCATCATCATCATCATCATCATCATCATCATCATCATCATCATCATCATCATCATCATCATCATCATCATCATCATCATCATCATCATCATCATCATCATCATCATCATCATCATCATCATCATCATCATCATCATCATCATCATCATCATCATCATCATCATCATCATCATCATCATCATCATCATCATATATAAAAAGACGAAACGGTCTGCGGTTAACGGTTAACGGTTTACGGTCTACGGTTTGCCATCCTCCAATCAGATTTGGGGTCGAAAATTGGGACGAATCATGTATGTTGCTATTCTGCCGATCAGCATCTCAGCTCCGGGTGGTGCTAGGACATTGGGACCGGGTCCCTCTGCATCGCTGCTGGAGTGGGCCCCTAGCCTTAGGCCCTCTGACGCGACCTAGGTTGGGGTGGGTGCTTGACCAGCCCCACCTACTATATTGGTGTTGGAACTCGGGCTATGCCGGCAGCAAAGATCTCCTGGACTCGTAATTTATATACATGTATGGTAAAATGCTACCAGTCAGGATCTCGGCTCCGGATGGTGCTAGGACCTTGGGACCAGGTCCCCAGGTATTGCTGCCGGGGTGTGGCCATTGCCTTAGGCCCTCGGACACTACCTAGTTTGGGGTGGATACCTGACCCACCCCACCCACTACATTAGTGATGGATCTTAGACTATGTATTTGGAGTTGTCCCTCTAATACCAGGAAACACAACTCATCATGAGGTCACTATAGCGTGTCTGCACCAGCAGAGGTCATACACATGCATGACTGCAGTACATGAACACAAGCCATCATTTCATGCGAGCAAAGCGAGCAAATTTTGCAGTGAAACTTGCGTCGGAGACCAAGCACAAAGTGCTTGTATAACAAAAGACGAAACGGTCTGCGGTCTATGGCCTACGGTTAACGGTTAATGGTCTGCCATCCACCAATCAGATTTGGGGTCGAAAATTAGGACGACTCATACATGTATATGCTGCCGCTCAGGATCTCGGCTCCGGGTGGTGCTAGGACCTTGGAACCGGGCCCCTGCACCGATGCCGGGGCGTGTCCCTAGCCTTAAGCCCTCGGACCCTACCTAGGTTGTGGTAGGTGCCCGACCCACCACACCCACCGAATAATTGTTAGAACTCGGGCTATGACAACAGTGAAGATCTCCTAGACCCGTGATTCATACACGTTACAATGCTGCCGGTCAGGATCTCAGCTCCGGGTGGCGCTAGGACCCTGGGACTAGATCCACCGACATTGCTGCTGGGGTGGGTCTGTAGCCTTAGGCCCTCAACCCTTACCCAGAGCGGGGTGGGTACCCGGCCCACCCCACCCGACACATTGGTGTTGGAACTCGGGCTATTTACTTGGAGTTGTCTTCTTAATGCAGGCGAGCACAACTCCTCATGGGGTCATTATACATTGCCTGTGCCACCAGAGGTCCTGCACATGCGTGACCACAGTAGATGAACACAAGCCATCATTACGTGCAAGCCAAGTGGGCAACTAATGCAGTGAGACTTGAGTCGCAGACCAAGCACAAAGTGCTTGTATATAAAAAGATGAAACGGTCCACAGTCCTCCGTGGTCTGCGGTCTGCCGTCTTCCAATCAGATTCGGGGTCGAAAATCGGGAAAATATTTTATATATGTCGCAATGCTGCCGGTCAAGATCTCGGCTCCGGGTGGTGCTAGGACCTTGGGACCGGGTCCACCAACATCGCTGTCAGGGTGGGTCCCCAGCCTTAGGACCTCGGTCCCGACCCAAAGCGGGGAGGGTACACAACCCACCCCACCCACCAAATTAGTGTTGGATCTTGGGCTATGCCGGCGGCGAAGACTCTCTTAGACCCATGAACTATATAATGTTATAATGCTGCCGGCGAGAATCTCGGTTCTGGGTGGTGCTAAGACCTCGGGACCGGGTCCCCAGGCATTGCTGCCAAGGCGGGTGCTTAGGCCCTCAACCCGGGTGCCGATGTAGACACGGGGGGAAGTGCTTGAGAGCAGTCTATCAAGTTGTACTTCCACCATTACATAAAGAGTGAACAGTTATGTAGCTCTTATTAGCGTTGTAAGGACGTAGGCCCGGTGCTTAGTCTCTTTGAAGGGACAAAGATCAGCGTAGCTCCGATGTTTATACTCATCAAGAGTGTGATAGGAGTCTTATATGAATATGAGGACGAGCTCGGGTGCTAAATGTCCAAATGGACCAAGGCTGGAGCTGCCTGCCTGCACGAGTAAGACTCTGTAGGTTGAGTTAAGAGATGTTGCTTTATTAGAGCACAATCAATAACCGACTAGTATAAAAAATGCACTTGCTTTTATACTAAATCAGTTTCCAGTCCAAGTTCCGGTAAAAAGCCCGATCAGGTATCGGGTGGGACGATAAGGTATCGTCCCGGAAATTGCATAACGATATGGCTAAAAAGTGCCCGAGGTCCTAGCTTAAAAGAATCGGTCATGACAAAAAGGCCTTATAATCATGTGAAAGATATTATATTATGTAAAAACTGGCATAATCGAAGATATCGGCCATTATTTATAATAGGCAAAAGACTTGGAAATAATGTAGCTAATACAATAATATTGTAATGGTTCAGGACATTTGTACATGTAAGACTTCAGTCATCCTGGTGGACCTTATAGCACCCTAAGCGCCTAGTAGTCTCCACAGCACTACTCGTCTAACACTTGTTCTCTTGCCATTAGCTGTTCTGATACTCATACCTACATTGTTATGCATATCTAACCATACACTAATAATTACATATCAATTATATACTTGTGACCGTGATTTATCTATGTTACAATGTACAACGCTGCTGGTGAGAAACTCGGTTCCGGGTAGTGTTAGGACCTAGGGATCGGGTTCCCAGGCAGCGCTGCCAGGTCGAGTCGTAGCCTTAGGCTCTCAACCCTGACCATTTCTGTAGCCTGAGTTCCAACACCAATCAGTTGGGTGGGGTGGGTACTCGACCTACCCCACCTGACTCATTAGTGTCGGAACTCAGGCTACAGACATGAAGTTGTTTTTGTAATGCAAGGGAACACAACTCCTCGTGGAATCACTGTAACATGCCTGTGCCACCAGAGGTTTTGCACATGCAGGCTCCTCAGCTGGGAACCTGCTCTTGTGTTACAAAAATATGCAGAAATCTTATTTTAAGGATTCCATATAAAACTTTCATTTTCTTCTACCTCCACCAGATTTTGCTTTAGGTCCCATCTTACGGTTTATCCTAGGCTTTAGCTGGCCTCAATAGGACCCTGTGTGAGGGTAGAGAACTCCCATTTTCTGCTTGGTACCTATGTTGGAAAGACTGTCTATTATGTCTTAACTGTTTGTTCATTTTCCAGCCTCATCTTCATTAAACATATCCAACTTCTCAACCTGTAGTGCCCTTGTTCATAAACATAATATTTGGTTATCTCACAATTATAGAGCGTACATATTTATAAACATTCTACAATCATGTACTATCCTCACTAAAGTGATGAATACCTACATGTACTAATACACGTAGCACGACGTGTACTAGGTGGTTCCAATTCACTAATGACAGTGCATTACATAATACAACTGTATTAATATAATATACGACTATATACGATTGTATGCGACTGTATTACTGTATAACTTCGCTGTAAGTACATGTACCCAGTGCTTTCAACCAGAATGGGATAAAAAGGTTCGAATGTGCCAGACGTGGAAATAGTGTAGGCTACAGGTTGAACTATTATACAGGGTGTACATATACATATATATATTGTAATGGTTTCTGTGTTTTGGTGCGGTCGTCCTTGGACGACTATCGACCCAGAAATGAAGTGCCTATGAGTGGTAATAGGACTTCGCATTACATGAAAGATCGAGCGGTCTCAGTAGCCCAAATACTACCAAAGACGACCCATCTGATCTCAAGTCCGACCTTCAGACTATACAATGAAAGAGAGTAGTTCGACCTAGTAGGCGGTTCGCAAAGCGAATGACCTAGTAAAAGGAAGAGAAAGCCTCTGTATCAAGTATAGATGTGTCTTTATTGAAAGCCAAGTGAAGACTGAGACAATGAGCAGTAAAACAATGCCCTTTATATAGTATAAGGACTTCCGGCCGACGTGACGTCGGGAAAAGACGACGTGTGGTCGTCCAGAAGTTGCGCAACAAGATGGCCGCCGGAAGCCCGACGGCCGACCCAAAATAGGTCGGGTTCTACAAAAGTTGCTTATAATAGTCCAATTCATGTACAAAATAAATATCAACGGATTCTGAGAGGTCGGGCCTCTGTACATGGGTATAAAAGGCATTAAAAGACTTAGATATAATCGTATAATCATATACAACAATATAGGAATAAAGTACAAGCAGATAATATATACATGTATGCACACAATAATGAGTGTCAGATGTAAGATACGACTGGGCGTACCATCACATAGCCCCCTCACACTAGGTCATGGGTGTCTCTAGTGTCAAGTTAAGAAGGGTACGGTACAGTGTAGATTCTCTGGATACTATATCCAAGTCGGCTTGTACGAGCTGGAGCTGTCGGGGGTGGTTTAGATGCTGGTTGGCTAGTTCACGAAGAGCTATTTCTCGAGCATAGAGGGGTTCCAGGTGCTGGCGTAGAGTGTCCCCCACCTGTTGATGGCTGGCAAGGTAGTGAATCCGTGGCTTAAGTTCAGCAAGTTGTTGCATGAGTGACGGATCCGGAGATGCAGGACGTGTGGCATTCGGCTGAGTTAGTACAGGAGATGCAGGAGGTGGGAGCTGGACGGCAGGAGAGTCTGGAGAGGCTCGGAGCGGGTCCCTGGCAGGTATGTGAGGAGAGCAGTGTGGCGAGACTTCTAGTGTTGGCCTAGTCTGCAGTGGTTCGATTAGCAGAACCGGAGAAGCTGAACAAGAAGCTGCACATGAGACCTTGGGGGGAGAGCCTTCATAGAGAGTGCCCGGCTGGGCAACAGGCATGCTCTTTCGTGGAGCAGGCCGGGTCTTCCAAGAGGGTAGACGTCCGCGTCGGCCAGGGGAGGTGACGCTTACAGCGGAGGTGCTGACACTGGGTCGCCAGGGAGAAGGTCCAGCAGGAGTGGTAGGCGACGAAGAGGAGGAGGAGGTAGCATCAGAAGGTTCTGAGTCGGGTGTCCGTTCTGGAGAGGGAGAAGGACTGTGCCGTCTTTTGGGAGGCCGCTTGCGGGCAGAGGAGGTGCTAGGCAGGTAGACTGGCTTGTTTGTTCCCGACTGTCCGTCCATGGTAGGACGACATGGCAGAAATGGTGGGGGATCCTTTACGCCCCACCATTCCATGAGGGCCGCGTAGCTGGGCCCATCCGTGAGGAAGAGACGTTTCCCACAGATACTGGATCTCCGACTGAAGTGATGGCCTAGTGCATCACGGCTAACAGAGCTGCGTCCGCATCGACAGTAGAAGCGTGTGAAGTGTTGCCAGCTGTGTATTTTTAGCCTCTTGAGGGTTCCGGAGAAGCCACACTTTGCACACTTGAGGTTAGGCTGACTCCTTCTGGCCAAGTCGTCTCGGGCCTGTTGGGTGAAGGTGCTAATCCACGGTTTAGTGGCTCCGGAATGTTGGGATGACTCTATGGGTAGCTTGTCAGTGAGTTTGTGCAGCTTAATTGTAGCTTGTTTCAGGGTAGAGGTGACAGGAGGTGGAGTAGGTGGAGGCGTGCCGTCTGGGGTGAGCGTCTTCCTCATGGGAGACACATCTACAATACACAATTTATTTGGTGTGTATCCTCCGCCTTCTAACTCATGCTCTTTCCTGTGGAAATGTGCAGGGGAATCCTCCTCTGTCCCGACTGGTCTATGCCGAGTGGGGAAGGAGAGAGAATTCATGCCTGACAGTTCCACAGGTGTGGGTTGTTCCTCTAATTCTGATATGTTCCCTACTGGTAACACTGAGATTTGCTTACCTTCAGCTGTGAAGACAGGCTGATTGGAGTGATCCGTGTTGGAAGAAGTAGCCGTCTCGTCCATACGAAAACGAGAAAGGATACGATTGCTGCTATTAGCTTCACCAGTATCACTGACAAGAGTGCAGAGGTTGCCACATGTAGGGATACATGCGCTTTGGTGAAGTGCTGGACGAGAAAGGACTACTCGTCTGTGAGCCGTCGTATTTATACTAGCCGAGGGATGAGCAATTGGCTCAATTGTAGGCAATGCCTTAGGCATATTTTCTTTGTTCGACTCGTCAAATAAGCGTGGGAACACGGCAATAGTTGCCTTCGATTGCTTCTTATCCGCTTTAGGGGATTTCGAGAGTTCGGCAATCTGTACCTTCGGCTGAAATTGTTCGGCAATGTTGGATTCCGTACAAGAACATTTCGCTCTTTGTACTTGAACTGCTGGTAGTATAGACTGTATCTCCATCGTTGGGATTATGTCTTGGAGGTCGGCTACGCGATACTTCGCATCCTCTGGATCAGGTCGGGCTGTTGAAACTTGAACATTCTTTGATAGGTTCAGAGGTAGCTCTCCTGTCTGGTCCAGCACGGTTTGTTCCGTGTCGATCCTCAAGCCGCGGACTTGGACTGTAGTGTCTGGCAGTTCTATACACGATAAGTCGTCCGTCGGGGCATACTGAATTTGGGCTGGAATCAATTGCTGATTAGTGTCGGGTCTGGACGTGGCCAGATCCTGTTGATCCTTCTGAGTTGAGGATAGGTCGGGGTTGCCTTGTGAGGTCTGTTCCGACGGGGCGGGACATGTGAGTCGTCCTTTCAGCCTTGGTGGGTGATCTGTGGTCACTTGGGATGTGTCTGGCTTTGAGTGGAGTCGTTTCTTGCTTGATGTCGGCCTAGTGGGTATAGGTTCGTCCACTGTGACGGGTGTAGGTGACGCCGTCGGCCTGGAGTGTGATGGGCTAGTTACCCGTGGGGTTTTCTGTTTGGAGTGGCTACTCTTGTCTTTAGGCTTAGTGGGTATAGGTTCTTCCACTGGGACGGGTTCTGGTGTGTCCTTCGGCCTTTGTGGACGACCCTTGTGGTGCAGTCCACCTTCTCCTTGCTGGGCTCCAGTAGGAATGGGTACATCTACTGGGACGGGTTCTGGTGTGTCCGTCGGCCCCTGTGGACGACCATTGTGGTTTAGTCCACCTTCTCCTGAGTTGTTGTCTGTGTCGGCCGCAGTAGGAATGGGGTCATCTACTGGGACGGGTTCCGGTGTGACCGTTGGTCCATCATCCGCGTCTTGACATTTCTGTAGGAGGGTATGTAGGGCTTTCCGTAGGAGGTCGGCGGGAAGCTCTTCTTGTTGTTTTGGAGGATTGGTCCTGCCATCTTTGTTACGTAGGAAGGCTGTTCCGGTTTCCAGTGCTTCCTCCATATCGTCGGGCTGTAGCCATGTGTAGTACCAACGTAGGCCGTGGTTGTGGACTGTGAGGCAGAACTTCTCAACAGTCCATTCTTCCAAAGATGCAGGGGGTGCTCCTTCAAAGGCTGTTGCCATCAGTCTACGAATGAGAGCTGCATAGTCTCTGAGTGACGTGTGGGCTGGCTGTTCCAGGGTGGACAGCTTCCATCGTGCTTCTCTGGCAGATAGTCCATACTGTCCCTCAGTCGGGAAAATATCTCTTCGACTGATCGGGGTCGTCCGCATTCTTGCGCGGGCCCGTGTAGGGCGGCTCTAAGCCGTATGAGGCGTGCTCTGTCATTCCAGTTGCAACGCTCTGCCATAGCGATGAAGTCTTCTATGAAGAGTTCTACGTCCTCCTGTCCGTTGTAGCTGAGTGTTTTGAGGTCCTGCTCGGCTTGGTACATTACCTGCTGAAGCAGGTTCCTTATTCGGTCCATGTCGGCAGGGTGTCGGGTAGTGAATTAAACTGCTTTGGTTTGTGGGGCCGTGTCGGCCTAGTCGACGTACTGAGTACCGTCAATCTATTCTGGATCCGAGGTCGGTCTTTGATTGAAGATCCGGCGTAGGTCGGGCTACATCCAGCGGAACCACGAGAATTATGGGTGCACTTTAGCGTTTGTCACCTTCTCGTATCCAAGGTTCCCGGGTCCGAGTCCTTAATCGCCGTAGAAGTATTGAAGAATGAGGTCGGTCGGGTTACCCGAGGCTGAGGTCACCTTCCTTCACTTCGTATCGTAAGAGTACGACCTTAGAATCCCACCGCTGCCACCAATGTAATGGTTTCTGTGTTTTGGTGCGGTCGTCCTTGGACGACTATCGACCCAGAAATGAAGTGCCTATGAGTGGTAATAGGACTTCGCATTACATGAAAGATCGAGCGGTCTCAGTAGCCCAAATACTACCAAAGACGACCCATCTGATCTCAAGTCCGACCTTCAGACTATACAATGAAAGAGAGTAGTTCAACCTAGTAGGCGGTTCGCAAAGCGAATGACCTAGTAAAAGGAAGAGAAAGCCTCTGTATCAAGTATAGATGTGTCTTTATTGAAAGCCAAGTGAAGACTGAGACAATGAACAGTAAAACAATGCCCTTTATATAGTATAAGGACTTCCGGCCGACGTGACGTCGGGAAAAGACGACGTGTGGTCGTCCGGAAGTTGCGCAACAAGATGGCCGCCGGAAGCCCGACGGCCGACCCAAAATAGGTCGGGTTCTACAAAAGTTGCTTATAATAGTCCAATTCATGTACAAAATGAATATCAACGGATTCTGAGAGGTCGGGCCTCTGTACATGGGTATAAAAGGCATTAAAAGACTTAGATATAGTCGTATAATCATATACAACAATATAGGAATAAAGTACAAGCAGATATATACATGTATGCACACAATAATGAGTGTCAGATGTAAGATACGACTGGGCGTACCATCACAATATTTCATTGAGTATAGTATTATGTCAGTAACAATTATATTCTATTTCTTAACAATGTTGAGTAACGCCATTGTTCTGCTGTTCTCCAGCATGGGCCATTAGACCAGATAGAAAGAGTAAAGCAGATGTCATGTTCAATCATGTGATATACAATGAACCAGCGATTAAGAGACACATGAAACCTGACTACAACTTGCTCTTTTCTGTCAGAGAGCAAGTGTCATGGTTTAAATCAGCAGTGAAGTATTACAATAAAACACGCGTCATCCATGAAAAGGTTAGTATCATGATCAGAGTGTGGAAATATTGAGAAATTTAGCTTTAATACAACAATTTAATTAGTTACCCATGAAGGATAGCTAGCCATTAAATATTTTCCTGGTTCTACTTGACCTATGAGTTACTACTCGAGTCCAGCCTTACTTCAAACTGCCGTTCGCCACCCCCCACTCCTTCCAATTCTGGAAGACATATTATTATGCTACCGCAACATGCTATATCAATCTGACTCATTGATCAATTACCCAATAAATAAGAAGCAGACTTCTTCAACTTTCATTTCAAATGTTTCACCATACCAGAAGTGGTATTGAAATTATTGCAGGAATAAAAAGTGAAAACTTCTTTACCTCATCAAGATCCTCAAATTTCACTTGAAGAGTATTGCCATTGATCCCATTGTACTAGATAATGGCGGAGTGAACAGAGTCCAGGGATGAAATCTACATCAATCTGTGTGCATGTGTAATAATTTGAACAGCACAAATTATCTTTTTACATGAGTAACAGTTTGCTTGCCATGCGCGTCTTTGCATGAGAAACTCGGCACATCTGGCAAAGACATATGTCTGATTTTATAAACTAAAACGACTTTTTTGGAAAATTCACAGCTACTGTAAAGCAGGGTATATTTTATCATGCATAAGGATGCATGTAGTAATCCTGCTACCCACGTCCCAATATTACTCAAGTCTATTCCACTATATTTGTCATTTACTACGTGATTCACATATAATATGTATATTGGAGTTGACCTAATTATTGCTGCTGGACATGGTAGCTTAGCTTAGCTACAGAATTCACGTCTCACGTTATTTTCCTTTTGAGATGTTCTTTTATTCCTTTTTGTGTTTCGATGCAAACTCTGTGGTTCCAGTAAGATGAATTCTTCTGTGTAATGATACACTACTTCTTCCAGCTTCCTGTCTAAACATCTTTGCAGTGCATGTGGTTACTCATATTTTTGGGTCGGTTGTAAGTTAGTGTACTGTTTGATATCATAATTATAGTGCCATAATTTTCCAGTCATCCAGATTCAGGCCAAAATGACTGGTCAAAATGAATTCTGATTGATCAATTTGGTACTGACTTATAGAAAACCATACAAAATAAAATACTTAAATTCATACAACCTTTGAATTCTTTTGAACAGGCTATACATGTAGGTATATGATCTAAGACTCGGTGGAAAGCGCATTCAGGATTAAAGTTGCAGCCCAATAGATAAGCAGTGAATATTTTTTAAAAAAAGATCTGAGTATGATAATGTTGGAAATTGTTATTACCAGATTCCGTTTTAGTGTTTGCCAAATGCTTTGGCATAATGAAGGATATGTTGGTTCAAAATTGGCATAACACTAGGATGGATGTTTGATCATAGCATAAAGCCCCAAAGTTGAGCTGATACTTCTTTGTGTTTCTTGCACTTGATGCGCACTCTATTATTATATGGCTCAGGCAGTTTCCGTTAAAACTCTATAGGAGCCACACGAGTGTCCTACAAAATTATGCAAACAATTCTGTGATTTTAGTAAAAAACTACAGTATATTGCGATCATATACTTTTTGATCATTCAACCTACATTGTTAGTCACTTAAGCATTGTGGTAGTGGAACTTAACATAGCTGGGTGAACAGGATTGCATAGCAATACATTGTACTCATATGTTAGTAAAAGGGTTGTTCATTAAAGACATCCACGACATTTCTTTGCAGTCAGTAGAAAATTTTATTATGAGTGGAAAATGGAGAAAAGACAGAGAAAGGTTCCATCTGCGGCAGCTGAGATACTTGGGATTCTACGACCAGAGTAAAAATGAGAGCTTGGCAAAAATCCAAGAATATATATCCAAAACTGTACCAAAGTGAGTAAAATTTTACTCTTGATATTCTTAAGCGTCACAAGGATAGTCTACCGCAAAAGCCACATGATTGCCTAATGTGAGCAAAATTTAAAATTAACATTTTCATCAGTGGAAGATTTAGCATTCTCATTTTTAAGAAGTAAAACCAGTATTCTAATTTTTTAGCTTTTCAGGGGCCAGCAGTGATGAAGAGTGCAGTAAAATCTGTATTCTGATTTCAACATTGACAAGCAATACATTGCTTATGTTATACGGTCATGTGCTAGCTAAGGTCATGTACACGCAGGTAAGTTTCAACATCTTGGTGCGAGAACTATGAATATGCCAAAAATATTTTACTGTTTAACTCACTTTATTTTTTAGGATTGATGTTCCAGTCTTGAATGACAAATTTGACGCATCATTGATTGTAATCCGCCGCAGATTCTGCTGGGAGTACACAGATATATTCTACAAGATGAGTACAGTAACAAATTCCAGTACGATGACATTGTCTAAGCAAGCTGTGGACCGGCTGCTAGCACCAAATGGTAACCAAGGGGATCAGCTACTATATAAGGCTATGGAGCAGAAATGGTTTGATCAACCAGAAGTGAAAGAAATAGATTTTTGGGAAGAGGTTTGTAGTATTATTATTGGATTCTTTTTTATTCCTATTGGAGTAAGTATTTGTATTTCAATTGAGACGGTAGGCATGGTAGTATAACATTGGTATCACACATCATTTAGTACTGTTCGGTATTGATATCTGCACTGTTGCTAATGTCTTTATCAGTATTACAAAAAGTAGTATCAGTACCAGTATCTACATGTAGATATTAAACGTACCGCTTTACATCCCACTATTAATCTCAGGCAAGAAAGCGATGATCTAACTAAAGACATCTGCACAGTATAGAAACGTCAGTGTCCATAATATCAGTACAATCATAATATGTTGTACATGTATAATATTAGTGCTGACTTTAATTTCTGCATCAGTATAATGACTACAGTGCTACGTACATAGTGCTTGTACTAGTATGTGAGTAACACTTTTGGTACTGATATCACATACATATTATAAATAGTAATACAAGACGCAATTTCATTTTGATTTTTTCCTTATTTTTCAACGCTCATCCAAGCATCATCATTATGAGGTGATGATGATGCTCGGATGAGCGTTGAAATATTAGAAAAAAATTTTAATAAAAATGTGTCTTGTATTACTATTTATAATAAAACTACTAGCACTAACGCTTGTCACATAGTACTTGTTTCCATGCTGTGATGAATGACAGTAAGGAATAAAGTCGTACCTTACTGGTTGCAGGTGTCATACTTTACCTCCTTAAACAGGAGGGTGAGTAGAGATTTGTGTGCCATTGTGGAAAGAACTGAGAAACCTTATCCGATATTATCAAATCAATTCCACGATGATATGAATATAACGTCCACTCTCTGCAGAAGGTTCAAGCTGGATAAAGGAGGTTTAAGTGCCTGCATTGGAAACTATGTACTTGGTACAAGACTTCCAAAGAATATTGTATGTTAGCTTGATCAGTTACAATGAACAGCAAGTTTGTAAAGAAAACGTATTACATACTGCAGATCATCTTGCATAGAAATACAAATACATGAAATAGAGGGGCCTATTCCAACTAGTGTAAAGGGTATGCTACATGGACGCACAACTTCTGCAAATATCGCAAGTTTAAAAAACGGAAAACGTTGTTAGGTGCTACACAGAAGCTCCGTTTTTATTATAAACAAAGAAGTTGTCTACTCATTAATTCAACTAAAGGCAAGAGTAGATAAATCTAAGGAATTAATGTAGCTCGTGGACCCACAAAATGATAATTAGGGGTTGTGATACATTTACATTCAATCTCTTTAGGATTAGCCCCTTCATATTGTAGCTTAAATTAAAACCTCCACTATTTTAGCAATATATCGGTACACGCAGGCTGAAATATTTCTGCTCGATGAAAACTAAGTTCAACTAGATGTTACCTATACGTAGCGAGCACCTGACAGGCTTGACTTGAATTTATGGTTTAGGATGCACATGATAGCTTGACTGTTGATTTATTTTTATTCCCCTCGTGTTTATAATGAGGATTGAACTTCTCCCACAGTGCTGGTCTTTTGGTGGGTTAATTTAAACAACATAGCTATATACAGCTTTCATCCACGGTCAGTAGAATATAGCACAAATTTAAATTAAATATTAAATTGATTTTAATTCATTTAATGGTTTTATTTTATTATCCTAAAAGCTAAACTCAACTGCTAGCACATTGTCAAAGCTTCTTAAGCTAGCTGTAGCCAATCAACACTCGATTCGCATTTTGTAACGTTAAAAATTTATAACATGCAATAAACATGCGATTTCGCAAAATTTCAACATCAGTAATCGCAAAACGCAAAATTGGTGCGAATCGCATAAATTTTGCGTCCGTGTAGCATACCCTTAAGTTCCCTATTTTATAGCCACATATATTTAGCATTTGCAAAGAGCCAATCGTGTATTTTGAGTCATATGCCACACCAGTAGTTTACATTAAAAAGGTAGAAAGAGACAACATTTTTCACTTCGAGGCAAAATTTGAGCCACTGCTTCATCCAAACTCAAGACAAGATAAGACTAGGTTTTAGGATTCAAGTGATTTTCCTAAATGTTTTGCCAACTTAAATATGACTGCGTGTTCCTGTGATTGTGGTGAATCGACATTGTGTCGGGGATTTTAAGAAGGATAAATGTTTTGCATATTAATTTATTATAATTTTATAGTGTCTCTATGGGAACATAATGAACTGTGTAACTAGTAATTGTCTTCTTTTGTTTATTTCGACTCTAGTAAGACAAGATAACTTCAATTCACCTTCAATTTTACTGAAATAATGATAGCTGGATATCTGCTAATTCTAATGAATATGATAAGGAGTATAAAACTTCCAGCAATAAATAATCTTGATCCAATGATATAAATTTCTATAACCTCCTGTACTCAATTCACTATTGGTATAAATATGGATGCATGCGGTTCTATGTGGTTCAACAATAGTAAAGGTAGCACTCAGGATATATGCACTCAATTATTATTCCTTTCGCGAACATAGACTGTGACTGGGGAGAGCAGAATATTTAAGTGTACAGAACTGACTCAAGTTGTCCCGAACAACTGCTTATTTGAAATATCTACTATTGATTATTAAATGGTCTCACAGGATTATATCCTTTCTGTATTACCATGTGCCAATCTTTGACTGCTTTAAATAAAATCTCTATCGTATGGCAATTCAAAACTATCCAATGTGTTTTTTAAAACTTTGTGAGTTCAAAATGGGACAAAGATTTATGTCAGTCAACTTAAAATTTGTCAAACGATGCATAGCCGCAGGAGCAGTAGTAAAGTACAATGTAATAATGGCTGCCCTACCGCAACTACTAAACGTATATACCACATTAGCTCTTGTATAAAAACATTTTCGAACAACCTCTGCTAAATAAATGCAGCGTATGGAGTTGTCTTTTCTTATCTATTTTGGCAGCATCATTCTTAGCACATAAATACGTACCCCTACGGTGCTGTGGTTGAAGGGCTTGGGTTAGTGTGTAGACCTATGACTCCATTCACCATGTTACAGTGGTCCTTGGATCTACAGTCTGCAAATTGCTTGCATAGTGCAGGGTGTCTGCTACTCGCTGCCTCTACTACCCTCACCAAACCTGCCAACACAGCGGCAAGGTATTACTCTTTATTATTCATCAACTTAGTGCCTACAAATGTGCATGGTATGACATGTTATAGTACTACTGGCCTTCTAACTTTGGCTGCTATACTTGAGTTACATCGAACAATATTATGTATATCTGGGTTTCTATCCATTTTCATAGACTCACCCAAATGTTCGCTCAGCATCACATGATACAGCAAAACAGACTTTGTCATTTCATGTATCTGCTGATTAATATTATTTATTGTATCACAGCAACATCCGGTGAGGACAAAGTCACAGATACAATGTAGGTGAACTGTTACTGAAGTTTTGAAGTTGTGAGTTGAATACACCACTAGAAAGCTTAGTAGGAGCTGATGGGTTTGTGGAATAAATGCTAGTTAATATTCGTAGACAGTAAAAAAAACAATTTGATGCGAAAGACTATCAAATGACTTCTGAGTTTGCAATTTCATTGGTCAATATAGGCTAGTTGTTTATCTCATAAATAACATGCCTACTTATCAAACTGGTGTGTTGAACCAATAGAATGTAGTACTATAATTGGTAGCATCTGCTTTATTGAATGAACACTGTATTTCTTATAAAACAGCTGTGTGAACTCAATATTGTTTCTATATAGCGCGTCAGAGTTGAGATAACCAAAGAAGAAGCTTTGAAAATGGACAAAAAGCTACTAATGCTGAAATCACTATGTTTATTTTAGACATTTTAGGACTACTTTTTTGGAGTTTAGCATAATATATTAGCTACTACTAAAACAGTTTAGATATGTTTGTATAGGTATCAAGTAATACTAACATAGTTAGTTTCATGAAAATGTTTCTGAAACTTCCTTTACAAATCTCAAAAAACGGTACCCATTCCACCATCCATCGGGTCCTCTGCACAGACAAATCCTCCTTACAACGTTAGAGCAACCTCCAGTCGACCCACGCTTCAATCTACGACTTGCTCGAGCACAGTTCCTGTCCTCACCTGGACAACCTTCATTTCCTTTAACACTGCCTGTACCAACACAGAGACCATCATGTGGTAAATAGATATTGTATGCAAATTACAATCAATAACTTATATGACTTGTAGTGAGTTAAACTATACTCCAAGTGCCAAAACAGAACATTTAATTCTAACTTCAGACACTCAACTTGCTCTACATATAAATTGCCTTTTTGGCTTCTGTAAAGTACAGTACATTTATTTATGTTCAATATCTGGGGACCCAATTTTGATTCTTTACCTCGTACACTAGCTAAATGTACATCTCCAATAGTGTATGCACACCCTGGAACAACTAGAAGTGTAAACCTTTGGCGTCGATGTTAAATTGTCACATACGTCTACATGTACTTAATGTCAGACAAGCATACGAGAAGGAAACTTACCTGATGTCACACTGCACTCACACACTAGCTGAGTAAAAATACAGTCGAAAAACGTTGCCATTATTTGATAAAATTATCAGACATTACTTATCACAACTATTAGGCTTGTATAAATAAGACTTGGAAGGTGCCAAAGTTCATATTGCTGTTTCAACGTAATAATTATAGAATTGATTCTACTTATCATGGTGATTCACACATTAGATATTTCCTCAATTCGTTGAAGCATTTCCTTCAAAGTCAGCTTAGAAATCCATTGTTGCTAAAACTTTATGTAATTATTATTACATATAGACAGTGTAAGACAGTACCCCTATTGTACATGTAAGTCATATGGTTGATAGAATGCTATTATGTTCCAAAATAATACTTTTACATCGAATTCCAATGCTATCTCATGGAAACAAGTGTACTTTCCGAACTCAAGTATGTTATGTAGAGAATGTATATCATTACCATCAACTCCTTATAATAGACTTTCATATAATATTGTAAACACACTTTCACATGTAAGTACACTGATTCACTCACCACACATCATATAGAGTAAGATTCCCACAGCCACTACATAGTACAATATATTTTTGTTCATTGCGCTAGAAAATTCCTCAAAAATTGATTCCCGAATATCAGTTAATTCGTGATAGTCACTTATACACCCATATAAACTATTAACCTAAAAGCTTGGAAACAATAGAATAATGTAACTACTTAACTAATCACGTCAATACAAACCTCTTCAAAGTATATTTCTTACTGATTGTCTTATTTAAATTATCTTATGCCAGTTCTACATTGTACATTTTATGAACTTTAATTTCTGGTTCATATCATAATACTGGCTTTGGACATTGTTCTGTCTCACCATTCAGTGTTATAAGTCTTCCCATCCTGCTTACCGGCATAATATCTGAATGAACAATGGATTTGAACTTTATTTGAGGTTTCTGTTCAATTTGATTAATGCTCCTTTTTAGTTTTATATTCAACGCACTCTTGACTTCCAGTTGCCACTTGCTAAAGATATTATCTTTATATACTCGCTACCTCTTTTCAATACGTCACAATGCATCAGCGCGTTTAAAAAATTAACTTTGCTGCAATATGTACGATATGTCATAGATTAAGTAACACTGATGACAGACATTCGAACCGAAAATTTCTCTGGAGCATGTAGAACACGATTAAAGTTCTCCCAGTGATTGCTCTGGTGGGGAAAATCCTCAACCAGGAAGTGCTGCCAATTTCTTCAAAGAGACAAATGGACAGAGTAGAGAGCTGCAAGATCAAAGAAAAAATGGAGGGGATAGAGGTACATCAAAGACTCACGACAAGAGGCTAATATGGTGTGAGCATTATGCCCAGAAGAAAGAAATATTATCAGCAGCGCTATGGATAAGGGAGTAGAGGGAAGGAGAAGACCAGGGCTACTGCGAAGTCCTTGTGGAGAATAGGCTGGAAGAATGGGATGCAGCTGACTCTTGTCATGCGACAAGAACAATAGCAGATGAGGTATACAATCTTACCCTTAGGTTACAATTTTCCACCCATACTTTACGCTCAACATTGCTGTCATATCGTTATCTTATGTTACTGATTGTACATGTATGTTGTTGGCTTTATCTGTGTAGTCCTCTGGACAAGTGGCCAGGTTCCTGTGCACTAAAACTAAACTCGTTGTTTACCTCCTTAGTCATCCCTGTGAAGAATAATTGTTAAAACTCATCTTAAAGGTAAGTCTCGCCTGATTAATGCACATTGCATATTATAATGGGCGTCTTCGTGACCTAAGTTTCAGACCCAGGCGAATTTGCGAAAATATTTTCTGACACACATATGCCACAGTGTTACATACACACCGGCCAAAAGCAAAATTGCTATTTTACGTGAGTAAGTCAGGGGTGTCGAGAAGCTAACGACAGTTTTGTCCGGCCAAGCAAAATTGCAAACCAAAACCCCTTTGACCTAGGTCGGACGGCTATCTTGAGATTTTGGTTTGCAATCCGGTCTATCTACATGTAAGAGATCACGAAGACACCTCATGTAAATAACCAAGCAGTAATCACTCTTGATCACCTATGCTGGATTATGTTGTTATAATAATGCAGCTTCATGTGAACCAGTGTACATGCGCAAGTAAGTGTATGCAGACCCTCTGACTTGTTGGTTTTATGCTAGCCCCAAATGCGTTTACCTTGTAGACTTTAATTCTTGATTCATATCATACAAATGTGTAGCATTGGCTTGAGACTCCATTAATTGAAAAAATTATATCCTAGTCATCTACTTCTCTCTTTTTTTGAGTTTTTATTGTTAAAAATTATACTACCCAGCTACAAAATAAACAACCTAAAAATTTTTATATCGCACTATTTGTGGCTTCCTAGTTTGTGGGCATGCAAATTACATGGTATTGTGGTTTCCTATTCAATCTTTCTCTGACGTATTCATATAGAAGACAATTTTCTTGCACTGTGAACCAGAAAAACCTGTGACGTCATACCATGTTAACACTTTGAAGTCTGACTGCCAGGCTACTATATCCAACCCTGGTGGGTAATTGCTTTTGACTACATTTAAAGCACCATTTAGAACACAGGGTGAGACAACTCATAACAACATGCATATTCTCTGGAAGCTGTGTCTCTGCTCTTTCTAATTATACCAAATATGATAGGAATCGGCCACTAAAATCTCTCCCAAGCGGGTCAAATTGGCCAATATTTTGATGTTTGACTATGGTTTTGTAATTTTTGATGCTGAGCTCAGACAAATGTAACAAAGGGATGAAATTCTTCGCAAAATGAAAAAATTGCACGAGAATCAAATTCTGCCGCTAAATTTTCACAATAAGTGTTTTTTGGCCTCACAATTCTCGGACTCATGCATGCAATCTCAATCTTTTACTGCTAGATTGCATTCATGAATTTCTCTACTAACCATACAATTACATGTATATACATGTACATGTATCTATAAAAGTTGCTAGTGCAGGTTGGGTGGTTTTAATTATTACATGTATATGTATAAGTCAATACATTGCTTATTTGGCAATTGAGGATAGTGCCTATTATGAGTATAATTATACTCATTGCTAGCCAATCAGATGAGGCAAATCCAAACCTGTTGTAACACTCCAAAGTTCAATAAAATCATGTAAAATATAATAATGACTAAAACACTTTAGCAAAACATGTAAGCATAGTTACCTAAACACTGGCCTTGAAGTACATTTAGATACACAGGATTTCTGTAGCATTCATGCTGTGAAAGTACTATGTAATTTTTGTAAGGCGCCAAAAAATGTGTGACTACCCTACTGTATATGTAATAGTAACTATCATATACTAACAGATCTACATTAACTTTTACATGTATATGATGCGTATTTCTATTCTGATGTTGGCCACCCTATGCTAGATGAGCACAGAGCGTAGAGTTGTCTTTCCTTACCCATGTATGACACATCTTACCTAGCGCTTAAGCACACCCATATGATTGCATGGTGTTGCATACGTTGACCTTGGGTTAGTGTGGATCCATAATGGCCCCACTCTCAGCCCCCCAGCCCCCTCCCCCACATTACAGCAGTCCCCAGTTCAGCGGCCAACAATCTTAAGCTACTTATAATTATAGTAAAAAGTTTTTTTGTTTTTTGTATTCAATCACCATTTTTGAGCGTTCTATTACTGATTAATATAAATGCCAGCAACATCCGGTGAGGAGTTGCATGTGGTTACACATCAACCAAATATATGAAAACCTTTTCCGCTACTCATCCTCTTCAAGAGACGGTACCCATTCCATGATCCACGAGGTCCTCTGCACAGACAGATCTTCTTAACAATTTTGGAGCAAGCCCCAGCCAAGTCGTGCTTCATTTTATAGCATGCTTGATCGCACTTCCTGTCATCACCTGGACATCCTTCATTTGCGTTAACACTGACTGAAACAAATGGATGTGGCAAATGGACATTGCATGCAAAGTGAAATCAACAGGTAAGTGTGTTTGTTATGTTAAATTATACTCCAGGCGTAGAAACACTAGCTCTACATAAAATTTGTCTTTTTTGCGTTATAAATTTATTCTCAGTATCTGAACACTAGTTTCTGATAAAAACTCAATACCCTATACATGAAATGTATTATGTACCTGTATACACACCCTGGAACAATTAATGTAAACAGCTGGTGTCAACATCAAATTATCACCAACATCTACTTAATGTCAGACAAGCATACAGAGATTGAGATTTACTTCCTATTAGTTTGTACTTATACACCAGCTGGGTATTTAAATACAGTCAAGCAACTTTACCATGATTTTGAAAAAATCACCACACAATATACAAAAAGTGTACATGCATATCACAACTCTTTGGCTTGTATAACGGTTTGAAGGAGTAAGAATTTGTTTACTTCTAACGCAAAATTATAGAAGTTGAGTCTACTTAATATGATAAGGAATCACACATAGAACACTTCCTCAATTGGTTGGTGAATTTCTTTCAAAGGTTTTTTTGGACTGTCAAGTCCAATATAAGGCTAGTCGACTTACAAATCTATATGGTGTTACTAATTATTATTGTTACAGATAAACGCTGTGAAACAGTGATGTCTATCACAAGCTATGTGTTTGCTAGAACTCTATACTTTTCAAAATAATAAACATAAAATTCTAATTCAACGTCATGATAGTGAGTGCAATTTCTTACTAAAGTACATGATTATTATACACGTACATTCAGATGTACATCATGAACGTCAACTTCTAATAATACACTTTCAAGCACATGACTTACAGTGTATAAATACAATGATTCACTCACCGCATGTCATATAAAGTAAGATTCCCACAACCACTGCATAGTGAATTATATTGATGTTCATTGTGCTGATATATCTCTTAAAAATATAATTTTTTGATTATTTGATTTGTGAATACCAATTCATCCGAAAGTGTGACTTATATACCCATATAAACCATTAACCTAATAGCTTGCAAACAATAGGATAATGGAAGTCATTTTAACTGATCATGCCTAATGAGCCCCTTCAAAGTACATAGATTTTTATTAATTGTCTTATTTATACTACCTAATGCCAGTTTCTACTGTTCTACATTTTGTAGACTTTCATTCATGATTCATATTTATCATAACACTGGCTGTTGAGACTATTTATTCCAGGGCCTACATGACGTATTCGTCTCACCACTCAGTGTCACAGTTTTTCCCCTTCTGCTAACCTGCATAATATTTGAATTAACAACAGATCCGAATAAAAGCAGATTAGCTTAACTGCTATGGAAAGAAGCCTTAATATTTCCACCGCTAGACCTCACATGGGGGCACAGGCCTGCTGGCCGTGTACCCAGAAAAATTGAAGTGGGTACAGGCCGTATACACCTGTATAACCACACTTCAAACACTGCCTTACAAGTACAGTGAGTCTGATCGATGCACATGCAATAACCAAGGGAACTCCTCTTTAAGTAGAAGTAGCACCAAAACCTTGGTAGTCTTCCTGAGTTGCTCTCTCTTGTATGAGCGGAGAGATATAAATGGAAACCATTTAAGTTGAATTTAGTTATTTAGTTCTCTTTCGGGGGTAATACTGTTTTATCACAAGTAGTTATGTGTATTTTGACAACATTTCGGAAAATAGGCTACTCATTACCTCTATCCAGAGGTTGTTTTGTCATTGCAGTATGCCCTCAAATAGATGAGAATTGCCCTTGCTAATTTCACTTGAGATGAATGTTTGAAATAAAAAAAGACAAGTGAATATACTATGTGTATCAAAAGATTAGAAGGAATTTATAAACACTTAGTTAATAGAAAAGTTACTGAATAAAAACCTTTCCATTATAAAAAAGTTAACTGTGTTACTCAGATGACACAGACGGCGTTGTTTGAAATAACTTTGTGACACCATCTGCCCTTGCACTGGCAGACCTTTTTGAATAGCTTTAGCTAAGTAATATCCGACAAGCTATTCAGCTTTTGATTGGTTTTTGTCAATTTTGGAAACTCTCCCTCTATAACAGAAAGCAGTAGTTACTCCCGAACACCGTGCTAGATTATGCTATTACATGTAGCCTCGTGTTTACCAGTGTAAGTGCATGCAAACGTTCTCAATTTTTGGCCTTATGCCAGCCCAACTGCACTCACTTCTGTGTACACCTTGTAGACTTAAATTCTTGATTCATATCATGCAACTGCATGTGTAGCAGTGGCTCATGACTCCTTTAAATTTAAGAGCTCAGATCTACTTCCCAGTCATGTAAAAATGTTCTATGTTTCTCATGAGTTTTATTATTAAATAATTAAGTATACCATGTACCTTTAGAAAATATACAATCAAAACATTTACAATTGTATGTGTTATATTTCTACTGTTTTATTGTAGTTTGTCTGTAGACAATTCCAGGTATCTCTCTATTCACTCTTTTTCTAGCAGGGTACCTTCTCCAGATTCCACGTGGTCCTCTACACAGACAGCTATTCCTTACAATTTTAGAGCAGGTTCCTGTCAATTGACGCCCTAGAGCTTTACATGCTTGATCACACTTCCTGTCATCACCTGGACATCCCTCATTTCCGGTAGCATTACCTACATGTAAAACCAATGCAGATATCATCATTTGGTGAAAATTAACATCTTAGTATATTCATTAACCTAGACGTAAATTGTTGACAAAAATGTCCACTTTTGGCACATTTATATCATGCTTGCATAAAATAAGCATTCCAATGTCAGTACACATGTAATCTTCAGGCACATCAATTTAATTAAGTTTAATTAAGTTTACACTTTTTAGTGCCATGTTATTAAAAAAAAACAATTTATTTGTAATATCAAATGATATATATTATGGCGTTTTCTTAAAGTATTGAACATTTTTCTTGACCTAGCCATGTTCCAAATTCTTAAAATACTGTAGCATTTCAGCATTTGAGTTACTGTCCGTAGTTAGTCCATAATTATACCAAATGATTGTGTTGATCCTATAAAATCCCAATAATAGATATACATGATTGGTTCCATAATAGATAATCTATAAATATACTGATTCACACTCACCAACAATCATATAAAGTAAGATTCCCACAGTCACTGCATAGTAGAATATATTGATGTTCATTTTGATGGAAGGGTGTATTCTGCACTTTAAAAGTTCAATACTCAAACTTGTCAATTCCTGAATATCAAATCATTCTAGACGCTGACTTATATACATATCTGGAGATCCTAATGATTTGAATACAATGGGAACATTTGGTTTCTCAACCAATCACCAGAATACATTGTATGTGACATTTACAATGCATCCAAAATTATCTCAATTACCTAAATTTTTGCCAGTGACTACAAAGCTTTGAATGTGATATTGTTTTCATATTCTTTTCATCACAATATTATTGTCTGCTTGGTTCTCGTCACAATACTGGCACTTCACTCAACTAGAGCTGTAATTACAAGTGATTCACCAGCCTCTAGCATGATTATCAATATACTTGTTGGGAGCAGACAAGCTGTTACCAGAGATAATGTTTAAATGTGTTTGGTTCTAGTAGATCATTACTTGATATATGTTTGGTTGATAGTTTACCAATATGCAGGTGTGCCACAATCATAAGCAAGTACAGTGTATGCACATACAGTCTGGTTAGTATGACTGAAAATATGCCAAGGGCTTCCCATCTTAATTTCTAACCTGGCAGGATCTCACGCTACCCCACGGGGCTAGTAGAACACATACAATTTACAGTAGATTTAAACACAATACAGCATCGACATGGTTATGGCAATGCATGTTTTATGACGACATGGTTCTGTTGTTCTTACTCGAGGGAAATCATTGTGTGCCAAACTACTATAATATACAATGTACATACAAATACGGGGTTTTTAAAATTTTTTCTATACCAAGTAGCATGAAGAGCGTTGAGCTACATGTACATGTACATGGACATTGTATGTATAAAGTAGTCCCAACTGTCTCATTTCAGTATGTACATGAACATGCACAAATGTATAGATACATTGTACATGTACATCTATATCATTATATCAATGTGAACTGTCTGGCATATTCATAGGAAAAGTACACCTCTACTTAAAACTGGGACAGTTCATGACAAACAATTGGCTATTACTCAGCTGAGCTGGAATTATTTACATATTCTAACAGCTGAATTACATAATAGAGACACAATTACTAACACAATAGCTATGCACAATTATTCTGTCAGTACATGTATCTAAAATAAAATACTCTGTTGCATTTTGAAAGTTTATAATTACATGAGTATTAATGTCTCAATAATTGATTAGCTTGTCGGGCAGACAACCCTGTGAACACATTATGGGGGAATGCAGTGCCATTTATGCTGAAGAGTCATGATCAGTAAATTATGAGTCTGCTTCAAGTCAGAAAATTCAAGGAATTTGAAGACTGATATAATATACATGTACATCAATTGTGCATGACTGTGTACTTTTCTGAAGTGTGCATGAAACAATAGTCGCAGAAAAACAACTATAGGTCGATATAATAGGCGCGTTCGAATATTGCACGTGCACCGCAAGCATTATAAATAGCAATCTGCTGCAATAACAATTTGTTTTAATAAATAACATGTGTATTATAGCACTAGCTGTAACGCTAACTATATTGCTAAATTATATGTTGTTAACAGGGGAGGCCCCTTCAGATCAAGCATTAGTCACGTTTGAATATTAAAAGCAATCTCATATGAACCAGTACAGTTTCAGAAGACGTCTGTATATAGCTTTCAATAGAAAATCATTCCAATCGTTATCATCAAGGAAATATTTTTGTAACCTGTTTTGTTGGATGGTCTGGCATCAACTTGTTACTCATGTTTGCTTGCCATTGAATTTCTGTAGCACTCGCATAGCGAGTTTACAAACAACCTTGTTCAACTGACTAGTACAAATGCTTGTGAAATATAAATTTTACATTGTGCTAATGATACAATGTATTGAGTTGCTTATTAGCTCTGGTGAATAAATAATCAACAAGTAATGAATCACAATATTAATAATAGGCATTACATTGTATTACTAGCAAAGTTTGTATTTGCAGTACTTCCAACTGTAACAGTCATTAGTAGAAGGAGAAAGTTTAATCATAACAGTCAAGTAAACTTGCGAAACTACCACAAATGGAAATGATTTTTCATAGGTGAAATAGTGGTGGAATAGTTTTCTAGTTTTCTAGAATAGTATTTCTAAGTTAGGATTGGTTTCCTCTTTGTAAGACCAACATATTATGTAACTGCAACCTTTGCCGTTGTAGACACACATATTATATATTATTAACAATATCATCATTATATTTAGTATATCACGCTTTGATCACACAGCCTGTCATCACTTGGGTATTCTTCATTTCCTGTAACACTAGCTGGAACCAATACAGATAACATCATCAGGTGTATGAATATGGTATGCATTTTTAAACTTAGTGTGCTCATTAGGTTAACCGGAACTCTAAGCAAAGAAACAGAAGGTTTAGCGTTCAATAGCTCCATGTAATGCAACACATGCTTCACTTAACCTGAATAAAAATACAAGCCAATTGGATTTTTGAGGTGTATGACTTTCTTATCTAGTTGGGCACCCAGCCTTGGTCAAAATACAATGCACAGTATGCTGTAAGAGCTACATTGACCGTGTCTGTTTTATGCACTCTGGAGCCATTAATGAAAGTCGTTTGATGTAATGCTATATTCATACTTGCGTGTAGATCTGCTTCATATCAAACAATGATCCAGGGAAGGGGGAGATTTACAAGTGCTTAGACTGTGCTGGTAAGATCAGAATTGCACTGCCCATATTGCTGTGCAATACTAGTGCCGATGCCAAATCGCACAAGTAATGGTATAGAAAATGCTGTCAAGACTCGTATCTAAGCATTAACTCGGACCTTATACTATGGCTTGTAAAATATGTTATCTCATGCAATAATTCATGTAATTGGAAGCGGGTAGAGTCTACCACACCTCGACTATTCTCACACCTCACTATCATTGGTGCTTGCGCACACCCATTACATTAGTGGCAACGGTGGGATTGGGTGGTCGTTCTATCACAGTTAGAAGCATGGCACCGTTGGGCTTGCACCTAACAACTCTTAGTGAGAAGACTGTCTCGTAATACCTCGTGGTTCCAAGAAGTTGACTTCCCTCCGCCAAGATGCCCATGTGTCAATAAGAAGCTGCGCTAATCTTGTCCACCGGAGCACGAATAGGGCTTTTGAAAGAACCCCTCTTGAAAGCCTAGAAGAGTGCACAGTAGAGAGGTTCTGTGTCACCCTACATGATCCCAACATAAGAAGATACATCGCTCTCATACAACCCAGTAGCTTGGACGCTGAGCTATGGAAGTAGTTGTTACATTCCTGCAAACTACCAGCACTCAACCGGCTCTACCACAGAACGGATAAACCAATGAACTCATTCACAGAGCCATACATTATTGATGAAGCAGCAGTAATTCTTCAAGGAAGTGGGGCAACTTCCGAGAAAAGTCATCAGTATCCAGGTAATAGCAGACAGACACCCTGGTTCAGAAGGCACCGTCTACACACCCAACCTTGAGAGAATCTCACTCACAGGATCAAAGTAAGAGTAGATCTGACCCACAGACAGAGATCAATACCCCAAAGGAAACAGAAATCGCCCAAGTGGACAATATGTCCTCTGAACCGATAACAACTGAGAGCAGTCAAAAACTCAGTGGAATAGCAATCGACCCCTTAGAGCTCATCCTTGATAAAGTGAAAGACATGCCAACCAGTTTTACAGAAGAAAGGGAAGTCAAAGAAATTCTAATAAATCCAAACGATAGAGCAGATCACGGGCTTGGGTCTATTGCGCAAATCCCAGTAGAAATGAAGCGGTCTACGAACCAACCACATCGGGCAAAGAATACTACCAGCTTCGCATCGAAGAAACAGAATACCGGAGGAGAACAGCCAAAAAATACAGACTGCCGAACTCTTGAGACTCCAAAGTGTAGAAGCAAAGCAATCAAAAGCAGAGTACGCCGGATTCCTCTGCTTGAAAGAGAGTGCGAACCAGGCAGCTACTGTGGGACTCTCAAACAGAGGACAATGTACAATGTAGTAAAAATGCCGTAGTCCCACAACGGGTACTCTTTTCTTGTCCAGTTCTTAGTGGAGACACACCTATCAGTACCACTCTCAGCAGGATAGCACGTGTCAGTACTCAACCCTTACTGTTTGGAGTAAGAGATCTGATGGAGTCAACAATCTGGCTAGTGACGGTAAGTTCAGTCCTATACCTTAGAAACCAGAAGAAACTAATCAAATGGCAGAAACTGGTCAACGTCCACCTTTCAGAATGTTAGATATAAACCTCACTTCCCTCTCTACTAGGCATGTTGCTGCTTTTATCTTTAGAAAAGGCGTTGTCCTACTCTGTGGACTCCTTTCAACAAGTGATCAGTTACCTGCATATTTACTAAAGCCATCTCATTGCTTACCAACTTAGCTATTCATTCGCAATATAATTGTTAAAACTCATTTTACCGGTAAATTTCATTTCATTTATTCATAAATCTAATTATCACTAAAGAACTCTTCTTAAGAACAAGCAGGGATCTGCTATTATACATACGGCCTGGTGTGAACCAGTGTAAATGTACATGGAAGTGTACGCAGACTTTCTCATTTATTCGGTGTTATTCCAGCGTCAAATGCCTTCATTTCTACCTCCATCTTGCAGAATTTAATTCTTGATTCAAATCATAGCAGTGACTCGGCATTCTGTTAATTCGAGAGATCAAATCTACTTCCTAGTCATGTAAACATTCTCTGTATTTCTTATGACTGTATTATTAATTCAGTACATGTATACCACCTTTACAAAATAAATAATCGAAAAAAATTGTACAATATGTGTTATATTTGTGTCATTGTAGTCTGTGGGTGCACAATTACATCTACATGTATCTCCCGATTCAATCTTTTTCTGGCAGCGAATCTTCTCCAGATACCATGAGGTCTACTACACAGACAGTGTATAGCATTCTTTACAACTTTAGAGCAAGCTCCACTCAAGTTAAGTCTCAGAGCTTTACACGCTCGATCACACTTCCTGTAACCACCTGGGCATCCCTCATTTCCGTCAACTTTACCTACATGTAAAACCAGTATTTAGAGACCTTCCTCTGTTGAATGGGCATTGCATGTGCATGTACATGTATCATGCAAGATTGCTAAGCTATATTTTTGATAAAATCTTCACTTTTGGCACACTCGTGTCACAGCAGACAGTCATATGGGAAGGAAGAGTTTGTTTACCTGTGAAAAAATTATATTTATTCTTAAAGTAACGTTCAGATATTTCAAATAATGTCCTAAGTCAGTTCCTATTCCAAATATAGCAATGCTATGAAATACCAATGATAGGATATCCATGTTAAATCCATAATAAATGATCAATAAATGCTGATTTACTCACCGCATGCCATAGAAATTAAGATTCCTACAGTCACTGCATAGCTCAATATACTGATATTCATTTTGCTGGGATATGGTTGAACCAGTCAGTTCTAGGATATAAAATCATTCGAAACACTGACTTATATACTTACAGTATAATATGTAGAACATTTAACAAACGGATTAAAAACAATGACATAATTTAGGTCCTAATTCAATCCTCAGAATACAAGGCATTTCACAATGCACCCAAAACCATCTTAATTACTTGGCTTTCTTCCAGTGACTAATAGATCTAACGTGATATTTGTTTGCTTGTTCTGCTTTAATCTGTCACAACGCTGGATCTTCACTCAAGACATTACAATGGTTGATCAGACCAGCTTCTAGTGTGGTTATGAATATGCTAGTTGATAGCAGACATTATGTCACCCGATTATGATGTTTGGAATCATTTTGTTCCAGGAGAATATTATTTTATAGAACTTTATTTGATAGCTAACAACATGCACTGCTTCACTCCCACCAGACGGCACATGCATCGTCATTTTCATATTCAACTATGTAGGACTTCACACTGCATGTACATTGTACAGTCATGTACCTCGCAAGGCTAGTGTAATAGTAGATTTCAACATGATACAGAATCAAAATGGCTATGGCAATGGAGGTTTTGTGAAAAACAGTTTTTTGCTGTTCACAGTTGCCATTAATGGAAACAATGGTGAGCACAGCTCACCATTTTATTATCTGCATGCATGTCGTTTCCATATGTTTGTCTAAGAGAGATATCTTCAGTAGTACTGTGATGGTACAGGACATTTGTATGCGACTCCAACTCCCGGACGAAGCCCCATCACACCTTAAGTGCTCAGTAGTTGTTATAGCTCTACTCATCTAACACTCACATTCTCACAATTAGTGTTCGTATACGTACCTTTGACTGTATTGCATGTCCAAACCATTAATTACTGTCTATATACGTGTCTCCATGTGCTCATACTCACTACTTATTCATGTATTGTTCCACTATATAACTGTATATAACTGCATGAGTGTTACTAAGTCTTTTTAATGCCTTTTATACCCATGTACAGAGGCCCGACCTCTCAGAATCCATTGATATTCATTTTGTACATGAATTGGACCATTATAAGCAACTTTTGTAGAACCCGACCTATTTTGGGTCGGCCGTCGGGCTTCCGGCGGCCATCTTGTTGCGCAACTTCCGGACGACCACACGTCGTCTTTTCCCGACGTCACGTCGGCCGGAAGTCCTTATACTATATAAAGGGCACTGTTTTACTGTTCATTGTCTCAGTCTTCACTTGGCTTTCAATAAAGACACATCTATACTTGATACAGAGATCTTCACTTCCTTTTGCCAGGTCATTCGCTTAGCGAACTGCCTACTAGGTCGGATCTTTCTCTTTCATTGTATAGTCTGAAGGTCGGACTTGAGATCAGATGGGTCGTCTTTGGTAGTATTTGGGCTACTGAGACCGCTCGATCTTTCATGTAATGCGAAGTCCTATTACCACTCATAGGCACTTCATTTCTGGGTCGATAGTCGTCCAAGGACGACCGCACCAAATCACAGAAACCATTACATTGGTGGCAGCGGTGGGATTCTAAGGTCGTACTCTTACGATACGAAGTGAAGGAAGGTGACCTCGGCCTCGGGTGACCGACCGACCTCATTCTTCAATACTTCTACGGCGATTTAGGACTCGGACCCGGGAACCTTGGATACGAGAAGGTGACAAACGCTAAAGTGCACCCATAATTCTCGTGGTTCCGCTGGATGTAGCCCGACCTACGCCGGATCTTCAATCAAAGACCGACCTCGGATCCAGAACAGATTGACGGTACTCAGTACGACCCTTAGGCCGACACGGCCTAACAAACTACGGTAGTTAACTAACCACCCGACACCCTACAGACATCCAACCGAGGACGACACGTCCCATTCACTAAGGAGGCTCCATCTATACTCAGCAATGGCTAGCGATATAGACAGGCTAGTAGAGGTAATCGGACAGTACATAGAAGTAGCTCGACCTCAGCCGCCTCAACCCTCTTTCAAGACACCACAGTTCGACGGACAAGGAGACGTCGAGTTCTTTATAGAACAGTTCTTGACCATAGCCGAGGCAAACGACTGGAGCCCGGCAGCCATGTACCTTCACCTAAGAGAAGCCCTCAAGGGACCGGCGCAGGAATGTGGCCGTCCCGGCACCTCAGAAGGGATCTTCGAAGCTCTACGCGCCCGATACGGGTTAACTGATAAAGAAGCTAGACTCCAGCTCATACAGCTGCGGAAAGATCCCGGCATGTCATTACAAGAACATGCCACCTTAGTCAAGAAACTTGTACATGTGGCTTTTCAGGAACTACCCGAAGCGCACCGCCGGGTATTGGCTGTGGAAAACTTCAGTAACTCTCTTGAGGACGGACACCTACAGAGACACCTCCTGGCGATAAACCCTAGAGACGTGGACTCGGCCGTCCGAGCCGGAAACGACTTCCTGCTCGTCAAGGGACCTTCCCGTGGAAGTAAAGCACATCAAATCAGGGCAGTCACAGAACCCGAGCCAGAGACACCCCAAGTAAATACAGTGGACTCTGACCTAACCTGGATCAACGACCTAAAAGAGGCCATCCAGACACTCAGCCAAGAAGTCAGACGACTTCGAGGACTACTAGACGCCCCCAGAGCACCAGGACCTCGGAACAGACCCTCCTGGCAGACCAGCAAGAAGCCTGGTCCCCCTCCTCAACGGACCTATGGGAACACTCCCCCCACACATCCAGAGCCGCAAGTACCCGAGTCGGGAAAAGGCTCCGGCCCGAGACAGTAGAGGCTGGCACTCGGGCCCTACAAGTTCCTCACACCTCTCACATTTCCATCTCGGAAGACCGTCCCAAGTATCCGGTCGGCAAGGCCGACCCCCCTTCTAAAACAGTAACTCAAGTGACATATGTGAAGCCGCATGTACCTAGCCTGTACATACAAGGACGACTGTGTAGCCAAGATGTGACCCTACTCTTGGACACGGGCTGTACAACCAACCTAATATCCCCTCGCATCCTGAAGAAGCTGCAGAGACCCGACCTAGAGGTCCTACCAGTAAGTCAGCCGTACGGCAAGATGGCCGACGGCTCGACTCTGAAGTTCGAGGGAATGGTGAGACTACCTATGGTAGTCGGTCGTACCTTCAGCCAAGAACTGTTCCTCATCGGTTCCATACCGGAAGATGGCGTCCTAGGGATGCCCTACCTGACGAAGCACAAGTGTTCTGTAAACTGCCATACCGCTAAGGTATACACCAGCCGAGATCAATGGCCGTGTGTCAATAGAACGGGAAGCCCTTATACATTGAGGACGATGCCTGAGATGAAGCCTAGTACACCTCCGCCCGACGTCGATGACCCATGCCGACGTCCTGGACACTCACACAGAAGACCAGGGGCCGAGGAAGGAACGGATAATTCAGTACCTAGTACACCTGCGCCCGACGCCGATGATCAATGCCGACGTCAAGGACACCCCCACAGAGGATCCAGGGCCGAGGGAGGAACGGGAAGCTCATCACTTAGTACACCTGTGCCCGACGTCGATGATCAATGCCGACGTCAAGGATATCCCCACAGAGGATCCAGGGCCGAGGGAGGAAAAGGATCATTACCGCCCAGTACAACTCTGCATGGCGTCGATGAACAATGCCGACGCCCTGGCTACCCGATAGGGGGGCTAGAAGCCGAGGGAGGAACAGCGAAGAAAAAGAGGCAAGTGGAGGACCAGGGCCGACAGGCTAAAAAGCCGCGCATCCAGGAGCGTAGACAAGGCGCAAACCGCCTCGAGGAAGGTGCTGTTGACTATTTCCAGCACCCGATATTCCCGCCGCCCGACTGGGGCAGAGGTTCAAAAGGTAGACCCTCCTACGTCTGGATGCTTGCGCCCTACACTAGGGAACACAGACCCCTATCATACAGGAGGAAAGCCCGGTGGAAGCGAGGCCGACCCCCAGAGGTTATACTAGAAAGAATTCATCACAAATGGGCTGCCCAGACGACTACCTGTCGTAGGCCGACACGGCCAGGCCCGTGTTTACTCTCCAATTCAACAGACGGATCCGGTGACCCAGACCACCTTGAGATCAAAATAGATCTAACAACAGGGGTCAGACAAGTGCACTTCCGCCGCAACGTAGTTCTACTACATGGTGAGAAGCCAGCTGTTGCAGACATAACGTCGCACACCACAAGGAGAACCAGGGCAGCCCCCACACCTATAAAAGGCCAGGATCCAGATGGATCCCCCAGTACCTTCAACACCACCACTCAGTCAACACCTAGTCGGACAACAGAGCACTCTATTCAAGACTCGTCAACGAGGGCGGTGCCCCCCCTAGTCGGCCTACTAATGGACTTGCCAGGTGAGCCAATAGACTTGGACGAGGTACTGTTGCTTTTGGACGACGACGACTTATATGCTGATCTCGGGAACTCCTCGAGGGATGAGGTCGTGCCAGTCGGGTCGGATCATACTGAAGTATCTTCGATACTTCGGGACGATGCCGTCCTAACCGACTCGGACATGCACCGCCTCCCCTCCAGGACGACCTCGGACACGCATATGTACTCAAATGATATTATACACCATGTGACTGAGTCGGGTGACGAGGACGACTCGGCCTACGCAAACATTACTAATTTGAATGATCAACCTCTTGTATCTACACTGTCTCTTATAGAGACCTCTCCAGAGACGCCTATGCCGCAGTCTCAACTTTGCTGGATCTCTCCACGGACCAGTAGTGATATACGTCGGACAGCCCGTTGTAAAGGAAGGAACTCCTATTGTCGACTATGTAGGCTAGAAGGGACGGAGAACATCATCAAGGCTCACACACGCCAACACTTTACCCAGTTCTTCTGCTCCTGTGGAGTTAGTGCCCGTGATGCAGAGACTGTCTATCGGCATCAAGACCAGACAGGCCACGGAGCCATCCAATATGAAGTGGATTCCCACATGTTCCAGCTTTTCCTCAAGGCGATGAAGCTCGACAAGAGGGTCGCCTACCCCTCATGTATCCCAGCAGACGTAGGACCAAAACCTTTCACTATACCAGCTCCTCCAGAAGCTGAAGCCAGAGCAGCAGTGGTGCGACTGACACCTCCTCCTGCCCCAAAGAAGACAAGTAAAAGAAAGTCGCCCTGGGAGCGACTAGGCAGTCCAAAGCGACCACAGACTCACATGGACCCTCCAGCCTTGGACCATAGAGGGACTGATACTTATGACATACCCAAACGTCGGCCCCGGCCGTCTAAGGCTAGACCCGGATTAAACAAGGCCGTCCCATTGTCGACCAGCCCTCCAGATACTAAAAACACAAAGAGGACTCTTGAATCCCGCGCACCTACAGCAGAATTCCAAAAGGAGAGAGAACGATTGTGTGCCACTTTAAACAATCGTCTCGGACGCCTCAGGCACCAATTGCACATACTCCAGCAGAGACTTCTTCACTCACACATTAGAGACCGACTCACTATAGTCCAGCAGACAGAAGCCGTACAAGACGAAATATCCCTCCACCAACGGCTCACGGAGCAGATCCTTAAACACTCTCGAAGGGATAGTGCCAAGGATCGGGGGGGCTATGTGATGGTACAGGACATTTGTATGCGACTCCAACTCCCGGACGAAGCCCCATCACACCTTAAGTGCTCAGTAGTTGTTATAGCGCTACTCATCTAACACTCACATTCTCACAATTAGTGTTCGTATACGTACCTTTGACTGTATTGCATGTCCAAACCATTAATTACTGTCTATATACGTGTCTCCATGTGCTCATACTCACTACTTATTCATGTATTGTTCCACTATATAACTGTATATAACTGCAAGTCTTTTTAATGCCTTTTATACCCATGTACAGAAGCCCGACCTCTCAGAATCCATTGATATTCATTTTGTACATGAATTGGACCATTATAAGCAACTTTTGTAGAACCCGACCTATTTTGAGTCGGCCGTCGGGCTTCCGGCGGCCATCTTGTTGCGCAACTTCCGGACGACCACACGTCGTCTTTTCCCGACGTCACGTCGGCCGGAAGTCCTTATACTATATAAAGGGCACTGTTTTACTGTTCATTGTCTCAGTCTTCACTTGGCTTTCAATAAAGACACATCTATACTTGATACAGAGATCTTCACTTCCTTTTGCCAGGTCATTCGCTTAGCGAACTGCCTACTAGGTCGGATCTTTCTCTTTCATTGTATAGTCTGAAGGTCGGACTTGAGATCAGATGGGTCGTCTTTGGTAGTATTTGGGCTACTGAGACCGCTCGATCTTTCATGTAATGCGAAGTCCTATTACCACTCATAGGCACTTCATTTCTGGGTCGATAGTCGTCCAAGGACGACCGCACCAAATCACAGAAACCATTACAGTACATGTAAATAGAGTGTCTGGCTACATAGGTGTACACTTAAATGTACAGGGCATGTATCAAATATTTTACCTCACCCGACTGTCTCATTTTAATACGCACAAAATATCCATTGTGTATATTATATCAATGCGAGCTGTTCAATTCGATCTAGTTAAAATGTGTGACATATACATGTACAGGTATGACACACAATTGGGTATCACTCTTAGACTACTAAGCTAAAATAATAATGACTTTATCTTAGCTGCTGTATTGCACAATACAAAAGGTCATAATATATCTCATTTTTAACACATTAATCATTCACAATTGTTTTGTTACTGCCGACAGTAAAATATTACTCAGTTACAGTATATTAATTAAACTTTACAGATAATTATGTGTATTTACATGCAAAATTGATTTGCTTGCTGTGCAAACAACCCTGTGTCACTCACATGGTTAATTTCTGCAGAAAAATTCAAACTGGGAATAAAATGCCTCTGAAATATACCTTGTGCTAATAATACCGTAATACAATGAATTGTGTTGCCTATCAGCTCTCTGGTTAAGCATTTCACAATTAATAATTAATGAGAGATATTACATTGTATTATTAACACAATTCATGTTTACAGTTGTTCCAATTTTAACAGTCATTGATAGAAGGAGCTTGTTTGAGAAAGTTTGCAAAATGGTGGAAAAAAATCGTCGAACCATCACTTAGAGCCCAAAAGCATTGAATTGTTTACGGGAAAAACTTTAATACTTTAATTGTTGCCTTTCTGGCTACATCATATGCCTCCCCATTTAGTGCTGTTTTATCCCCACAGGACAAGAAGGAAATCTTTACCATCACTAAATAATTATTGTAAAACTATTTATAAGTGTGTTATAAAGCTTGCAAAATCATCATATCCTGTATGGTACATGTACAGGTATATTATGTGCAATGTAATTCAAATAAAAGGACATTGTACGCACAAAGCAGTAGCCTCAGGTATAGCAACAAGTTACTAACACATACAGAAAGAGCATCCATCTCCACTGTAGCAGACACACATGCGCAATAACCATGTGTTTAGCAGATCCCATATTGATTACACTACTTGTCATAACCTGGTAATCTCCAATTGCTTTTGTAACTGGCTGAAACCAATACAGGCGCCACCATGTGGTGAATACTATCATGGGTGATTACAGCCGCATAAGCAACAAGGCTATCACTGCTCTGTGTGTGAAATTAGGAAATACACGTATGTCCAATAGACCTTTCCTGTACCCGTACCACAATTACCTGTATAACTAGTGCTAAGCACAGCAACATTACCTTACATTGCATCTGTGGGAACATCTACCTACTATCAGACAACCATGCAGAGAAGGGTGATAATTACATGTGCATCTACATTTGTACTTGATTTTAGATTGTGCTTGTACGGTCTAAAATCATGAAATCATAAAATTATTAAGCTATTTGTATCTCAATTATTGGACTTGGGTGGCACTTTAAAACTGTTGAAGCTTATATAAACTTGTTGTGGTGTTATGAAGATGTATTAGATGTATCAGTATAGCTTTAACATTTAAATTAAAGCTGGCTTTAATATGGTTTTTTTGATAGCTTAAAAAGCTGCCACCTCACTAATCCAAGTACCCAAGGTATTCTGAAAATATGATATTGAGCACTTGGATATTGATATTGCAGTTACTCCATGTTTTTGCATCTAGGCTACATGTACATGTAGAACTACTAGGCCACAACACATGTATTTAGGCATATATGTAGAGATAGGCAATTATATATCTGCCTTTTATAGTGTGGCCGGATAAATTTCTAAACTTGCTACAAGAAGTCAACAAAAAGAAAACCCAGAGAATTTTAAAAACTTGCACAAGTTTCGCTACAGCTAATAATGTGAGTAAACTTTGTGACACCATTTATTTACTATCTGTACTCTTTCTATGCAATGAGTTTGAATTCAGAGAATTTCTCTATATTTATGACATTGTGGGACTAAGGTCTGCGAGGTCTCGTAGAAAACATTAGCACATGACACCGTCACCTATTGGGTTTTGAGATTGAAGTTAACCAATAGGATTCTTGTAAAATATTTAGAGCTCGGGGATTGACGAGCTTCACTTCTACTATTCTTATCATCAGTGAGTTTAGTCATACTGTCAAAGTCTATCCTGTTCAGACTATATACTAGTGAATCATATCATAGCACTGGCTTGTAAATTTGTTAATCCAATAGTTTACCTGGAGTTATGAGTCATGTAAATATTCTTTGTGTTTTTTTATAATTTTTTCATTATTCAACAAATGTCAACTTTTCAAACTATTCTATCAAAAAAATTTATATGTGATCAGATACAATTGATCCTCGATGAGTGGTAGTATCTCGGTGCAGAAATGTATACATATCCCTACTAAATCTTTTCTTGGCAGGGTACGTCCTCCAGATTCCACGAGGTCCTCTGCACAGACAGTTATTCTTTGCAATTTTAGAGCAAGCTCCTTTCAAGCTGTAGTTTAATCTGCGACATGTTTGATCACACTTTCTGTCGTCGCCTGGGCATCCTTCATTTCCTTTGACACTGTCTGAAACCAATACGAAGACCATATTCATCTGGTGAATGGACATTTTATGCATTTTCAAACAAACGTCTTAGCATGCCTACTTCAAGCAAAGACAAAGTAAGTTATTGCCATCATACATGTACATTTGAATGCATATTATACCTCACTAATGCTGCACAGAAACACAACATGTACATGCACATGTAATTGCCTTGTTGAAATTTACATTTTTTTCTCTCTCTTATAGGCGAGTTTAGAATAAATGCAATTATTTAAAGTCTAAAGTAACATTCGTGTTGATGACGAAATCAAAAGAGAAACATCTAGTTTATAAAATATTCACCATCTAATTTCATTATAATCTATTACTTAAATAGCTGTTCTAGGTACCATACAAGTCAGTTCATATTTCACATACACAGTATTAACACTATTCTATCATCACTCTATATATTATTATAAATACATAAATACATAAATACATAAATACATGTACATCTACATGTACATGCACATGTACAATGTATAATGTTGTACACTAATTCACTTACCACATGTCATATACAGTAAGGTTCCCACAGTCACTACACAGTACAATGTATTGATGTTCATTGTGATGGAATGTGATCTTATTTTCTTGAAAAGTTACATGTAAATAGTTCATCCAGCCAGTTCCTCAATATCAACTCAGTCTAGACACTGACTTATATACATATACATGTGCTATGTTATAGATCTCAATCGTTTGAAAACAATAGAATCATTTTTTAGTTTCTCAGCCAATGGGTCTACTATAATATTCATTTTTGTGTTTCATCACAATAGTGACTCTTCTAGGGCTTCCAATGAAACAGCTGCCACCTTATCATGAAGAATCTACATGGACGTACGACAATGCCATATACAATGTAATTATGCCACACAATTGTATATTTAAAATAAAAGAAAACTGAATAAGTATATTTTAATGACTGAATTATGCAATAAAAACACAATTACTAATACAATGGCTATTCACAATTATTCTGTCACTCTCAACACTAAAATGCTGTGGTGACATAGCACACTCCCATGTACTGACATCCAGCCTACGGGCCTGAAATTCATACACACTACATGTAGTTGTCTTTCTCTGTTCATACTTTCACTATTACTTGTGTACTTACTCGGTTGTGTGTGCCTATACATTAGGTGTCTTCGCGACCTGAACTTCAGACCCAGGCCGATTTACAAATATATTTTCCGGCACACATCCAGCACAGGGTCGCGAACACACCGGCCTGGGCCAAAAGCAAAATCCTCATTTCCGTGCGAAGAAATCAGGTGTGCCGATGAGCTAGGGATGGTTTCGTCCGGCCAAGCAAAATCCTAGACCAATAGCCCTTCTGGCCTTGGTCGGACGGCCATCTTGTAAATTTTATTTGCGACCCGGGTCCGTCCAAGAGGTCGCGAAGACACCTACTTATACACTTTCTCATACTGTGCAATCAGTGGACCATAAAATGTATCTGGTCTAATAGTCTTTGTCTACTTGCCTTGCATGCCTGCCATAAGGGAGGCCGAGGCCTCAGAACTATGTAACTACATTTTTTATATATTATTGTTGTTCATGTATGTTTCAAACGGCCGACCTTTTTAAGGTCGAGCCTCGACCTTTTGCTGTCATATTGTTATGCAAGATCCGATGCTACAATAAAGTCACATTTACTCAGCGGCTAAATGAAGAGTCTTCTCTCTTAGCAAGACCAGTTTCCGCTCTTGGTCCCACTGCACCAGGTAAAAAGAAGCACCACCTGTCTACTAAGCTAGAATATACTCTTTCAAAGATCTCTCTAAGCATTGACTTGAGCCTGTGGCCCTTACACGTTAATAATCACTCTATATATGTAATTAGGGAGAATAATCTAGTCGACTGCTCCTAGGCTCTTCCCACACTCGTACCATCGGTGCCCATGTGATGCCCAGCCAAACATTATAATAATCTACTGCATATTTACATGAAACATTGTATAAATAGAACGACTCTGTAGTGGATTTTCTCCTCCAGTAAACAAGTGTGCACATAACATACAAGTAAACACTCCTGGAAGTTGACGCACCGTTTGTCAAAGTGCAGAGACAGTCTTCAGCTTTTCTTAATTTTTGATCTGCGGTCATAGAAAGTGAGAATTTAAAAATTTTATAACATTAGAGATGTCAATAGAAATGCGCGTCAATATTTCACCTGCTTGACTACACAGGAAACTTGTTTCAGAAGTGATGCTGTCCATTCACTGAAAATCTCATTTTTCATTTGCAAAGTTTCTATGAGAGTCAAATCTCTATACCATCCTGTTTCTGCAGTTTTGGTTTCTAGTGACAGACTAACGGTTCCAACTTTTATCTGGAATGACAGGATGGCTAGTTTGAAATTTAGAGGTAATCGTGGCAGACAACAAAAGGAATGCATTTCATATCAAATCAGCTAGCATCCAAATACATGTAAATATTGATGAAGAGGCAGAAAAGGATTTCATTGTGGTGCTTGGATTTTGTTTTAACAGAATATCTAGTATTTTGACTATCAATATAAAATATCAAGCATTATAATTGTTTGGAAAACTTGAAAATCATCCTGTCAAAGTTTGAGTGTCACACCTTCAAAAGATGCTGCATTTTCCGCGTTATTCTGACCTTGTGGATCCACATTCTTGATGTCAAATGTGCTAGTCGGTGTTATCTTCTCATTGTGTAGTAATATCAACTATTTACTGCATGTACTCAAAGACAGTTATTATGGGCATGCTGCACTAGGTTTATGTAACCCATGCAGTGAGCTGGCTTGCAACAACACCAAGTCAAAGCCTTTAATATGTAGTACATCCACATGGTGTATTTGCTATTAAATCATAATATACATGTTACCAGAGTGCTCTCTATTTCAACATTTGATCAAAGTGATTGGTGATCTGAAAGGCCGTTCAGACATTGATGAAGCTAATCAGGAGATTTACACACATGTACTATATATGATACTGTTGTTTTCACGAAATTTTTCTCTCAACGTGATTGAACATGGTTTACGTACATCACTGGCCTACATTGTAGTTCACAAATGTGCCAACAAGTACTGGCAAAACGGGGAAAAATGGAGTTATCGGTTGCATGTAGTAAAGAGTGGCAAACTTCATCACCACAGAAAATTTTGAAGCTCCAGTTAAATTATTGGCCCCATTATGCCTCTTCAAATATTATAATTTACTATATATATATTTATTGTAGTTTTGTCACTAAATGCCTATTATCTCAGTTAGGCCTTTTGTCTAGTTGGCACAATTGAGAACTGGGCCAGCGAGTCAAAACTACATGTATTATAATAATAATAATGTGTGCATTTAGAGTATTCACTCAATGTACACATTATAGTCATAATTTATGTATTATGTGACTGAGGAAAGTGATTCTACATGAATTATGATGCAGGTATAGGCATTCCGCCTGCGACACAATGAATATTTTTAGGACTGATAAAGCTTGAGTCACAATAAACCTAATAGATTAACATACAGTTTAAACTTTATTGGATGTCAAATCTAAGACAATGATAATAATACTGTATTTGTGGTGCCGAGCACAATTCTTTAACTTGACAGCTCAATAGCAGAGTTAATCTAGGGCTACAATACACTTTGGATGTACATGTAGATATTGTTACAGTTTCATGTTCCACGGAGAGAAAACCTAATTCAAAGAAATTATCCAAGTAATTGGTGGAATTCAAACCCACTTCCTTGCAGATAAATGGATGCCATAGGCCATATCTTCCATTAATGATACAGGTACATGTATTTATGATTCATTGGAGTAATCCAACTTACAGTACTGCCAGTGATAGTGCTGCCAGTGAAATTTGAACATGTATTTTGGATAAAACCCACTTCATGAACATAGATCAGCTTGTTATGTGATTAAACCTGTTGTTTCAAAACGACCGGTTAACATTCTTGTTGCAAAATGTTACGTGATATTTTGGTGCTTTATTGTGGGCATTATCAACAACTCATAAAAATGTGCGCAGCTCATACCTCATGATTTAGGAATGAAAAGTCTACCATGGCAAGGACATAGCTACTAACACCCTTTTACTACTTAATTCCTCAGTGCTTAGCAGACTAAAGAGGCAATTTACTGCTGAACATATTCCTCATCTATAAACCTCAACCCAATAACGTTATTATAGCGTAGACTACATAACAATTCTTTTCATAGAGTTACATCATCTAACATTACACAATAGTAATTACGGGTATTAGTAAGTGGAAATGCCATATGACGAACACCCAAACCCTGGCATTGTGCACATTGTATTTCTAATGGACATATGTGTGTATTGCATAGTTGAAAATAGAGCTGAGTTCCCCTTACTTACACAACAATATTATCAGTCAGAATGACTCAGAGCCATTGAGTAGAGAGGTATGCTTTCCTATAGGCCATATAAGACACTCCACATAGTTCTAAACAAGCAGGCCACGCCCAAATTTGGTCAAGCTGCTCCATATATATTACAATGTAATGGCCACGTGTTGATTTTGTATGCTTGAGCTAATTTGCATTTTTGTGGGCTTTTATAACAATGAGCCACAAATGCCCTCTCTCATGATACAGAACAACTCTTAGGCTACAACATGACTATTTTTTTTTTTTCAAACACAACTCCACTTACAACCTGTTTAACTTCTGAAATTGACATTACCTGTTGGTTTCACAAGTGGTGTGCGAGAGCAGATTTAAGCACACCATTAATTGAATGGCCTAGGACATCTTTTGTCGTCAAAGAGCCAGATTGTCCAATGCGTTTGTGAATGAGAGTGTGAATCCAATGATGTTCTGGCCCCAAACACAACTCTGCTGCCTAATAGCAGAGCCAGTCGAGGGGCCACCACGCTCCTAGTGCTAGATATTATTATAGTTTGACATGGCACAGAGGTAAAACTTTCTTTTGGACAAAACCCTCTAACTCTTTGACTGGACTCGAACCCACGTCCTATCAAATAACTTGGGTTATTGCTGCAAGATGCCCTAGTTCTCTTTCACTAGCCAACAAATGCAAATGTCATTGTGCGAGCAATAGTTCATACTTTTAGAAGGGATAGAACAATTCTCTTGTTATGTCATCCTGTGTACTGTTTCCATCACACCAGAAATCACCTTGCAAAGCAAGCATTCAGGAACTGACAGTAGTACAACTTGAGCAAGTTCAGTCTTGAAGAATAAGAACCATCTACATGTACATGTACAACTATGTAATTACTAATATTAATAAAATACTCAAAAAAGCAAGTTTGAACTCTATGATGCGCTTTAGGAAAGTTATCATTGCTAAAATATATCAAGATTTCTACCCGTTAGATTCTGTAACACTTTGTTGGCTCTAGGGCTCTCTACGGCCACAACTGTCAGATTACATTGCAGGCGCAAATGCATGCTTGCTTATGAATATTATGCAGCCTATAGATTCATTGTATCAATGGAATCATCTCTGGGCCCAGGAATGTTGTGAAAAAAGCACAGATCAAACAGCAACAAAGAAGAGATGTACCATCTAGTTCTGTACATATGCATACAAGTGTACACATGTGTGTATAAAAGAGGAGATGATGCTGAATTACACGGTGGATAGAGATGGAAAGTGGTATGCTAAGTTTCTCAAACTCTGAAAACGAGTAAGTACACATAACTTAGCACATGACATCTACAGTACAATGTATATTGAGGCATGTTACTTTTCCTTGCTGTCTTGTAATGTTTGAGGGCATGTGTACATTATGCATGTATGAAATAGTTTATGAAATTGTGCAAGTGTCACTTTCAAAAATAATGCTGGCTGCACAACACAAGTCTTGTGTATCATTCAACCTTGTAAATAAGATCAAAATATGCTAGTCATAAATAGTAGCTCATTGACATCCAATACATCAGTTTTATTGTCACAGCTGGTAATAACATTTTCTGTGGTCACAATACTCCTGGCAAAATCCACTCATTGTAAAGTAATTAGTGTTGTCTTTCTCTTGGAAAATGGAAATCAGAGAAAACTGCCACTGGTCGGTGGGTTGCAAAGATAACCACATCAAAAGTTGTGTAGGATAAAAGCCCAATCTCTGAGCTATATTTTGATATATTATTCATCAAAATAGCATTATTCTCTATCAAATAAGATGGAAGTAAAATTGTCAAGTCAGATTTTCCAATGATAATCAATGAGAGCGCATGCCTTAGTTTGGAACTATGCATATCTCTCTACCCAATGGCTCTGGGATGAATGAATAGCAATCATAATCATCATGATCGGTGCATGTATCATTAAAGAATTTGTGTAGTTATTACACAATGTTGATTTATACATAATTGCAAGTATAACTAAGGGGGTTACCTTTAAGAACACGCCTGAACACTCACACTGGATTCTTTTATTACATGCAGCCTTCTATGAACCAGCGCAATGTTTGAGTATGCCCGTTACCTCATTTATTTGGTTTTACGTTATGCCATCTCAGAATACATTCATTACCACGCATATTTTGTGGACATTATTTCTTGATTCATATCATAGTTCTGACTCGTAACCCTGTTTATTCAAGAGTTAAACTATAGTCCCAAGTCATATAACTAATCTCAGTGTTTCTTACAAGTTTTATTATTAACAAAATACCACCTTTCTAAACAAAACAAGCAAACCCATATTAGTTGCATTGTGCTGTAGTCCGTGGGGATAGAATTGGTGTGCGAAACAAACTGGACCTCTTTCTTTATTGCATGCGCTTTACATGTTTTTTGTTTCCTACTAAATTCCCAGCATTCTATGTGAATAACAGGTACAATTCATCTATCATTAGAATGGAAATCTTCTCAGGATTCTAAACCTGTTCTCAAATATTGCATTCACTTAACCAAAATTAACTTGTAATCCATTTACTCATCCAAACCCATGTCGGAAAATTGGCTGCAAAATGTACTATTTTCGGTAGGGCTTATCTGGGCAATGATTTGTGTTTGGACACATATTTCCGATACTCGAATCATGATAGTACTCTGCAGATGTTGTGTTTGGTGTAGTGTGATACACAAAAGTAAACTTTTGGTATCCTAAAATGCGCAACTACTCAGTTCTCGGTAGTCTGTTTTAATCATGGCTCGACTCAGTTAACAGCAACAAAGTGTAATAGTACACCTGCACAACCAAGGAATGCCCAACTCTGCAATAGCTAAAAAGGTTAAATGGTCAAGACTACTATTGCTATAACTTTGAACCAATGTACAGAGACCGAATGCTGCCTCCTGCCAATCATAAAGAGTCCCACTTCGGTAACGATTTGGGGATGCAAACCCGCAAAAAGTGTCGGACGCTTGACCGTGGTCGATGGCATGATGAAAGGAGACAATACATGTATATTAAGGCACTAGAGCATAAGCTGCTGCCATGTGCCAGGTAAATTTAGATGTATGAGTGGTTGATTCAGGATGATGATATGCCCTGTCATCGTGCTACAAAGTCAGGAAATGCATCAATAACAGCATTGCGAGAATGTTCGAGTGGCCGGCTCAAAGTCCTGATCTAAATCCAATTGAAAATCTGTGGCAAAGAGTTGGTGTGCAATTCAGCAAAGACAACACAACACCAATAGAAGGGCTTATTAATGCCTGGCACTACATAATCACTCCAGAACCTGGTTACCAGTATGCCCAGAAGAAGCCGAGTGGTTCTGAAGAGCAAAAGCTGGCCAACCAAGTACTTGGTCTGCAATACCTTTGAAATAACACCCAATGGCACATTACAGGATCACCCAATGTTCTTTCTAAGACTTGTTCTAACAAAACATGCTAACTCAGCAAATTAAAGTACTCGTAATGCACTAATTCGATCATTAAAAAGAATATTTTGTCAATAAACAAAATGGGAGGTAGTAAGGTTTAGAGTTAACAAAGTGCTATTAAAACACATTTTTCAAGCTCATATTTTACAATGTACATATTTCAGTTCAGGAGCCATTGGGGATTGAAATGATACACGTATATGGTTTGTCTATATTTGACGCAAATGCATGACTTCAGAAGGCTTTAAGCAGCAAATATGCTATTCCAACAAAGGGGTAGAGTTTATTTCGCACACTACTATTAACTATTTCGCTGGTAGGGTATCTTTTGCAGTATCCACGTGGTCCTCCACACATACAGTTACTCCGTACATTTTTGGAGCAAGCCTCAGTCAAGTGACGTCCCAAAGTTTTACACGCTTGATCACACCTACTGTCATCTCCTGGGCATCCTTCATTTCCGTCAACTTTACCTAAAACCAATACGGAGACCTCTGGCGAATGAACATTGTATACAACTTGAAATTGGCACCTTTAGGTGCTTATTAAGCCAATTTGAACTCTGACCAAGGGATAATTCAGCTTAATCGCATTCATTGACACATACACACCACTAATGCTGCACAAGAACACCTCTAATTACATATACATACATGTACACGTATATACTTGCATATCAATATCCTGTAGGCAATTTATGAGTAAATACCATTATTCAAAGTCTAAAGTTGCATTTATGTTGATAAGCGTTTCACGATGCCCAGACAGTCATATTGTAGAGGATACCTATAAACACACCAATTTACTTACCACACGTCATATAGAGTAAGATCCCTACAGTCACTGCATAGTACACTATATTGATGTTCATTTTCCAGAAATACTATCTTCTGTCCTTTAAAAATTAAATATGTCAACCAATTGGTTCCTGAATATCAACTAATTTTAGACACTGACTTATATACCGACAAGTAGATCCTTCACCTAATAGTTTGAAAACAATGGAATAATTTGATTCTACAACAAATCACCAGGATGAGTGCCGTTCACAATGTATCCAAAATAATCTCACAGTGCTGGCTTGATACCAGCCACAAATTCATTTAATGGAATACCCTCTTCTGCTTTTCATCACAATACTGGCTCTTGACTCAAGTCATAACAAAATGTTTAGTGTTAACATGATTGCCAATAGATTAGTTGGTAGCAGGCAGGGATGGTTCATGATTGTGTTGAAGTTTTTTTGTCCCAGTGAGACATTATTTGGCATAAAATTACTTGATGGTTATCATGCTTAGGAGTCTACTGTCACTGAGTGAATCTGCTATTTTAATAAAATAATATTAGCCAGTAATCACCACATATGTATTTTACATGTACAAGACTGTACTACATGAGTAGTGTGGTCGATGTAGGTATGGCCAGATATGAGCCAATCGCTTCTCATCTTATTTTCAACTAAGCACTACCTGACAAGACTTTTTGTGAAAAACAACTTTTCTTGTTCACATTTAGCATTAGGTGAAATTATTGTGCACATTAATAACTATGGAGCAGTGAAAGTACTAGTTTCCAAAATGCTGTTCTAAGAGTAAATGTGCATTAAATACAATTTAATTTTGCTCTCTAGTGGGATGAGCATGTATCTAATTGTATCAGTCAATTGCCTTATTTCTATATATACATGTACATGAGTGTGTATCTGAATGAGACCCGTCTAACATTGACATAGTAGATAATGGCTACAGCCAAAATTCCTTTGAGTAGACAATCTCAATTAAGCAAAATTTCCCCGAACATAATCTGGTACACGTAGAAAAGTAAACTGGTTCATTCATTCAGTGATCAAATCTCAATGCTGATTGTACATCGACAGATTTTCAAAATCCAAGCAAGGCTGACTGTCGCATTGGTTTCTGTGTGTTGTTGGTGAAAATAGGCTATCTAACTGACGATACAATGGCTGACACTGCATAAAATAGCACTATCTGCAGATTGAGCTACAATAATTTGGTTATATCCTGTTTGGTTTATTAATAATGATACCGATATTAAAACGTCCCAACCATCATCCCGAATTCAGCACTATAGTATTTTTTACAGTGGAATTGTTGAAGTTTGTGACCAGACCAAGAACCGACTATCTGTACAAGTGTACAAGTACATGTACATGTACAGTGTGCAAGTGTACAAGTGTCTGGTTATATCCACCACTTGATATTATACATCTCATTGTGTGGTAAATGATAGATAAATCATAGCATTTTTTATCACCAAGCTAGCATTTCTAGCCACAGCTACCACTTCATCATGGTAAACATACATGTAGTAATGTACATCATTGTATCATGACCCACTTATGTACTTATTCTACTGAGCTAAAATTAATGACTCTACTTTAACTGCTAAATTACACAATAAACAATATACAATTACGAACACAATGGTCATTCGCTATATTGTTCAGTCACTGTCTGCACTAAAATAATCTGCTTAATAATTACGCGTAAAATTATTATAAATATGCTATACATGTACTAAATGCATGTCTCTATAATTGATTTGCTCATCAAGCAGAAAACTCTCTGCACATAATTTATAGTCGTACATGTACCATGTACATGTAGATGCTGACGGCGATACATGCAGACACATTAGACATGCAGATACATTTGCCAAAGTACATGTACACAGGCAGTCGTCGGCTTTCTTTAGGCCAGCTAATTGGTTTAATCTGCTGTCATAGAAAGTGAGAATTTGAGAATATTGTCTAAAGTTATTAATATATGTCATTAGAACAGATATTAATATCTCGCCTACTTTACTATACATATACAATGTACATGTAGTTTCCGTCAGGAAACCTGCTGCGCATCCTTTTATAACTACACTTTTCATTTACATAAATTTTACAGTAGAAAAATATCTATGCCATACTGTTTCTGAAGTTTTGAATTTTGGTGCTAGAAAAGAATTCTGGCAAGATATGTGTCTTTTCACAATGTACTCGTATATTAGCGCACATAAACTTTTGTCTACATTCGTTAAATAAATTTATATTTTGCTTTATTTTTATCCCACTACAACAGACAACACTGACAGCTTTAGGGACTAAAATTCCATTAATAAAATTTAAGTTTTTTTGGAGAAAAGAAAAAATCTTTTGCATAAAGCAGCTCTTCTATGTGACAGTTGTGGGCTACAGCATGAAATACCATGAGAGCAAATCGATTTACCTAACTAGTGAAGATTTCTTCATGGCAGCCTAATATCCTTCCTGTGACCAATCTGCAAACTGAGACATTCAATCGCTTTACAGGTGTTTCCTTCGAATGATGCTACTCTTTGACATCGTTTGAACGGTCTGTGGTTCAAAAGATCGACTGCAAGTGCTCGTTTCCACTGAAGGTTTTTAAATGATCTGCTTAGTAGTACTTCGAAGCGTTGAAAGCCAGTGACTGTGACAAGTTATTTAGAAAATGTGTTCAATTTTTCTTGGTGATCGATCTTCTTCCGTTATCTACGTGTACATGTATATTACGTAAATGGACATGCATTTACACCAGGGCTGAATGCATGAATCTGTATACAATATAGACTTAGTTTCATTGTATCTACATGTACATGTAATGTATGTGTCATGGGAGGATAAAATTGAAATGCTACAATGATGATAATAAACATGCACAAGTGCTCGTACATGTATGTAACTATATGTATGTCAAATTGTTGCTAAAATATGTCCACATCATACCAGTGACCACGTCATGTGTATCTAAATTTGGTGAGTCATCGAAGAGGTTCAATTATTTCTTTAGTAATACAAGTCATGTACATGTAGATGTACATGTACATGTATATTGTCTAGAGGAATTATTGAAAATTATTCTGTTAAAAAAGGGATGTTTTTTGTTTGGTAAGATTTTGGTAAAATAGGAGGAAACCATTTAAATGGTTTGATGTGTAGTACTGTTTAGTTGTAGCCGTTTTTAGTGGTGGTCCAGGTAAAATAATTTACGTGGTACCTTTTTGAATGAGCCTCAGTCTCTTTTGTGAGTCTTAATAGCTTAACGTGAAAAAGCTGGAGAAAGACAGGTGACAGTTATTCCTAGATTGCAACGGCCCCAAAACCATAGCGCTTAACTCTCTCATTAACAACTGTTTTGTTCACCATAACTTCTATTGCCATAACTTCCATTGCCATAACTTCCATTGCCATAACTTCCATTGCCATAACTTCCATTGCCATAACTTCTATTGCCATAACTTCCATTGCCATAACTTCCATGCGCTTTTTATGCAAGTAAGCAGAATAAACTCCATTTTATAATACTATTAGCACAGCTGTTACATTGAGCAAAGGGGCATATACATGTACTTGTAGTTGCAAAACCCAACCTATGGCTGGACTTATAACATATTTTTATTCAAAACAATAAGTATTTGTGGAGCCCATAATATAATACAACCATGTGCATGTATGTTTCTCTAGCAATGAAGACATTTGAACACTGCTAAAATCTCACCAGCTTTCAGAAATCCTTATACTTGTTTACCTATTAGACATACTATATTGTAATTATCAGATACACATGTACATTAAACGTCTTTGATTCCAGTTTGAATGAACAGTAATATTCTGTAATTGCTTGTGATTGCTGCCTTAATAACATCCTTCCCTCGCAACGATTGAGAACACAAAGAATGGCACCATGCTGTGTCACAGAATCTGGTAGTATCCATATATGGATACTAAGCTGTGATTAACAAATGACACAAATTGATCAGTCACACAATAAAGTCAAATACAGATATCTTGATTTGATAGAAAATTCATTTCTTTCGTTGTCTGTCACTATTACCTCTAAATTTCGACTAACTACCCTGTCATTCCAAGTCAAAATTAATTGTCGGATTCTTGGTCTACCACCAGAGACCAAAACTGCAGAAACAGGATGACAGATAGTTTACCCTCATAGAGACTCTGTAGATGCAAGGTAAAGTTTTAGACGGAGAGACAGCATTGCTTCTGAAATAATTTATCTGTGTAGTCAAGCAGCCGGAGTACTAATGGCTATGTGTAGTGGCATCTTTAATATGGGACAATTTTTAAAATCTCACTTTCTATGACCGCAGCTCAAAAATTAAAGGACCTACTAACAGACGGCTAAAGATTGCCTGTGTAGTTTGGTAAACGATGTGTCTATTAACAGCAGCGGTTTTTTGTATATTGTGTGCACACTTGCCTGCTAAGGGAGCAAATCAATTACAGAACCATATATTTATAAATTAATCTTAAAGTACAAAAGAGTATTTCAGTGTTGACAGCAATGGAACAATTGTGAATAGCCATTGTGTTAGTGATTGTGTTTTCATTGTGTAATCCAGCTGTTAAAATAGGCTTATTAATTTTAGCTTAATAGACCAGGTGCACAATTGTGTAGCATAATAATTAGAATACCGTCATACATCCAAGGAGAGTGCCCATGATAAGGTGGTAGCTGTGTGGATATAAGCACTGGCATAAAGTCAGACAATTGAGGTACATGTTTTTTTGGATGCATTGCGAACGGCGGCATGTTCTGGTGATTGATTGAGCAACCAAATTATTCCATTGTATTCAAGTCATTGGGATCTACAGACAGGTATATAAGTCAGTGTCTACAATGATTTGATATTTCAGGAACTGACTGGTTGAACTAATATACTGTTTAAAGAAAAGAACACAATATCCCAATAAAATGAAGATCAATATATTGTACTATGGAGCAATTGTAGGAGTTTTGCTTTACATGGTGTGTGGTAAGTGAATCAATGTACATAATACATGTACATGTATTTAAATACATGTAGATTACGAATATACAGTAATAGTGCATATACAAAGTTTGTGTACATGTCAGTTTCTATATTATTTAGAATAGAAACTGACATGTGTGGTACACATACATAGATAATATGTACAGTGTATGTACATGTATTACTTTATGCGTAGTATACCAAATTTTATAAATGCTTGATTATTATAATGAAATTGGCTTGCAAACTGTTTTCATGAATCTCGAGATCAGCTGTATGTACAATATGGCAGCAACAGGTAATGCTTCTTCTATAACAGTAATATATTATGACAGTCTGGGTACCATGTTGTAAAGTCTATCAACATGAGTGTAACTTTCAACTTTGAATATTTGTATTTACTCAAACGTCTCCTACAAGAGAGAAAAATAAATGTAAATTTCAAAAGGGCAATGAAAGGTGCAGCATTAGTGAAGTGCATGCATGCATATATGATTGCTATTATACTCGTTTTTTTCTTTACTTGGAGTACTATTTAGCTTAATGGTATGCTAAGCTGTTAGTTGGACAATGCATATAATGTTAATTCACCAGATGAATATGGTCTCTGTATCGGTTTCAGCCAGTGTTAAAGGAAATGAAGGATGTCCAGGTGACGACAGGAAATGTGATCAAGCATGTCGCAGCGTGAACCACAACTTGACAGGAACTTGCTCTACAATTGTAAAGAATAACTGTTTGTGCAAAGGACCTCGTGGAATCTGGAAGAGGTACCCTGCCAGGAGAAGAACTAGCAGGGATATATATGCAATTCAGTACCTGTGGACTACCACTCTAGGACCATATTAGATATTATAACATATAAATTTGTTCGATTGAATAGTTTGGAAAGATGACCTTCATTGAATAATAAAAAACTCATAAGAAACACGCAATATATTTAGATGACTGAGAATTCGGTTAAACTATTGAACTAACAAAGTCACAAGCCAGTGATAATATGATAATATTATGATTCAAAACACGTATAAAGCCTACAAGTTGTAGGTAGATCAAAGTGAATGCAAGAAGTTTTATGTTAGTCAAGTCAATACATAGTCTGAAAAGAATATAATTTAACAGCACGTCTAGACTCACTGATGATGAAATAGAATTGAAACTGGTCAATCCTCTCCCTCCAAGTCTAGTACAACAATCCTGTTGGTTGACTTCAATCTCAAAATCCAATAGGTGTCTGTGTTATATAGCAATGATCTCTATACCTTGATCCCACAATGTCTTATAGTGAAATTTCTTGAATTCAAGCTGCTTGCATAGACAGAGTACTAAACAGTAGTAACCAAATTGTTTCACTAAGTTTACTAATATACATGTACATGTGGCTGCAGGGTAACCTGTGTAAGCTATTAAATTTTTCTAGGCTTTCTTTATACTGACTTTTTTTAGTAAGTCTGGTATTTCATCTGGCCACACTATAAAGATAGATACAATTTTTTCTTCTATGCCTAGTTATTCTACAGTTACATAATATAATAGCCTAGATGCAAAAACATAAGGCACATGCAATTGCAGTACAAGGGTAATAAGACGTAACCAGGCACACAATGTGCTGTACCACCAAATAACTAATTTCCTCAAAACACAAGACAGAACCCCTTTAACAGCTGGAAGGAGATTTTTTATGTAATGCAGCTGACTTCAATTTTATGCTGCATAGCTTGGATTAGAGTAGTGACAGGTTTTAAGTATTGAAAACAAATTTTAAAGCCAGCTTTAATTTTGATGTTAAAGCTGTACTGAACACTAAGGTGTGATAAGTTGTAATACATTCTCATAATGCCACACTAAGTCTGTTCAATTACTTCAACTTTTTCACAGTCCTACCCAAGCCTGATAATTAAGGTTATGTAACTGGGGTCTGAATTTTCCTTCGAAATTTTTCCCACATATTTAACCATGTCTGAAAGGGCCTGGACAGCTTTCAGCGTTAGCATTAAGTCACATGACGCAACGTTACAGGGGGTCAAAGACCGAAAACAGCGCTATGAAGTTTGCCTGCTGTTACTGGAAGAATTTATTTTTCAGTTAAATTATTGCATAATATTGTTAAATATGCATGAATGTTTACCTAGGCTAGTGTTATGAGGAGATAAAATAAAATAATGACCTCCTAGAACTTTTTCTTATGCTGGCTTGTTGCCTGTAAAACCTTATCGAAGTTTTGTCTTATTTGTAGAATAAATTCTTTTCCATAACGTAAACTAGCATGTGCAGGTGTTTCTATTAGTGTTTAGGAACAGGTAGGATAGTATTAGACTGCAGGGCACGCATATCATATGAAGTTATCCTCTCTTGATTTTGGCCAATTTACGTTGCTTTATTCACATTACTTTGGCGTCAACTATCTCACTTCACTTTGCAGTAGTAGCCAATTTATTAATAGTTTTAGCTCAATTGAAGCATGAAGAAGCGGGCTTGTCTTTGATTAGTTATTTGGCTTTGTGGATGCTTCAAAAACTCTGGGAAATTCCTTTTTTGAACCGCTATCAAAATTAAAATTAGCAACTTTTGGCGTCAACTACAGCGAAATAGAGCAGCATTTGCTCGGATATCTAACCAAATTCATTTTCAGCAAGCTTTCATCATGGGGGCTACATATAAACAAATCCTTAATAATTCAAATAAAGCTCTTAATGAAGTAGATTTAAAATACTTGTTCAAATCTGAGAGAATAAAATATTAATTTGCTAATTTAATTTGACATGCAGCTATTTAAAAGAGGCTCTACAGTTTAAATGGTTTTATAGTACTGGTGGAATGATATTCCATTGCAATGCTACTAAATATTGAACATCCACTCATCCTAATGCTGCTAACTGGCTTAAAAACGATCAACTTTTCTATTTCTTATAGCCATTTTTTTTATGAATGAAGGTAGGCGGAGCTTCCGGAACATGTCAGTTGCTTAGCAGCAAGGTTTTCCCTTAATTAAAAGGTGGGATAACTCCTAGTAAACTGCACATAGGCAAGCCATTTAGACCACCAGAGCTGCACACTGTACATGTAATTATTCAAATATGAGATCTAGGATCAAATCATTGTTTTTTTTGCGTATTTTGTTTTGTGTTGGCTTTTAGACTGTCACTAGCTGCTGCAAAACAACCCAACAAACATATCTAGTAGAATAACTGCCCTAGAACAGTGGATATATGTATTTTATAAGAATATACACCACACATATGTTTTGCATGGGATATTACATATACAAAGACAGAGAAAAGCTTGTTAAAACATGAATTATATGTTAGCCATACACCATGTAGTACTATGTAAATGAGATTGATTATTCTTCTGCATCTGTAACATTGTGTCATACCTTCACGACGGAGTTCCCTGTCTAGCCATTTCATTCATAAAATTGGAGCTGTAGTAAACGGACCCCAAAATTACTATGGGCCATAACTTGAAAATATTTCTTAGACTTTCCCAATTTTTTTCTTATGCCTTTCCAGGTAGTAATGCCTATATAGTGTTAAAAGGAATTTTATTTTTGAGAACCCCAGTTACATAACCTTAAGATGAAAATAGTGTGATAATTTTGTCAAAGTAATGTTCATGAATTTTGGACCGCACAAGCATAATATTGGATCAAGTAATATCACCCTTTCCTGTATGGTTGTAAGTATACAAGTCATGTACATGTATATGTAGATGAACACAGATCCAAGTGCGAATATTGTAATGAAATTGTGCTAACCACACGACGCACTGGTAGGAGATCATTCAAGATTGGTCTATTGAGTCTACTTACTAATCACATACACTGAGCAGTAATAGCCTTGTTGATTAAGCTGCTGTAGTGACCCAGATCGTTTCCAGCTGTTACTTATAAGATAGAGCTACCACGAGTATGATCCATGCTAGTTTAGGACTTCAGTCTCTCAGCCCATAAAAAAAGTCCTGCTAGAACTATGATATTCTAGAAAAGACAACTCCAATGCCTCCTAATAGTAGATCTATCTTTATTGAGCTGCGAGTATCAAATGATCTGATTACAAAGAACATAGCCTTTTAATAGTTTTACATTTTTAGTTCAGCGTCTGGCAAAAGTCCAACCTCTACTCAGTTTTAAGTAAATGCATAAATGATCTATTAAAGTCGGTCATGTGCAGAAAAAGGCACATAATCTTGTACACACAAGTGTGCATTCAGTATAAAAGTAGAACTATATAATAAACTCTCGGCCTTGTAAAGCCATACATTGAGGTTACATTATTATACATGTGTACAAGTGTAAATAAATAACTTATATTGTACAATAGGTGGCATTAAGGCAATTTTCACAACATTAGAAGATAAATACAATATGGCAAAACAAATATAATTATGCAAGCTAAGGTAGTTCACACTTACAGAGGTGTGCGAAATAGTTGGGACGCTCTAATGTGGTAGCCTAGTTTCAAATACACTTTTAGTTTTGCCATTATACCAGTTGTTGTCCATGAAAAGGTATAAATATATATATCATTTGAATCCTTTCACTCTAAAGAACCCATTTATGTCTGTTTCAATTGCATTATATGACCTCCAGTGAAGTTACAATGCATTATACACTTTGAGTCAAGTTCTGTATGTGCGACCAAAAGTCGCCCCCTACGGAATTAATTTATGTCTTAGACTAATTTCTCTGCTAGCAATGAACTTCAAAAGAGTTTTAGATTTCACTCAGAGCATAAGATATTCAAATTTTGCATAATTTTTTGTCTTCTTATCTGCAAAATTTGCATAAATCTGTTGTAAGCAGTTAGGAAAATAATTGTTTCTCGTAACGGCAATGCTTCAAGACAGGGAGTTTTCATTCCAGCTCTAAAATCTTTCATAGTACCAATTTCCTTCCACCTTCTGATGAAGTTATACAAAGTAGAATTTAGAATGCACTATTTAGTAGAATTTTCTCTGATCGTCTTATCAATATGCAAGAGTAGAGTGGTCAACTTCTAGTCCTGAAGTGTGGTCATTTCATGAAATAGCGATTCTTTTAACTGCAGCTTACAACCAATTTATAAAAACATTACAGGTAAATGAGCGAAAAATTATGCAACGATTGAAGATCTTATGCTCAGAGTGAAGTCTGAAAATCTTTTGAAGCCCATTGCTAGCAGACAAATCAGTCTAAGACATAAATCAATCCCTTATGGGGCGACTATTGGTCGTGTATGCAGAACTTGACTCAAAATGTATACTGCATTTTAACTTTACTGGAGGTGTGATAATACAATTGAGATAGGTATAAATGGGTTCCTTGGGGTGAGAGGATTCAAATGATATATATATTTACACCTTTTGATGGACAACAACTGATATAATGGCAGAACTAAAAGTGCACTCGAAATTTAGCTACTGCATTACAGCGTCCCAACTATTTTGCACATCTCTGTATATCTTTTATGGTGAATAAAACAGGTAGTAGCAATGCTAGGTACTACGAGTTTTATATTGTAGATCTCGATAATGCTATTAAGGGTAATTGCTTTATTGAGATCTAAAAATTTTTACGTATCCGTACACAATTCCTTACAATAGGCACTTTGTGCCAAGGAGAGCATAAGAAGCCATTGAAAACTAAACCTTTTTTTCTTTGCTTGGAGTGTAATTTAACTGGATGGGAATGCAAAGCAGTTAGAGTTAATAATGCATAGAGTGAGTGTTAAATATTAGGTCCGTACCAATATATAGATTTCTTAGATGTGACTTCACTCACTTCTTCACTCACCAAAGTTAATGAAGATAAGGTTGTAGTTCTTTATTCAAGCTTTTTTAGCTTTCAACTGGAACACCTCCTCTATTCCTAGTCAATCGATGATATCGTATAGTCTCTTCCTGAGACACGTAGAATAGCCATAGCCGTAATGACTATATAACAGTGAGTATTCACCACATCTCGATGTTCTTTTCAACCAGTTATAAAAGCAAATAAAGATTACACAACACATCCGCAAACAATGATCATTAAACAGAGAAATGTATCTATGATACTGGTCTTAGGTAAAGTTGACGGAAATGAGAGATGTCTAGGTAATGACGGGAAGTGTTACCAAGCATGTAAAGCTATGTGATCTAACTCAAGTGGAGCTTGCTCTAAAAGTGTAAAGAAGGCTAGTACACTGTCTGTGTAAAAGATCACACATGGAATCTGGGAAGGTACGCTGCCAGTGAAAGATTGAATAGGGAGATAAATGTAATTGTGCACCCACAAACTACAATGGCACAACTAAATAACATACATTGCACAAATGTTTTCGCTTATTTTGTAAAGGTGGTATACTTATTTAATAATTCACTCATAAGAAAAGCAGAATGTTTGCGTGACTACACTGTAGGAAGTAGATCTGATTTCTTGAATTAACAGAATAACGAGCCACTGCTGTGATATGAATCAAGAATGAAATTCTGCACGATAGAAGTAGAAGTAAAGGCATTTGGAGCAGGAATGAGACAGAATAAATGAGAGAATCTGCATACACTTACATTTGCACTGGTTCATGCGATGCTCCGTGCAATAGCAGAGTCCTAGTTGTTGATAAGAAGACTCCCTTAGTGATAATTACAGTATCGTGTATATTAAATCAAACATGACTTACCCTGCAAGATGAGTTTCGACAACTATACTGTGAAGGAATGGCTTAGAAGGTAGACCATGAAGTATATTTAGCAGATTCGCAGGAAACTTTGTACTTTATAGCTAGACTTTGGCAAGCATTTTTTAAAATATTTGTGAAATATTGCTCTTTACCTGCAGGGGCAGAATTAATAAAATAAATACTACGTCACGCTTCACGTTTATCTATTACCTTATATTATGTATACTCAATACAACTCCACATTAACTTTTTCATATTCATCTTCTATCCATGTATACTTCTAAATCCACAATTTACTTAAAGAGAAAACCGGGAATACATGCAATACGCACATTAAAATACAAAGCTAACTAAGTAATATATTCACGACTTACTAGGGTAAAATCCTAACTCAGTAATCATACTTTTGTGTGATACTATTGCAATATCAAGCTTATTTCTAATTGGCTAAAATATTCATTTATTGTATATTAAAAATGGTTTTCTGCTGTTTGCGTATGTCGTCTGGGATGACCCACTTGCAAAGGGTGAAGAGCCTATGAGTGGTGCTAGTCCTTCGTCATTACATGAAAGATCGACAGGTACTAGTAGTCCAATGACTAACCAAGACGAGTCACGTGGTCCCGAGTTGATACTATCTTGCTATACTGAGAAGGAGTGTGTTCAGTCCTAGTAGGTTGTTCGGGTAGCACGGTTGGGGACCTTGTCAGCTGGAACTACCTGTTCTCAAATGAAGACTCTGTATAAGTAGTAAATAACAGAAGTGTCTTTATTGAGATCCAACCATCAACTGAGACAATGTTAGTAAAAACCATGCACTTTGCATAGTATTGTAACTTCCGGAAGAAATTATGGTGAAAATGCCGTCATAGTGTGATCCAAAAATTGCACAACAAGATGACGCCGGAAGCTGGAGGTCACCTCAAAATAGGTCGGGTACAACGGTTTTGCTCAGACTAGTCAATATACCTAATTCAGTCATGAATGGTTCATATTAGGCGTATTCGGAAACTGGTACTGGTTCATATAGCACTGGTCTAACTATCCGAATGCAGCTTGAGCGTTCAGGCGTGACTAGTGCTTGCTCTGAAGGGAAATCCCCTCGCTAAGTGAATATATTTTATATTATTATTGCCAGGCACGGCTTGCCTTGCGTTATAGCTAGCGCTATTATATTATTGAATAAAATATATTGTTATTGCCGCAGATTGCTATTTATAAGCTTGCACGGTGCAATATCCGAATAGGCCTATTGTCTGGCAAGAAACCCTTGCCGAGGGTTTGGCCGAGTAGGCCTTACCACTACATGCATGTAGAAGTAGAACGAGACAGCATTGTTGGATTCGAGACGAAGTTCGAGACTACTTCGAAAAAATCCAAGACAAGACGAGACTGGGTTTTAGGATTCAAGAGAATTTTTCTAACAAGTTTACCAAATTTTAGATATATGCATGTTGGAACTCCAATAGTTTCAATTGCTACTCTGTAGACCCTGTATTGTATCATTATGCATTTCAATAAAAGGTTAACAGGGGGCTGTGAAATATATTGCACATGTATTCTATGTACATGTACATTACATTGCATGTACACTGTACATGGGTACTAAAATATTAAAATTTAATTTGACAAATTAGTATGGAGTTATGTTTCTTTTAATGAAATAATCTCACGAGTAGACAACTTTTGGTAAAGACATAACATTGCATTGTGGGAGTGGTGATTGACAGTCGTTAGTAATTCTGTATGACTTGTAGTGATCGACTAGTAGCTCAGCGTTAGCTGCAATGCTATTACTAGAAAATCAGTGCTGGGAATGTACATGTAGGTAGTATTACTAAATAGTTTGAATAATAATACTCTATTAGATAGATTTATTGTTGATTAGCAATTAGTTGTATTATAATTATTAATTTATTTTAAAATAAAAATTATTAGCTGCTATTTGTTTACCAGTCTCAAATACTAATTGCCATCTCGAGACGACTTTCGAGACAAGACAAGTCAATACGAGACTCGAGAAATCTCGAGTCTCGTTCCACCTCCACCACTACATAATCAATCTGTCCTAGGGAGCTTGGTTATCTATTTAACATCTACTAGCTAGCTAAGGGAACCACTGCTGTATAACTGTTACTGTTTATTCTGGTATATCTGTCTGGCTATAATATTGTAATGGTTTTTGGTTTTTGGTTTTTGGTCCTTGGACGACTCCCGATCCTAAAATGAAGTGCCTATGCGTGGTGCTAGGCCTTCCCATTACATGGAAGATCGAGCGGTCCAAGCACTACCAGAGACGACCCATCTGGTCCGAGTCTAGCCTGAGTACTATACTTAGAAAGAGAGTGATCCGACCTAGTAGGCGGTTTGTGTTGCAAGGTCAAGGACCTTAACAACTAGAATGACCTAACTACGAAGTGAAAGTCTCTGTATAATAAGTGTAGAAGTGTCTTTATTGAGAGCCAAGCAAAGACTGCGAGAACAAACGCAAAAACAATGCCCTTTATATAGTAGAAGTACTTCTGCCCGACGTAGTGTCGGGAAAAGACGACATAGGGTCGTCCGGAAGTTGCACAACAACATGGCAGCCGGAAGCCCGACGGCCGACCCAACATGGGTCGGGTTATACAAAAGTTGCTTATAATCATCCAATTCAGGTACAAAATGCATAGCAAGTGGCATGGGTATAAAAGGCACAAAAGACTTGGTAATTATCATACATGAGTGTACAATGGCATATGGTTAAGTGATACAGAATACAAGCAGATATATACATGTGAGCACACATAATAACGAGTGTCAGGTGATTAGAGAAGACTGTGCGTACTATTACACAGCTCCCTCACACTAGGTCATAGGTGTCTCTAGTGTTAAGTTCCTAAGGGTACGGTATAGAGCAGATTCTCTTAGAACTACCTCCAGCTCTGCTTGTATCAGTTGAAGTTGCTGAGGCTGTCCCAGGTACTGGCCGGCTAAGGTACGAAGAGATATTTCTCGAGCGTAGAGAGGTTCCAGGTGCTGGCGTAAAGTGTCCCCCACTTGTTGTCGGCAGGCTATGTAGTGGATCCGCGGCTTGATGGCAGCAAGCTGCTGTGAAACCATGAGTGACAGATCTGGAGATGCAGGACATGTGGCGTCAGGGTGTAGACTCTGGCAATACGGGAGACGCAGCCAGTGCTGGCTGGCTAGAAGGAACAGCCGGAGGGTCTAGAGAGGGTAAGACTTGACGTCGACTCTGGACGGGAACTTGTGGAGAGCAGTGGGGTGAGACTTCTAGTATGGGTGTAAGCTGCAGAGACTCAATCATCAGAACTGGAGAAGTTGTACGAGAGACTTTACACTGTAGGTGGAGAGCCTTCGCGGATGGTTCCAGGATGGGCAGCTGGCTTGCTCTTCCTGGGGGCAGGTTGCGCTTTCCAGGATGGCAGACGTTCGCGTCGGTCCAGGGGAGCTGCATGCACTTCAGACGTGCTGAGAGCTGGTCGCCAAGGAGAAGGTCCATCAGGAGTGGTGGTTGATGACGAGGAAGAGAAGGAGGCAGGATCAGTGGGTGCGGATCCTGGCGTTAGTTCAGGAGACGGGGAGGAGCTGTGCCGTCTCTTCGGAGGTCTTTTTCGCGTAGAGCGGGTACTGGGCTGATAGACAGGTCAATTGGCTCTAGCTTGGCCTTCTATCATGGGACGACAGGGTAAAAATGGTGGAGGATCCTTTGGGCCCCACCATTTCAGGAGAGCTGGATAGCTGGCCTCGTCTGTGAGGAACAGACGTTCCCTACATATACTGGATCTCCGATTGACGTCATGGCCTAAAGCATCACGGCTGACTGAATTGCAGCCGCACCGACAATAATATCGTGCAAAGTGCTGCTACATGTGTATGTTTAGTCTCTTGGTGGCTCCGGAGAAGCCACACTTGGCACACTTAGAGGTAGACTGACTTTGCCGTGCCAACTCATCCCGAGCCTGCTGAGTGGAGGCGCTTATCCACGGTTTAGTAGCTCCGGTATGCTGGGATTGTTCGAGAGGTAGCTTATCAGTAAGTCTGTGTAGTTTTGTGCTGGCCTGCTTTAGAGTGGAGGTGACGAGAGGTGGAGTAGGAGGAGGGGTGCCGTCCGACATAAGTGTCCTTCGAAGGGAAGAGATATCTACAATACACAATTCATCTGATGTGTAACCTCCGCCTTCTATCTCATGTTCTCTTCAGTGAAAATGTTCAGGGGAATCCTCCTCTGTCCCGACTGGTCCAGGCCAAGTGGGGAGGGAGAGAGAGTTCATGCCTGACATTTCTACAGACATAGGTTGCACCTTTAACACTGGTTTGATCCTAGCTCGTAGTACTGACATTTACTTACCTTCAGCTGTGAAGACAGGCTGAGATGAGTGATCCTTTTGAGGAGAGGTAGCCGGCCCGTCCATTTCAGGAACAGAAAGAATATGACTGCTGTTACATGTAGTTCTACCAGAGACACGAGCAAGAGTGCAGGGGTTGTCACATGTAGGGATACATGCACATGTGTCACTGTAGAGTGCTGGACGAGAAAGGACTACTCGTCTGTGAGCCGTCGTATTTATACTAGCCGAGGGATGAGCGTATTGCTCATTTGTAGGCAATGCCTCAGGCACATTTTCTTTGTTCGACTCGTCAAATAAGCGCGGGAACTCGGCATTATCTGCTTTCGATTGCCCTCTATCCTCTTTGCGGGATTTCGAGAGCTCGGCAATCTGTATCTTCGGCTGAACTTGTTTGGCAATACTGAATTTTGTAAAAGAACATCTCGCTCTTTGGATATGAACTGCTGGCAGTATAGACTGTTTCTCCGTCGCCGGGAATATGTCTTGGAGGTCGGCTACGCGATACTTTGCGTCCTCTGGATCAGGTCCGGCTGTTAACACTTGAACGTCATCTGAGAGGTTCAGATGTAGCTCTTCTGTTTGATCCAGTACGGCCTGGCGTGGGGCTGGCTAGCTACGTGTGGTGTCTCCTGGTTAGAGTGGCTACTCTCTTCTTTGGGCCTAGTGGGTATAGGTCCTTCCACTAGGACGGGTTTTGGTTGTACCGTCGGCCCAGGTGGGTGTTTGCCGGCTGGGTCAGGTCCACCTTGTCGTTTGTTTGTGCTTCTGTATTTAGGCCTAGTGGGTATGGGTTCTTCCACTAAGACGGGTTCCGATGTATCCGTCGGCCTAGGTAGATGACCACTGTTTGGGTTTGGTCCACCTTCTCCTGGTTTGATGCCTCTGTCGGCCTCAGTGGGAATGGGTTCGTCTACTGAGACGGGTTCTGATGTGTCTGTCGGCTCGACTGCTGTAAGAGGATGTGAAGAGCTTTCCGTATGAGGTCATCGGGAAGCTCCTCCTGATGAGGGGTCGTCCCTTGGTCGTGTTTCTACAGAAAGAGTGTTCCGGCCACGACCGCGTCATCCAAATCATGGGGCTGTATCCGTACGTAGTACCTACGTAGACTGGGGTCGTAGACCGTGAGGCAAAACTTCTCAAGGGTACACTCGTCCAAGGATGCAGGAGGTGCTTCGTCGAAGGCTTTCGCCATAAGTCTGCGGACGAGGGCGGCATGACTTCTGAGTGAAGTGTGAACGGGCTGTTCAAAGGTGGACAGCTTCCAGCGAGCTTCTCTGGCAGTTATTCCATACTGCCCCCTCAGCTGGGCAAATATCTCATCGACTGATTTGGGTCTTCCACACTCTAGTGGAGGTCCTTGTAGGGCGGCTCTGAGCCATATGAGGCGTGCTCTGTAGTTCCAGTTGCAACGCGCTGCCATAGTGGAGAAGTCTTCTATAAAGCGTTCCACCTCCTCTTGTCCATTGTACGTGAGTGTGTCGGGGTCCTGTCCTGTCTGTTACATCACCTGCTGTAGCGGGTCCTTTAGTCGGTCCATGCCGGTAGGGTGTCTAGTTGAGGGATTAGTTACTTGAATTGAGAGGCTGGGTCCGCCTAGTCGACGTATTGAGTACCGTCAATCTATTCTGGATCCGAGGTCAGTCTTTAGTTGAAGGGCCGGCGTAGGTCGGGCTGCATCCAGCGGAACCACGAGAATTAAGGGTGCGCTTTAGCTTTCTGTCACCTTCTCGTCATGCGGGTTCCCGGGTCCGAGTCCTTAATCGCCAGTGAAGTCTTGAAGAGTGAGGTTGGTCGGGTTACCCGAGGCCAAGGTCACCTTCCTTCTGCTTCGTACTGTAAGAGTACGACCTTTGGAATCCCACCGCTGCCACCAATGTAATGGTTTTTGGCTTCTTGTGCGGTCGTCCTTGGACGACTCCTGATCCTAAAATGAAGTGCCTATGAGTAGCGCTAGGCCTTCTCATTACATGAAAGATCAAGCGGTCTCAGTAGTCCAAGTACTACCAGAGACAACCCATCTGGTCCCGAGTCTAGCCTGGGTACTATACTCAGAAAGAGAGTGATTCGATCTAGTAGGCGGTTCGCGTTGCAAGGTCAAAGACCTTAAAGGCATTCGTCACTGCACCTGGTTTGCCCATGGGCAGAATTGATTACTGTATCGGCTCCTCAAATTCAGGCTGCCAAACATTAAAAGGCAATAAAATTTACAGTTAGCTGCCCAATGGTATTATATATGTGAAGAAGAAACATCTACCGTACAACAGAACTAAACCACCTACTTGTTGTTTTGTAAATTACAAACCCTACAAAAAATTGTTAGAGCAATGATTCAGGGATTTGATAATATGTTTATTTTGTGGCATTCTTTAGGTTTTAAACCTGACAGTTCAATTATTATTTTGAAATGTTGACAATCTCCACTGCTGCTATTATTTACATTACTGTGATATTCATACTTTCTTGGGCAAACCATGGTACTGGAATATGTTATGTAATTATTGTATAGATTACTTGTTTAATATTACGTGTACATTTATATGCAGATAATAATTTCTTGTTATAAAGTGCATGTAAAAATATCCAGTTTAATCCCATGAGGAAATTACTGGATGCTAGCTGGAGAACATGGGGGAATAATATGCAGTCTACAAGTAACATGCATATACATGTACATACAGAACATACATGCATACACATATACATGCCCAAGTTCTGCAGCTAGAATCCAGGCTAACAATGGGTATTAGATCAACTAAATCTACAATTTGTAGGTATTTTGCTTACTAAAATAGTACAATATGTAGGTACATGTATATATGCTTATTTATAGCCTATTTACACAATTATTACATAACACACTCCAGGTTTACCCAAGAAAGTGTGTTGATATCATAGTAATGGAAATAATAGCCGCACATTGGAGATTGTCAACATTTCAAAATAGTAATTGGACAATGTGGAGGTATTGAAACTGCTGCATTTCAATAATGTCTTGTATTAGAGTTATATCATAATTCCATAATTCATGCAAAATAGGCAGGTAGATCTACAGAATAATAATATTTATTATTTGCCCATGTATAGTGAAGTTGTTGGCACTGAGCCTACTGGAAAAGTCATCACTTTTGTGACCACAACTGATAACATCAAATGCTTGTTGGTTACACTGGCTCCTGCAAAGGCTCATATTGTAAAGTAATTAGCATAGCCTCATTGTCTGGCAAATAAAATTGAAAGAAAACTGTCAATATTGGGGAAGGGGTTGTTGCAAGCCCAATACTATCTACAGGGCTAGAAAGTTCAGTTTCTGAGCTATCTTTTGATATATTATTATTCATAAATGGTGGATCATCTGTACAATAACTAATCGTGAAAATAGCCTTATGATACACGATGCCTACCGATACTAACAGGAAATAGCCTGATGAATGCCTTTAACAACTAGAATGACCTAACTACGAAGTGAAAGTCTCTGTATAATAAGTATAGATGTGTCTTTATTGAGATCCAAGCAAAGACTGAGACAACAATTTTAAAAACAATGCCCTTTATATAGTAGAAGTACTTCCGCCCGACGTAGTGTCGGGAAAAGACGCCATAGGTCGTCTGGAAGTTGCGCAACAATATGGCGGCCGGAAGCCCGACGGCCGACCCAAAATGGGTCGGGCCGGGCTATACAAAAGTTGCTTATAATCACCAAATTCAGGTACAAAATGAATATCAAGTGATTCTGAGAGGTTGGGCCTCTGTACATGGGTATAAAAGGCACAAAAAGTAATTATCATATATGAGTGTACAATGGCATAATGGGGTTTGGTTAAGTTATACAGAATACAAGCAGATAATATATACATGTAAGCACACATACACTGGCTTTTGATGCTTCGAAGTACTTCGAATTGTCTGTCCCTGCGAAGCATGGAATGGGAAACTTCGAATGACTTCGTATGATTTTTTGCTTCAAATGACGGCTACGAAGCCATGCGAAGCGATTCGAAGTATGGAATGGTTCATTCGAAGCGGTTCGCAGCGTTTCAAAAGGTCGACTGCAAGTGCTCGTTTCCGTTGGAGGTTTTTATGAATTGTCGAGTAGCATAAATCTAATTTTAACTCTCTTTTCAAAACCCTTAGATGCCATGGTTGCTTCGTAGAAGACGATGAAACATTAATATTTTAGGCTTTGGTAAAAGAAACAAAATCTTTCAGAAATATTGTTGAAAGGTGCCAATCCAACACGAAAAGATTAGAAAATTTCTAAATTTGTTAGCTGAAGTTAAGTTTTAGTTTAAGTTAGTTGGTCTAACTCTAACAACATTGTAAATGAAAATCGTACTACTGCTTGGGAGAAGAAAAGAAGACAGGGCACTAATAGCAAGTGAAATGGAAGGAAGACGGAAAGTTCAAAATCAGGTATAACTACGTGGAATAATATTTTATAACCGATGGTTTTCAAAAGGAAAAAATTGAACTGAATTTAAAATTCATTTTTATCAAGATACACCATATTTTTCTAATAATAAGTAAATCGATCAATTAACCCTGGTCATTCCATTACAGTAAATTTATAATAAAATCGAATTTATTATAAATTCATTGCAACGGTAAATTGATTGATTTGCTTACTTACTAGTATTCTAATTATAAATTTTATATTATTTATCGGAGAAAATATAGTGTATTTAATTTTGGTAATTTGTGCTTTACAATACAATCATGTTAAAAATGTTCTATATCTATATGAATATATATTCCAGGATATTCTGCACGTTAAAAATTCAGATAAGTATACATGTATTTATGTGCCGTCTTCTACCTTTGGTGCAAGTAGAATGAGCTGTAACCTATCCACACTGCATGCTTGGTTAAACTACTGTAATTTTAGTAGTTTTACATTCTAATGAATAACTGCTCTATGCTTCCTATGAATCCTATCCTACTCTACTTTACTCGGCTACCAATCTCTCTTGCAGGCTCCCTTTGATGTGACTGTTTTTGTTATGTTGAGAAGTCATACTCTCACAAGTTTGCAAAACCAACAACAGAAGAGATTCGCACAATAATCTGTCACATTAATCTGTTGCTAATGAATTTCCACAGTTTCAGATCATCAAATTTAGCTTTTATTGCTTGATATCAGCATGAAACATTATGAGACGCTGGATGACTGCTTTCTCTTCTGTTTTCAGACATAGATCACTCTCAACTCTTTATACCGAAACTCTGCCAAGAAATGGAGCGCTGCGAGCAGTCAATATGGAAGCCTTTAGCAGGATAATTCATAGTCAAACAGGGTCATGATGGAAGGCTTCTCTTCTATGATGTGTAAATTATTTGTCAGTCAATCTTCCAACATTACAGAGAAGCCAGCTACTCTGCAATCACCTTCTACTCTACACGATCAATATCATACATACACACCATCTAGGCTACTTATTTTGTATATCCAACACCATCAGCACATTATAACACTCCACGTGCACCTTTCTAACAACCATCTTTTACTCCACAATCTTGTCCTCAGCCCTCTTTCAATACAATATCTGTCTCCTTGCATGCGTCTTCACAACAATCTTTCACAACTCTCCAATCATCTATTGTGGTTAAGAATGCTAGTGCTAGGTATACTGTGCCTGGTATTGACTAATTGTTGAAGTGTTTAGTTTTCTTTTCTTTATTTCTATGTCTGCTTCTTCTTTACATCTATGAATATTTCATGATTTTGTGAAAGTGATGATATCTTTCCTCCTGCTAGTGTAGAGGTGGAATGGCCACTAGGGTGGTTTAGTTGTGCACTAGCCAAATTTATGTAAGCTGACAAAATAGCCTTCAAACAAGCTGCAGCCTGCCCTACAGTTTCCTCATCATCACCGATCAAGGAAAGCTAACTTCCAAACTAATCAAGGAAAATTATTCTAGATTATTGCTACTAACTTACCTCTTGTTTGTGATATTATAACATATTAATGATAAATTGTGTTATTTTAATTCAGATGTGTGCATTATATTGATTATGATCTAATAAACAAAATTACTTGATCTGAAATATAATATTCACTTATCATTTATCAACAACAAGCGCATATAAAATGCTCATAAGCAACATACAGCAGGAGTAGACAACTACAAAACAAAATAAAACTTGACTACGGAGTGGATAATGCTATTGAACAGACAACTCCGGTGTCTACTGCATGTACTGCGAAGCATGGACATGCTCACGTCGAATGGAGTGGATAACTTCGAACGAAATCTGGCTTTGTAGTAGTGCGAAGCATCGAAAGCCAGTGATAATAATGAGTGTCAGGTGATTAGAAAAGACTGTGCGTACCATTACAATATAATGTATGTGACTTGTGGTATGTTGCTATGTGATTACTACAGCCCTGTTTAATTTATGTTGTACAGACTGTAAGTGGCCATGAAGAGAATCATTACACAAGCATGCTTCATTTTAATTATATAGTCCCATATACATAGTAGTTCATTCATATTATCTGTGTTTGGTGCAATAATACTACCTCATTAATCAAAATTTGTGTAATGTCAAACTTCAACAATATTTATGAATCTGCCTGATCAACCGATTTATTTCTTGTTACATGTACATGTACATATACATCGAGTTATCAATCATTCCAATAAGCATCTAGTAATTGATTAGTCATATTATAATTATTATTATACTGTATTTTTCAAGTAAGGGTTTGGAATTGTGCTACCTTACACACATTAATTTTAGAACCAACTATCATGAATTAGAGTACTAAAGATACCATTACTACAATATTATACAATACTAACATAGGCTACAACAAAAAATCAACATATCTCGTCTTGAAAGCAATAATTAGTCGCACCTCTTTCTCCTGTGCACACGTACAATGTGCAGGCTGATAACAGCTCTGTGATAGTGGGTACCTCTCATCAACTCTAAAGGGATATTCACAACACAGAGCATCCTCTACAGTCTATACAGCCTAATATGTCAATTGGGAGTCACCTACCCCTTCATCACACCTCCTCACTCCAAACTCAATCAAGCATGACACTAATGATACTCCGTACTTCATAGTACAATCATGTAAGTAGCACATCCATGTATAACAACTAATACAGTTGGTACAATGTAGTATAGGCCGCCATATATTTTATAACCTAACGACATGTACATGTATATTACTTGCATTATAATAGCCTCTATACCATCGCCTTGTCTTCTTTGGGTGTCTGCCAACCCCACCCTCTATGTTGAGTAATTTTTGACTGAAACAGTAGCTAGGTATTCAGTGTGAAGTACAAATACATTGTATAGTATAATGATAGAGTCATCACATTCCTGCTAGCAACTCATCACTCAGCGAGTTGTGACTGCCAACTAACTACATGTAACTTTATTTCTTCCTTACACACTCAGTGCAACTCAGTACTCACTAGTTACCACACGATAACACAGGATACAATACACAGAGACTAGCGCTTCCTCAAACATCTGTACTCAAGCATCTGTACATCAAACATCTGTACTCAAGCATCTGTACTTGGCTGAGATTAGACATTCAGTGATTATTGTATGATTGCTAGTCAGTAATCTGTAAGTATCAGTAGCCTTGTGTTGTATTCTGACTAGAGCCTTATAATCATTAATCACATCACTATTGATAATTTTAGTCTCACTCATCTAAATATCATGTACTGTACATAGAGTAGACATGAATATAACATACACGGTTTATAAGTTATCTGCGATGGATCACCGGAATATACATTAATGTGATAAACTCAAGTTCATGCACTAGTTGAGTAGATTACTCCAATGTAGTCGAGTGTTCCATCACATAGAAAGTTGAGTTGCATGACCTAATCGGGGTAAATATGACCGCTGAATGGATAACTCTGGTCACTATTTGTTACATGTGTTACCTACCATTTCACTAGTAATAGTACAATATAATATGTATGATAATACTGTAGTTATGTGTACAAAGGTGTAATAACATACAGTAATACATTACACTATGTGTATGATATACTGTAGTTGTGTACAAAGGTGTAATAACATACACTGTACAGTAATACATTACACTATGTGTATGATATACTGTAGTTATGTGTACAAAGGTGTAATAACATACAGTAATACATTACACTATGTGTATGATATACTGTAGTTGTGTACAAAGGTGTAATAACGTACACTGTACAGTAATACATTACACTATGTGTATGATATACTGTAGTTGTGTACAAAGGTGTAATAACGTACACTGTACAGTAATACATTACACTATGTGTATGATATACTGTAGTTGTGTACAAAGGTGTAATAACGTACACTGTACAGTAATACATTACACTATGTGTATGATATACTGTAGTTGTGTACAAAGGTGTAATAACGTACACTGTACAGTAATACATTACACTATGTGTATGATATACTGTAGTTGTGTACAAAGGTGTAATAACGTACACTGTACAGTAATACATTACACTATGTGTATGATATACTGTAGTTGTGTACAAAGGTGTAATAACATACACTGTACAGTAATACATTACACTATGTATATGATATACTGTAGTTGTGTACGAAGGTGTAATAACGTACACTGTACAGTAATACATTACACTATGTGTATGATATACTGTAGTTGTGTACAAAGGTGTAATAACATACACTGTACAGTAATACATTACACTATGTGTATGATATACTGTAGTTGTGTACGAAGGTGATCCTAACATAGGCGGGTAGGTATCTACATACATGAAACACATGACATGTAATGGCTGTCACAATCTACCAGTGCATCTATATAATATCTAGTATGGTATGTGTTTACTGGAACAATGATTTGGTTGTATATTACATGTATGATAGTCCGCAATACCAGTATGTGTTATTATTGGCACATAGTGGGTCTATGACAATGTGATAATAATGTGGCATTTCCTCTTGTCAGATACAGCTGAAAGTATGAATTTTGTACAACTTTCATTTATTCACACTCCTTCTAACAGAGTGGAGATCTTGTCTATTGTTTTTATCTAATGTCACCTCTGTAACAGTAATTAGTGAAGTATTTAATACTAATTAAGCTCTGCTGTTGCTTTCTTAGTATTGTAGACCTCATGTTCTCCACATATGCCAATTTTGAACAAAATCAGAATTAGATCTTGAACATCAATTTCACATATATACACATATATATATTATAATTTAGGAATCACACTCCTATATGACTTGGTTTGAGTTCAGCGTGTATGTGCCTAACTATAGCATCGACTACACATTTTGATACACTGTCCCTATTACTGCTATAATTATAGCAAGTCCAGTAATACACAACATCTGGATACTGGGACCTAAGGCTAGTATAACTTATGAGGGTGGGTAGCCTTTTTTATTAATACCAGTAATTGTGTACTCATCTCAGTATACTATTGCATGTACATGTAGTTGTGGTACACTGTGCGAGTGTGGTGTAGGCTGTAGCTGGGGGTATTTTATTAGGGTACATAAATATACTTATACCAAGTAGTGATGGTAGTGTTCTAGTGTTTAGTGTTTTACTAATACATGTAGTTGTGTTTATTATACTAGCAACTTCATGTTCCACCTCCGGAACAGCAATTCGAAGCCCTAAATTTTGAATCAATTACTAAGCATCTACATGTAGTCATGAACCGGAATATAAGTACATAATTGTACCTACATTGTACATTTTAAAAGCACTTTGCACTTGGTCTGCGATGCAAGTTTCACTGCAAAATTTGCACGCTTTGCTGACATGAAATGTACTGTGGCCACGCGCGTGTACACGTATGACCTCTGTTGACGCAGACATGTTACAGTGAACTCATGAGGAGTTGTGTTTCCTTGCATTAGAGAGACAATCCGACTACTTAGCCCAAGTTCCAACACCAATATGGTAGGTGGGGTGGGGTGGGATGGGATGGGCACCGGGCACAACTCCATATGGAATTATCGCAACATGCCTGTGCCACCAGAGGTCATACACATGCATGACAACAGTACATGAACTCTAGACATCATTACGCGCGAGCAAAGACAGCAACTAATGTCGTTAGACTTGCGTTGCAGGCCAAACACAAAGTGCGTACAATAAAACGAAACGATCTACGGCCTGCTGCGACCATGTCCACTACATGATGATTAAGGCTGAGACCTAGGCTTGTGCTCCGTGACACTAGCCTGCACCCTAGGGTGAGTACTCGACTCACCGCCGCCAGTCAAGTGTTGGAACTAGGGCTATGCTGATGGCAGAGACCTTCTTAGACCCGTGATTTATATATTATGTTGCAATGCTACCAGTCTGGATCTTGGCTCCGGGTGATGCTAGGACCAGATCTCTCAGCATCGCTGCTGGAGCGGGTTCACAGCATTAAGACATCGACTTCCGCCTAGAGCGGGGTGGGTGCTCAACTACCATGTCGTGTGACTACTATGTCATGTGACTACTATGTCACTAATACTTTAAGACTGATTATGTACAATGTATCATAAAACACTTCATTCAAAGTAATGGATATACCCGAAACAAATTTTGCAACCCTATCAATTGGTTAAAATTTTTAAATATTTTATAATAGTGCAATTGCATGTACATGTACATAAAATGTTCTACTGTGTAGGGTGTTAGGGGCTTAGCGCTCTTGATACACATTTTTTGACAAGAGTTTATTTTTGAGCAGTCAGAAGCTTGTGTCACATCCATGAAATTTGAACCAGTGAGCAGTGGACTTGCTCTGAGCCAACTACACACAATACGGCCACAATACAAGGGCTGCCTTGCGTTCAGTTAGATCTGAGCATGTTTACTGCTCACCGGTGAAGCTTCCTTTATAGAGTTGTTGGGGTAGTGGTAGCATGTTCTGTCCGCTGTGCTATGCAATCAGTTACCATAGAAACCCCGGGTTTAAGCCTTAGTCAGGGACTGGTATTTTCATAAATGTGAAACAAGTCTCAGGCTGCTCAAAAGACAAATTCCTTGTTGAAAATCATCATTCAAATGCATTTATTTTCTGCAGCTGCATGTACTCTATGTGTGTAAACTGCATATCAAGGTTACTCCATAATAATTATACCGTACAGATCTGTGTTTTTGTAGACCAGAATACTCTGTATAAACATGAGTAGCTCGAATGATGGAAGTCATGTAACTGTTAAAAAGAAGATGGCTGATAATGCGAGTGATGTCACTGTTAAAAAGGCGAAGGAGCCGGCTGATGATGGAAGTGATGTGGCAGTTAAAAAGGAGAAGGAGCCGGCTGATGATGGAAGTGATGTGGCAGTTAAAAAGGAGATGGCTGATAACGCAAGTGATGTGACTGATGAAACGGAGGAAACTGATGAAGGAAGTGATGTGACTGATGAAAAGGAGACAACTTGTAAAGACGAGAAAAAATGGAAGGCATGTGAGGCATGCGATGATGCAGTTGATAGAATATTTCTTCAACAATATGGAGGTAACAAAAGAGAGTCATTCATTTAACGCTAAGTGTAAAATATATGTTACTTAGGTAAGATCTAACCTGCAAATAAACACTTTTTGAGAAATGCGGACCACAGGGTAAAACCTAAGCGCGAATAAGAATCTAGGCAATTTTAGACTTGAAATCTTCTCTTTACTAGTATACGTATTATATTAATATAATCATAATGAATGCATCTATTATATTGGTATAACATACCTAGTACATTGTATTATATTAGTATAATATAGCTAGTACATGTATTATATTAGTATAATATACTGAGCACACACATTGTATTGAGTCAACAGCAGCATCCATTTATTTTTTGCGAAATTATCTACACACATTGAGAAGGGAGTTGTCTTTCCAGTGAATTTCCTTTGTTTCATTTATGGGAGCCTTACCAGCAACTTGCAGTCTCCCAATAAACTTTATCATGATAAATGGTTTGTTTGCAACATTACACAACGTATTTCAGGGGACGTAGTTGCATATAGAGCAGATGTAGGCAGGAAATATTAGCCATAAAAAGGCGCCCCAAAATAGGTCGAGTTCGGCAAAAGATGCTTAAAATCATCTAGATCATACACAAAATCAATGTCAAGTATTCCTGAGTGCATGCTTGTTACTATATTGAGAAAGAGAGTGATCCGACCTAGTAGGCAGTTCGTGTTGCAAGTTCAAGGACCTTAACAACTAGAATGAGTTATCTACAAAGTGAAAGTCTCTGTATATAAGTATAAAAGTGTCTTTATTGAGATCCAAGCATGAACTGAGGCAACAAATGCAAAAACAATGCCCTTTATATAGTAAGAGAACTTCCGGAGGCAGTTCCGGTAAAAAGCCCGATGTAGTGTCAGGAAAAGACGACGTAGGGTTGTCCGGAAATTGCGCAACAACATAGCGACCGGAAGCCGGATGCCCGACCCAAAATGAGTTGGGTTATTACAAAAGATGCTTAGAATCATATAATTCATATACAAAATGAATATCAAGTAATTCTGAGAGGTCAGGCCTCTTTACATGGGTATAAAAGCAGTACAGTGACTCAGCAATGCCACATTCAAGTATACAAACAATATTGAACTACATTGTAAGTAGCAATGAATACAAGCAGATATACACATGGATACGCATATAGTTAAAGTCAGGTGGTTGGAAGACTGTGCGTAACCATTACAATATTACTGCAACTGTGCTATAATAAGGTTAACAATATAAATTCTTCTGGAGCCAGAAACTTACAGGTACTTACATGTACCAGCTTCTCTCTCACGATCAAACTATGTGACTGCAAATCACAGTTTCATCTATGCATTGCTGTTACTATAATTATATTTCCAGGTCTAACAACAACTAATACTGTTAGTAACGATTACACATAATTCTAGCATAGCCTCCCGACTACATCACACTGATTATATACACCTACATCGCATTACATTTGCTTGTATTAATTGTCTATGTAGTAGATTGCCACTTAGGTATCTCTTGTATGCATCACTCAGCAATTATGTCCTTTTTATACCCGTGTAAAGAGGCCCGACCTCTCAGAACTGCCAAACCCCAAACCCCCTTTACCGGAATTTCCTCCGGAAGTTCTCATACTATATTATAAAGCACATTGTTTTTATGTTTGTTGTCTCAGTTCATGCTTGGATCTCAATAAATACACATCTATACTTATTATACAGAGGCTTTCTCTTTGTAGATAGGTCATTCCAGTTGTTAAGGTCTTTGACCTTGCAACCTGAACTGCATACTAGGTCGGGTCCCTCTCTTTCTCAGTATAGTAAATAAGGGTTGATTCGGGACCATATGGGTCGTCTTGAGTAGTTATTAGACTACTAGCACATGTTGATCTTTCATGTAATGAGAAGGCCTAGCACCACTCATAGGCTCTTCATTTTGGATAAGGGAGTCGTCCTAGGACGGCAGCACAACCCCCCACAAATCATTACAATACTAAACTAGTGATTCAGTTGTATTGTTTACTACCACGCTCTACTACTACATTGTATTGTACCTACGCACTGTAAATAGCTTAAAGGTTAGGGGAGCGGTTTAGCGTTAATGGCTAACATGTTCAATGTCTGTTATTTCCTGCCTACTGTTTAATTTTAATAGACGTCACCTCCTAAATACTTCAGTATATGAAAAACATAGTATATATCATAGAAAAATCTAGATAGAAACTATTTAATGCACTGGTAATAAACCGGTGCTCCGTTTAGTTATGTTGGGGGCCTTCCTAGACCAGCCTTAAAAATGGTTCTATGCCAAAGCACAGAACGTGGTTTACTTACTCGTTTTATGCGGAGTTGTCTACACAAAACTGTGTAGGCAACATCGCATGGAAACGGACGTTACTTGAAAATGGAATGAGTTATGCTATTGCTGTTGAGGATATATTATACTGAGTACACTTGTTATAATTTACCATAATATACAGTATAATATGGAGTAGAAGTATTGCATGAACATGTATTTATATTGATATCTACTGAGTACATGTACATATACACTATTACATTTTGGCATTAACTTTAAAATTCACATGCACACTACCATAACTCATTGATCAATTAACCCCTCCCCAACTGTTGTTGCATCATTTTGTGTTTCACATTCACTGGAGTTGTCTTATCATGCCTGATTAAAAACCTGCCTGTTCAGTGTTCACCAAACCATGTTGTAGTTGTTTACCACTTAAAATGTACATTTAGTTATCTATAGAGTAAGTATAATAAAGTTGGTTCCCTCCAGAGTGCTTTCTAACATGCCTATAGCATATCAAATGCTTATGATGTCGACAATAAGGCCTCTTATTAAATCCAGTAATATTGCAGAGTCGATGAAAGGGCCGGAGGAGGCTGGACTGAGAATTGGATTGTTGAATGCCAATGGGATGTTAAACAAGCTTGATATGATTAAAGGTCTGATTCACATACATCAGTTTGATATCTTTGTGGTTGTGGAGAGTAAGCTACTGAAAGGAGAGAAGGAGGTTAATATTGGCGGGTATGAGAAACGCTTTTCACATAGACCACGTGGATCCAGAGGAGGTGGTCTATTAGTTTATTGGAAGGAAGGAGTTTTTGAAGAAGAAGTCAACACATTTCAAGAATATGAGCAGAATAATTACCAGCTTCTGCTTGTGACGTTTACTACACCGCTCAAACTTTGTTTAGTAGCAGCGTATAAGCCACCAGATAGATCAAAGCAAGGTTTTGTTGATTGGTTGAAGAGTCACATCAGTGAACGAGATGCTGAAGAGCTGCTAATTTTGGGAGATTTCAACATTGATATTATATCAAAGAACAAATTCTACAGCACAAACAAAAAGTTAGTAGAGGATATAGAATCACTCGGAGTCTCTCAAATGGTCACACTTCCTACTCGAGTTACAGGGAGCACATCTTCTCTAATAGACCATGTTTACATCAGCAAAACCCTATTGGGTGGCCGCAAAATTAAAGTTCTGCGAACGGCTATTAGCGATCATGATGTTGTGTACTTCACCATTCCATCAAAGAAGCCGGAACATCCAACGGCAATGCAAACAACTGATGATCAGCATTGGGAAAAACTTTTAGGCACACTGGACACCACATACTCCACAAAAAAAGTACCAGCTGACATCATGAGAGAGGCTCTTAAAAAATCGAAAACGGTTAAATGTGAGGCCATTAAATCTAGAGGAAGTCTAGAAAGAAAGTGGAGAGATTGTGCCAAGGCTAGGGACCTCCACACTCCAGTGAACTGTCATTCTACAGTGATTACCGACTATGAAAAGGTAGCATCTTTTCTGCAACCACCAATCTGTAGACCTAAAAGTTCTGGTGAAACGGAAAGCTCGATAAGTACAGACGAGGTAAACTGTGCTCTGAAGTGGTATCTAAAGTCCCGTCATGTAGAAGTAGGTAACTTGGCGTCTGATCAAGATGTCGACAGACATGTTCAAAGGTTACATGCCGACAGTCCAAACAGCAGTTTCAAGTGGTTGGCAGAAAAATGTCGTGACCACAAAACCAAGTCAACCTATTCTGAACAAGACAAAATTTCTCGACTGGTAGACTACATCACAGCTGCTAGGATGGTGAGAAAATTTGATGTTAAACCGCAGTCTCATGCCGATGTGCTGAACTCATTACATCAAAAGTTAGAATGTGCTCAAGTGGGCAATAACTGTGTAGTAGCATGCTTTTTTAACAAAGAGGACTGGGAGAACTTACAAAAGAAGCATAATTGGAAGGATTTTGAAAAATGCAAATATACCAAGTGTTTGGAGGATGAAGAGCATTCCTGTCTGATTTGGCAAAGCTGGCTGGTAATTTTCGGAAAACAATTAAGTGAAGAGGAAAATGTGGATAGTTTCAGTTATGGAAATGAGCTAGTTGTCTGCATCACAGTAGGAGAGAGTCATATGCCAAGTTCCGACTTGAAAAATTATCTCAGTAGCAATATGCCAGATAAAACTGGGGTAGCCATATTCGCCAAGGACGCAAATAAAGCCGCTATTGAGCAAGAAATTAAAAGCAAACTTAATTTACAAAAAAACCATCTAATTTCACACCCCATTGAATGTTTCAAAATTCAACTTGGTGGAAAAAATGCAAAGAATACAGATAGTACACGTAATGAGGCTACATTGGATCAAATTTTCAACATTTGCAGAGTTTCACTAACATTTGAAAAGGAAAGTGAAACAGTGTTTTCTGCAATTGAAAAATTTACTTCATTCAAGTGCAAAAATCCGCTCAAAGAGTGTAAAGCTAGGAATTTCTACACCAGAGAAAATTTAGATGCCCATCACAAGGACCAACACGGAGTATGTCAATACTGTGGAAAAATATACAGAGATCAGGGAGTATATTACGATCGTCATGTGATCCAGTGCAGTGAGACGAATGCAGAAGATGATGAATGACATTACTTTGTACCTGACTAATTTGTTAATCTATGGCCTTAATTGCCATCCCACTCTCCTGACTTTGGCATTTGATATGTTTGTAATAATATACAGTGTACATGTAGAATGTAGTATTGATAATGTAAAACAACACAGCTAGTGTTTGATGGTAATTTATTGCAATGAATTTTGAATTTGTCTTCTGAGCAGTCAGGAACTCGATTTCGCATCCATGAAGACACCAGTCCATGACTGGGGTTTGAACCCAAGGCCTCTACAATGCCTAATGACCGAGCACAGTCGACAGAACACATTACATCATCATACCAACCCAGGAACCCTAAATAGGAAGTTTCACCGTTAGGCAGTATGTGTTATGAGCCACCTGCACACAAGGCACTCGTCGGATTGTGGTCGCCTTGGTATATTTGGGTTGTTACTGTGTTTGGCCATCTTTTCCCATCTATAAAAGTGGTCAGAACCCTTAATGCAGTTACCAGTTTTACCTAATGCTATGCCACGACAAACTAACATTTTACTGTGTCGATTTTTATAGCTGTATATTTTTAGAGGACGTGTTTACCATTTTATGCAAAAGTAGTAGCACTGTGAAGGAATACATGTAAATCCATGTAGATGCATTAGTAATTAACATCGCATATACAGCACTAAATATGCAGTAGAGTTTCACGACATCCAATATTTTTTATGTTGGATGAAAAAAGGCATTTCAATTTCTACACACCCACTTTAGTCAACTACTGATACTATGATTACAGTGTGCTTTTGTTGTTTGGAAATAATTGTGTTTTTCAATGTTAGTTGTGTAATGTTATCCATTTGCTTTTGCATTTTGCATTTATTTATAAGCACTATAGAAAATATATTATGTGAATGATTATCATATATTTCTACTAGCTCAAATGAATATCGCATATTTACCCCGTGCTTGTATTCACACGTACTACTAACAGTTGGCAATGTCAATGTTTCTCCGGTAGTTAAGCATACATGATTACACATACAGTACAAGTATCATGTAGAATGCATGTACATAGTATGCTTTAAGCATACACACTATTTACTATAGTGACACCTAATATATGCATAATTGCTTTATAGGTATAAGTATAGTGAGCGATGTACATACTGCTCATATAGTATAGATAATGTACACATTATGGCTGCGAACATTTAACACGCGCAATATACCCAATACAATACATTTAATATAACCATAAGCATTATTTTTCAAAATGTTGGAGGTGATGCCCAAATTATTATGCATAAACCGATTATTTAGAACCGTAACTGCCAGCAGCACTGAATAATTGTAATCGCATACTATGAGTTGCATAACATTATACGTAGAATGAGTTGCTATGCCAAGCGCGCATGAATATGGTGTAGCAATTTGACATGAGCTTATATTAGGATTATTACTAAATCTCAGATAAAAATACAAGTACATACATGTACAATGTAATACAGTATCACTTGTTGATTAAAAATGTAGTCAGACCGTGAAATGGTGACTTACAATGTAGACCCTTCTCAAATTTGTCTGCACATCTCAAAATGGCCTGCACTAAAGAATGGCTTAAAATCACAACTACCCACCTACACCTCAACTGTATTCAACACAGGTCGTACTATGACAGCCAGTAGATTGACCTAGATGGCACAATGTAGGCTTATAATAAAATGTAGTATAAGTGCTTCCAAATAATGAACTCCATCCCAATACTGTCATAATTATTAAGTAACAACCACAAAACCACAAAACCTGTATTTTCCTCCACTTCCTCTACAGAGCACGTAGTGTGGTGTAATAGCTCCAAAGTCCTGTATGCATTCATTATATCGCTCACATCATAATCTAATCACAAATACTAAAGTAAATATAAACATTATTTTTGATTGATTGATTGATTGACCACACTACAGTATTACCGCCTTGCTCATGAGCAGACAACTTCTTGAAAGGGCTACCAGACAATTCATAAAGAACAGTGCAGAACAGTGTGCAGCCTGATCCTCACAAAAGATAAAAGGTGAGATAATCACCAAAGTTTGACAAATCAAGGATCATCTGAGAATGCACCGGCACTATCAACCACTAACTCTGTTTATGGGTCCCAGTACTATAGACAGAGTGCATATGACAACATGGCTGCAGTTGATCAATACTCGTTACTCATTGATTTACTATTATATAGTACTAAATCGATGTCCTATACTGCCTACGGTATCTATTAACCGGGCTTGAACCAGCGCGTGGAAACGCTATCCGAATGTGCTATTCTCTTCTTTAGCACCAGTAGATAGCTGTGACACGCTTCTTTCAACTTTCAATAGCAGGTCAGCCAATCTCAGCCAACTCGCTTTCATTTTCAGCTCAATAAGCTATTCGATAGTTATTTTAGTAAAAGTCAATAGTGCCCAAAGCCATCGAGTAGAAAGTTAGGCCAGCTGAACAACGGCATGCAAAACACATCCACTATTCCGTATGACTTCTACTATACAAATAGACCTACATTTAGTTCTTGGCTGTCATAATAACAACAATATTGCTACATACTCTACATGTATGAATGTTTTTGATGGAAATTGGAACCCACACAAAAACTTATGGTTACCAGGGTAACTTACTCATATTAAATTGTCAGCGGGTAGATCTGTAAAGTGACCCTTAGAGAATATAATACAATGTAATAATATTATACCTTGCATATAGATAGATGTTTGCTCGGTATGTCTCCTAGATTTCTTTTCCTCCAAAATCCCTCCCTATCTCTCTTTTCATCACTCTCCAAAAGTCCTCGTAATTCCCACAATCCTCTCGCCATTCGGTTCTTAACCAATCACCGTGTCTGTTGCATATCGCATCGTATCGAATCCATTATTTCCATTTATCTGAATGTAACTATCACTAGCGTCCTTCACATCTCCTTTTCTTTCTTCCTTTTGTTTTTTTTATTCTTATAAGTTTTTTTTTTTCTTTTTTTGATTTTGCTGTTAAACTGGACATGACAAGATGGCAAACTGTGCCATCTGGTTAAAAACTTAACCGGGACCTACTGGTGGGTCGGTCCCTTTTCTTGGCCTCTATGACCATTCTTAGATCGTCATTCTTTTCTCTTTTCGATCTCCTGCTTTCTTGTGGCTTCTCGCTCTCTCGCTCTCTTCTCTTCTTCTCTCGCACTTCCACTTCACCCTTCATCTTCTCACTACCGCTCTCTCGCTCTCTTCTCTCCTCCTCTCGCACTTCCACTTCACTACTTGTCATTAGCTGCTGGACTTTCTCCTCCAACCTTCCTCTTTCCTGTCTTGTGAACTCCTTTATGTTTCTTTCACATGTGGCTCTCTTTTTCCCAATAAAGTTCTCTATCTTCTGCTCTGTCTCTTCCCTTAGCAGCCTGACCTGGGACTCTATAGTCTCTCTCGCTTTCTGCTGTCTGATTGCTGTCCCCCACCATTGTTGAACCTTTACCCTCGCTCTAATCTCTCCCGCTGTATTCCAGTGTACACTATCCTCGTACATGTGACTTTTCAAAACAATCCAATTATCCTTTCGGTAGTACATGACATTGTGTAAATCTACCGTTGAGTTTCCATTGTATAAGTTAATCTCAGTCAGTAGATAATTGAGTTGTCTGACTGTCTCCCTCTCTATGTCATTGGCGTACTGCGGTGGAAAGAAAGTGGCCATAGTCCAGTTCTTCTTCCCTTTTACACGCCTCATCTGAGTCTCTAAGTCGGCAACACGCTCCTTCTCCATCCTTCTCACACCTCGTCTCCACAAGTCCGGTATGCCAAAAACAAACAGGGTTGTCTCCTCTTCATCTGCTTCATCCAGCATCTCCCTCAAATGTTGACCTCCTTTGCAGAAGATAGTGGCACCTTCTACCCTCAGATTTCTAACCAAGCTGTTTCCTCTGATGGTCAGCATCTGCAAATGGAAATTTCAAGGATTTTGGTCCCAATAGCTACTAGGGGTTGGTTGACTCAGGCTGGACAACCTGGATGAGTAGACAATGGGAAGTGGAGAGTATGAAGATTATAAAATTTGAAAGAAAATTAAACCTAGTCTGATGACGTATACTAGTCTTCATCTGTCAGTTTGTCACAGTATATTAATATCATATTTTTTTTTTTTTTTTTTTTAAGATTCCACACATAGTCCGAAGACAGGTGTTTCTTAGAAACCATTCTCCTTGGTCTCCTGCTGGATTGAACTTCGGATTGCTCTCGAACTCTCTCTTCCTTTACCTCGTTATGTCTGGTCTTAGTAAAGTCTGTCTTTTGTTTCTTGATTGGTGGTGATTTTAGTTTGTCTTGGGCCCTCTTTCCTTCCCCATAGCCTTCTCTCTCTTCCTCCCCTTCGCTCTCTTCCTCTGCTTCGCTCACCTCGTCTTCTTCACTGGACTCTTCCTCCTTTTCTGACTCTGTCTCGACCATGCTACTAGACTCTTCGTCTATAGGTTGGTTGATGTTCAACCTCCTCATATGTCTCCAGTTTCTCCTCACTGTCTTACCCGCTACTCTCACATTGTAACTGTCTGGCTCTCCTTCCAATTACTATGCCTCTCTTTCCCTTCTCTTTGCCATTCTTAACCCATACGACGTCTCCCTCCTTGAACTCCTCTTGTTCCCTGGCTTTAGTCCTTCTGTCTCTCGCTTCCTTCTGCATCCTTTTGAGGTTACCGTCCCTCTCTCTAAACTCTTCTTCTGTGATACCAGAGTCTCCTACTGGTATGTTTGTCCTGACGTTTCTGCCTATTAGTAGCTCACAGGGAGATCTACCACTCTCTAGTGGTGTATTCCTGTATATGAGAAGTGCCAGATTCTTGTCCCTTTCTTTATCCCACATACTCTTTACCGTCTGCACACTCCGCTCAGCCAAACCATTGTTTTCGTGGTAATGGGGACTACTGGTGATGTGGTTTATTTTGCAATCTTCCATGAAATTCCTGAAGAACTGGCCTACATAGCATGGTCCATTGTCACTACAAAGTTTACAAGGTGTGCCAAATCTGGCAAACACGTTCTTCATCTTTTTCACAATCGCTTCGGAAGTCTTCGCTTCTATTTCTAATACCTCAATCCACCTAGAGTAGTAGTCTATCATCAGCAAATAGTTCCGTTTCCTGTACTCGAACAGGTCCGACCCTAGAGTATGCCAGGGTTTGTCTGGTAGTTCTGTGGGTTTCATTGGCAATGCTTTCGTCTTTCGACTTATGATACACCGGTTACAGCTTTCTATATATTTCTCCAGATCGGACCTCATACCGGGCCAGTACATACTTGTCCTGGCTCTTCTTAGACACTTTTCCAGTCTTTGGTGCCCTCTGTGGATCCTCTCTATCATAGAATCCCTTAAATTTCTCGGGATTACTATCTTGTCGTCCCTCATAGCCATTCCATTTTGGCATGACATGTGGTCTTTTTGAGTCCAATACCGTCTGATCTCTCCTTTGTAGGTCCTTCCTTTTCTTTTCCATCCCTCCAGAATTTCACTTAGTAAGGTGGTATACTCCTCGTCTTCTCTTGCTTTGCACCGTATCTCCTCAAGTATCTGATCATCAAAGATCTCTTCAGCTGCTGTTATCACCCTTACATGCATCTCAACCCTATTTTTCTGAGCTCTTTCCTTCTCTGTCGGTTCTCCTGCTGGTCTGGACAGTAAATCTGCCAAATACATTTGGCTGCCCGGTGTATGGAATATGGAAAAGTTATATCTCATCAATCGCAACTTAAAGCGTTGGCACCTCAAGGGAAGATTGGCCAGATCACTCTCTCCTAACAACTTTACCAGAGGCTTGTGGTCTGTTTCCACTTCAAAGTACGTACCTACCAGGAAGAAATCAAACTTTTCACAGGCCCATGTGATAGCAAGAGCCTCCTTTTCTAATTGGGCGTATCGCTTTTCTGCTTCAGTTAGTTTTCTGGATACAAAGCCCACGGGTTGCCACTGCTTCTTTCCGTTCTCCTGCAGCAGGGCTGCTCCCATAGCATAGCAACTAGAATCCGCCGTGACCCGGTGTTTGGCCTTGACATCATATTTGGGAACTGGGGCCTGAGTGATTTCTCTCTTTAGAGCTTCGAAACTTTGTTGCTGGTCATGATCCCACAGCCATTCTCCTTTCTTGCTGTTCAGCTCTTGTAGTGGCTTACCTAATTCCGCGAGACGAGGACTGAACTTGTGGAGGTAATTAATCATCCCTAGGAAGCTCTTCAGTTCCTTCAAACAAGTGGGAGGTTCCAGAGCTGTGATTGCCTGTACTTTGGTTGGGTCTGGCGAGATGCCATTCTCCCCAATATGGTGTCCCAGGAAAACGACTTCCCTGACTCTGAACCCACATTTCTTTTTATTGAGTGTCATCCCGGCTTCCTCTAACCTTTTCATTACTGCCTCGAGACGTCTATCATGTTCACTCACATCCTCTCCGAATACCAATATGTCGTCCATCATGCAGACGACTCCTTCTAAACCACTAAGGATTTTCAAAATCTGGCGTTAGAATATTTCAGGAGCGGCTGATATTCCAAAGGGTAGTTTACGATATTGGTAGCGCCCGAATGGTGTGATGAAGGTGGTATATGGTTTCGATGTCTCTTCGAGCTCAACTTGCCAAAAACCTGAGTTGGCATCCATTTTCAAAAATATTTTACTGCCTTTTAGGACTGCCAACGTCTCTTCTGTCCTAGGCAAAGGATAGTTTTCTCTTTTCACACTTTTATTTAATCTGGTAAGGTCAACACAGATTCTTACCTCCCCTGATGACTTTGGTGCCACCACCATCCCGGCACACCAATCCCGGGGTTCCTGAACTGGTTCTATCACACCCAGCTCTTCCATCCTTTTCAGTTCTCTCTCGGTCGCTTCTCTTAAGCCAATAGGTAGTTTTCTAGGGACCGACAGCGCGTATGGAGTGGCGTCCTCGCGCAGTTTTATTCGGTATTTGTCTGGTAGCCTACCTAACCTTTCATAAAGTTTAGGAAATTTTTCCTCTATTTGTACATTGTATATTTTGGGTATTAGGCCCAAGGCTTCTATCTCTGGTGCCCCCAAGAGGTTTGTTGGGGCTTGGTTAATTACGTGGAATGTCCCCGTAGCCCTCCTGTTTCCAACTTCAATTTCAACTTCCAGTACCCCTTCCTGTGGAAGTGACCTTCCCCCGGCATCAACTAGCGTTTTTGTAGAGGATTTGAAATAATCTTTAGGAATACCTAGGCTCCTCCTTGTTTCACTGTTGATTACTGATAAGTCTGCCCCAGTATCAATCCGGAATGTCTTTATGTGACCTGCTACCTTGATGGACATTTTGTAACGCTGTTTAGGATCCGGTTTAGCATTACTCATCTTGGTTCTATTATTCAGTCCATTCAAGCCATATAGTCATAGGGACTCGTCACTCGATTCCCCATCCCAGTCTTGGTTAAGATCTATGACATGTTTGATGGCTTCCTGCCGAGATTCTCTAGTGCTCTCTTGATAAGCGGCGGTTTGATAGTATGTCCCTCGATACCCCCGTTCTCTACCTCTAAAACCTCTTCTTCCTTGATTCCTTCCTCGGCTCACTCCCCGGCTTCCTATCATTCCTCCTCTAGTATTACCTCTCTTTGGAGGTTTGGGACATTGTCTTGCTAGATGCCCTTGGCCTTCGCAGTTAAAACAGGGGACCGTTGGACAGTTCCGAAGGAAATGGGCTGGGCTGCCACAATGGTTACTTCCTAGATTATTCACTGCCCCTACCTCTTGGTCGTTTTCACTGTGGCATGTGCACTTGGTAGTCACGTTTCCCATCTCTATGTCCTTCCTATTGCCCTTAAGCTCGTCCATTGTTCGGCCTGCTGACTCGTATTTGGCGCTAGTAGACATGAGTTTGGGCATGTCAATATCTGCGATTTGAAGCAGCTCAGATTTTAGTTTTTCATCAAGCATTCCATTTATTATGATGTGTATGGCTAGATCTTCTCGCATATCTCCTAATTGGCATGAATGGGATTGTTTCAAAACTCGCTGAATAAATTCTCCAAGCTCCTCCTCTTTGCCTTGCCTCATATTTAGGAACCTATGACGGAGTATAGTCTTATTTTCTCGTTTCGAGAAGTAGTTTCTGAATTTACTTATTATATCATCATATTGAATGTCCTTTACTGCCACATTAAATGTATCAAAGATCTCCATCCCTTCCTCCCCAAGGCTGTTCAGCAAAGCTGCACCTTGTCTCTTGCTGATCTCCTTTGTTTTCTTTTCCGCATCAGCCTCTGTTATTTTAGCCCCAAAGTCAATTGAAATGGTGGCTATTTCGAACCTTTTCAGGAATCTGTTCCAACTTTCTATCTCATTATTCTGTTCAATCTTTAATTGTGGGATATTTATTTTGCTAGACATCCTGAGCTTTGCTGTTTCCCGGTAGTATGATGATTTATTATTGATAGTTGATTGGTAATGGTATTATTTCCTCGCCTCAAAGTCACTTGTTTGTAGTTTGTTTACCCGTGGTACCATGTAAAGTGACCCTTAGAGAATATAATACAATGTAATAATATTATACCTTGCATATAGATAGATGTTTGCTCGGTATGTCTCCTAGATTTCTTTTCCTCCAAAATCCCTCCCTCTCTCTCTTTTCATCACTCTCCAAAAGTCCTCGTAATTCCCACAGTCCTCTCGCCATTCGGTTCTTAACCAATCACCGTGTCTGTTGCATATCGCATCGTATCGAATCCATTATTTCCATTTATCTGAATGTAACTATCACTAGCGTCCTTCACAGATCTTGAATGAAAGTAATGCCAATTTTTCTTTATGCTAATTTTTAATATAACATAGATAGACAATAAATGACATTAATACTATTTACATTATTTATTGCGTATCTGTGTTATATCAAAGATTTACATAAAGAAAAATTGGCATTACTTTCATTTAAAATCTACCTGCCCCAACCAACTTTCTAATTTCTCTTCAATATTTTCCAGATGTTCTTCACACAACACTGAGTCGGCTGTGAACAGCACTGCATCTCTTCCAACTTCTGCTAACATAGCTTGCATCCATATTATCCCTCCCTGTTTGAGCGTTTTAACTACTTCTATTGGTAATTTGTCCGGACCTGTTGGCTTGCTATCTGCCATCTTTTCCAGTTGTTCCCTTACATCCTCCACCATCAATTCACGTTCTTCTACCTCATCAATGCTGCCCAGTTCCTTCCTGTCGTTTCTGGTATTCACCAAAGCATCAAAATATTGCCTCCGCCACTTCTTAATTTCATCATTGTCTGTAAGTACATGTACCTTATCTTGTTTATCTTTCTCAAATACCAGCTGACCGATATCTGGAGCTCTCCTTTTTCTGTTTTTGCTACCTTAAAGATCATCTGTGCTCCGTTTGTTCCAGATCCCTGTATAACTCCTAACATCTTCTCTCCTTCGCTACTGCTACATGTATGGTCTGGTTCGCATCCTTCTTCGCTTTTATTAAACAAGCACTTCGTGCTTTGTATGCGACGCAAGCCTTACTGCAAAATTTGCTCGCTTCGCTTGCATGAAACGATGGCTGGTGTTCATGTACTGTGGTCATGCATATACCTGACCTCTGGTGGCACTGGTATGTTACAATTATTCCATGAGGAGTTGTGCCCCCTTGCATTAAGAAGACAACTCGAAACAGATAGCCCGAGTTCCAACACAAATGTGTCGGGTGGTGTGGGTCCGGTGCCCACCCGCCCTTGGTCAAGATCGAGGGACTAAGGCTACGACCCCGCCCCGGCAGCAATGCTTGAGGACCCGGTCCCAATATCCTAGCACTACCCGGAGCCCTGATTCTGACGCGCAGCGTTGTAACATATATAAATCACGGGTCCAGGAGATCCTCGCTGCTGGCATAGCCTGAGTTCCAACACCCATCCGGCGGGGGGGGGTGGGATGAGCACCCACCCCACCCTAGGTAAGATTTGAGGGCCACCCGGAGCCGAGATCCCGACCGGCAGCACTGCAACATATATTAATCACCCCAATTTTCGACCCCATATCTGATTGGAGGATGGCAGACCGCAAACCGCAGACGGTAGACCGTTTCGTCTTTTGTTATAACGATTATCATAATGAAATACATCCAGTTAATTGATAAATGTATATGTACATGCATGACGCTCCCACCACATGGCAACGCAGTTTTTGAAATCTGAGAGCTAATTGGCTATGTAGGGTATGGGACCCTTTCCACCATCTGTCAGAGACAAGGGATGTTTCACTCTTTTTCTTCTCTTCAAGATTTATCAGCTTGCTATTAACTTCAAGAAGTCTGTGCAAGGAGATGTCTACATACTACTGGTGGCGTTAATATTAGAACAATTTAAATTATCACTTTCTATGACAGCAAATAAAATGTTAACGGGCCTAAGGAGAGCTGAGAACTGCCTGCGTACCGCAGGCAAATAATGTCTTATCAATGTGCATGGATATTATATGCTAAAAGAACGAATGGATTATTTTTAAAAAATTGGATAATACATCATGTACAACAGAGTATTTTAGTGTCGATTGTGATTCAACAATTGTGAATAGCCATCGTATTAGTAATTGTATATTATTGTCTATTGTGTAATTTAGCAGTTATAATAAGTCAATAACTCTATCTTGGTGCATGTAGAATAAATGTACACTTGAGTGCCATGATATAATATTGTCACACATTTACACTGTAATTAGATTATCTACGATGAAGCTGTAGCTGTGGTTAGAAATGCTAGTTTGGTGGAAACTAGACTGTTTAGATTTATCTCCCATTTGCAGCACAATGAAATACATACAGTGTAATGGATATAACTAGGTAGCTCCTTAATATGGGCCATATCTACTTGTACTGGCACTACTTGTTCATGGTACTACTGATTGATCACTGAAGCATAATTCTGGTCACAAACTTCAAGATTCAGATTTAGAATATTTTTACTAAGTTTTACAGCTGTTGTTGCATTTGAAAGTTTTAATACCGTTAGAAAATAAACTGACACCGGTGCAACATCACAATATTTTAACTCAAACTTGTAGGACGTGATGGCAGAGAAAACAATTTTACAGTGTCAGCCATTGTAATGGAGATCAAATGGCGAATGTTCGCCAACAACACAAATATTATTTGTGTTGTTGGCGAACATTCGCCATTTGATCTCCATTACAATGGCTGACACTGTGTGAAATTGTTTTCTATACCTTCATGTCGGTCTGGGCTTGTTTGAGTCTTACACAGACAGTGATATTAGAAGCTTAAGTAACGAAAATATCAAGTGCAGTGTTGGATCAAACAATGGGACAAAACTCGAAGCTACACAATCTGATAACATTGGTGTCTGCTACCAACTGATATGAATTGAAAATCATGCTGAATGGGGGAACTAATGAGCCTTGGTAATGAATATTGATTCAAGAGCCAGTATTGTGATAGAAATTTACAATGTAGAATGAAAGGGAGAAAAATGTTGCAGAGAATACATTGGTTTCTGTTTGTAATTTTGGGCAATTGAGATAGGTATGGATGCACTTTAAATGGCTGCATATTCTGGTGATTGGTTATTTAGTCCCATTCTTCTATTGTCTCCAAACAATTAGGTTAATGATTCATATGAGCATATAAATTTCAATCTCTAGAATGAACTGGTATTCGGGAATGACTGATTGAAGTTTTTAATCTTCACAGAACAGAAGATAATATTATTCCAGCACAATGAACATCAGTATACTTTACTATGCAATGGCTGTGGGAACTTTACTGTATATGAGATGTGGTGAGTAAATTGGTGTGCAGTATGCATGGATCGTCTGTCACGGATTAGAGATATCCACCATTGGGATTTAATGGTGTAAATATATTTAGGATAGAAACCTATTTATAACCGATTTAGATTTCTATTTTAGGAGATGAGAAAATGTCTGGTTCAGTCAAATCTTTTTTAAATACTGCTATGAGGCATTATTAGACATATTTGAAAATTATATACTGTTAAGATGAGACTGCTTTTAATGACCGACAGTATTGTCAACATTCAAGCTCGACTAATGCTTGCTCTAAAGGGAAATCCCTTTGCTTACGTTAAACATTATTACCATGCAACCGAGCTGAGCAAGATAATCTTCTGTGTATAGCAGAATAAAATGAGTTGTCATTGCTGCATAATTATGCAATGCCCAAATATGCTGCATATGCTCCTTATGGGATACAAAAGAGAACTGTATATTTAAAAAGGACAAACTATGTTGCTTTTACAAAGTAAAGCCTTGCTGGCATTTACCAATGAAATTAAATCCTCACTCAGTTTCTTTGCTTAGGGTTGAATTCAGCGTAATGCATAGAATGTCCATTCACCAGGATGATGGTATCTGTATTGGTTTCAGTCAGTGTTCAAGGATATAGAGGATGCCCAGGTGATGATAAAAAGTGTGATCAAGCATGTCGTGATCTTGGACAGAATTTGACTGGAGCTTGCTCTAAATTTCCAAAGAATCACTGTCTGTGCAGAGGACCTCATGGAAACTGGACGAGGTACTATTTCTGGAAAATTATGACGAAGATGTCCATGAATAGCCCTAAAGTTCACATATGTGAGAAAATACCTAATAAGAATTGATTCACATTTGTGGAAAGATGTTATTTTTTGTCAAGGATGAGAACTCATGAGCTACACACTAAATGCTTAAATAACACTAGAATATAATGGATCAGGGTCACAAACAAGTGCTATGATATGAGTTAATGTAAGAATCAAAAAATAAAATACATGTATACCAGGGGCGGATTTGGGGGTCCCGCCCTCCCTGCCATGGCGGGACCTTCCATTTCTAATAAAAAAATTAAATTGCCACCTATCCATGATAACACACAGTTGTAAGTTTATTTGCGGAGGCATCCTACCCTGCCCAGCATAATCTAAGCATATTATGATGAAAATGATGCTATATGGCTATAACATACCAAAAGATAGCTTAGGAATTGAGCTTTCATCCTATACAATTTATAGTAAGGATATTTCAGTACCCTCCCACTACTGGCAGTCTTTTATTTGCCAGGAAATAAGACTACACTAATTACTTTACAATGAGTGACTTTTGATAGACTATACTTGTGACCACAGTAAATGTTATTACCAGTTATAATAACAAAATAATTGCTGCTATCAATGAGCTGCTGCTGCTGGGCTGAGTCAGAGCCATTCACTCAATGGCTCTGGGCTGAGTAATACATGTTGTAACAGTGCCACAGCATTATTTTTGAAGATATACATGTATGTACCTCTGAAATTTCATAAGCTACTTCATGTCATGTGCACATGCTCTCAAGGCTCAAACATTACAAAAAAAGTAATGTCTCCACATACATGTAGATGCCATGCACTAAATTGTCCATACTCTTCAGCTTTTGGGAAACCTAGGATAATAACACTTTCATCTCTATCTACCACAAAATTTAGCATCATTTCTCTTTTCATAAAGTCATGTGATGGCATATTTTTAATAGGCTACAAAATAATCTTGAGCCCTGGCACAGTAACCATAGTTATAAATAAGCTAATTTTAAATTTCTATTTCTAATACACAGTCAAGCATTCATAATATGTAAAGTAGCCCCTGCAACATACTTGCCCAAGATATCACTGCTCTAAATTTATTATTATTGCATTTCTGCAAAGTAGAAATTCCTGCATTTATCTTAGTTGTAAATCCTCACTTACTAAATCTTTACGCGTCTCCAGAAACCCAAATTTTTTTAACTGGTTACTGAGATCAACTAGCATGTAACAGAAACATGTTGATTCCAAGTGTAAGTGTGCATAAATTTGCTTCATTTAACACAAAATCCAGCATATAGCTTCGGCGTCCGGGGCGCTGCCCCGGACCCCGCCAGGGGGCCTGGCCGGCCCCCTGGACCCCCGCCTGTTGGCAGAACCCTTCAAACTGAGCCAGATCCGCCCCTGATGTATACAGAAGTACATGTAAATGCATTAAGGCGAAGTACATGTAAGTATGGTTACATACGTGGATGCATTGTCGATATTTTTATGGCTGGGTGACAAGTCAAATTATTCTACTGCTTCCAAGCTGCTAGGTTTGTGGTTTACACTGACAGTCTCCAGAATGAACCAACCTCAACCTATGTGCCCTGAGGTCACTTACCAAGAGAACTTTAGTTAAGAGTCTTCAATCTTGCATTGGTACAAGAGAAATGTCTCTATCGGAACCCAATAAATAAGTGACGACCAGACACAGAAGGCCCTGCCTTCTATACCAAAGCCATTTTCACTGATGTCGTACCACAGTACTAATTTGGATGCGAGTGGCAACTAAGATCGAGTCTGAGTTTCACGGATGTACAAAATAAGCTTCTAAATAACCTGATAATTCATACATGCACATGTACATGGTAAACTCCAAAAAAAGTTCATTGGTTAGTATGATAATGACTTGTAATCAACCACAATAATCAAATACCTGACCCGCAATTATATGTTCAGACCCTGGTCCTGCATAAAAGGTTTGCCCTCTCAGCCGCGAGTGTACATTATTTTAGCCAATAATGTTGCAATGGTTTTTTTGGGGTATGTGCTGTCATCCTAAGACTACTCCCGTGTCCAAAATGAGGAGCCTATGAGTGGTACTAGGCCCTCTCATTACATTAAATATCAACAGGTACTAGTAGTCTGATAACTACCACAGACGACCTATATGGTCCCCAGTCGATGCTTGAAAGAGAGTGATCCGATCTAGTAGGCAGTTCGGGTTGCAAGGTTGAAGACCTTAACAACTGGAATGACCTATCTACGAAGTGAAAGTCCCTGTATATACGTTGTAAGTATAGATGTATCTTTATTGAGATCCAAGCATGAACTGAGACAACAAACATACAAACAATGTGCTTTGTATAATGGCCGACGTATTGTTGTAAAAAGTCGACGTAGTGTTGTCCGGAAATTTCACAACAATATGGCGACCGGAAGCCCGAGGGCCGACCCAAAGTAAGTCGGGTTTGACAGAAGATGCTTAAAATCATCTAGACCACATGCAAATTCAATATCAGGCAATTCAGAGATGCCGGGCCTCTTTACATGGGGATGAAAAGGACATAATTGCTCAATCAATGATATGTAATTATTAAAAGTGTACGGTTAGAACATGCACAACAATGTAGGTATGAGCAACAAGATACATGTAGCTAAGTGCAAGAAACCAAAAGTTAGATAAGTAAAGCTGTGGCAACTACTAGGCACTTAAGGTACTATAAGGTCCATCAGATTAGCTGTCGTCATATAGGCAAATGTCCTGACCGTTACAATACAAATAACAGCGTGTTCTAAATACATGTAAATTTGTAAATTTAGTTAACGCACACTAGTGTCTTGACAGTTGCCTAACTCACTTTATACTTGCATAAACTTGCCACGCACTATCTAATCATTCTTGTACAATGTCATACCAAGTGCATACCAATCCTTATATTGTATGATTATAATACATGTAGCTACATGTACCTTGTATTGTGCATCGCTCGCACATTCAGTGTTTTAACCTACGTAATACTCAATGTTGTAAAGCTTACCCGAATGCCTGATTTTAGAAGGCCAATACTCCTCTAAGTAGATGCAATAATACTATTGGTGTTTCTAAACCATTATACATGTACATCATCGACCCTAAAAGTTCTCAATGTCTGATAGTTATCATGACGTGAATGGTGTAGAATTCAGTCTTGTTGGCCCAAACTCCTAGTGTTAACTATACTAGTCAGGCCTTTATTCTCCTTTTAGCTGGCATCGACTAAATACAGCGTGCACCTGAAGTCAGTATTGTGCGCATGGGGTACTAGGATACATGTATATGCTTCTATTAGTTGAGAATAGAAGTGGGTTTTTTCCTACCTACAGAACCATTTTATCGAGTGGAACATGGGATGCACGTGTAACAGCCATGATCATCATGATCAATATTATCGTGACCGGAGCATGCTTCAATAAATGAGTTACATGCACGCCATTATTACACAATGTCTCTTTAAACTGACCTACTAAACTTCACCTTACAGCTAGGTGTAAGTTTCGCTTGGTTTATACATGTACATTACATGTACATTGTATGTAATCAAAAGTAAAGGGGGGGAGGGTTACCCTTAATAACATGCATTAGCCAATCGCCAACACTCCTGTTGAATTGTTCTATTACAAACAGCCTCATATTTATTATGACCCAGTACAATGTTCGAGTATGCCTATTACCCCATTTACATGTATTTATTTCCCTGTATACCTTTTAGACTTCAACTATCTAATCATATCATGACACTGACATGTGACTTTGGTAATTCCAGAGTTTCACTATACAAATGTAGTTATGAGTAACGTAAAAATTCTCTATTTTTTCGATGAAATTTTATTATTAAAAAGTGCCACCTTTCCAAACTAGATGTAAACGATCAATGCCATATTGGTGGCATTATAGTCCGTGGGTACTGAATTGCATGTATCTCCCTATTTAATCTTTCTCTGGCAGGGTACCTACTCCAGATTCCATGTGGTCCTCCACACAGACAGTTATTCGGTAGAATTTTAGAGCAAGCTCCACTCAAGTGATGGCCTAGAGCTTGACATGCTTGATCACATTTCCTGTCATCACCTGGACATCCTTCATTTCCATCAACACTACCTAAAACCAATACAGAGACTTTCACCTAGTGAATGAACACTGTAAGTAACTTGAAAGTGACAGCTTCAGGTGCTCATAAAGCTCTAAGCAGGAACAAATTACACTTAATTTAATCACAACCATACATCTATGTGTACATGTTATATATATACACTCACTCAACTATATGTAGTGCTGCACAGAAACACCTATAAGTGCCTTTTTGAAATTTATTATTCTGTCAGTGTCCTGGAGGAAGTTCTTTAATAATTGGGGAATTAAAAGTTGATAAGCTTTAAATGGTGACCAGACAGTGATATTATAGAGAAAATTCACAGACATACTGATTCACTCACCGCACGTCATATAAAGTAAGATTCCCACAGTCACTGCATAGTACAATATATTGATATTCATTTTGATGAGATAAAGTCTTCGGTTCTTTGAAAATTGAACACTTCGACCAGCCAGTTCCTCAATGTCAGTAAATTTTAGACACTGACTTATATACCTATGTGTAGCTGCACATTCTAATGTTTTGAAAACAATGGAATAATTTGGTTTATCAACCAATCAGTGGATGCTGGCTCACAATGCGTCTAAAGTTATCTCAACTACCAGATTTTATGCGGCGACAAATAATGCATTTAATGGAATATTGCGTTCTGTTTTCCATCACAATACTGGCTCTTGATTTAAACTATTACAATTGTTTATTAGAACCTTGATTCAGCGTTACATTGATCAATGTATCAGTTGGCAGCAGACAGGGCTGATCCCAGATTTTGTTGCTTGGGTTTTTTTTTCACTCCAGTAGAACATTATTTGACATAAATATAATTGATAGTTTGCTTCAGCTTCTAATGCCACTGACTGAATCTACTATTTTAATCAATATTGGTCGAATAATATTACATGTATTTTGCAGGACTGTACAGGCACAGTATGCTTGATGCGGATACAACCAGAGATGGGCCAAAGGCTTATCACCTTAATTACAACCCTGGAATACCTCATACTACCTGACAAGACTAATATAAGCATAATATAGCTAGAAACTATACATGGCTAACAATGTTGTGGCAATAGAGATTTGGTAAAAAAACAAACTTTGTTGTTCGCATTTAACACTAAGTGAAATAGCTGTATGTACAGATAACCAAGAAGTACATGTTTGTGGTAGTGACATGTACATACATTTACAATGTACCTTCCGAACTTTGTTCCCAGATTATTTTTCCTTTGGCGATATGTAGAAGATTTAATATTGTAACCAATTTCTCCTTACCCAACTGCTTTCTCCCAATGCCTATTATTGTGCTCTCTCTTCACCTGTCTCACCGGTTTGTATTACAAAAATGTGGTGATATTTTGCTAATTGTATGATTTCTATTGATACCAATATTATAATGTTCCAACCGTCAATCTCAACACAGCTCTGAACTATTCTAATCGTCACATTGTTGAAACTTGTGACAGAATTCTAGTTTAGTGATCAAACAGAAGTACTAAGTACAGGTATCAGTACAAGGGGATGGGGAGAGCTTCGGCATGGCCAGCTGAATTTAGCTAGTAGAACATGCAGCATCAAGGTTCTGGGGGTCAACAGTTCCATCTATCACATTTTACATGTAAGTACATGTACTTACATGTACTTACATGTACTTACATGTACTTACATGTACACTGTACATGTACTTACATGTACAGTGTACATGTAAGTGCATGTACACTGTACATGTAAGTACATGTACAGTGTACATGTAAGTACATGTACACTGTACATGTACTTACATGTACACTGTACATGTAAATACATGTAAGCACATGTAACAGTGTCCATGTATAATATGAAGAGCTGCATTCCAAAATGAGACATGTCCATTTTTTCCAATTTCTTATATTTGAGAAAGAATTTTCACAGCAAAGCTTTGTACAACAGACCACAAAGTTTTTCGCATTTCAACATGTTAGACTTAGGCCCAATCATTGGGATGTTTTATGAAAATCATGTGAGCAATGTGGCCGCGCTACAGTCCTTTGAATTTTACATCCCGTTCCAAAGTGAGACATATCCTCGGATATGTCTCACTTTGACACTGATTCATATATGCAACTGAATCAAACAGTTGAATGTTATTATTGTCATATAACAGCTTGTACTAAATTAGTCAATAATTCAAAGTAAACAATGAAGCCCTTGTCACAATCTCTGACAGCAATCTAAACATTATCACGTGCATGCATGTCTGCCCAAAAATTAAGAAATGGATCAAATTGGCTATTCGCTGGCCCAGGTCTCAAATGTGCCAAATGGTCATTTCCAAAAAATTGAGTTTTTATGCTCAGGTCACTTTGAGATGCTTGTTCTATCTAAAACTCAAAAATGAAAAAATTCTGCCCACTAGATCTCATTATTTGAGTGACACATTTGTGCCATCTGGGTTTTGCCACTGTGTAAACACAGGGCTCAAATGTGCCAACTGGCAAGTTTCATTGTTGTTCTATATATTTCCTCGGTCTATGCATACTGAAATCAAGTATTAGCTATATATTTAGCCCTATAAACAATATTTACAGTATTTATAGACTCATCAGCGGCATTTGCAGCGATAACTAGGTTTTATACTACATCATACGAGGCTAACGTAAAATTGAGTTTTTGTCAACACTCAATTTAGTAATTGTGTTATTGCCCCCTTGTTAATTTGGTAAATACATGACTGTATGTACAGATATTATACTAAACATAAATAATACTATGATTTATCTCACAACCCATCACAAACGAAATACCAAAGTATTTCTGGCATTCCAATGCTAGAACTCGATCAAATATATAAAGAAGAAAGAACCTATTGCGAGAATTTCGCTAAAATAGCCCCATTAAATGAGATAGTCAAATCATTATTAACTAAGTAAAACTTAGTAAAACCTCAACCACTGAGCTTTGCAGTGAGAAAATGCCAGACTTGTGGAACATGTTTAAAAAGTAAGCTCTAATGACATTCTAAGGTACATGTACATCCACTAAAACTATGTAGGATATGCACTGTTTCCATGTAGGCTGTTATAATATTATATATATTATGCACATAACATAATAACAAAAATAATACATTAATAGTATATTACATTATTTTATTACGCGTATTGCATTTACATTCTTTAATATAACATGACATAGTATTATAATGCGTAGTATTATGGTACTAGAAATGATATAATGTAGTGTACATGTATATATTAGAGTCTAATTAAGTTGTTAGGCATGGAACTATAATAATTGTTTTATCATATTATTTTCCTCCATTGCTCAGTATATACATGTATATCTATAATATCATAATTATTGTCTTAAGTTTCACGAATATTATAATATATTACAATGAATATTATAATATTATTAGTACACTGTATATTATATTGTATTATAGGCTACTAATTATTGTATTATATTATATTATGTTATGTTATATTATATTATATTATTTTATATTATACTATATCATATTATATTATAATGATTTATATTATATTACATCATCTTTAAACAAGCTTGATCCACTGGCTGAAAATTTTGTTGAGTTTCTTTGTGCAACCCTTACTATAGTCACTAATGTTGTATTGGGACAAGCCAGTTGGCACATTGTTCTCTGAATTCACAGCAGTTCAGTGAACAAATGTGCCATCACAGATTTGTTAATCCTTTGTTAATCTATGACAATGGGGATTTCAAACAATAACCATATATAAATAACTACATAGTCATAATGTGTAAATATTGTAAGTACTGGATAATTACATCTAAAACCAATGAAGCTACCTACAGCTATCTAAACTTCAAATGTAAATTACTCAAAATCAGAATTTGTCCACTTGGCACATTTGAGCCCTGGGCCAGCGTATTGTGTTATTCTGACATTGTCACTTCTCCACTATGAAGAGCTTTTTTCTAATAGTTTGTTGGTGAGCCTCTTTGTTTGGTCTTTTTTTGCTGTTACTATTAGAAGAGGTTTGTTGAACACTTTCATCCAAGGAATCAAAACCAGCAGGGTTGTACATTGAATTCATTATTGAGTTCTGCATGAAATACTAGGTTGATACTGATTGGCTGATTAGCTGAAGAGCACACATTGTCATTGGACAAAAGGATTTGTCTCATTTTGGAATTCAACAATCATGGATATATCTCATTTTGGAACAGTATACTGGTATTTCCAATGTTATTACTGTGGATAAGCAGCATTTTAAAAAAAATATTTTGGTTCATATAAAGCTCTGTACTGTGAAGAACACCGTGGGATTTCAACCTCAATTTTTTTGAAAATGGTCTATGTCGCATTTTGGAATTCAACTCTTCATATGTACATGTACACTGTAGCTTGCCAATGCATTGCATAACTAGGCCTACTTGTAATGAACGACCCCAAAAGAGTAGCGCTACAGCGCTGTTCGATACTGCCCATATCTGAGAAAACAATGTATCACCAAAATTTTGATGTAGATTTTTTTTGCATTTTTGAGATGTTCATAACATACAGTTTCATAAGTAAAAAAGTTAACTTTGAATTCCAATATTGCAAATAGTGTTTTTAAGTTATATGAAACCCTGCATTGGGCAAATGTTGCAATAGTTCAACTGAGAAAACAATGGATTGACCAAATTCCAACAGAATAACTGGCAAAACAATGCATCACAAAGTCATTGTAGTTTAACAATAGAGCCCATGCCATAATCGCTGACTTTGAGTTATCCAATAGAACTGCTCATATTTGAATGGACATCCAATGGCAATACATTGTTTTCCCAGTTAATTTACCTATGCTGAAGCATAAAGAATAACTGACAGAACAATATATCAAGTTTTTTTTAAATGAATAAATCAAAAAGATTCTTGCAACATAAGACATATCTCATTCTCCTGATCACATTGATATTTTGAACAATATATTTTGAAGCATTTATACCTGATAGTATTTAGTTAAACCGATGATACGAATGGACCGGTGGTCAGTCATTACAATAGCACCTTTCCAAAATAAATAACAAAGACAATAAGTAACAAAGACAATCTGGCTATTTTATCTCTACTCGATCGTGATTCATCCTCTCCCAGAAAAAGAGCCTTCTCGAAATTCCATCAGATGTTCTGTACAGACATGTCTTCTTTAATTCTTTAGAACAAGCTCCAGTCAAGTGCAGTCTAAGGCTACGACATGCTTCATGACACTTCCTGTCATTACCTGGACATCCTCTATATCCTTTAACACTGCCTGAAACCAATACAGATGTCATCATACATGTAATTATATTGGATAAACAGTGTATTAAAACTTCCCAATTTACCTTCTAGCTATTATTCCCATGTAAGAAAGCAAAGATCTAAATAGATCTGCATTTTTTCTGCTGTGAGTTAAAGAATAGACTTTACCATAATGAGAAAGTAAATATTTAAATTATAATATATTCTACTGACTGCAAAATAGATGAAAGCAGTATAGCAACGGTTTTTAAATTATTTCAACAATAGACCGGCACTGTAGGAAGGGTTCAATCCCTATTATAAATACCAGGAGAATAAAATAACCTCAGAGCTGTCAATAGACAGTTCTGAGCTACATTGTATCCACCCTCAACTATAATTTTGAATAAAAGATCTCAGGTGCATGTTATGCATAGGAAATCTTTACATTTAGTTGAACCTAATTTTTAACCCATGTGTTTCGATATATATTATTGCTAAAATAGTAGAGGTCTTAATCTCCATTGTATGCTCCAATAAGAAGGAGAGGTGAACCTCAAAGAGATTTAATGTAAATGCATCACTAACTCCAGTTGCCTTTTGTGGGTTTACAGGCTATTATTTCAGTCACTTAGATTCATCTACTCTCCCATTGGTTAAATTAATGAGCAGACAACTTCTTTTGTTTCCAAGGAAAACGCAACATATGTGTAGCACCAAAATTTTTTTTTCTTTTTTTAATTTGTGGTATTCCCAAAAGTTGTGCATTTATGCAGTAAACCCGTTATGTACATACACAAGTTCCTACCTAAAATACACTCTTAGTATTAAATTCCAATGATACGTATCCATGAACTATAATCCATAATACATCAATCTTCATATCATCATATACATGTAAAAACATTGATTCACTCACCACACATCATATACATGTGGGCTCCCCAGAACTGCTGCATAGTACAATATTATATTAATGTTCATTGTACTGAGATATTGTGTTCTGTTCACCAAGTTGCTTCTTAATACAAATTCATTTTTGAGAATAAATTATATACTGTGTGAATAATTGATCTATAGAAGCAATAGAATAATGTAAAATTGTAACTCAATATCCAATATCTCTTTGGAAATGCTTGCTACATTGTCTTTTTTATACTACGATTTTGGTTATACTAAATTTTATTGTGTGGTGTTGGGGAGATAAATTAGAGAGTTTTGTTTCAACCCAATGATCACCCTTCTCACACTAGTTCCTATTTCATCATGGAGAATTTACATACTTGAGATGTGATAATAATATTATAATAATCATAACACATAAATTGTTTATTCTTATATTTGGCTGCAAATACATGTACATGTGTATGTAGAATTAATCATTTTTAACCGCACAATTACACAATGAAATACAATTGCTAAAACAATAGGTTATTCACAATTGTACTGTCAATATCAACATTAAAATACTCTCCTGTATGTTAAAAGTTTATTAAATATAAATCTATATAATTGATCTGCTTCCTTTACAAACAAGCCTGTGCTCATAATATAGGCGCTGCCAAGATAGATGAAATATTTTGCCAAAGTGCCTTTAGCCTTCATTAAGTCCTCAAAATTTTATCTGGCACCACAGAAGGTAATAATTTGAAAATGGTTTCATACTATAAACATTAATAGACATCATACCTTATTTGCTTCATTACGCAGAGAACTTTTTTCAGAAGAGATGCTTTCTATCCTCCTAAAACTTCACTTTTCATCTACAAAGTCTCTATGGGAGTAAAATTTTTATGCCATCATGATTCTGAAGTCTCGGTTTCTGGTGCTCAACAAAGATTCTGACAAGATGCAACTGTATGTAGCCCGGAATGGTCGAATAGTCAGTCAATATTTAAAAGCAATCAGTTCAGAGACAACAACAAATTTATTAAAGTGAGATTGGGGTCTAGAGATCTATGGTATGTGATGAAGTGGCATAATTATTTGGTTCTGGTCAGTTGTAAGGGTCTTTGTATGAGGCATGAAGCCAGAGTTTGACAAGCTTCACTTCTGTTCTTCTTATCATCAATGAGCACAAACGTTTTTACTGAATCGCATCCTGTTCATATTACATTGTATACCTGGACTTGTCAATTAATATGTTCCAAAATGCTTAAGCAAACTGTAAGATGAAGTGAATAATATGCAATGATGTACATGATTGTATGTATGACACCACACTCAGCTTAGTCCCATACCTGACCTACCAGTTATATAATATCTCAGTATAATATTGATGCATGAAAACTAGATAATGTCGTTAAGATTTACTTACCACAGTTTTTCTAAGGATCCTCTAGTATTAACCTAAAGGACCCTAGTGATAGCCTCAGTACCACCAACTTTTTCTGAAATATATGTATAATAGCAAGATAGCATTAACTCGGGACCACATGGGTCGTCTTGGTTAACTTAGTAATTACAAGTACCTGTCGATCTTACATGTAATGGAGAAGGCCTAGCACCACTCACAGGTTCTACATTTTTGCAAGTAGGTCACCCCAGATGAAACACACACCAGCAAAACATTACAATATTATACTAATCTACTCACTGTCATGTGATTTGGAATCAATAAGACACATTTTATACATGTACATAAATAATGCACATGAAATCAGTCTTTGTGTGTTTACGTCAAACTACATGTAAAATAAATGTACATGTACAAGCAGTGTTTATGGATTAGACTATCTGGTGGCTTTTATTGGATATTATTGATGGCCTCTAAAACTAGTCAACATTTTGTATGTAAAGTTTTTTTTAGATTGAAATTGAGTATATCTACATGAGTGTCTCTTACTTTATGCAAGCTGCTGTGGGAATTCCCCACAGTGGGATTCTCCACAGTGGGATTCCCCACAGTGGGCTTCAATACTAGGAATTCATATTTTTCATATAATTTAGTCGATTTACATGCATGCCTATTTTTTGTTCCTATAATATTTGAGACATGCAAGTACATATTAAAATCTTTCAAACTGTTTGGAAGCTTCTAATACACTCACACTGTTTGCTGTATTAGTTAGACATGCTACGGTAGTAATTAGCAGAGAAATTAAGCTAACAAGCCATAGATTGCAATCTAAATGTATGAGTAATTGCATGTGATTAGCACAACACTAAAATTATATTTTCACAATGATGAAGAGTGCAGTTACTGTAAAAGGGTGTTTTGCAGAATTGGGCATTATTGATACAAGATATAATTAAATTTTGACTCAAGTTGATGAATTAAACAATGAAGCATTTTTATATTACAATGAGCATTCATAATTGTCCTAGCTGTCAAAATCATCGGTTTAAAGTGCTTGTTCGTCATTTCAAGGTTGGGCACAGTTTGCTAGCTGTCACAGCGGTAGTGGATGTAGACAACTCCAATTGCTAAGTTTAGTTTTTGTTTTTCCGTCTATCTCCCTCATACACATGCATATACATGTTTAGTTTTCGGAGCAGGGACGCTTTGCCATCCTTAAACAGGCCACTTAGTGTGCGGCTGTTGTCTCCTGAGAGGGTATGCCAACAGTGTAAGTGCATGTATATTTTTAATTTACAATAAGACTGTACTTAATTGGTCAAATGCCCTTTCTTTCATAGATACTGACCATGAAATTCCAACTCCATCGAAACTAACATGAATTACCCTTATGAGCTTATTAACATGAGATACAGTTTTATTTTCCCAGGCAAATAGTCACTACGTTTGACTTTGGAGACAAACTGCCATCTGTTAGAAGTATTATTCTATGTTTATGAACCTACTAACCGTATGATAATAAGATAGTGAGAATAAGTAATATACATTGTACTTGAAATGTATAATAGCACACACCCAAACCGCAATTCTATTGTTTATATCAGGTAAAAATAGAAGCTTTGTGTCCCTCACTTACAGAGCAGTCTCATTTAATAGAGCAAGATATATTATTTGTCTAACAGGCATGAAAATAATGTGTTAGTGCTTGTACTCATGTACATGTAATTGCTTAAATGTGTTTGTACCATTGTATTACACAATGTACATGTATATCACCGTCTAGTATAACCTGCAGCTTGGCACAACAATATATCACAGAGTAAACTTACAATGTACAATAATTTTATTGCTATTTTCATTTGAACAATAATCAATATGAACAGTGCGCTATTTTTAAAGCGATTGGATTTATGCCAAGTATTGGCATATCATTTGGCTCATTCACTGTACACGAAATAAGTAATCTGTGTTAGAACAAGTAAGTCATATATAAAGGCATGCTGTATCACATGAATTCATTTCTTTTAATCTCTCACACAAAATTTAGATCATAACGATGCAGTTCGGAATTTTTTTCACAGCTGTTGTAGGTATAACACTCTGCCTAGCTGGTAAGTATGCAATGTTTTACTACATACTACAACATTTGCCTGATTTTATGGACCGAAGCTAGTTATTTGTTTGAAGTATTATATTGTGTCCTACAAATGCAGTAAATATTGCAAATGAGAAACTACGTGATTCTGAACAAAAGTATGAACTTTTTTATGCAAGCAGTTTGATAATTATGCTCCCAAGGAAAAAAACTGCAATTAATCGGTTTCTGTTATATTGTACATTATCATGGCCATAACTTTCAATGTATTCTACTTCAAGGTTTAAAGGTCGTTAGTGCTGATGCCGGATGTCCAATGAGCAGTAGGCAATGCAACCGGGCATGCCGTCGCCTCCCAGCTTACCTGCCTGGAGAATGTGCCACCTACATGACAAATACTTGCATGTGCTTGGGACGTCTTGGAATGCCAAGGAGATTGTCTGATTTAAGGAGAGATGCTGAAAATCCATTATCTGAATCAAACCATATGGGGGTTTTCCGCTACAGGAATATGAAGATTCTTAGACCTCTACTATAATTAAAGTATGAACCCCAAATTAATGTTAGCTATTCCAGATGTATATTAAGTTATTATATTCAAGGAAGTACATGTATGTTATATCAACCACCAAAAAAATGAAATATACCCAATATGTTCATAGTAACCTATGCTTATGCAGTTGCCGTATGCACAACTAACTGCGGTGACATCTACGACAATAGCCATTGGATCATTTAATGTTGAATTTTGTGTCATGATATGATGAGTACATTATTGCGATAATGGTTCAAGTAATAATTTAGTAAAATTAAACCTATGTTCAGTTGTGCGCAGTCACATATCTCAAATCCCTAGTAATAGACCAATAATGAAACATTGTTAGGTAGTGCATAGAGTCATTGCTTGGTCTCCTACCTGTATCAGATGAATGTGCAGTAATTATTAGTGCATCAATCTTGGGAGAGGAAATAAAACAATTCCCAAGCATGCAAAGAGAGAACAAAAGAATGAGTATTGTTGGGGAGAAAAATCTCAATATTTGATCAACTTCCTTGTAAGTTCAAACCTCAATCAACAGTTCTCAACTACATAACGATACTGAAAAGTATTTACATGTACATGTATATAATAGCACTGGTGGTTGTCACAATCTACTGTGTACATGTATTAAATTGCCCTGAGATTGGCTAAAAGTACATGTAATGCTAGCCCATTATTTTCAGAATACATGATCTTTATACCGATAGCATCAATAGAAGATGCAAGCATTTAGAAGAGCATTATAGGAAAAAGGCCCAAAAAGTTCGAACCATCCTACTGATCACCTGGTCTGGTTTATTTATGTCTCATGTATACCAAAGATGGTAAAAGTACCCTCTTTGTGCAGACTGTCAACTACTATTGCCGACCTATATTTCTATAGCCTAAGCGTTTGACTACAGGCTGGGCGCTCGTTAAAGAGCAACGGTTTGCCCATTTTGGCGAGAGAACTACGGCAAATGAGTATACGCATCGTTTACAGGATAAACTTGGTATATAGAAACTTTGCACAAGTCTAGGAAGACTGTCTGATACTGTACTTTTAGCAGCAAACAGTAAGAAAATATCCAGCACATGTATAGCTCAGTTACCAAGAGTGGTTCATTAAGAAACAAGCATCGGCAGTAAGCATGCAAAGCCGTGCACCTTATGTACAGAAATCGATTCCGACCAAGGAACAACATAGTCAGCCTCAGACTAAAAACTGGTCCAAATTATGAGATGCATAAACCGGTCCTAGTTGGATGTATAAAAATACATTGACTTCTTATCGGAATTAGCAAAAGCTGGGTTTTGGGATCTCAGGTTAAAATTGAGCCGGGATAGGCGACCGTCTGTGCAGATTTGCACTGACTAGTATAGCAGCCGATCAGAGCTAGCCGTACATAACTGTTGGCAGCCGTTTATTCCTTGTAGGTAACGATTAACAAATCACAATAATGTCATTCAGGTATATTGAGAGGAACAATTTTAGTTCCACTAAAACTATACCATACTCTTGTCCTGATTACTTGGAAACAGTTAATAATCTACAATGCACATTTGTTAACAATTCCACTGAACAATTTACTGAGCCTAGAAGCATATAGTGTGTAAACCCATCCTAAATCTATAGCTTCTGTTACACCTGGGTGTAGAAACCATCCTGCCATAGCTTTGGTTACGTTGTGAAACAGTCCACATTTCAACAACTGTTTTCTCTGCTCAATAGCTACCGCATGTGTTTCTCCTTCTGTACTACTATACATGCTGATAAGCTCGGAGAAAATATCATCATCAATTCGAAATTGCTTCTTTAGCTTGAGCTCATCTCGTACAGGGCCACTGCAGAGGGTCAAGGCCATTGCTAGTGTTCTAGAAAAGATAAGCTGTGCTAAGCAATGCCAGATAATGCTCAGCTCAATATTACCATTATATATGCACAATGTATATAAATTAGGAAGAATTACTTGATCAGCAGAAATCAATTTTGATGGATTTCTACCGATCATTGAAAGATAGTGTCTGTCGAGGTTACCTGGTTGTAGCAGGTGCTTGTGGCCATTGACTGCTTATAGAAGGAGTCTACGTTGTAGTTGACTGATTATGCTAGGTGTCTGCCGTAGTTAGCTAATTAAGTGGAACTTGCTTAATTCAACCTTGGACGATTCAAAAACTTGGTTAGTTCAAACTGTCAGCATTTGTCCCTGCTGAGCACTATATAAGTGGCTTCAAATAAGTCAAACTTACCATCTGCAATTCAACCTTCATGCGGCTTAGTTTCACACTATAATCAGGTGTTGGGGGCCAAGTGGTCTAGCACTAGCCGCTCTGGTCTTGCAGCAATGATGCAAGTTATCTGCAAAGACGTGGGTTCGAGTCCCGCCGATGACCTGGAGGTTTTCGCCCCAAGGAGGAAAATTGATCTCCCGGTTAGTATGACTTACCTGATAAGCCGACACTTAGTTGTGTCTGTGAACTTCTCATAGACATCACTCACAGGAAGTCCTGCTGCTTTCCGTTTGAAGAAGCGGCAGTAGAACTAAATCATTGCATGTGCAACAGTGAACACAATGGACATGTATTTATTTATTTTATCGTAAAGGAATATGCATCTGCATTATTACATGTAAAAGTGCAAGGCCTACCCATAACACACTAATGACAGAACTTTGCTAATTTCACAATAGACATTGTGTATTGTCAATAGTTGAAATTAGTGCTAAAAGTTGCTGTTGGATAAAATTGGCTAAAAGCGGTTAGCGGTGTCTCAGATATATCTGGTGCAATTAAAGAGAGAATCACATTGCAAGACACCACTACAACATGCTATCAGCACTAACTAGAACCAGATGGTTGTATCACACATTTTCTATCCTGTTTTGCATAATCATCTATGTTGTTCAAGATCAAACTGGTTCTAGTTAGAGCTGATAGCATGTTGAGGTGGTGTCTAGCAGTGTGACTCTCAAAACTGCAATTCCCAGACATAGCTTAACAAACACCTCATTGGATAAAGGTTGTGAATGAAGAGTGGCACCTCACCTCAAATATAACCCCTTCAGCTGGTGGCGTTGCAGAAGCCTTTAGTATCTCTTGCACGACATCAATATTATCAGCTGTGAGATTCCTTAGTGCTAGTGTAGCCATGTTTTCACTGGTTACATCCAAGGTTATACTGATAAAACAAAGACAACATCCAGTACAACTCCTAATGGGCTTTGCTGACATGTGTATCAACTAGCTATTACGCAAAGGAATACAAATTTTACTAAAATTTGAGAGACAAGTTGACGTTCAAAAATTTAAATAACAGCTTGTTAGTTTGATTAAGAGAAAATTTTTCTTTGCTAAGTTTCTGTAATGCATTGTAGAATGGTTATTTAAGGATTGTGGAAAGATCGTAAGGTCAAGGAACGAATGGTAACCATATGTTGATAAACGCTGTTATCAAAATCATAATTATCACCATAATCATATTTGAGCATATTACTAATAATTGCGTGTTCTACATGTATAACCTTCTAACACCAAACTGGAAATAGGAGTCAAACTCCTTCAATCAACAGCCAATGATACTTTCTCTAGTATAATTATGTCCGCTAGCAATAATGAACAGGTATATCCAAATAGCACAGTCATGTAGTATGAAAAACTGACATAGTTATGCAATGCGAGAGTGTAAAAAAAACCATATACTGCTAGACTACCTTTGGCCTGCTTCCTGAATAGACGGTATGTCAAGGGAAACAAGAAAGTCTAGCTTAGCATCCAGCTGTAGCAACTTCTTTACAGTAGTGATATCATTAGCTAATACAGCTATGTGTAGTGCACTGTTAACTATTGACAAGAAACAAGACGTAAAAGTAGAGAGTTATGCTAATGCGAAACCTGTAGAAGGAAAATGCATGCTTAGCACGTGAATTTCAGGGCTAGACGACAACCATGTGCATTCAACACGATAATGGCAAGCAAGCTGTGTTGTTGGAAATTACATTTCTTTGTTTACATTACAATGTTTGAGAACAAATTTCAATTCAGTTTTGTGGCATCCTTAATGAGCATATTACACAACATTTTACTTTCAAGTTCTGAGAATAGTAATAGAGTGGGTAACATCGCCAGTCTAAGCTGCATGAGGAAGCTTTCATTTTACCTGAGTTATGCCAATGTTGTGAATTTACATCCGTCTGCTCGGTTAATTCATTGATCATTGGTAGAATGCTGTGGCTCCTTGACCTTACAGCTGTCATCAACGGCGTGAACCCCATGTTATTTTTAATGTTAAGATCTGCCTGCAACATGGTGAAGTATTTTAGACTGAATAGTTTATGGCGCAGAAAACATAATTTAATTAAAATCTGGGATAACATGAGTAATTGTGTTCTCTACCTGAGTAGTATCAAATAAGCTAGAGAGGATTTCATTAACTTGGCTTACCCCAACGGACATCAACCACATGATCATAGCTGAACTAGGCTTTTCGCCTTCCAATGCCGAGTGCAGCGGGGTATTTCCTGCATCATCTCTGGAGTTCACAGAGTCTGGATAGATGCTGTGATAAGCCTTTGCTACACACAACCTGTCAAGCAGAGTGTTACTGTCACAATGAAGACACAAACTACAATTGCAAGGTCAAGCGAATGCATAATTGAAATAAGCTGACCTATATCAACAAAATAAGTAGAACAAATAGAAAATATAACACAGGTTTACTAGATTCAACAAATTCCAGTTATTAAAACCCATTTATGCAGCAATTCATAAATTTTGTACGAAAGTATTGGTAAAGCAAAATCACGCACCCCGAGACTTTCGCACTCAAATGAAGAACTGTCAGTCTGCGGGCATTTCTAACAGTTACAGAGTTATCAAACATAGAGTTATGCAATATCCTGTCAGCGATATTCCTCCTGTCTCCATATGCAGCAAAATGCAGCGCTGTGAACCCATCCTAACATGAAGTTTTGGCACATTACGAACAAAATATTTACATACATATTACAATGTTGTACACAGTGACTGGCCAATATTGAAATGCAGAGATCTATAGTTACAATGCTCTATGGCATAGATAGGCTAGTTATTTTGGCTGTCAAGAAATCCCAAGGCGTCAGGAATAACTTTGGGTATGGTGTTGCGAACGGGCATTATGCCATTATTGAACCAGAATTATGACACATTCAAGTCAGTACAACATCATACCACAACACAAGTACATACCGATATCATCACATTATTTTCTACAATATTCATGTATTATGCTCGCTGGAAGTGAGGCTCAAAAAATTTTAGCAGTTTTGCTTCTTAATCAGTGTAAAGCCTACATTGTCTGAACACGTTATATGCTTTGAACAAAGTAAGCAGTAAAAATAAAAACTTGACGGTATCATAAAACCTGTTTAGGTTGATGAAAAAGTACACTGAAAGTACACTAAAAGCTGCTTATTCTAACACTATGAGCTGGTTAAACTGCAAACCATACATACAATGAACGTAGTCATGCAATAGCTTACCTTATTCTGGGTGTTGACTGTAAGACCATTGGAAAGAAGAGTATTAAACTTTATAAGATGACCTTGTTCCGCTGCTTGCATGAATTCTCTAACTTTGTCCACACAGGTTAGAGAATCCCCTGCCATACTCTGGTATATCAAACTCTCTATCTCAAAGTATTAGAGTTTAAGCAAGAAGTCATGGAATAGAATTAACTACATCGTACATGTATATTCATAACACGAATTTTTGTTCCATTAAACATAGACTAGGTCCTTAGTCCATCACAATCTAATTATTCTAATATAAACATTTTGTTATTAGAGTACAACAATAAATGTTGAAGGAAAACTCAGGAACATTTGTGTATGTGCATGTGTATAAGGTGTATGTGTATAAGGTGTAGGTGTATAAGGTGTATGTGTATGTGTATGTGTATGTGTATGTGTATGTGTATGTGTATGTGTATGTGTATGTGTATGTGTATGTGTATGCACATGCGCATGTGTATGGCCATGTGCATGTGTATGTGTATGTCTATGATGAAAATCTAAATGAAGCTTAAGTTAGTTTTCATTCATCTCTTTTAATAGCTGACTCGATAACCATTGAAGAATAAACATCTTTGAGATGTCTGTTTAATTGCTTCCAATGACCTTGTGGTCACTAGACTGACCTGTTACAATTATACAGATGCGAATGGTATTGATGTGTTCTTAATTCATTTACAAGGTGGAAGTGGCAGAGTTACTGACATTTCTTTTAACATTTGAATAAACATTTTATTTAAGTGTGCTACTAATTTAGTGATACCTACTGGTTCTACAAATTATTTCAAAATGCGTAAGTAACAATGTGTATTGTAATAGTTCTTGGGGAGTTGTGCCGACGTAATGTCGGAAAAAGACGACCTAGTGTCGTCCAGAGATTGCGCAAAAATATGGCGGCCGAAAGCACGATGGCTGACTCAAAAAAGGTTGGGTTCAACAAAGGACGCTTAAAATCGTCTAATTCATGTACAAAATCAATATCAGGCAAATCTGAGAGGTCGGCCCTCTTTACATGGGTATAAAAAAGACATAATTACTCAGTAATGCATATTTTAAGTATATAAGTGGTATGTAAGTACAAATGTATGGTCAAAACATGCATAACAATGTAGGTATGAGTTACCAGGTAACTAAGTGCAGAATATCAGAGACTAGACAAGTAGAGCTGTGGCAACTACTAGGCACTTAAGGTGCTATAAGGTCCGTCAGGCCAGCTGAGGTCGTATAGGCAAATGTCCTGACCAGTATTCTAGATGTACAATGTAATATATGAATTGCATTACCAGCGTCAGAGTTGAAGTGCTGAGTAGTCCACCTCTTAAGTTCCAATTCGTGAATCTGACGATTTAGTTCGCAAAATAAATTTTTTAATAAGTATGTAGACAATGCATTGTTTTTCAGAACACGTATTGTTAAGTCAATAGTTATGCCAGAAATTCAATGAATTTAGTTGGCACATGCTATGAAACATGCAGTATTATATAATTAGTGTATGTCTTATGGTTTCATACATAGATGATTTCTCGGGATATATACACTGTACATATAATTATGTACATGTATTATGACAGTACCACTTTCATAAACTGGAAAACATTGCACTACATGTATCTCACAAACGTGGATGCATAATAATTATGTATATTGTCAATTACCAACGTCTTCCAGTGCGCACTGGTCTCTGGACTTTGACTTTAGTGTCCCATATTCAAATCCTATTAAGGTAATTGGTTGAGTTAGGAAGGGCATCCTACTTTCTAATGCTCCTGTGCTACTTCACAGGGAGGACAAATCTGACATAAAACCCTGAGACAGGCAGCACCTCCCCAAGAAACTCACAGATTTGAGGGACTAACATGAGGGTAGAACAGAAAGAAGAGGACAATTCAGGATTATTACACACACACGCATGTAAATTAACTTAATCAACATGACTATTAATAGTGCTAGCTTTTTCCTGGTTGATGATTGTCCTAAGCATGTGCCTGTAGTCCAAGTGACGTTAGGAGAGGGTCTGCTTGCTTTCTGACTGTACAAACAATTGCAGTTCTGGTTCACCACTAGACATTATCATACATGTGTATATCATTATATCATTATACATTATTTGCATATTCAAATACAAAATATATATTGTACATACATTGTAATTATACATGTATAGATACAGGTAAGTACATTTATACATTGAGCATAATACTCAATATACATACAGTGTACAATGTAGGACAGGTTGTCTACCAGTATACTAGTTCAGCTCTGCTAAGACCATGACATATTTAGGCATTTAGTAACTTAACCCTTTTGCTGCCGTATTATACATGTTTATTAGTACCCGCTACTGCCAGTTCTATTGACATTTATTATATTATACATTACATTTTATTCTTGGGAAACATTGACAATTGACAACTACGCTGCAGGATGTTTGAAATTTACGCAAACAAGAGTCACAGAAAATTTCCATCTAAAGCACCAATCTATATATTGTACTTATTTTACCTCATACATATTATGTAATATTGTATCAATTTCAGGTAGTCCAGTGAGATTATATACATATTTAATGTGTTATGGCACTGGAATTGTGCTTAAAATAGTAATAATATTGTAATGACAGTTTTGTTTGTGGCACATTATACTATTTATTAGTCACAATATTGCATTTACGTTTGCATTGCATTGTGTAGCAAAATGCATTTCAATAACTATAAAGTGCATCAAAGACTGTAGAATTTTCATCAGTGCCACATTTATTTTAAAATACTATAATCAGTTCGCATTATTTATATATTTAATATGGCTCGCCAAGTAAAGTCAACACAAAATTAAACAATGAATAAAATGAGGATTTTCACAGGACAGCAATAAAATAACAATACACTGTAGTATGAGAATAATATGTCCACACTGTTTATATCTCACCATGATTGTCAATAGCCACGTTTTTCTTTGCTTTTTGAAGGAAAGTTGCGGGTTTAGAAACTGATTCCAATTAGTGAAAGGCAGCAGTATAATCTTAATACATGCATGTAAATGTTAATGTATTAAAACTCTCATTGAATTTGTAGGTAATATAATTATTGTAATTCCAAAAATATTAATGGTTTTTTGGGCAAAAGAAGAGAGTTATTGCGATATCTATTAATGTTATTCACACATTCATACCAAGAAAATAGAAAATAATTTATTACAACCACAATCTATTTTTGATAAATAAAGAAGCAAAACTCAATCTGATTATTTCTTCTCTTCTATTGATGGTGCTTCGACAAGCACTATCAGAATGTGTCTTGCTTCATTATTTATCATCACATCAAATCAAAGCTACATGCCACAGGTGATTGGATTACTAGTGCTACAGGTCTTGACAAGGTCAAATCTGAGTTCTTCAATGATTACGTGGAAAGATGAAGTCCAACCTGTCCGAGCCTCAGTAACTCCATAGCCATCACATACTCCGACTGCATAGACAACCGTGTGAGTGCCAGCTGTGACACCCTGACACATCCCACTAACTGTAATAGCAGTCAAGACCACATGATAATCCCACATGCATGACTATATGATAGGAGGTGATGCAATTTATAGGTGACAGTTGTGACAACTGTAGAACCTGCTAGTGCTAGTCAATGCACCTTGCGAGTTTAAGATCTCATTAAAAGTAGAATATTGGCGGGTAGAAACATGACCATTCTTTACTATTGCATACATGCTGGATGTAGCATACATGGAAAGGGGCATTATAATATGGATCATCACTGCTTGATTCTCATTTTTTGTTATATGCATTTATAATCTCCGCGCCACGTGTTTGTAAGTACAAGTAGATTCTAGTGACATCATTCAGTTATACATGTACATGCACATGTATATTAAGGTGTCTGTAATTACCACGTGATTCTTAGTACCTTGCATTGGGCTGTAGTAGTGAGTTAGTTTATCAAAATAGATTAAACCTTCAATCTTCCCAGGATTTGAGCATTCCTGATCATCAATCTTGAAATACCTGAAACAAAGAACATGTCACTAAAAGGATACTAACACGCATATTGAGACATGGTTTGAAGTAATGAATGGTTCAAGTGGCCGGAGTGTCCTTAAGTGTGTTATTGCCATAAACGTGGACATATTTTTTATGAATTAACAATTTGTCAATATGGCATACATAACCCAGTAAAAATGTCTGTGTTCAACATGTGTACAATATCTTAAAAAGGTCTCATATCTCTGAATTAACAACTTAATATGTTCAGAAGGTGTTTCGGAGTTTATGACATTGCCGCATAAACAGCTACAAGTACGTTGTAAATTTCATAGCTCTAGTACAACCTATAAAAAGGCATTCAACTAGTGTAATGTAAATATTAGTCTTGAAAATGATATACATGCAATACATGTAGTTTACTATTGCACATTTCTCATCATTCTACTGTAAGAGATAAACTACAGACAATAATGTGGTCTCAAAAGTCCATTTATAAATCCATTGTAGTGCATTGTAATATATTTGCCCAAGAATATACTAACCATCGCCCACAATTGGAATATCCAGAAGTGACATATATTTTGTGGGTTCCACTTGCTGTCATTCTAAGTCCCGTGTCCGAATACTCTTTCACATAAGTAATGGAGAATAAGTCCCCATTGTCCTCTTCGCTATCTGGCTTCCACCAATGATATCTCTCGATGTTTCCACTGTGACTTCTGTACATTTCATCTCTAGTCTTCACTGCATTAAAAATCACTCTGAAGTAGCATTTATAGTATGTGAAATTACTACCATGGAATCGCCTCGTTGAGGTAAGGCCTGCGCTAGCATATCATACTAATATTTTATTCATTAGTACACATGATCAAATCGTCCACAACATTTTAAAACTAAACTTTCTTGATTTTATTTCCTGTTTTTAACTGTTCCGGTTAAATTATTAGAGCTCTGAACTTTCATGTAAACTTTTGATTCTGGTAAAGTTTGTTGGTTTTGTTGGAAAAAGCAAGAAAACTTCTGAAAGCAGTCTTTTAAGGTTATGTAACTGGGGTTCTCAAAAATAAAATTCCTTTTAACACTATATAGGCATTACTACCTGGAAAGGCATAAGAAAAAAATTGGGAAGGTCTATGAAATGTTTTTCAAGTTACATTATGGTCCATAGTAATTTTGGGGTCCGTTTACTACAGCTCTGATTTTATGAATGAAATGGCTAGACAGGGAACTCCGTCGTGAAGGTATGACACAATGTTACAGATGCAGAGCGAATAATCAATCTCATTGACATAGTACTACATGGTGTATGGCTAACATATAATGCAAAATCTATCACTTTGTGTAAATACCAAGTTATAAAACCTGCAGATTTCTTTCGTTCAGTACTTTTGCACCTGAGATTAATAAAGAAAAGTAAAACTGATCATGTATGATTTTTGTCTTTAGTAAAGCTTACAATATTATACAATGTTCATGTATATTGACGACGATTTAGCCAATGTGGGGCTGTGAACTACTAGAGATCATTTCAAGAGTGCTTCCTCCTGGAACTGAAAGATACTTAGATAATCACTAGAAATTTACTTTGTCCTTACCTCCGTCTACAGCATGATCCCTCCTCACTTCTGTTACATGCAGACGCGAAGGAGAGTTATACCCTCCAGTAATGACTTTGGTAGGCTGATGACCGGACACCCCCTCACATTCACCAACAAATATGCTTATAGTATGAGTTCCAGCGTTAAGAGAATTGTCACATATGCCTTCAGCTGTAACATTTAATTCCGACTGTTTTGAACAATTCATAAAAATATCCTAGTACATCATTTCTCTGCCTGCACAAGGTTTCAAAGTATCGATTATTGACAAGGTTTATCATACTAGTATCCCCCGAAAACAAATTATTAGGTTTAAATAATCTATGTTGTTCGAAAATATGATGAAGAATAATAATATTGCATTTTATTTAGTTGTATGCACTGGATGTTTTCCGTAATTTCATGGTGAAGCCCGCCAAATGAAAGGATGATAAATCAACCATAATTATAAATTCGACTTAGTATTACACAGCTTTTCTTCTCACTGTTACTCTTCGCCTTTGCCGCAACGACTAGCTCTTAATTATATTCTGTACAACAAATTTTAGTCACATATACTTATGCATGTACTCGTAGACGCATACATTCATTTCAGAGCATGTGCACCAACGAAATTTTTGCGTGTGTCTGAAGTCTCGATATACCCAATTAATTACATCACTAAAGCTACTCTGCAGTAAAAGGTAATTAGTTTGGCATTAGATTTATTAACTAATTTAACCTAAAAGCAGCATTTCAGCAAGAGCTTACAATATTGTCTTGTATAAATTTCTTTGCTGTGGTAGATCTCACCTGTCCGTGTTCTACGGTGGTGCCTCCAGTACAGATAACGGTTTGTGCTGAACTGACTGAGTACAAAGTCTAGTTGAGGTGAGCACTCTACACCATCTACTGTCACATACCTACACATTGTACATGTAAATGCCAGTAAACTTTAATTGTATTGTTATATTGTCATGCGACATTCTGTATGTCTTAACATCATTTGCTGACTCATGAGTTAAGCATGCAGGTGCAGATGTGTCATCAGGAGTTAAGCATGATGTACACACAAGCACCGAGACTGAGCAAAAGCTCACACATGTTTCACTAGAATGTGAGAATATTGCATCAACAATCTCAGTGCTGTGCACTGATATAATAACATGTTGTACAGTAATCAGATTAATCATTCCCACAATGATATATTCAGTTGTAGTTCGCAATTCATTTCCATGTTTTATTTCCATTCTTTTCAAATTGCAATTCTCCAGAAGTTGTTGAAGCTATCGTATTAGCACTGGAAGCTAATTCTTTCACACTGGCTGGTGGTTTCAAGTTTTGTAGAACTTACAATCATACTTACCACCTTGCACAGTGAATTAAAGAGGAGTCTGAAATGACTACAGATGCTACGGCACTGTACTTGATGTGTAAACTCGTATCGTCAGCCAACTTGTCATAAGTCACTGACTGCAAACAGTATTATTTTATAAAAAAAGTGCTTTGGATAATCACACATGAACTACGTGACATTTGCTTAGCATCTGCGTGTTTTGCAAGTAAATTTTAAAGAGAGATTGCGTTATCAAGTTCATACTAAATAGTTTAGAATAGGGTAGCAGTAAAAGACATGAGCATGACATAAGAGGTGGACGGTGTGAGAGAATGAAGACAACTTCAACTCAAGTTAGAATACCTATCTTCTACTATCACCGTTTAGGATGTCAAAACTTTTCAGTGTACCATTTCAACAGTCTTAGTCATTGTTAGCAGGAAGTGATGTCATTAATATATTATCTGACTTAATCAGTAGCCTCGAAATGTTACCTTCAGCAGACGTCCCCCTTGTTTCAGATCAAAGGTGACCTCGTCCACCTCATTCCAAATCTGGTATTTATAATTAAAATTATTCAGCAGCGGGCAGTCATTCAACATACCTGTAAACACATTGTATATATTGATACATGTTATAACATGTGCTAACATATTTATGTGTATTATGGTCTATTGGCATTGACAGCCTTCTCTAACAAATACATACCACCTGATGAAGGTAGAGGTAGTACTTCCATGACCACCATTGTCCTGGCAGAGTTCCATCCTGTATTGGTATCTGAATTGGCAAATCCCTGGCAGGCTGTTACTACTAACTCTATTTTGATTTCTCCTACGCCCAAGTCATAGCAAGTCCCATCAACTGGAAAACACAACATAAAATGCAATAATATATTATTATACCTTTATATTCAGTCCCCCACAGGCCGTGAAATACACATTTAGGAATGTTGGGGGTACAATTGTTTGTTCTCATTTTATTCACTTAGTTAGGTGATTAGATGCCCTGGTGGCCCAATTTAGAAGTCCCAGGTTCAAACCCCATTCCGGGACGAGTGCTGTTATAGATGTTCATATAAAAAGAAGTCTCAGACTGCAAAAGACAGATTATTTGCATAAACAGCATCATACACGTATATGTGTAGAACATTGGAGGTCACTGGAAGGTCACCAGACAATCACCATTTAGCAATAAATGTAGGGAAATATTAGATATGGTTGTTTGTGGTCAGACTAGTGAATAGGAGAAACACTCACTATTCATTGGTCGGAATTCATTCACAGCAACTTCATTGTAATCTAGATATTCTATGCTTCCAGGATTTCCACATTTTTTCCCATCAAACGTCATGTACCAAAGGCTGCAGCGCTGCGCCTCATTCCGGTGTGGGGCTATTACCATTTGCATGACTACACGCAAACCAGATTCATTTCGACTTTTTGGATAGGTGATCATCTGCAATGAGAATTTGAGATATTTCAAGTAGAAAGTCAGGGTCCACTTTTCAGGCAACTCAAGTAACCATAATTATAGTTAACAGTATTATATTGCTAGCTATAAATAATAAGGCATGCAACTTGACTTGTTATTAAATTAAAGGTATGACCAAAGACTCTTAAAGAAGGGCATCAATATTTTAGACAGTCAAAAATGGGAGGTTCCGAATCTTTTATGCCTGGAACTGACTCACATGCTCACAGAGTAGAATATTAAGAATAAACATACTGAACATAATAGGCGTATTCGGATATTGCACCGTGCAAGCTTATAAATAGCAATCTGCGGCAATAACAATATATTTTATTCAATAATATAGCGCTAGCTATAACGCAAGGCAAGCCGTGCCTGGCAATAATAATATAAAGTATATTCACTTAGCGAGGGGATTTCCCTTCAGAGCAAGCACTAGTCACGCCTGAACGCTCAAGTTGTATTCTGATAGCTAGACCAGTGCTATATGAACCAGTACCAGTTTCCGAATACGCCTAATGGACACCATAGCATGTTACCTAAATATTAGATAGCTGTTTGGTAGCCATTGCTTGTCAAAATTGATCTTTGAAAGCAAGTTTTACCCTCTCAATGTTTGCTCTAAATAGCAGTTTTGATAGATTCATGTTAAAGTATTAAACGACTCTGGTTTTCATGAGAAAGTATTATATTGCTAGAAATTGAAGCAATCAGAGACTAAACATGTACCAACCGGCCAACCGGTCAACCAGCAAGAAGCCAACCAGCTAAATGGTTAGTCAACCAAGAATCCAGCTACATTGTATCTACAGTACATGTAACCTAATGAATAACTATTTTATCAATAAAATCATGCAGCTAGGCTGCTGCATGGTAGTGACTACATACATGTAATATAATTTTAGAGCCAAGTTAACATTATTACTACGGCTACTGTAATACACTTACCAAAAGCACCCCTGATTCTTTAGCTTGAGAGAGTACATCACTCCAGTAGTATCTTAGATTTGTATTTTGTCTAGTGGCACTACACTCATCACTTTGATCAGCTAAAGAAAATACATTATGATGTCGGAATGAGGTAGGCACCTGATTTGAAAGATTTTGCCTCAGATAGGCAGGTAAACTGTCAGTTCTTTAGTAGCATCAACTTTGCAAATTACTTTAAGTCTCAGTAAGCATAAAAAAACTGAAGTAATACATTCTACGCGTAGTCATCATCTCACTGGTCATGCTAGACAAGTGGGACATTTGGTTTATTCGAATAGTGCACCTTCCAGCTTCATAAATAGCAATCTGCAGCAACAACAATTTATTTTATTCAATAATATAGCGCTAGCTATAACACTAGGTTAGGCGTGCCTGGTAATACACTTGTAATATTTTTTGTTAACAAGGGACAGTCCCCTTCAAATCAAGCATTAGTAGCTTCTGAATGCTAAAGCTGTGTTCGGATATTGAAAACAGTCTCATATAAACTGGTGCAGTTTCTGAAAATGCCTATTGTTTTGTTTCATCACACTAAAATGTACTAGTCACCTGTGTCAAGTGAAAACGTTATTTAACTGATTCGCATTATATTCCTTGGTATCGGTTACTTTACCATTGATAGACAATAGTTTTGTAGATACAATATTATTCTCTGTAAGCAATTACTCACCCAAACAAATGGGGCTATTGGGTTCCCCATCGACGCAGCTCTTCATACATACCTCATTATTTCTACACGTTCTCCCGTTGCAGTTCTCATGCTATGTAATGTACAATGATGAGACTGTGACGAATAACTCAAGTAATATGTCTGTGTGAATGCATTAGTTGAACAGTAACTATGTTGGTGATATTTAAATTTAAAATGGATTCATTGACTATGAATTTAAACACAAAACTTGTCATTTCATTGAACAAAACGACATTCACCAATTTTTGTTCTAGGATTGTGTGGTCTTTGTACACCTCCATGTGATCAGTTTTTTTGCTGCGTCGCTGCATCACAAATTTCACACACATTTTAAACTTTGCAAGAAAGTGTTGAATCAAAATGCACGGTGATGTGTTTATACACCCAGTCCCATAATGTGTCATGTTATGAGATAAGTATATTGATAAAGACAATCAGAGATACATTATTATGTAATGCATTATTCACATATTATTATTAATATTGGCTATTACATTTTAGTGATTGATGCCAGCATTAAATGCATGCACACTTTAATTACCATGCTACACAATGTACATGTTAGTTATCATGCTACACAATGTACATGTTAGTTATCATGCTATTATACTACCTCTCCTTGAGTCATGAACTCCATATAGCATCCTTCTAAATACGTTTTATTTGCACTCACTTCAGTTCCTGTGGGGTCTCCAGTCAATTCGTAGCACTGACCACCTGAGTGTATTATAAACCAAACAGTCACTATGTGAGTCATTTTAAAATTACAAATTAAAATTCAATTTAATTTTTTTGTCCGATTTTGTTCAAAATTTGCATCTGCAGAGAACATGAGGTCTGTAATAATCAGAAAGCAACGGCAGAGCTTCATTATTATTAACTACCCCACTAAGCTCCTGGGTAGTTTAGTTATCTGGATCAGTTTAGGAGCATGACAGAATAGAAGATAGTATTTTTAGCCTGATGATACCCAATTCTTTGTTCTATACCTGATACAGCAGAATTTAAAAAATCCAAAAACTATTTCAGTTAGTACCAGCATGATTTTGTCACTAGTGCTGCTCCTACTTTATATTTAGTTTACACCAGCACAGAGCCAGCCAGCAGTCTAATTACACTATTTGAACTGTTTTAGAAGCTCCATAAGTTAGTGTGGGCTTAGGTTATAGTAAGTTGCAATGACTTTTTAATAATTATATTCCGCCAAAGAACATTTTCAATTTTATTGTTATGTATAATTATGTGGAATTGTACGATGAACTGCAGTAGCTGAACTGACTTTCTATTCAAAACAATATTTTAAATGTTGCATAATATCTGTATATAATAATGCATTATAGCTCATAAATGTGCAAACTAAGTCAACCTACATAGTATGTGTATAATATTGCTGGGAATATTGATGGCTCAAAAATTTACGTTAAGGTATTGCAAGACAATGCTATATGTGTTTGGTGGAAATAGTAGTCTACAAGGAGGCATTGATCTTCACTAAATTCATAGCAAGAGTCATCATACACATGTATGTATAATATTACACTGTATGTACATGTACATGCATAATGTGGTGAGTGCTTACTACATGGTCGTTGCATCTAGTTCAATTTTGTATGTTGGCTGCTTTTACTCCCAAACCTCAACCACAATATAGCTGTTTTGATAAATGTTCACTGCTGCAGCTACATGTAGGTTATGCATGACTTAAAAATGTGGAGATAACTCCATGATAAATGTGTTGCAACATCAGAGATGTGATCATTATAATTTTTAATTAATATCACAAGTAATTGTTCAGATGGTGATAAATACTAGTTTTTAAACGCTCTTTCTACATTGTACATATTATATTATTCCTATTTGCATAATAAATACATGATTGTCATTCCATTGAATATTGACAGAGATATGCCTTGAGGGTGAAATAGATATACACTCCAACAGTGACTGTGTTTAAGAGAGACTTACCTATGTTGACACAGCATACTAGAGTCAAATTCATCCACTGCTTATTTCATTTTACTTAATTGATTTGCTATTAGTTTTCACAAATACCGAGGGTCTCAACCTAGCTCAAGTGCCCGTAGCTAACACATAACCAACATAATATTATTATTGTCGTCTTTAGTGAAGATGTTCTATTTGTTTATCTACTTGTAGATGCTCTACCCAACTTGAAGTACATGATGTAGTATACACAAACATGTGCATGTACATGGTACATGTACATGCACATGTACATGTGCATGGTACATGTACATTTGCTTGTATACCTACAAAGTTGTGTCACACAAATACTTGGCTGCTAAAATGGTAAGTGTGAATTTTCTCCATTGTTGTAGAAACCTTCAAAACAGCATATTGTTCAATACAATGCTCGTCATACTAATCATTTTATTGGAGTAGTCACACTTATTTGATAACTTACATGTAGCATAAAAATTCACTTCAATGTTTCAGAATGGTGCAGGACATAGTATGCTGTTGAGCAGTCATTAAATTGACACTGATTCATGCTTGGCACCTAAAGTGGCCATCAAACTGACAATTTGATTTTGAGATCACAATATCATGCTTTGTGTCGAATACATGTACATTTGTATATAATTGTAAAAAAACTCCCTAACTCTACCTTCTTCAATGCAATGCTCATATTAGTCATTTTATTGAATAATTCACACCTATTTGATAACTTACATGTACATGTAGCATAAAGGTTGACTTGGCAAAATTATTCATAATGGACTCACAATGCTGTTCAGTAGCAATTAAAGTGGTACTGATGAACATTCAATAACTACAGAGCTGTCATGGTATTCACAATTTGACTATTATTATGAGATTATAATACTTTTAACATAATTTAGATTAAGAATTGGAAATTTTTCTACCAGCATAATTGATAGTGTAGGTACAGAGTAGCTATACTGTGTCATATCAATTTAAATAATGAGAAATACAGAATTTACGCTGTGCAACAGTTTATTAACGAAATTTGAACCTCATATATACAAGTTATGTGGGAATCTCCGTGTTTAATATTGCGCATGACTTGTATGTGCCCCAGCCATATGAAAATCTGTGCCATTTGTTACGATTTACATGATTAGTATTCTATTTTCACTACACTTTATAATTTACATGTAATGTACATCTCACAGTGCTGAGCAGCATCAGTTTCTCAGAATAATGCTACCTACATGTACGAGTATGTTTTTCTCTAGTTAACTGCTATTTATGTTTACAATTTGTATACTGTGGCTGTACTTACTTGTTTCATCTCGAAGAACACTGTTACACTTAACAGGAAATGACCTCATACAGTTCACAGCGCATTCAACGGGTGACCTGCTTTCTGACGTCTTTGTTATTAATGGGTTTTGAGGGGATATCTTTATGTCTTTAACTACAGCAGCTGCATTGCACTGCGGCAAATCTGGCAAAAGAGAAGACAATTCACTTACATACTACATGTGTACTATTGCTGTGTGATCACCCGAACAATTTATGTAACACATAATACATATTATCAGTGTATGGTGTAAAATTTAATCTAAGAAATTGATTATGAAAATCCTGACTTGTGCAAATAGGCATCATAACTCATAAGGCCATGATTACTATCCAGAAAATAGATTACGTAAAGCCATGCTTACTTTACCTATCATCGTGAACACCCAAAACACCTGCTATTAATATCATTATACACACCCAAGACACCTGCTATAAATGACATCATACATACCCAAGACACCTACTAATAATGTCATTATACATACCCATGACACCTACTATTAATGTCATCATACATACCAAGACACCTGCTATAAATGCCATTATACATACCCAAAATGCTGCTAATGGCATCCACACCGCCCAGCACAAGCAAGAGTAGACATGCCAGTTTGGCTATCAAAGCCATTGAGATGGAAATATCTAACCTTTTACCTGGAAAACTGTGTTTAAAATATACACTTATTATTATTGCATTTCACGTCAAAATTTTAATAAAAAGTAAAAATTCAGAAATAAAATGTGTCTTTCAGCTGCTATATACGAACAACAGAAGTCAGTTATAGTATATTATTACATTATTTCCATCTACATGTACATGTACCTGTACCTGTGCGTGTACAATGTACACATTGTAATTGTGATTTAAATAAACATAGCAGTCTATCATTCTAATCTACATGTAAATTGTGCTTAGAATTAGTGTCAACTAAATTATCTTACTGTCGTTTCTGGCTGGATCCTCTTTCAGCAAAGGTATGGGCAGTTCTTCCACGTTTGTAGGAATGCTGTCAACGGTGGTTGGAACTGACTTTTTATACAGCAAATGGTTTAAATAATTCATGATAAATTAAAGGGCCATCAACACAATAAACGTATGAAAGTATGTTTACTTCTAACTGAAAGTTTATACTGGCCACACTTATTAATATTTTATGAAGTAGCCACACATGATCTATAAAATAATTATTAATTGCAGAACAAGTTCACACATTTACGTGTATATTGATATTTTCTAATATTCTAAAGAAATTATTTATAATACTGAACAGAATATAGTATATAATAGTACTAGCATGCATAATATTATGTATAATACTGTAATGGTTTCTGGTATTCCGTGCGGCCGTCCTTGGACGACTACCGACCCAAAACTAAAGTGCCTATGAGTGGTGCTAGGCCTTCTCATTACATGAAAGATCGAGCGGTCTCAGTAGTCCAATAACTACCAGAGACGACCCATCTGGTCTCAAGTCTGACCTTCAGACTATACGTTGAAAGAGAGTGATCCGACCTAGTAGGCGGTTCGCTAAGCGAATGACCTGACAAAAGGAAGTGAAAGTCTCTGTATCAAGTATAGATGTGTCTTTATTGAAAGCCAAGTGAAGACTGAGACAACGAATGATAAAACATGGTCCTTTATATAGTATAAGGACTTCCGCCCGACGTAGTGTCGGGAAAAGACGACATAAGGTCGTCCGGAAGTTGCGCAACAACATGGCCGCCGGAAGCCCGACAGCCGACCGACCCAAAATAGGTCAGGTTATACAAAAGTTGCCTATAATCATCCAATCCATGCACAAAATGAATATTAAAGGATTCTGAGAGGTCGGGCCTCTTTACATGGGTATAAGGGTACCAAAGACTTAGTAACTATCATACAAGTACATACATGTACAATAACCTAGTAGCTAAGCAATGTAGAATGCAAGCAGGTATATACATATAAGCACACATAATAATGAGTGTTAAGTGATAAGAGACGACTGTGCGTACCATCACAATACTATGCATAATACAAAGTCGTACAATGTACACCTGTGCCATGAATGGTAGCATAATATGGGGCAATAATTTAGGGAATTTGTATTTCGACCAAATGCTTAAAGATTAAATTAATGATCAATATAATCAACTGATTACAAGATTGTATTTGTGTTCTTAGAAGGTTTTAGAACACCTGACTTTAAACCATTGTAGGAAGGTAGGTATTGCTTATGTCAAGAGTAACACATTACATGCAAGTACTACATGCAGGCAGTGTAGTATTCACTATGATTGTGCTAGCATATAGATTCCATCTTGAGATTCAATTTGTCCTTATATTAATGTATACATTAATGCACGGAATTCTACATGACTTCCAATATATTTTGACAAATGCATTCTATGTGTACATTACAGATTCGCTTATTTGTAAAACATCCCATCCACATCTGCCAGTTAAGTTGCATAATTCACATACATGTACTTAGTTATAAAATATAATTTATTATCGTGTTACTATTTAATTTTAATACAATAAATAGACACTGTAGTATATGACAGGGTAGTGTTAGTCAACACGTATTAATTATAACTATTAGGCATATATGCGGATGTTGCACATAAATAACAATATGCAGCAAAAACAATTTATTATATTCAGTGAAATATACAGCACATGCTATAACACTCAGTCTCAGGGCAAGTAGCAGTCGCACCTGAATGCTCATAATGCATTCAATTATTAACTGCAGTCTAACTTTAACCAGTACAATTTCTGAATGCACCTTTTGTCTCCTTGATAACTCTTATTTTGAGGGAACAAGCACAAAGTCCCACTGCAATATTTGCTTGCTTCGCTCGCAGTAATAACAGCTTGTGTTCATGTACACTCTGGTCATGCATGCGCTTGATTTCTGGTGGCGCAGGTATTTGGCAGGGATTCCATGATGAGTTGTGCTTCTTTGCACTAAGGAGACAGCTCCATAGTCTGAGATCCAACACCAGTATATTGGGCAGGGGTCTGGTACTCACTCCGACCTTGGTCAGAGTTGAGAGACTAAGGCTATGGCCCCTCCACAGCAGCGATGCCTGGGACCCGATCCCAAGGTCCTAGCACCACCCGGAACCAAGATCCTCACCGGCAGGAATGCAACATATGAGCCACAGATCCAGAAGGAGCTTTGCTGCCAATATAGCCCGAGTTCCAACACTTTTTTGGCAAGTGGGGGTTATGTACCCACCCGACTTAGGTAGGGTCTGAGGGCCTAAGGCTAGGGACCCACTCCAGCAACGATGCAGGGAGATCCGGTCCCAAGGTCCTAGCACCACCCTGAGACGAGGTCTTGACCGGCAGCATTGCAACATAAATTATATGAATTGTCCCAATTTTTGACCCCCAAATCTGATTGGAGGATAGCAGACCATAGATCGTTAGCCATTAACCGTATACCGTAGACCATTTTTGTCTTTTGTTTTTTGATGCAGCCCAGAAAACACTGTATATGAACTTGAAGTACAAACGAAACTATTTAATTTCAGTTTACCAAGGGCGATATATTGACAGGTGGAAAACAGAACTGATAATGCATGAGCATGAACACTGATTTATGTAATTTACGATGTGCCTCCCAATGTAGAACTTCTATTTGAATTGATCTAACAGTATTAATTGCTATATTACTCAACACCAATGGACATCCTATTGGATGCATATGGCACACTGTATGATATTATTCCCAGCTGCGTGCTGCTGTATCATCGTATAAAGGGTATGCTACATGGACGCACAACTTCTGCGAATATCGTCAGTTTAAACAACGGAAAGCATTGTTAGGTGCTACACAGAAGTTGCGTTTTTATTGTAAATAAAAGAAGTTGTCTACTCATTAATTTAACTGAAGGCAAGAGTAGATAAATCTAAGGAATTATTGTAACCTGTGAACCTGCAAAATGATAATTGGGGGTTGTGATACATTTACATTCAATCTCTTTAGGATTAGCCCCTCCATATTGTAGCTGAAATTAAAACCTCCACTATTTTAGCAATATATCGGAACACGCAGGTTGAAATATTTCTGCTTGGTGAAAACTAAGTTCAACTAAATGTTACCTATACGTAGCGAGCACCTGAGAGGCTTGACTTGAATTAATTTATGGTTTAGGATGCACACGATAGCTTGACTGTTGATTTAATTTATTTACCTTGTGTTTATAATAAGAATTGAACTTCTCCCACAACGCTGATCTTTTGTTGGATTACTTTAAACAACATAGCTTTACAGCTTTCGTCCATTTTGCGGTCAGTAGAGTATAGCACAAATTTAAATTAAATTATTAAATTAATTTTAATTTATTCAATGGTTTTATTTTATTATCCTAAAAGCTAAACTCAACTGCTAGCACCTTGTCAAAGCATCTTAAGTTAGCTGTAGCCAATCAACACTCGATTCGCATTATTTGTAACGTTAAAAATTTATAGCATGCAATAAACATGCGATTTCGCAAAAGTTCAACATCAGTAATCGCAAAACGCAAAAGTTATGCGATTCGCATAAAGTTTGCGTCCGTGTAGCATACCCTTTACACTTTATAGCGTTGGATGTAATTAGATGAACCAAGCATAGTGTGAACAAGAGGTAGAACGATACTCGGCGAATCTAGAGTATCACTTTGAGTTGTCTTCTCTCGAATGGTAATTAGTATTTGAGACTAGATAATCAATAAGCATTGATAGTATTTTGTTATCAATAATTATGTATGATAAAGTTTATAATAATTACAATAGTTAATCAGCAAAAAATCTATAAGAGGAAAATGATTACTCTGTCAGACTTTCTATTTTCTAACAATGTACTTCTTTTCCAGAATATTTTAATAACAACGCAGCCAGCTTCTAATAGTTCACCACTACATAGCAGAACATCTCATTCAGCTCCCCATTATGAGATGTGATGCATCAGCGATACATGCTAAAGGTTGCCTACACTTGGGACTATCTCAGTGATAGAAACATACACTGTAACTCCCTACCAGTTGTCAATTACGCGAGCACACACATGAGTGTATGGTGGATCCCATATAGCTACATAAGGCTACTACCCTACTGCTCAAAATTGATTGAAATGCATAATCATGATACAGAGTAACATTGATACTATTGAAATTTTAAATTGCAAATATAAAAGTTGAAAACATGTTTAAGAAATTTTACTTGAATCCTAAAAACCGAGACTCATTTAGTTTCACCCCTAGTCTTAACTATTGTTTTGAAAGCAGTTACATGTGGAATAGGACCAGCTATACAGTGATGACTTGATTCAACTATGTGATGAATTCAGAGGTACCTGCCACTATCCACGACTCCATAATGTTGTACATAGGTACGCATAGGTGCGCAGCTCAGGCGACAGTTGCGGGGACATTCGTCTGCACGCACACCCGACAAGTGGGGACCAGTTTGACTTGCGGGGTCCGGCCCGGTCCCCACAACTGCAACAGGCTCAGTTGAAAGGAAATTTCATTCTGAGCAGATATATACCTAGTTTTGGGTCGGTCCCCACAATGACCATTTTTGATGCACGCGCTTTTGCACAAATATTGGGGAGATAACAACAGTGCGCAGACGGTGTGTGCATAGGCGTGTGCATGGCCTGGACCCCACACTGTATGTCTTGAGTCAAGCAAAAACGCGGACCCCACTTTAATGACGGTTGGCAGGTGGCGGTCCCCACTTTGATAATCTCCTGCAGGTCTCCCCATTGCGCATGGAAATGCAGTTGCGGGTACCGCTTGACAGGAAGTGCTCTTGTATGTTAGAAAGAAAAAACATCGTGTTGACTGTGTGCATCTGTTACTTTCCATAAAAGTCATTGTGGGGACCGTTAACCGTTTATTGATATTATATTGAATGTGTGCATGTGACTCGTTATGTAAAGGTTCTTGTGGGGACCGCCTACTGCATAATGATACTATATTGACTGCGTGCATGTGATGCTTTCAATAATAGTTATTGTGGGGACCATGAACAGTATAACTACATTGTATATTGGGACCTCTGTGTGCATGTGATACATTGTGTTATAGTTCTTGTGGGGACCGCTTACTGTGTAGCTATGTTATATTGATTATGTGCATGTGTTACTATCAAGAAGAGTTATTGTGGGGACCGCTAACACTTTCAGCCATGAGGACGAGTATACTCGCAGCTATGTTTTTAACAGGGGCCTGAAGAGGAGCATACTCACAGTTGCAGTCTTTTATTCATAACAGCAAAACTATTGGGTTTGTGGTATAAGTAAAGCAATATTTAGTGAGAGCATACTTTTTTGCGTTGACACATAATCTCCAGGATTCTAGCGCTAATACAAAGGATTTAATTGGGTGATGAAAACAACTACATTAAATGTCTTTGTGAACTAAACTTCAGACCTAGGTCGATCTACAAAAATATTTTCTGGCACACACCTGTCACAGGGTCGCAAAGTCCTCATTTTCGCGCGAAGAAATCAGGTGTGCCGATGAGCTAAGAATGGTTTCGTCCGGCCAACCAAAATCGCAGGCCAATAGCCCTTCGGAGCTGAGCTGGATGGCCATCTTGTGATTTTTATTTGTGAAAACACCTATAGTATATCCTCTGGCCTGGCACTTGCTGTTTAGAGTAAAAATGGCCTCCTTCAGTAGGTTCGATGCTGTCTGTTTGATTGATCAAATTATTGGCTGTGAGGGGCCAGAACTTGGTTCAAACACTGATCCAAGTATGTTTAGCTAATTTTAGCATGATGTTAACTAAATTTTGATAGGAAATAGAGTACTTGCTTGGTAAATAATACTATTTTAGTATTGAGTTTTTAGCAGAATGATAAAAATAGGTTTTGCCTATCTCGCTGTCATCTAATGGCTATGCATGATGGCTCAGGTCTGTTTCTATTAATAGTTCTGCAGGTGTTAAGCTTCACTTTGATACATAATTTGTATAGGTACATCAAGGATTAGTGTGATTAAAATGTTGATGGAAAGTAGGGAAAATGGTCAAAACCACACAGTCTGCCACATAGGAACGCGCTGAGGACTCATAGTATTAACTGTCTAACTATATTATATTGATTGTGTGCAAGTGATACTCTCTATAAAAGTACTTGTGGGGTCCACAAACCGTCTAACTAGGCCCTATATTATATTGACTGTGTGCATGTGACAGTTTCTATGAGAGCACTTGTGGGGACCGCTACCTGTCAAACTATATTATATTGACTGTGTGCATGTGTAACTTTCTATAAGAGTACTTGTGGGGTCCGCTAGTATTCTAACTATATTATATTGACTGTCTGCGTGTGATACTTTCTATAACAGCACTTGTGGGGACCGCTAACCGTCTAACTATATAATATTGACTGTGTGCATGTGACACTTTCTATATGAGTACTTGTGGGGTCCGCTACTTGTCTAACTATATTATATCGACTGTGTGCATGTGACATTTTCTATAAGAGCACTTGTGGGGACCACTAACTGTCAAACTATATTATATTGACTGTGTGCATGTGACACTTTTTATAAGAGTACTTGTGGGGTCCGCTACCTGTCAAACTATATTATATTGACTATGTGCATGTGTAACTTTCTATAAGATCACTTGTGGGGTCCGCTACCTGTCAAACTATATTATATTGACTGTGTGCATGTGACACTTTCTATAAGAGTACTTGTGGGGTCCGCTACCTGTCAAACTATATTATATTGACTGTGTGCATGTGACACTTTCTATAAGAGCACTTGTGGGGTCCGCTACCTGTCTAACTATATTATATTGACTGTGTGCATGTGACACTTTCTATAAGAGTACTTGTGGGGTCCGCTACCTGTCTAACTATATTATATTGACTGTGTGCATGTGTAACTTTCTATGAGAGTACTTGTGGGGACCGCTAACTATATTATACTGACTGTGTGCATGTGTCACTTTCTATAAGAGTACTTGTGGGGTCCGCTACCTGTCAAACTATATTATATTGACTGTGTGCATGTGACACTTTCTATAAGAGTACTTGTGGGGTCCGCTACCTGTATAACTATATTATATTGACTGTGTGCATGTGACACTTTCTATTAGAACACCTGTGGGGACCGCTAACTATATTATATTGACTGTGTGCATGTGACACTTTCTATTAGAACACCTGTGGGGACCGCTAACTATATTATATTGACTGTGTGCATGTGTCACTTTCTATAAGAGCACTTGTGGGGTCCGCTACCTGTCAAACTATATTATATTGGCTGTGTGCATGTGACATTTTCTATAAGAGCACTTGTGGGGACCACTAACTGTCAAACTATATTATATTGACTGTGTGCATGTGACACTTTTTATAAGAGTACTTGTGGGGTCCGCTACCTGTCAAACTATATTATATTGACTGTGTGCATGTGTAACTTTCTATAAGATCACTTGTGGGGTCCGCTACCTGTCAAACTATATTATATTGACTGTGTGCATGTGTAACTTTCTATAAGAGCACTTGTGGGGTCCGCTACCTGTCAAACTATATTATATTGGCTGTGTGCATGTGACATTTTCTATAAGAGCACTTGTGGGGACCACTAACTGTCAAACTATATTATATTGACTGTGTGCATGTGACACTTTTTATAAGAGTACTTGTGGGGTCCGCTACCTGTCAAACTATATTATATTGACTGTGTGCATGTGTAACTTTCTATAAGATCACTTGTGGGGTCCGCTACCTGTCAAACTATATTATATTGACTGTGTGCATGTGACACTTTCTATAAGAGTACTTGTGGGGTCCGCTACCTGTCAAACTATATTATATTGACTGTGTGCATGTGTAACTTTCTATAAGAGCACTTGTGGGGACCGCTACCTGTCAAACTATATTATATTGACTGTGTGCATGTGACACTTTCTATAAGAGCACTTGTGGGGTCCGCTACCTGTCTAACTATATTATATTGACTGTGTGCATGTGACACTTTCTATTAGAACACCTGTGGGGACCGCCAACTATATTATATTGACTGTGTGCATGTGACACTTTCTATTAGAACACCTGTGGGGACCGCTAACTATATTATATTGACTGTGTGCATGTGTCACTTTCTATAAGAGCACTTGTGGGGTCCGCTACCTGTCAAACTATATTATATTGGCTGTGTGCATGTCACACTTTCTATAAGAGCACTTGTGGGGACCGCTAACAGTCTAACTATATAATATTGACTGTGTACATGTGTCACTTTCTAAAAGAGTACTTGTGGGGATCGCTAGCAGTCCTACTATGTTATATTGGCTGTGTGTGTGTGATACTCCTATTGATGGTCATTGTGGGGACCACCATCCGACTAAAGTTATTGTATTCGCTGTGTGCATGACATGATTTCTATGGCAGTACTTGTGGGGTCCGCTAGCAGTCTAACTATATTATATAAACTGTGTGCATGTGATACTTTCTATAAGAGTACTTGCGGGACCGCTAGCAGTCTAACTATATTATATTGAGTGTGTGCATGTGATACTCTCTATCAGAGTACTTGTGGGGACCACTCACAGTCCAGTTATGTCTTATTGACTGCACGCTTAGAATACTTTATTTAGTGCATGTAGTTATTGCAGGATCGCTTAGTGGTCAGTCATGTTATATATTTATACGATATTCTCTTTCTCTTGCAACTCTTCATTCTTAAAGTAAAACCAGCATCTGGAGAGTGTTTAAGTTTTAGCATAACTTGTGTTTCACGTACGAAAGTTAGATTAGGCTTGAAAGTGGTCATGATATAACTAAATAAATTAGATAATATCGCTCACACCTATACATTTTTGTACGTGTATATGTCTATTAGTGATAATGTATTTTTAGGCAAAGAAATTTACTTTTGAGCGGCGGGAGACTTGTTTCAAGTCCATTAAAATGCCACCCCCCAACTGTGGGTTGAATCCGAGGCGTCTATGATAGGTAGTAGCCTAGCACAGTGATTTGAAACCGCTCAAAAATAACTTTCCTTGCAATAATATATTATAAAAGATGGCCAAACACCCTAACATCTTATATATACATAGCAAGGTGGCCGTAGTAAGAGTGGTGTATTGCGTGAAGATCGCTCAGAGCATGTCTATTGTTCACTGGTGAAGCTTCTTTTTTAAGGCTGTTTAGGTGGTGTAGTGGTGGCATGTTCTGTTCACTGCGCTGGCGATTCGGTTCCGTGAAGGCACCAGTCAGGGGCTAAATTTTTATTGATTTTAAAAAGCTGTTTCCGAATACTCAAAGATAAATTTCTTCCGTAAAAATACATTATGTGCAGAAATGGCCACCCCCCCCCCCCCAACACCCTATCCTTGTGAAGTAGTTTCATTAAGGTCATGCTTATAAAAATTAAAGGGAAGTGGGATAGGAGAGTGCTTATCCTTTTAACAAGAGGTCATGGGAAGAGAGCTTATATTGACCCTCTGGGAAACAGCCAGAACACCCACCAAAAATCCCTAAGTCATTTCCCTACCTAACAACGCCATGCCATGCAAGGCTCATAGGCATTGAAGCAAATTGCAGAAAACTTCTCACAAATCCAAAGGCCAGAGGGCATTCCTAGTACTAAAATTCCAAAATACGTTGCCACAATATCACTGATAGGTGTGTAGACAAAAAGAATTTGCCACTGTTCGAATATTTTAGTTAGAACCAGGACGTCCTGAAAACATTTGAACCCCAATTCTCAACCCCAAACGCGAACTAATGTTTTTGAAACACCTTGTTTTTAACATTTATGGAATGCTTCTTTACCAGCAAAAGCTTTACAATGGGGTGAATTTTGCTCTGTCAAAACATAAACAAGCGCTACGGTTCTTGCAAATTTGCTCGAGGCAAAGAATATTCTCCCTATGGCCATGCAATGGTTAACAACGCCTTGCTAAGACTTTATATTACCATTGCAACCTTATGTTTGGTGAGCAACACAGCTTTATGCTAAGCGATACCAGTGAAAAGACTTGCCATAAGACTTGACATAACATTTACATGTGTGTCTATTCCTTCCCACTTGAAGACTCCAGTCTCTGGCAACTACCATGGCTGACAAGGATTCCTCATCCAATTCAACAATATTTTTCACCAACATCCAAGAAAGAGCTTTTTGAAAGACCACAATTTGGTCTTATATATGTAGATAGGCTGGATTGCTGTTCTGGACCTCTCCAGGGTGCCTTGGCGGCGCTCTGGACCCCTGGCATGTTTACTTTGCCATCCCTCTGACAATTTTCTAGAAACCCCTCTGAATTGTCTTCTCTTGGCGTGTGCATGACTTCTTTTTGGGGACCATTTCGCACACACACAGCTATGTGTGCAACTAGCGGACCCCGCTTTTATTCAGAAATGCAGATGGTTATGCGGTCCCCACTTTGTGGATTTCTAGCAGATGACACTTTTTGCACGGTGCCCGCAACTGTTATATCATCTGCAAAATATTATGAAAGTGCGTTGCCTGGACCCCACAACTGTTTTGAAGTATTGTGGCCACAATTGCTAAAATGAAATTATATGAAACTGGTTTTCTTGGTTGGTGAGAAGTTGTCTTTTCAATGAGCCAATAAACAAGCTCCTAGCCCTTCTAGAAGTGGTGGTCCCCGGAATACGCACTTGGGTCAGATGTCCCCGCAACTGTCGTCTCACCCGTATAGGTGTACTTGTGCATTATAGACAGGTACACCTATGATAGATACGCATAGGGGTACTTGTTCATAGGTACACGTAGGTGTACTTCAGTATAGGTACAGGTAAGTGTACTTATGCATACAATGTAAGTACATGTAGGCGCATTTGTGCATGGGTACACGTAGGTGTACTTGAGTATGGGTACAGGTAGACATACTTATGCACAGGTCTTATATATGTAGGTGTACCTATGCATACATACAAGTATGTAGACATTTCACAGGCCAGAATTTCATTCCAATATCGATTTACAATGTACTTTTACAAAGCATTTGATGCACAGAGAGTTTCTATTGGACAATGGCCAAATTTTTTGTGGCAAATTACTGTATGCAGACGTCATTAAATAGACTAGATGCCAACCCAAACTTATACTATTATTATACAGTCATCTTATACAATAATTTAAGATTTGTTTATAAAGAGAAGACAACTTCAAAGTTAAGTTCGTTTACATCTTTGATATTTTACTAGATATAAAAAGTGAATCTAATTGCCTTTACTGTGGGTAGCTGAGGTGATTGACTATGAATTATACCATCATTGTTAGATAGTAGGTCTGGAACAAACATTGGTGCCCATGTACTGCCATGAGCTATACATTCACGTATATGTTGCATAAACTTGGCAGACATACATGTATTCTGTACCACATATTAAGCAAGCTTACACCACGATAAATAGATGAATGTTTAACAAACTATATTATGTACATTGTATAATTATTTACAGTACATGTGTACATTTTTAGAATTTAGTCTTTAGGATTTCTCTGGAAATTCCACTAAGGCCAATTGTGTTATGATGTGTACAGTATAGTTTAAAATACCATGCAACAAGTCAAATACATGTAGATAGTCATGACATACATTGTATATCAAAATATAATGTCATACTTAGGAGCTTACTGTTGAGACATGACAACATCTGGCAGATGCTCTGTGATTGTCGGGTTATTGCTGTGGCATACATTACATTTTATATTGGAACGGATAAATTGTTACAACATGGCTGTTGCAATATTATGTACTACGTCTATATGAGAGCCAACTTTACATGTACGTTATAATAGAATACCGATAATTAGGCTGTTTCTTGGGTTTGTGTCATATTCTACTGTATGGTTACATACGTTATAGTAGAAATATATAAATGTGTATGAGTTGGTATACAGGTATCAACTAAGAAGGGGCTGAATAAAAATACTGTTTGGAAGTAAGCAATCACGGTTATGTTTGGTGGAATAATTCACCAATTTGTATTGTTATATCGTTATATGAGCGTGATGTGGCAGATAAAAAAAGTGAGAGCGTGAAGACAACTCTAACTAACGTTAGAATACCTATGCCAGGAGGAGCTAAAGCTTTTGATAATGAGGATTGGGCTTTGGAGCTAGCTCCACCCCAGAGTAGGTATTGTAATGTTGGTCACTTTAGTTGGAGTTGTCTTCTTTTGTCCTCACATTATTAATTATCTCTAATGTTACTCTCACGTCTTTTACCGCTACCATCAAATATTGCGGTAGCAGTCACCCATCAGCTATTGTAACTGTATCTTTTTCCATATCATCCAGTTCTAGTGGAGTTTTAGATGTCTTTTGCCCATCGTGGGAATTGTCTCAGATTGTGATTTGACGTACGCTAGTTGTGTTTAGGTTTGGCCTCCCTGATGCAATATTCAGCATGTTGTTTCAGTCATTAATCCTAAGTGCGGTATATGGAAAGGGCCGGATATCGTGTGAGATGCTAAACAATCTTTGTCACTGACTATAAACTACCCGACACAGTCTATGAAAAACTGTAGTTACTACTTGCATGTAATGATATGTTTGCCTTATTACTTTCACTGAAATATTTTATATTATCTAACAATCTAAATTATTCACATACTTCAAATTTTAGACAGCTTTAACGATTATTGATTGAATAAAGTTTCGAAAAAAAACTTGTAAATTTTTATCAAAGTCAAAAATAATAAGCAAGAAATATACTACTTCACTAAAATTTTAAACATGGCATCTGGAGGGCAGTCACCAGCAGTGGAAGAAGATAATCGCACAAAGATACATCGGTTGTTTCAATCTATCACTTACAACAATGTTGATACATTTAAACAATTGCTAAAGAACACATCGGTGAATGTTAGAGACGAGGTTAGTTCCTTTGCCATTAAAATTTTCGTAAAAAATATTCATACAGTGATATCCTGATTGAAAGTAAAATGTTGGTACTGCTGATTATTTGTATCTTCTTATGATGAGCACTACTCTACACAGTGACGTGCTTTTCAAAAAGTGCATTAGTACAATATATACGTCCATATAATTGATTTATCAATTTGCCCACATTTTCGCTTTTTTTAAATTGTTTGACATGTAATTGTAAAGCTATAACAGTTTACAATGTACAGGTGCATAGGTAATACTAAATTGTAAACTCCAATGCAAACAAACTGTACTATAAAATGCAATGTACATACACCAGCATCCCAATTAAGACTGATAATGGAATAATTTTAGAGAGGGTACACGCTGCTGCATTTAGCAGCGGTAGATGAAGAAGAGGCTATAGCTGAACTTATCATGAGTCATAAAGATTTTGACTACACGAGCAGTGCTGATAATGAAACTGGACAGAGCGTCGTACACGAATGCGTAAAGAATAAGGCGTAAATATAACTCCCATATATTTACATTTAGTAGAATTATGGAAACTACTTTAAAAAAATACTTTATTTTGTGCTATGATAAGCAATATTCCTAGTAAGCATGCGATCAAACACATCTCTGAACATCACATGTCAACAATACTATTCTTGCTTACAATCACACCCATGTATTTTATTGATGAATCCTTGTTTTACTTACATATTAAGCTACTGAATATTTACGTGTACTTAGCAGGGCTGTACTAGTATTAAGGACTTTCGTCAATATTTCGATGACATTCTGCATTACCATGTGTGTGTATATCTAGATATCAATTTATTTGTTTACATTTACAAGTATTGTATCACGCTTTTTACACATATAGTTAATAGCGAGTGGGATACGTTGCATTATACAATCATGTACATGTATTATACAAAGTAATATTATAATCCTGTGCACGTACATGAAACCATCATAGTCAATTAATTAATTATTTCGAAGCCTAAGTCCAACATTAGACGGATGGATACAAACCACGTCAGACTACCGATAACTGTAGACTACTGCTTTTGCTATCTTTCTCAGGTTGAAGGTCTGTATGAAGTTTCATCAATGTTTCCCTGACCATCTTAACCAAGGTAATATCAATGGGGAGACTCCATTACATATGCTTGCTAGTAACTACAATGAAAAAATGCTCCATTGGTTCATAGAGGCCAAGGTGAGATTATATAAATTTCCATGGTGTCAAACATTTTGTTTTCTGGGGTTATCTATCTTCACCTTGGTAGAGTAGTGCTTTTTGTCAAGTCATAATCCTAGCCTACGCTGTGTAAATTATATATTTTTTGTAGACAAATAATCACACTTGAGCTACTTACTCACACTTGAGTGTGACTCAGATAAAATTGTTGCCCATTAGGTTTACTCATGTGTTAGGCATCTAAAAATGATAACTTGAATTGCAGTTTGGCTATAGCTACATGTACATGTATATCCAAAGACCAGCAATTGGCATGTTGCCATGTTAAAAGTATAGATCTAGTTTTGATTTGGTAATACAATTAAAATTATAATAATATTTCAGATCAGCTAAATAAGCTGACCAATTTATATCACAAGTCAAACTTAAACAGCAACTTTGCTCTGCAAAACTTGAAGATAGTTTTTGAATTATTATGCTAAGATATAAATCTCTGCTCTTTAAACCTGAAGCTGAAAATGAAATGAATCAGCCTTATAGCTTTACTGAGACTTTTTCTAGATCACTGGTTAAAAAGTTGGCCGCTTTTGTGGCAAGAGGAAATTTGCACAGGTAATTTGAAGTACAAATTGTATTTGATAATTTGGATAATACATGTAAGCCAGCTCCAACATATAAGTTTTGGAACAAACCCGTTTAGTCAAGAAATTTTCCACCAGCATCAAGCAAACATCTTTGAAATTTCAGGCAAATTTAAATAGCCTTGATAATGCAAGGAGAACGCCGTTAATGGCGGCCATTACTCACCATTCTATAGAAATGCAAAACACTCTGATTGGACAGGGAGCAAGCATTAGCCATCCCGCCGAGTACTTGTCCAGTAAGTATTATGTTCACTTTGAACTACATGTACATGTGAAGAGCTGAATTCCAAAATGAGACATATCCATTTTCTCCAATTTCAGATAATTATTTGCGAAACAATTTTCACAGCAAGGCTTTGTACAACAGACCACAAAGCTTTCTGCATTTCAACATGTTTGACTTAGGCCTAATCGGTGGGATATTTTATGAAAATCATATGAGTAATGTGGCCGGGCTACAGTCTTTTGAATTTCACACCACTTTCCAAAGTGAGACATATCCTCGGATATGTCTCACTTTGACACTGATTCATGTATACAACTGAATAAAATAGTTGAATGTTACTATTTTCATATAACAGCTTGTACTAAATTAGTCAATAATTCAAAGTAAACAATGAAACCCCTGTCACAATCTCTGACAGCAATCTAAACATTATTATGTGCATGCATGTTTTCACAAAAATTAAGAAATGAATCAAATTGGCTATATTATGTTATGCTGACATTGTCACTCCTCCACTATGAAGAGCTTTTTTCTAATAGTTTGTTGGTGAGCCTCTTTGTTTGGTCTTTTTTGCTGCTACTATTAGGAGAGGTTTTTTTCATCCAAGGAATCAAAACCAGCAGGGTTGTATATTGAAGCCACTATTGAGTTCTGCATGAAATACTAGGTTGATACTGATTGGCTGATCAGCTGAAGAACACACATTGTCATTGGACAAAAGGATTTGTCTCATTTTGGAATTCAACAATCATGGGTATATCTCATTTTGGAAAAGTTTACTGGTATTTCCAATGGTATTACTGTGGTTATGCAGGATTTTGAAAATAATATCTTGGTCCATATGCAACTCTGTACGGTGATGAATAGCATTGGAAGTCAACCCCAATTTTTTGAAAATGGTCTATGTCTAACTTTGAAATTCAACTTTTCATGAGCGTATTCATTTACACAACAGTGAAATTATTTTGAAATGTCAGAGACTTGTTTCAAATCCATGAAAATACCAGTCCCTGACTAGGGTTTGAGCCCAGGGCCTTTACGGCATCTAGTTGCCTACCGCGGTGAACAGAACACGCTACCACTATACACCAGTTCAGTGTTCGGCCATAAAAATATGGCCAACCCCCCACATGTAACATCTACAATGGAGGAACAGTGTGTTTGTCACCAAAGTATGTTTATTATTTTTTGCTGATAAAAGCCATTTTCATGAAGTCTGATTGAGAATTTAAGCATTGTTACCAAATTATACACGTAATTAATTGCAGAAGTTCGCTATTTTGTGTATAAACATGGGTTTAAGGATAAATATTATTCGTGTAAATATTCTTCCAATTAATACCGACTATTACATGTTTCAAGAATCAACTCATTTAATATACTTTCAGACATTTTAAAATCTCGAACTACAAATTAAACTAACATTCTGACTTTGTTTCAGTTAATAGCCCGATGCACTGTGCGATACAAGCTCAAAACAACAGTGCAGCGAGTAAATTAGTAGAGAGTGACGCTCAGGTTGAGTTCACAGCAACACTCAGCCTCACAAAGACCATAAAGGGATCATCTGCTGGGCAAAGGTTAGTGTATTAACATGGTAACATTAAGCATGTCTAGTTACTATTTATTTCCCACAACAGTGTTCTAGTTTAAATTAATATTTTTTGTACTTGTAGTGTATAGAAATGCTATACTTTATTTAATTCGAAAGATGAGAAACTATTCAAAGTTTCTGTGATAGATTGTTACAAGTAAATTTAATTTAAACTCGGGATGTGATTGGTAATGATCAAAGTAAGTACCATCATTGGTTATATTTTACTGTGGATGATGATGATGATGATTCTATGGTAAACAACTTTGGGATTGACATGGAATCACTTTGCTATAGGAGTGGTATCACACTGATATGTGACCAATTTCTAGACGTGCAACTTTTCTGAAACAGTAGTCAGCCTGTTAGATATAAATACATTAATTATTGTAAGATCAATCGAAATTGTGTTAAGTTTATGCAGGAGTCTATTCTGTTGAGTGAAAGTCAAATAAAAACCGAATTAGAATTTTTTTCAACTGCTTACACGTAAAATGCACTTGTACATGATGACACATTGCAGACTGGTGGATTTCGGACAAAAAGTAATGGTAACGACGGTAGGAAACTAGTAGCTAGTCATAATAGTAACTAGCAATGCATAGTAGTCAATGTGAACAATAATTTATGTATATTATGTAGCAATAATACAAAGATGTTGGGTGCTGCTATTATGCATGTATCTTCACCTAGAATTCAAACTTGCATTGTAATTCAGTAAAGTAATTATTTTTCTCCAACAATTGAAGTGCTAAATTAATTTATTCATGAGAACATACAAAGTAGTACACACCCTGTGACTAAAGCTCCAACTGCGACTGAAGTTTTCATTTCAAAGTCATTCTAGAAAAAATATTTGAATTACAAAATTTAGATCCGTAATGCAATTAAAACTGTCCAGTGAACTACATGTAATTACATATTGTGCAATAACATAATTTTGGAGGTGAGCATTATATTTTAAGCAAAAAATAAACACTTTTTCGTGCAATTGCTCATCATTTGTTGCTGGTTTTGGAAAGATTTTGCAGCAACAGGCTAGTTAAAAATAGGCTCGATTGAATAAGAGAGGCTGCATTGAATAAGAGCATACATGTAAATACCACCTAATGTAACTCAAAATAATAATATTATTCCATCATTGACATTGCAGTGCTGATCCATTCTTACTGAATATACCTTGTGAGAATTTATCTACGTTGGTACTCAAGAGGTTGAGTCTCCAAACTGAACGGCTCTACGAGGCAACGCTAGTGGCTGAGACGGTGCTTCAGGCATCTACCGCTCCACCTGATGAGGAAGCTATGTTCGAAGTAAGAAAACCTCACCCTCAATTATCGCACTATCATAATTGCATATCGGAATGTCATTGCTATAAAAATCTTTTTTTTTCAATGCAAGACAGTGCAGTATCAAGATTTGTGTAGTGATATTATTAAATACTGGCCTTCAAAGTCGGTGAATACAACTAGCTGTTTCTATCACCCGCTTTAGTATATCTTGCTAATCAATGTACAAGTAGCTAGTAGTGTCAAACTCTGTTGTATATTTTCTACTTTAGTTTTTTGCCACATATTTCTATGATACTGGGAATGGACTCAGCAGAGTGCAGAGAGCTAAAGTACGGCGAGGACAATATAGACGTCTGCCAAGGATGACCAAGATCTGGTTGCTGAGGTAGGCTTGGAATAAGTGCAAGCTGGTAATGTGAGTTCTAAATATTGAACAGTTGCAGTTGTAATAACAGTGCATAAGTCTCACTGTTCTGTTCCATCATATTACCCTGGAAAATCCTAAAAAATACGGCTGGTAGTTCTAACCCCAGTCATACACCCTAAAACAGTACGTGTAGAATAGTACATGTAATAGAGCAAAAATATATTGCTACCTGTACTTTCATGTGTAATGACTGACATGGTATAGCACCTCATATTTTGTAGAACATTTGCCTTGGCTCTGTCTTTGACCAATGGCTCACTCCGAAATAAGGAAAAGCTTAGAAGGCGATTCAAGTTTGATGATGACACCTTTGATGGGTTAGTCAATCTGTATACTGAATCTTCATTGCTGAAGATCTCTGCACTAACCGCTCGAAAGCTGATGGTTCAAGCCGGGCAGCATAATAATGCTACAACTGCGATGACAGACACAACAATATTTAACACGTCTCCACGATCCTCAAAAGAATTTTCAAAACTAAAGCCATTCACTAGTCACTATATGGATGAGCTTAAAGCGCTGGTCTCCGGTAGTCAGCGGAATTAGACTGGTTCATTAAGACAAAAAAGTGCAAAATATTGCTTGTCATGATTAAACATGTAAATAATACAATTCACTACAAAGTTATATAAAAGTAATACATAAATATTCATTATTGTTTTTCAAGAATATAATAAACTTCAATATCTTTTGGAGTTGTTCACCCAGAGACACTGAATTGAACAAAAGTAGACAGCTACCACCAATTTTATCTCTCCTAATAAATTACTATTTGAGAGATTTGGTGGTAACGTCCTAGCATTAAGTGGTTGTTTATAGCTCCACTATGAAATACAGTCATGTGTAATACAAGTCATGTAACACTGATCATATCAGCTGGGCATAGCCCAAATTTTCTACACTGTATACTTTATATTCTGCTAAGCGTTTTTCACACGCACATTGTATATGTGTAGAAAAGGCTTCAAACGAAGTTACACTTATTATTTTCATTTATCTAGTACATGTATATTATAAAAGTAGCCCCTTCGTTTTCTAGCAATGTACTATTCCTCTGATGATGACGCGTGGAGAGGACTGGTGTTGAAACAATGAATTCAAAAATCTAAAAATTTGTCTGGTTTCATTATTTATCATAAAGTTATTAACCCAGACTAAAAATATCAATAATATTACAATTACAGTAATTGCAAGAATTACTCTGTCATTCCAGACTTACCAGGGTTACCAGGGGATTGTTGACTACTGTTTTCTCACAGATATACATGTATGAGTACGTAACTAACGAGACGGTGCTGATGATGATGATGGTTAGTTGCAAACACAACATGTAGACTCAAAACTATTTACTTGGAGTTGCACTATCATATTATTGCTCTGCTTGATAGTAACAAATTAATGATAGTGAACTGTTCATGTAATTTACAGAAGGATGATATATTATGGCTATCAATTATGATGCAGTAGTATTAATTGCATTATGCAGTTTGAGTTGACCTATAACTGTTTAGCTTATCCCTGTAGATAGCAACATGTCTCTCTTATCCAGAGTTTAGTTTGATGTAGTTATTTGCAGTGTTGTAAAATTTATTGTTTACATTTTGTAGTACATTTAGTGATGCATTAAGAGGGCAACTACAGTGTACGTTGTACTATGATGTATTACAGGGTTTATTCCAAAAAAGGTGTTACTTCAGCCAGGAATATAATATTATCAATATAAAGTTGTAATAATTGTATTGGCCCAGCGGATCAATGCGTTGTGCTCCTAAATTAGGGCACTTTGACATAACATGATGCCATAATAGCATTACATGTACACGTATATCGACCACACAAATCCTAATTATAGTGTTGAGTCACTTCCCAGGCGCTCATTATTTTAAGCATTGCAACTGAAGAATGCTTGACTTCTGACTTAATTGACAAATTAGATGTCCCATCATTGGATTTTTGTTGTTCAAACTAGCTTACAGCTCGCACTAGTAACAGCTGTGGTTTGCAGTGCGTAGTGTGATAGACAGCTTCCCAGTCATGGCCATGCAACTACCCGGGCGGACGGCCGTACAGCTACCAACATCAACTGCTAGGACAATCAGGCGGCCAGGTTGTGGCTAGCCAGCTCCAGTCGTATCACTTATTACTACACATACATATTAGCATTGACTCAATCGTCATGCATTATTAGCAATTACATTATCCTTTGATAACTTTATATAGTACATTAATATTATATTGTACTCACCTATTATGTTGTTTACTTGTGGGTTTAACCCGACAGTGAGCTGTTAGTAGTTGGTCAGACGCCGCGCAGTCTTCTTACCAATTAGCCAATCTCAAATGTACATGTAATTTAGCCTCTTGTTTGCAGTACTATAAAAGAGAGGCAGTTCTGTTGTACAGTGCAGTCAATCTTATACCTAAATAGGATAGTTTTATGTAATACACTATTTCTACATACTCTACCAAACTAATGAGGGATCGATCAAGGTGTAACTAGGATAGCAGCACACCCAGTCCCTACTTAGGGTGGTAACTACATGTAGGTACTGGGAGACAAAGCTAGGGTGCCCCACCTGTATTGCTAACAGGTAGCCAATAATCATACACACAGAGTTATTGTCGCTCTCTCTCACAAGCCAGTAGTGCCTGTGCAGGCCCAGCCTTGGCCAGTGGTGCATAGATACTACAGTATTAAGCCATCCCATGAACTATTAATAGCTCGCACTAAGCGTTGGCATATAACCAGCTCGCATGTACATGCGAGCTGAGAGTATGCACTGACTGAGTTTGCTAAATCAGTGCGAGCTGAGTCATTCTATGGCTGAACCGAGGTTAAACTGCAGTGGGTTCTAACCATGGGAACCCAGTGTATGAATCTAGGGAATGGGCTGCACCTCACTGATCATTGTTGGAACAAATAAATAATAAATACATGTACGTGTATGTTTAAAGATAATATATAATCTGCCATCTTGCCAATAAAGCCACGCCATCTGTAGTCAGAGAAACGTTTGCTCTTATCCAATAAAAGAGGACAAGACACAGTGTCAATGCTGGTAGACTCAGTTGCTACAAGTCATACAAAACTGTAACCAAAAGCATGATTATACAATTATCTTAAAAGAAAAACATGTATATAATAGTATTAGTGTAAATTGCCTGTCATCAAAGTACTGAGTTTATTCGATCACTGATTGTGATTACCTAATTAACACACTATAACAGTGCATGAAGCAAGGTGTCGGGCCAAACAGTTCCCCATACACAGTTGTTTTTGTACATACAATCATGTATTAATAATCAAACTAAGTTGGTGTAACACGCGATTTTGGATATTGAACATTCATTCACGATTGCCTTCCCCTACATACAAGTGTGGGTGAAATATTAACCACATCGAATGCACATGCAGCACTGCAATATTAATAACAATGAGGCCATTCAAAGCTCCTCTAATCGTGGTTTTTCACGTTCACTGCATAATTAGGAGTTGTGTTCACATTAAAAATGTGAAACTATTTAATGAATACAGTTTAATTGATCCATATCTATTGAATTAAAAATCCCTCATCAATTTAAACTAGACTTATATGTTTATTAAAAGGAAACTAATCTGAACCAATTATTTTAGTACAATTTTATTTCAAAGGGAGTATTAACTGATATAACATATACATGTATCTCTGAGTATAAACGGATATAACATGTACATGTATATCTAAGATAAACTGATATAACATATACATGTACCTCTAAGTATAAACTGATATAACATGTACATGTATATCTAAGATAAACTGATATAACATATACATGTATCTCTAAGTATAAACTGATATAACATATACATGTACATGTATATCTAAGTATAAACTGATATAACATATACATGTACCTCTAAGTATAAACTGATATAACATATACATGTATCCCTAAGTATTAACTGATATAACATATAAATGTATCTCTAAGATAAAGGTAACATTACTTCTAACGAAAAATTAAGATTTGACAAATTTGACCTCAGCTAAATTTGAGTAATTCTAACCTACAAATCCATGAATAATATAGAGAAAAACTTCCATAATATTCTAATACGATACAAGATACAGAATATAACAGCACCAAAGCCGAAAAAATGTATGATCGTAAACGATGATCGATAATTTTTTATTCGGTCATTCCATTCACTAGGTTACATTTCTGATCCGGAGAAATAGTAATTGTTCTTGCTGTATGTTTTAATTATTAAAATGTAAAAACTTGGAAACATCCGTCAGGGTTTTAATGAATGTTTGACCCAACAGTTATAATTGTACAACGTCATGTATGTGAATATTGTAATAAAATAAAATAGTTTCAATAAGATGAGAAGCATAATAAGCCTCTCTATCTCTGGTAGCACAAATCCTTCAATCTGTCAACACTTAGTGATCTTTTTTACACCATGCACGAAAACAAGCACAACAAACTAGTAGGCATGAATACCCTAGTACTACCCCAGAATACATACCGATAGTAAATAAAATACTCAGGCTTGGAGGTAAGCCAGACAGTGATGATTCAGGTGTTAGAACAGAATTTGGAGTTGTACTTGTCACATCATAGTTGTATCGGGGATGTTTCTCCTGTTTCTTATATGTCAACCCAGAAACAGTAACAGCACTTGCAATAGCCATTGCCCAACGAAGCAAAGATGTGAAAAATGGAATAAACTTGAAGACAAACATATGACGGAATGCAGCGGAAGAGCAGTTTCTTCTCAAATGTTGGAGTTGAACACCCAACTGGGCCCAGCGAACATAAAAAGCAACCGTTTCAATACATCCTAGTATCGCAATTGCCAAACTGTTAGAAACACTTCTGAATGCGACACCATTGGCTTCGTTTTCATCCTCAGCAAATAATATTTTCCCTGAAGAAAGCACCATGTGTGAAACACTATCTAACAGCATAAACAGATACACAGCTACTCTCATATTACAAACGTTGCTATTTATACAGTGGCTAGACGATTCGTTGCAGAGACAGTACGGATCTGTATTCTCAGCGACACACCTATCCCAGCAACTTGGCTTCTTGCTAATGAAATATGGCATCAGCCACATCTCTATGGGTATCACAACACTTGTGATCACTATAAGAGATACTAACCACATGTACAATCCTGTCCCATACACCACTCCTGGTGCAGTACTGCAGGTATGGAAAGAAATCGCTTCAAGAACAATTTGAACAATGGAGAAAACAACGTAACAAAAACAAATGACTCCCAGGAATCTTTTCAAAGGTTTCCGAAATTATTGTTGTACTTTAAGAATCTCTCCAACTTCTTCCCTTCTTCCCCCAGTTACACAGAGACCACCTCCAGCAACTATTTCCATGAGATCGCCAGCACCCAAAGCTTCTATACTCTCAGCCATAATGAATACGTCGTGTGGTTTCAGTCCAGTGGTAATTTAGTTGATCAACTTCACCTGATGGATATAAACATAGTGATAGAGGTTCTGGTGTATTGTTGTACATAAAACTACATACAATGTACATGTTATAGAACACATTATTATAGTGGCACCGCTCTTGTCTTTGGGAAAAGGCTTTTATTTAAAGACCTCATTTCGATTTTCATATTTCAAATACTTGTTGGTCTGCACAAAATGTGCTCCAATACTTTTTCTTCAGATCTACATCCATATGCAGATGTCTATTTCACTCACCAGCTATACTAATAAGTGACTAAACAGTATCTATTTTAGTAAAGTCAACCACTATCTACACTATAGGTGACTAAACAGTATCTATAGAGTCAATAATTACTATCTACACTATAGGTAATCAACTAGTATCTACAAGTATTATAGAGTCATCTACTATTGTACGTGTATAATATATACATTGTATATGTAGGCAATCAGCCAGTATCTCTGGAGACACAAGACCTTGTTGGTGTCTATTTGTACAGTCCAACAAAATAATACATGTATGTGTAGTTGAGCAGTGAGTAGGTAATAACATTCACTTAGCTAAATAATTCTACATGCTCGTCACTAAAGAGTTCAAACTATTTCCGATACCAGAGATTTCACAAATTATTACACAACATAATACTAGGTGATTTTGCACGTTTATTTTTAAGCTGGAATTTTCTAGAACGTTTGAATGCTGAGCACTTTGTTGACTCTATTACATGTATTTTATATTTTAGCAGTTTCTGATTTTTACATTGATAATGCTAAAACTAAAACTATGCACCCACATGTTTTTTTAGAATAAAAACCTGTAAACTTAAAGCATGGTTATGTAACTTTATGCAAAGTAAACTAGCAGAACAACTTATGCTGTGTTTGACACCCAGCAACTATTTTACTGTCCAACGAAATATTGGCTAATAAATCAGCATTCTGATTAATAAGTTATTTATAGACTGTATATCAACCAATCAAATATCTGTGAAATGTCGTTTCGTTTCAACAAATGGACACATCCAGGAACTTATAATATTAACTCTTTTTAAAAGACTCTTTTGCTAAAATGTTTGATTGAAGGTGAAGGATATATTCACAACTAACACTATTTCGTCGTCTTCAATATGGTTTGGATTGAAGAACATCTGCTAAAGTCTGCTCTTTTCCCTGTGAATATTTCCGTCGTACACTCCAAAAGTTCTGCATTAGTAAATATGTTTTTACTCGGACATGTGTATTATTGAGTTCGTACAATCAGATGCAATTGATTCAGAGATTGTAACTTACCTAATTCTATTCGTTGTCTTGTTTTCCACTGACAAGTCAACGATGAGACTGTGTGATATCAACCCAGAATTTGATTATCACTGACCCTAGCAAACACTTCTAAAATACAATATAATACCATTCACGTTAACTTATTATTGCACACCATGATTGTGTAGTTCAACAAAGTAGCTTCTACAATGATTAGCAAATCTTTCTAAATAATATGAAATATTTCATATAGCCTATTTACATGCATCTCAATGAGGCTGTAAAGAGAGAGTTCCACTGAGTGTACATGTACTCGATGTGTACTCTAGTGACATTTTATCAAGATACGTACATAGTAGATACTTCCCACCATTACTTCAAACTAGTAGAGCTGAATATTTTGCTTCAAAGATACACTGTAAATGACAGCTTCAGTCAAATGGTGTGACAGGTAATAACAGGTGGTTGTGATTGGTCTGTCAACCTTGCCAATGACATGTACTGAGTGGAAAGGATAGGTATGACTAGCATTTAATACTGGTTCTTTATCAGGTGACCCTTAGGTCGAAGTAGACCGTCTATTTAGTGTTTTGCATGGGTACTATGACGCTGGTTGCCAGGGGAGCTTCCACTGAGAGTTAGTAGACAACACACAAACCACTATCCAGTAATAGAAGACAGTAACTTTATTACAGTCTCAAGAACAAGTGACCATCAGCAGCAGAACACCTCTCCTCTTTATACTACATCCGTTTCCAGCAAAATGTTGTGCAATGCATAAAAGGTATGATAAACTATCGGAAGTACACAAGGTCTCAGAATTGCAAACAAATACTAGTATCAGGGTTTTTTTATAAATACATGTCGACTACAGCATGGAAAAAATCTCATTACCCGCTAATACATTTGATACCAAATAATCACTCCTCGGCCCTGCCCACAATTCAATTTCCAAGTCAGACATAGACTCCCAGATCACATAATATAAGTGTATGTAACAAAACAACTTAGACTATTTCATGCAGGTAAGTCTACTAGACTGGAAACTCGGTCTATCTCTGCATTTATACACGATGTTATTGCTACTGTTACAACACATTGTGGAGTGAAGAAATTGCCAGTGCCACTGAAGGGTTTGTTATGCTTCTACATGTAACTGAAATTTTTGAACAGTAGAAAAATTTGAATGTAAATTCAAGTGGCTTAGTACCCACTTAGCTGGCTACATACTACAATGTACATGTACATGTACATGTTTCACAAACAACTAGACAATTCCTGGTCTCTCCTACTAACCATTCCTACTGAACAGATTGCATTAACTGATCAGATAAACTATAGCAGGACAATTTATTACAACAACATAGATTTGATTGGTATCCTTCTATCGGGGCTGCTATATTAATATATTATGTACAGCTGTACATTTAACTGTAACTGTACCCTCCAATAGAGGTTCGAAGAAGGTCCTAATTATCAGCTTCCTTGTTTCTGCAGCAAATAAAAACATCCTAAACTGTTTAGCTCATGAAATAGAGTTCACCCTAAGCATTGTACATTGAATTGTAATTCTGTATGAGTTATTGCAATGATAAGTGCCATAAACAGAGGACCTATCAGGCTGGTGTAGATTTCAGGCAGCGACTGCCCATTACATTATTGTCTGTGAAAAATCAACCCATCCTTGTTTTGGTGATGCTACTAGCTATGTATATTTAAATATTTAGTCACAATTTGTACATGTGGGTTATGAGTAATGAGACTCTGCTATTACAGCGTCAGCAAAAACAATTTACAAATATCAACTTTGTTACAAAATTCACAAAATTTATTTCATTTACAGTGTATCCTGTACCGTACATAATAGACTGACTTTTCTCAGCTAATAGCAGATATACGAAGGGCGACCGGTAAGTTCCAGGACTGGTGCTGCCAACATAGTTGCAGTTGTCTTTTCTTGATAAAAATTTACATGGTCAATGCTCTGCATCTTTTTAATCACTTTACAACAGCACTGCTTTCTAGTGCTGAAATTTTTTTTAAAATGTGAGAAAAGTAAAGGTCATCTAAGTGAAGGAAAAGTTTTTTGTGTAGTACAAAAGGTTCAAAGAGGGCAGATGAGGTTGAAGAAGACTCGCGAGCTGGAAGGCAAATTTCTGTTGAAAATGACCAACTGGTTCACCAATAGTGGATGCCACAAGGTTAAACATTTACCCAGCATGCTCAAACAGTTATCCAACAAGGTCAGATAATTATCCAACAACCACATGTATCTATTTGGAAGTTTTGATGAACCTGAGAAACTCAATATCGTCGCAGAAGACCGGAGAGATGGAGAAAGCAAGACTCCACCATTCACCAGGACAATGCGCCAGCACACACAGCCGTAAAAGTAACTGAATTTATGGCTAAAATTTCAACTCAAAAATGTTCCAACCTTTACTATTCTTTAGATCTGGCACTAAACAATGTCTTCTTATCCCCAAAGTTGAAAAAAAAGTTGATAGGCAGTCACTTTGACACTCTCAGTGCAGTAAAAAAGACAACGGCGGACGTACTGAAGCGGATTCCAGAAATCTAGTTCAAAGAGTGCATGGCTTCATGGAAAGCTCATCTCCAGTGGTGTGTAGATAGGCAAGGGGACTACTTTGAAAGTGATATACATGTACATGTAGAATAATTTTATGTAAGTGCTTTTGTGCTCCTCTAATAAAACTTGTCTTGGAACTCACCAATCGCACCTCGTAGTTCAGCACAAATGGCAGTCAGCAACATTATTTTACAAACTGAATTACTTGGTAAGTGCCACCTCACAAAGTACTGCCTTGGTAAGTACTGCCTTGGTAAGTACTGCCTTGGTAAGTACTGCCTTAGTAAGTACTACCTTGGTAAGTACTGCCTTGGTAAGTACTACCTCACAAAGTACTGCCTTGGTAAGTACTGCCTTGGTAAGTACTACCTTAGTAAGTACTGCCTTAGTAAGTACTACCTTGGTAAGTACTGCTTTGGTAAGTACTGCCTTGGTAAGTACTGCCTTGGTAAGTACTGCCTTAGTAAGTACTACCTTGGTAAGTACTGCCTTAGTAAGTACTGCCTTGGTAAGTACTACCTTAGTAAGTACTGCCTTGGTAAGTACTACCTTGGTAAGTACTGCCTTAGTAAGTACTGCCTTGGTAAGTACTACCTTGGTAAGTACTACCTTAGTAAGTACTGCCTTGGTAAGTACTACCTTAGTAAGTACTGCCTTGGTAAGTACTGCCTTGGTAAGTAACTGCATGTACAGTGTACATTTTATTACTACAGCATTACTTAGCTAACAGTCATGTACATGTATATTTTAAAATATCTTTATGTCAAACACAAATCTACATGTACAGCTCCAAATAGTGAATATTGATAGTGATACAACAACTGTTCACTTTACATGTACTAAATTTGTGCACTCTAAGGCTTCACATGTAACTCACCCTTCTTAAATGAAGTACTTGGAGATTATCCCATCAGTTAGCAAAGGTCTATTCCTTGTGTCAGCTGCTGCCTTCAATAGCGAGAGTGACAGTGTTACCTGCTGCTTATACACTGAGACCACTGATTGATAAACTAACACTTACTCACTACTGTGAATCATCACCCATCCTCTGTACCAGGAACTATATGTGCAACTAACTGGGGAATCAAGCCTAGACATTTATTATAACAATTATCATCGATTCCATGCTCACACCAGGAGATAGACTTGCATATTAATAATTATTGTTGCCCTCAGTTGACCGATGTGACCGCTTTACTTTACGTCAAGCCTAGACATGAAACCACATTTAACTAGTTATTCATATTGTTTTTTTTAATTAATACACCAAGCACCACCTTGATCCATAATCTCTGTGAACTTCATAATTTATGTCACCTTTAGCGGAACACACCTAAATCTGTATTTATGCTGTTTTGCCGGTTTTTCGGCACCAAATGGTCCAATCACAACACCAAGCTATTTTTAGCAGCTATGTATAGTATACATGTATAAAACTGAGCAAAAAACTTTGTTCCTCGCCATTCGCTCACTGAGCAACCAATACAACTATCTTTTGTATACTAGTCTCTTGGACTAAGGTCTACTTTATAAAAAGGCAAGTTACATTGTATTACATTTTAAACGTGGAAATTTTGCACTTATACTTTTTCTTAGTTAAGCAATTTTTACTGTAGGACTTCTCTCTTATTTTTGTACAAAATGTGTAGAAATAGTATTTTATTGCAAATTTAATATCTTACGGTTTAAAATATAGTTGTTATAAATGTGTTAAAGTTTAAACGGCTCTTTCCTTAAATAGAAATATCCATTGGGATCCTAGATCTCACTAAAACATCCAAAATAACTGCAAGCAGCATAGTTATGATTCTTTCAAATTACTCTCAACTTCCAGTAAAAGTTTATTAGTTTGCTGCTCATAAATGATACTTGTAGAAACAAGTGATCCTAGATTAAAAGTATGAGTTGCAAATACAAATAGTAATATTCTACAACCAAACACATCTAGCAATTATGTTATGTAATATCTTTCTATAATTATGCACATGGTTACAATAACTTTAATTCTAGCAACTAGCTTCATTCTGCATGCTTTAAGTTGTTGCTCACAATATGCAAGTGAACTGGATTGTTGGTTTCATTGTCTGTTGAACTAAGCTGCCTTGCATATAGAACCCTTTGTGAGATTATTTGTTTTGAGTACATTGGGCACCATTCCAATGTGAGAGATAACTTTGCCGGCAAACCTATAAATAATAGTTTTTTTTCCCCCTTGTACAAGAGGCAAATTTGTATTACATATATGTATAATAGTAAACAATTACAGCAGCACTCCGTGATGTCGGGTGATTTGCTACAATGAGTAGCCCAGCCTTTACAGCGTAACTTACATGATTGTACAACAATATCCTAAATGAAACCTTAAAACATATACTGTTACATTATCATGACTGAAATGATGAATTATATTTATGAGTTGTCTCTCCTTGTCATATTGATGAGCAAGAGAGAATAACTCTGAATTCATGTGGTAGATGGCATACATGTATTAGTATGCAATCTTGAAAGAAGTGGATATTATTGTATGATTGTTAGTTGATAGACAAACTATGCACTACTTCACCTGCATGTACGTGTGACACTCATCTTTAGTATGATCAGGGGAGATAACCTCACAGCAACAGTTAAATTAGCGTACAACATGATTATCATAAACAAGTTATGGCGTTGATAACAATAGAAATAGCGATAGCGGCAGCGGTAGCGATGCTTGGGTCAAATTGTAGAGGAATCACATTACACATTTAACCTAATTACAAGCCTAACTACTGACTTTATATAATACCATTGGATTAATGCTAAATCAATGGTATCACTGCAATACAATGATACACATCTTCATTTTATAAAGATTCCCCTGACTTTTGAATAAAATACCAAGTGAAAATACGCAGAATATAACATGTAATATTGAAAAACAAACCCAAACCCACATTAGGAATTGATTACAGCACAGGCTATTCATGTGTGGCAGGGGGTTCCCCTTCTTTCAGTATTACTTATGCAAACTTGTACATACAATGTAGTAGACTCTGTTATTGATTTTGGATCCAGCATACATGTAGTTCCTTTGAATGGGTGATAACAGAGGTATATTTACATCGGTGCCGGAAAAACACCGAACCACCGAACAGCGGAATGGAAATCACCGAACAGATCGAGCCAGTATAAAGACAGGTCGACCTAATATAAAATCGCCCATCTTTCATAAAATTGATCAATAATAAACAATATTAATATATCAACTGTGTTAGACAATAACAATAATCATTATCACAACAAATAAAATACCAATTAAATAAAAATACCATGTGTATTGTATATAACAATACTTATCTCATTGACATTATATTTATTTATTAATTTACATTAATTTATTTTATATCAATGGGTTCATATTCTACTGTGCAGAAGTTCCATATGAATTTTCATAGTGCTGAAACAACAAATTAAAATAAAATAATCATTTCTTAACCTTCCAAACTACTACTAATAATTAGTATGATGGGTTTGTTCTGCTAAAACTTAAAATAAAAATTAAAGTCAATAGCTCATTGATTGTAAATTACCATAACCACGGCACAGTTGGGAATTCCAAAAAGCGAAGTCACATTTTGCTACCATCCACACAAAAGAAAAGTACCCTTTTCAGCAAACGCACATTGCGCCGCTGATCTTTATCTGATTATCTGTTTATTTTCCGAACTGTGTAGTTCTAGTGAAGAAATGGCAAATCTGAACTTAGTCGAAATTTCTTGAGCTGCAATAAAAATCTTGAGCTAATAAAATTTGGAACTCATTATATTCATTACTATTTCTCAGGAACACTCGCCGTTCATCAATGCATAAGTTGCCTCTTATTGCTAAAGCTGTTCATTGTCATTGTGATTTAGCCTACAACTTATTAAATAGGTTAGTAAAATATTTTTTGCACAAAATACTATGTTTATTGCCACTCAGCTCAGGAACATTGTGGGCTAGATATTTGAGAGTCGAGATGTTTAGATTCTACTCACTCACTTATTTATTGCTCGTCTGAATAAAAATTTATAATTAATTTTTTATAATTATAAATGACATAGTTGAATTGTACAAGAGTTTTATGAGTTCATAACAGTAAAATGCTGGTTACAATGGCCTAATATCATGCTATAAGTAAGGCATACAAAGAAATTCTATTCTGTTAAATTCATCCGCTGTTCGGTGAATTCCATTCCGCTGTTCGGTGGTTCGGTGTTTTTCCGGCACCGATATTTACATGTGTATTATTGTAGACAGCGTTACTTATACATACTTGTGTATAGATGAGTTAGTGATTGATTTTGGATCCAGTATATAGTTCCCATGATTAGTTGTGAATATTAACGTTTAGTGTTGATAGAATATGCAGTAATACATAAGCATTGAGTTGTCCAATAGTGCTATTCCTGCTATAATAATATTATATACCTTTTTCATCACCTATGCAAACGGATTTTACTGGATCGATAATCTACTCAACTACACACAAGTTAGGCTTGCACTCAGCCGGTTGACCGGTAGAATACGGCCTGCGGTGTGGAAACCAAAGACAAGTTGAACAATTTCAAACTCCCGGCGACTAAAGTTTGGTTTCCACCCAGCAGGTTTTACCTGGAGGCAACCTGGGTTGCCATGATTTCCACTTCCTAAGCTTTCCCCATCAGTCAGCCTGTGCTACTACAGCAGGGTACCTGCAGGTACCTGGAGGCAGGTGTTCCCACTCATCAGGTCTAGCACAATTGTGCTGCATTATTCATTTTATTAGCAAATACTGGCAAACTAGGAGGCAAGTTGGTCTTCATATTCTACAACCACTCTGCTTGCATCGAGAACACAGCTTATTACATTTAACTGATTGTTAGCTTGTGAAACCTGGAGATGGGAAGGAGCTGATAACAATTATAAAACTCTACAGAAATGCACTCATTGAAATAGACCTGTAGCTACCAGCGGGCAAGTTGTGGTGCCCATTCTCCAAGCACAGCCTGCAGTCAGTGAAGAGCCGCTAGCATGACAGTAATGTACTGATTAGCAGTTGTCACCCTTGTAGATATCTTGTAGAGGTAATGCCATTCCTCTACCTACTGTTTATACTATCTTGGTCTACACCTACATGAAAGTGACATTTTTTGAACCGGCGCCCACACGCAAGTTATATTGTAGTATTTTTTATTCCAACCAAAATAAATACATGTAAACCTTGAAAATCTACATGTACACAATATTGGGGTTGGTAGAGTTTTGCAGTGTATCTAAAGCTGCATGTACACGGCACCGAATCACTTCAGATTCATCTGCTCCCGACAAACAGATTATCAATGACGTCATTTCAGACAGGTTTCAGACAGAATACTTGCCGATTAGGCAGATTGATTCAATTCAAAAAAGTTCCGACAGACTGGAGCAATTGACCAATCAGAAATCCGCAACTAGCGATTCCACTTTAAAGAAAGTTTGCAGAAGAAGACGTAAACATTTGCACTTCCGCCAAGCCTCCTACTTAGATTTTTCTTTCAATTAATTAAAATTAGTACAATAATAATGGCCAGAGTTAATGCATCAGTTGAGCAAATTAATTTATTTATTAATAATTTAGAACAATTTCCTGCAATATGGGATAGCAGACTCCCATTATTTAGCAATAAACAAGCTAAGCAAACTGCATTAACAACTTTAGGGGAGCTGACAGGGCTGACTTGTGAGGAAGTTAAAAAAATGTACAATACACACAGGAAGTACTTTAAAGAAGTAAGTATAAAAAAATTTTGTAACTACATGTAGAATTTCTGCTAAATTATTTTTTCATGGGTAAATAGGAGTTAAATGAAGTATTTATTCTTAACAGGGGTAGTTCTGTATCATGTGTGTTTTATTATTATTCAGGAATACAACCACAGATTTGAGCAGCCATCTGGTTCAGGTGCTCCAGGGAGAAGCATGAAATCATATCAATATTTTGAGCAGCTGTTATTTCTTATGCCTACAGTGAGAGCCAGAAAGACTACCACTAATTTATTTCCTTCTGCAGCAGGCTGCATGCCTAGTGCCTCTGTAGGTTGCATGCCTGGTGCTTCTGTAGGTTGCATGCCTGGTGCCTCTGTAGGTTGCATGCCTGGTGCTTCTGCAGCCTACACGCCTAGTGCCACTACAACCTGCATGCCCAGTGCCTCTGCAGCCTGCATGCCTAGTGCCTCTGCAGCCTGCATGCCTAGTGCCTCTGCAGCCTGTATACCCAGCACATCCACGTCCACGCCTACAAATTACACACCGACTTCCACGAACAGAAAGGTACATGTTGTAATATGACAGTTTCAAGTTCTATTAACATTGGGATATGAATAAATTTACAACAAATAAGGGTTAATGTTATTGTCAATAATTGCACATTAATTTGCATAATGTTAAATATTTCTCTTCCAGAGAAAATCAGGGACAAATGATCCACTAAAACAAAGAGCATTGGAGATTTTAAACAAGGAGTGTGATTCAGAAGACGCTGTACACCATTGGGCCATGGGTCTAGCCTGTGATATTCGTTCAATAAGGAGCATGGCTGTAAGTAGAGTATAAATATGAGATACATGTACATATCTGACATTTACAAAATCAAAGTACATAGTACATATTTATATCACAAAAGCTATAAGTTATTCATAATTATGATACGTCACTTCTTTTCATATTTTTCACAGACCAAAAGAAGACTAATGTCCAGGCTGACAGAACAGGTGGTAGATGCTATTCTACAAGAGCAAGAACCATCTAACAATTTATCATATGTAGAACTTCTTAATTCCAAATTCTAAATACATGTCATTCTGTCGAATAAATGATTATGAAAGAGTGAATGGAGCAGGACTACAGCTATTAATTAGTTATATGGCACACCCTGGCCAACAGCAACCATCCTGTCTTGCCACTCCACGCTTCCTACATTATTAAACCATTTAGTTAAAGTTTCTTGCATCTGTTTAGCAGTTCGTGAGGGATTATTGCCACTCAACCTTCTTTGAAGAGGTAAAAGTTCCCCATCCACTTCTTCCCTCCAACTACCGTTGCTGACATAGGCATCTACATCTGTTGTGTAGGCCGTTACATTGTGGTCCAACAAGTAGTTGTGTAGGCAACAGCAAGCAAGCACCAGACTGTCAACTTTAGTAGGATTAAGGTCGATTGGCCTGTGAAAGATTCTCCACATTGCTGCTAGTCTTCCAAATGCATTCTCTATAATATATAGGGCAACTAGTGAAATAGCATATAATGTAATTATTCTTTCAAAGCGCTCTTTTAAAGTTGTTTTCCTACAGTGTACAAACATAACTTTGTTCACTACATGCCCTTAGAATTGCAAAATAATATATATAAATACGTCGGTTAGATGCATACCTACTATCCTTCTTGCTCGACTAAGCCTATAGTTGTAGACAAGGCGATCATGATGTAGCTGCTGCGTTGCTCTGGGATAGGGCTTCATTAAGTATAATTTGAGAGGAAAAGCCTCATCTCCAATGAAGTGATAAGGCACAGCATCAGTCGTGAGAGGGAGTGGTGTTGGTGGGGGTGCACCAATGCTTCCATTTTCTAACCTCCTCTGCAAATCAGAGTCTTTCCATATGGCTGCATCTGAACTACGGCCATTTGTTCCAACACTGACATATATAAACCTGAAATCCGTATTAATGATTAATTACTTAGTAACAAGCTATCCAGTATTTTGTTTAAGTCTTGGCTTCTTAAATGTAGCCAAGAGAGCACAACTCCGTGACTTCCAAGCCAATTCTTAGTAACCTGAATAATAGCAGCTGGTTTGAAGATGGGCATAAAACACATGGCATAACCCCTTTAAGCTAACAGTACTGAGCTGACATAATTAGTAATATGGATGTTAGTTTACACGACATACCTTTGCCGAGCATCGCTTATGGCCATGAGCACTAGACTCTCGAACCCTTTGTAGTTGTGGTACTCTGACCCAGCTCCTTTAGGCTTAGTAATTCTCTAAAGAAATTTATATTACAAATTATTCCATAACTGCACAAGCTTGAAATATAAAATTCATACATACATGTACATGTACATACAAATAACAATCACTATGCATGAATGTTGTAATTTGAGCAATGTTTGTTTTAATGCCTAGTAGGCATAATAATAATATCATCACTTACGATGTGTTTGCCATCTAGAGAGCCAAGGCAATGAGGGTAATTCCACCGAGCCAAGTACTCATCTGCCACTGCTCTCCATTCCTCTGCTGAGCTAGGCATGCAAAGGTGCTGCGGTTGCAAGACCTCATATAGGGCTGCACATGTTTCATGAATTATGTTTGAGATAGTTTTTACTCCTGCAATTATAAGAACATACAATATAAATAGACTAGTCTACTTGTCAAGTAAAGCCCATCGATGGTGTGTTATTTAATTAAGAATTCAATATATTTGCTTACCAAGACGAAAGTCATAGTGGAGGTCAGCCATTGTGCATCCTGTAGCCAAAATAATATCTTAGCGTGCAACCCAATCTGGTTTTGACATCTACAGCTGGTCTCATGTTAGTGTCAGCTTTTTGTATGATAGGTGCCAGTTTCTGACACAGGTCTGCAAACAGTTCCTCGGGCATTCTGAAGTAGTGGATGAATGTACCTACTCTTCTTGGATGACCATCTTGCAACAGTCGAGGTACAGTAGTATTCATGGCACCTAGATGCAGAAGTAGGCTATAATAATGATGCGTAAATCACCAGTAAAAGCTAAATGATTAAGTGGAGAGCTGAGGGTTTTCATAGCCAGTTTAATAGTATGAAATTCTTTGCTAGTATCAGTATGTTAGACTTTTCTTTTGTTAACTGTACTGTTTGCTTTGTTAGCAACCTAACTAAAATTTCCTCTAAATACAATGTAGAAGTGCCCTTAAGGGCTGCTATGCTGGGGAGTGAATACTATACACATTGTTGAGTATGTAATTATGTAATTCTAACTGTATATTGGCATTGAACATAACTCTGATATTGGAGTTCAAGATGAAGATTTCCTAAGTAGGCCTAATGGAAATGGGATATAATAATAATAATTTGAATTTCTTAATACATGTAAATTAATAGAACTTCTAGCAATGAGTGAGTGACAACAGATTCAGATGTTGGCTATTTACTACTATAATTATATTATAAAATAAAAATAATATAATTATATTTTATTATTATTAAATTAAGGCCCTATCCCTATGCTTTACGTTCATCTATGACTTTTGTCATACATGTACATTAAACAAAACTATGAGGTAAAATAAAACTATAATAATGGAAATATTAATTATAATAATATTATATATTATATATTGTACTTTGCAGCAAGCTCAAGCTCTTAGCTGGGCAAAAAACTTTGTAGCTCTAACCTTCACTAGCTCTTTCGGCACACTGTGGACCGACCCACCATCTCCTTTGACTCTTATCTTCCTCTTCCTCAGAATAAAATGCAATGTAGGCTGCGGCTGCTATTAATCGTTTATTATTGCAAGCCATTCCAAAAATAAATTAATAAATAAATTAGGTAAGCTTTGGCCACATGGACGTAGAAAAATAATGATCTCCTAGGGCTACGCAGAAGAACTCAATTATTCATAGCTGTGATCCTCAAGCTTTGTAAAGAACCTTAGCTTTAACTTGACCAATTAGCTTACAACAACGTCACAGCCCGCACATTTATAATCGGCTCTATTTTCTGTTCATCCGTTGACAAGGGAGTTGCGCTATCTGAGCTTGTCGGGAGTGGACAAATCTGAACAGATTCGGTGCAGTGTACATGCAGCTTAAGAGGCTGTACTTCTTAAAGCAGTGCCTCAGAGTCGACAGCTTACCTGGAGGAACCAAGGTTGTTTGCAATAAAAGGGAATACCTGTAGTCACAAAATACAATATTGTAAAAACATTTATGCATTGTAGCAATAAATAATTTCCAAGGTGTAAGTTCGTTCTTAGATCATATATCCTGTCTGTAAACATGCCCAGCTCCAATGTTCAATTTTAAGATGAATTGAATGTTGTTATATTCACTTAATTTTACAATATTATTATATATAATATTGTTGAAATTAAGTGAATATAAGAACATTCAATTTATTTGTTGCGACAATGTATATTTTAAACTGTAAGATGAATATTTGCTTGTACATGTACAATGTAGTCAACGAGATCTATCTGCAGATGATGAATACAATATTGGTCACAAATATTGCTTAAAACCAATTCCAAGTATCAGTTAACCCTTACCTAGAGCGAACTATTGTTGCAATGTTATCTGATGTTTGCTGCAATTAGTTATTGTGAAAGATTAAGAAAGAGATTATTGTTTGTGAAAAAAGTAATTATTTGCAGTCTTAGAATGTACTGACTATTCTATCATATTGTGGAACACTGATCTTCAAATGCAAAAACTTTTCAATGACAGGAAAAGTTTTAAATTTTATGCATGTAATGAGTTTTAGCTGCTAGGAGCAGTATATTGTTACCTTGTCCTGTGAAAAGTATTGTACATGTAGACTGTCATATACATGTAAATAGTAAATAACACGCATTACTGTAACTACATGTACTGTAGTTACAGTAATAACATACATACATGTAATAGTAAGTATAGTAATAGTATAGTAATAGTATAGTAATAGTATAGTAATAGTATAGTAATAGTATAGTAATAGTATAGTAATATAAATTGTCTGCACATTTTCATAGCTGACTGTCTTAAAACTTGTATGTGAGTAGATATCACATTACAGTTGTATTTTTAATACTATCCTTCTCTACTTTATGAGCCAAAACATGATTTTTAATACTGACAAAAATCTTGAAATATCAGTGAACACTTCCACATGTCCTTCAATATTGTTGTAGCTTATGATAACATACAATACAATTAAACATATGACTGCATTACTGTGCTACTCTTAAACAGACTGTTGTGTTATTTGTGAACTTTGTGTTGCATAGAAACAGTAGTAGTATAGTCAGTGCACTTCTAGACAGACACGCACTCATTGACCCCTGTTTTCAACCAATCACAAGCCGGTATTTCCGATTTCAACCAATCACAGAAGAGCACAAAAATTTTGCACACGACCTTGCCAAGGTCACCCCAAAATCCCCCCTTCTGATTGGTCGAAAAAACATTTGCACACTTGACCCCAAACCCGGCCACGACCCCTTCCCTTCCTCCTTCCCACCCTCCTCCCCTCCCCCTCCCCCACCTCCCACTCCTCCCTCCTCCCCGCCACTGCCCTCGTCTCGTCCTCACCACCGCCACTGCCGCCGCCGCCACCACCGCCCTCACCACCGCCACCGCCGCCGCCGCCACCACCGCCCTCACCACCGCCGCCGCCACCGCCGCCACCGCCACCGCCGCCACCACCACCACCGCCGCCACCACCGCCGCCACCACCACCACCGCCGCCGCCACCACCGCCGCCGCCATCACCGTCATCACCGCCACCCCTCCTCCACCGCCGCCCACCCTCCCCCCCGCAACCCCCACTCACCCGAACGACCGATCGTTTGAGGCGGTCAAGCCGCGTCCGCCCACGTTGCGTGCGGCGCCGACCGTACACGTGGAGGCGACGCCGGTGCCCCGTATCCACCGGGCCAAGCGACTAGGCAGCGGCCCGCCGCTTCTCCTGCGCCCCCACTCGAAAAGCTTGTGATCTAAACGAGCGAATTCGGCTGCGCTTCGCCTATAGCTCTCATTAGCGATAAGAAGAAGTACTACGGAAGGCTTGGTTTATGATGTGCATTGCATTGTTAATAAAGAAATGTGTAAAGTCTTGGCTATAAATACACTGATGGGAAGAAGGGTTGGTTCTATGATATACATTGTATTGACAATAAAGAAACGTGTGCATGTGTTAAGTCAGCATATATAATACATTAAATAAACTTTCCACAATGGTGACAATAGAATGAATAAAAGATTGTGTACACATGTTAAAACACAATTGAAAGAATAAAAGACACATATTTAAAAGAGTATGTCATATCTATTGTTAGCAAGAAAGTCTGTGTGCATGTGTTAAGACAGTGTATATTATACATTAGATAAACTTTTCACAATAGTAGCAATAGAATAAATAAAAGGTTGTGTGCATGTGTTAAGTCAGCATTATGTAATATATTAAATAAACTTTTCACAATAGTAGCAATAGAATAAATAAAAGAGGAGTTTAGGTACTTATTACTCATCTTCATCAGAAGTCGTAGGAGCTATAATGTTTACGACTTCGGTCTCAGCATACTCTAATTGATATGCTCCAGCTCCAAACTCTTGACACAGTCTTACCTACAAGATGATTTTAGTTTTTTACTCAGACGAATATCACTCAAGGTGGACAAAGCAAGAAATCTATACTTCTTTATGTTGTTGGTCCCTTACCATATCTGCTGATTTGTAGAGGTGAGCTAGTTGTTGAGGAGTTTCACTTTTGTAGTTACGAACTTCAGAATCAGCTCCCAATCTTAGACATGTATGTAGACATTCGTAGTCTTCATTCTCTATGGCAATGTGAGATGGGGCGTATCCATCTCCCATTCGCTATAATATCAAACAAGAGAATAGAATTAAACTCCCCATCTAACTTATCAATTCGATCTACTCTACTTTTATTCCACTGTAATGTATTCACTTACCCTCATATCTAAGTCAGCCCGAGTATTTTTTTTTAGTACCTTTAGTGCCTCTCTATGCTTGCTGCTATGCGCTGTTTCAACAATGAGGTGGACTACACTCCTTCCATCATGATTGTAGCTCTGTACATTGTCTTGGGGAAGTGATTTGTAAGGAACTCTGAAGTATGGATGCTTTACTTCTACTCTGGTCAAACTTGTGGTTAGAGCATGAATAACCTTAGCTCTACCCAGACGTGCAGCAATGTGAAGGGGGGTGTCACCTTCCAAATAAACATTAGCAATATAGATAAGTACCGAATTGTTACAAGTTTTGCAACACTATATTTTTTAACAAGCAATGCATGCAAACATTGGTGCTATAAAACACTAACCCCAAGCATCGGCTATTGCTCCATCCGCTCCCCTTGTGATGATGAGGCGAATTAGTGAATCCGAACAATAAGACTGTACAGTTAGGTGAAGTAACGTCTGCCGATTCGCATTCTTTGTATTCAGTTGTTTGTGACTCCTCGCAACAAATACCGCGAGTGCAACGGCTCTCTCATCTCTATCTCGGGCTGCTTCTAGTACCTCACTACATCATTTAGCATGATATTTGTTTTTCACATAGTTGAGAGGTAGTTATATGGGAAATTTGTCTATCATATTTCATTTTGATCATAAAAGACAATACGAAACAAAAAAAAATAGTTGGAAGTATGTATAACTTACAACTCTTCATCCTTTCCATCTTGCTCCCAAAAGATAGAACGAATTTCTTCTAGTAACTGTGTGCTAAGCTTATTACGGATATCGGTTAAAGGATCCCATTTCTGCCAGTCTAGAGGTAAGCTTTTTTGGAGAAAGAGCTCAGACACCCCCTCAAATAAGTCTTTATTCTCATACTTGCTTTGTTCTGTACATCTTTCCACTGTTACCTTCATCAGCTCTTGGTTTATAGGAGTCATTAGCTTGTTGCTATACTCGCTTGATCCATATCCACTTTCCATGCTATTTGTGTGCTAACCTTCTTTAATTTCTATTAAGAACAGACTGGAGCTAGAAAGAGTTAACTAAACTACTGTTTCCACCTCTCTTTATATAGTGAATAAAAAGATACAAATAAAGCTGATTGGCTAACAGCATATACATTGGAGCGCATTGGAAACACATCAGAGTGCATCGAATCACATCGGGAAAGATCAAAAACACATAGGGAAACATCGAAACACATCGGGAAAGGTCGATAACACATCGGGGGAGGTCGAAAACACATCGGGACACATCGAATCACATCGGGGGAGGTCGAAAACACATCAGGACACATCGAATCACATCGGGGGAGGTCGAAAACACATCGGGTCACATCGAATCACATCGGGGGAGGTCGAAAACACATCGGGACACATCGGGGGAGGCCGAAAACTCATCGAATCACATCGGGGGAGGTCGAAAACACATCGATTCACATCGGGGGAGGTCGAAAACACATCGAATCACATCGGGGGAGGTCGAAAACACATCGGGGGAGGTCGGAAACACATCGGGACACATCGAATCACATCGGGGGAGGTCGAAAACACATCGGGACACATCGAATCACATCGGGGGAGGTCGAAAACGCATCGAATCACATCGGGGGAGGTCGAAATCACATTGAATCACATCGGGGGAGGTCGAAAACACATCGAATCACATCGGGGGAGGTCGAAAACACATCGGGGGAGGTCGAAAACACATCGAATCACATCGGGGGAGGTCGAAAACACATCGAATCACATCGGGGGAGGTCGAAAACACATCGAATCACATCGGGGGAGGTCGAAAACACATCGGGGGAGGTCGAAAACACATCGAATCACATCGGGGGAGGTCGAAAACACATCGAATCACATCGGGGGAGGTCGAAAACACATCGGGGGAGGTCGAAAACACATCGAATCACATCGGGGGAGGTCGAAAACACATCGAATCACATCGGGGGAGGTCGAAAACACATCGAATCACATCGGGGGAGGTCGAAAACACATCGGAGGAGGTCGAAAACACATCGAATCACATCGGGGGAGGTCGAAAACACATCGAATCACATCGGGGGAGGTCGAAAACACATCGAATCACATCGGGGGAGGTCGAAAACACATCGAATCACATCGGGGGAGGTCGAAAACACATCGGGGGAGGTCGAAAACACATCGAATCACATCGGGGGAGGTCGAAAACACATCGAATCACATCGGGCGAGGTCGAAAACACATCGGGACACATCGAATCACATCGGGGGAGGGCGGAAACACATTGAATCACATCGGGGGAGGTCGAAATCACATTGAATCACATCGGGGGAGGTCGAAAACACATCGGGGGTGGTCGAAATCACATTGAATCACATCGGGGGAGGTCGAAAACACATCGGGGGTGGTCGAAAACACATCGGGACACATCTAATCACATCGGGGGAGGTCGAAAACACATCGAATCACATCGGGGGAGGTCGAAAACACATCGAATCACATCGGGGGAGGTCGAAAACACATCGAATCACATCGGGGGAGGTCGAAATCACATTGAATCACATCGGGGGAGGTCGAAAACACATCGGGGGTGGTCGAAAACACATCGGGACACATCTAATCACATCGGGGGAGGTCGAAAACACATCGAATCACATCGGGGGAGGTCGAAAACACATCGAATCACATCGGGGGAGGTCGAAAACACATCGAATCACATCGGGGGAGGTCGAAAACACATCGAATCACATCGGGGGAGGTCGAAAACACATCGAATCACATCGGGGGAGGTCGAAAACACATCGGGACACATCGAATCACATCGGGGGAGGTCGAAAACACATCGAATCACATCGGGGGAGGTCGAAAACACATCGGGACACATCGAATCACATCGGGGGAGGTCAAAAACACATCGGGTTACATCGGGTTACATCGGGGAAGGTCGAAAACACATCGAGACACATCGAATCACATCGGGGGAGGTCGAAAACACATCGGGGGAGGTAAAAAACACATCGGGTTACATCGGGTTACATCGGGTTACATCGGGTCACATCGGGGAAGGTCGAAAACACATCGGGACACATCGAATCACATCGGGGGAGGTCGAAAACACATCGAGACACATCGAATCACATCGGGGGAGGTCGAAAACACATCGGGGGAGGTCGAAAACACATCGGGTTACATCGGGTTACATCGGGTTACATCGAATCACATCGGGATGCAATAAATCAGACTAAAAAAAGGCACATCACTTCTGATTGGACAGAGATTTCCATAAAAGCAAGCGTGAGAGAGGATTTTTATCATTACCACTCAACCACCTAGTAAAGACTTGCAACTCTGTGGATATTTACTGATTTCTCTGAATAAACATCACTCAACAATTAATATGGTGAGTAAACTTATTTTAATATGTATTTTAGTATGAATTTACTCATTTGAGTTAACATTGGGACTAATTCCATTTTAGTAGTGATATAATACTCCCTTGGTATGACCAGAGCTTAGAAACTTTGTAAGCTTATGTATTAAACTGTTTTGATTCTCAACATGAGAGCAAGTATGTAGAGATCTGATCTGTCTATACTACAATTTGTGTGACCGGAGCTTAGAAGCTTTATATGTGGTGAGATTTATTTTCAATATGAGTAGTTATACCACTAGTAGTGTAATAAGTATCAAAACAGTTTATTACCACTTGTAGTGGCTATACTAGTACATCCTAGCTATTTTAATATGTATTTTAATATGAACTTACTCATTTGAGTTAACATTGGGGCTAATTGTATTTTAGTAGTGGTATAATTCTCCCTTGGTATGTCCGGGGCTTAAAAACGTTGTAAGCTTATATATTAAACTGTTTTGATTCTCAACATGAGAGCATGTGTGTAGAGATCTGCTCTGTCTATACTGCAATCAGTGTGATCAGAGCTTAGAAACTTTATTATAAGTGGTTATACCACTGTAGTGTTTCTTTCTTTAGTAACTATGTTGCATTAGTAGTTCCATCTACTTGACTCATGCTTTGGTATATGTTTATTACTCTACATATACTTACAGGCTTCTACATCTAAATATCAAAGAAAGAAATATATAAGAAAAATTAAAACATCAAAAAAAGGTATGAAGTATATGATTACGTACGATTCGGAAGACAGAAGACGAATCTCGAGGAAAAGAATCCCATCTCCAGAAATGGTTAGTATATTATCTTATTTGTTCACACATGCATTACACCTTCAATCCACTATGGTGTTGGGTTTCTAAGATGTCAAAGGAGATTACTGACATTTCTTCAGAAGTACATGTTAGTTACACATAATGATGATGTACTTTTTTATACTATAAGCCTCTTACCATGTCTAGAATGTCAAAAGAGACTACTTCCTTTTTAAAACCAGATGTTAATTAGCCATAGTATGATTTTCTCTAATTCTATAAGTCTCTTACCATGTCTAAGATGTTAAAGATTAGTGATATTTTTATTATAAGTATTGCACTTTCTTTCTTATGTATTATTTTTATCAATAAGACACTTTTTTTTCTTTTCTTATGTGAAAAAATATAACATAAATTACAACTGGTTTTCTTATGTTAATGATGTATTTCTCTTTATGTGAGTAAATAGACAGGCTTTAGTAGACTTGCTTAGTACTTAGAGTGCTAGTTTTTTCATTAAATTCTTCAAAAACCATATATTACAAATAACTATGTTAATGTAGCTTGTTAATTAGTCTCTGCACATTTTATTTACATTATAGAATGAAAAAGAAACAGAACTAGGGGAAGAAGAAATTGCTTTATTTGAACAATGTGGGGGAGTAGATGGGTTCGAGATAGGTAAGAATGATCTAGTATCTATTTGTATATTTAGAATCTTTTTTTTTCTGATTTACAAGTAAGTCATATGTTCTCTCTCACTTATTCTTGTTATTTTCTTTCTTTTTTAGGACTCAGAGCAAAGCCGATATGTAAGGGGGGTCTAAGATTCTATGTCTTTGTTAGTGATGAGACAAAAAGAAGACTGGAGATGTCACTAACAAAGCCATTTGAATCGGATGACCCCTGCTTTTTATGCAATAAGAATGTTGGGCACCGACGAGGTGTCCACATTCAACAACATTTTTTGCTCCGAATCTGGTTTTGCTATCACATAACAGTAGATGATGAGGGGATGAATAGACACTACAACTTTCCATCTAATCATCATATTGATGGAAAGCCCTGTTACCGACACATCTCATTCAACACACGCTTTCTAACAGATATCTATTCATTAAAAAAGACCATATCCTTTTTGCAAAGGGTCACTGGTCACTCTCCACCTTCCAAAATACTCATCCCCGCATACACTCCAACAACTGTTGGTGGGGTAGTATACCCTCCCTTCTTTAAGGGGATGTCTACTACTCCATTCTCTTTAAAGTCTGGGGTGTGCTCTTCACAATTTCCTCTCCCTTCTCACCATCATTTTGATTCAGATGCTTCTTCCATCAGTAACTCTCTTACTAATGGAGACATTACCATCTCTACTTCTTCTCTTACAACTACTACTATTACTACTACTCCTTCTACTACTTCTTTTCCTCCACTCTTTTCTTCACATTCACCCTCTCATTCTCCTGAAATATCTGTAAAGTCTGGGGTGTGCTCTTCACAATTTCCTCTCCCTTCTCACCATCATTTTGATTCAGATGCTTCTTCCATCAGTAACTCTCTTACTAATGGAGACATTACCACCTCTACTTCTTCTCTTGCAACTACTACTATTACTACTACCATTACTACCACTCCTTCTACTGCTTCTTTTCCCCCACTCTTTTCTTCACAGAGAGGTAATAGCACAAGCTGAAGCTTACCTTCGAGTCAGTGAAGAAAAGCTCTAATCATCTTTTCTTTAGTTTTTTTTCTTTTTTCTCCCACTCTCTTTCTCCCACTCTCTCTCTCTGTAGTGTCTCATTCCCTCTGCATTTACTTTTATGTGATAGCAAATCAGTGAGGATTTTTTTTTTTAAATTATTTTTTTAAATTATTATATAATGGTATTCTAACACTTATACACATCCTTTTATACATTCTATTGCTACTTTTGTAAAAAGTTTATTTAATGTATTATATGTGCTGACTTAACACATGCACACAGCTGTCTCTTGCTATAATAGCTATGACATACTCCTTTACATATGTGTCTTTTATTCTTTCAATTGTGTTTAAATCATATTACAATGATATTTCAACATGTGTACACAATCTTTATTTATTCTATTGCTACTATTGTGAAAAGTTTATTTAATGTATTATATATGCTGCCCTTAACACATGTACACAGACTTTTCTTGCTAACAATAGCTATGACATACTCCTTTACATATGTAGCTTTTTTATTCATTCTATTGCTAGTGTTGTAAAAAGTGTATTTAATGTATTACATAATGCTGACTTAACACATACACTCAATCTTTTATTTATTCTATTGCTACTATTGTGAAAAGTTTATTTAATATATTACATAATGCTGACTTAACACATGCACACAACCTTTTATTTATTCTATTGCTACTATTGTGAAAAGTTTATCTAATGTATAATATACACTGTCTTAACACATGCACACAGACTTCCTTGCTAATAACAGATATGACATACTCTTTTAAATATGTGTCTTTTATTCTTTCAATTGTGTTTTAACACGTGTACACAATCTTTTATTCATTCTATTGTCACCATTGTGAAAAGTTTATTTAATGCATTATATATGCTGACTTAACACATGCACACGGTTCTTTGTTGTCAATACAATGTATATTATAGAAACAACCCTTCTTCCCATCAGTATATTTATAGCCAAGACTTTACACATTATTAACAATGCAATGCACATCATAAACCAAGCCTTCCGTAGTACTTCTTCTTATCGCTGAAACCAAGCCTTCCGTAGTACTTCTTCTTATCGCTAATGAGAGCTATAGGCGAAGCGCAGCCGAATTCGCTCGTTTAGATCACAAGCTTTCCGAGTGGAGGGCGCAGGAGAAGCGGCGGGCCGCTGCCTAGTCGCTTGGCCCGGTGGATACGGGGCACCGGCGTCGCCTCCACGTGTACGGTCGGCGCCGCACGCAACGTGGGCGGACGCGGCTTGACCGCCTCAAACGATCGGTCGTTCGGGTGAGTGGGGGTTGCGGGGGGGAGGGTGGGCGGCGGTGGAGGAGGGGTGGCGGTGATGACGGTGATGGCGGCGGCAGTGGTGGTGGTGGCGGCGGCGGTGGTGGTGGCGGTGGTGGCGGCGGTGGTGGTGGTGGCAGCGGTGGCGGTGGCGGCGGTGGCGGCGGCGGTGGTGAGGGCGGTGGTGGCGGCGGCGGCGGTGGCGGTGGTGAGGGCGGTGGTGGCGGCGGCGGCGGTGGCGGTGGTGAGGACGGGACGAGGGCGGTGGCGGGGAGGAGGGAGGAGTGGGAGGTGGGGGAGGGGGAGGGGAGGAGGGTGGGAAGGAGGAAGGGAAGGGGTCGTGGCCGGGTTTGGGGTCAAGTGTGCAAATGTTTTTTCGACCAATCAGAAGGGGGGATTTTGGGGTGACCTTGGCAAGGTCGTGTGCAAAATTTTTGTGCTCTTCTGTGATTGGTTGAAATCGGAAATACCGGCTTGTGATTGGTTGAAAACAGGGGTCAATGAGTGCGTGTCTGTCTAGAAGTGCACTGACTATACTACTAACAGTCGAGTTGTTTGCATAACTTTTTTTTGTACTTGCAATGTTTGACTCTATTCAGAGCAGCACTATAGCCTTCTATGGGTCAATGTGCAGCCACTCTTCTGTTATACAACAAAGCCAAAAAATGTTTTTGTAACCAATAAAATTTTCTATACTGGTTGCCGGTGCTTGAAAATATAAACAAAGCTAAATTATTAGCCAATTAGCTATTAGTTAATTGCTACCTGTGTTCCTGGTGTCCTGTTTGTCAAAGCTCCATCGGGCGGAGGCACTGGCTCCCCTAGTTAGTAAGACACCCGTCCTCAATTTAAACAAGAGCTAAATTATTAGCTACTACAGTGGTGATGGAAATAATGGAACCGCCTTGAAATTTTCCATTCTTTCAGAGATCAATTAGCTATTACAAGCAGATAATATTATTACTAAGTCTGGTGCTCCTGTCTGTTAAAACTCCATAGCGAAGAGACATATCCATCCTCCTCTTTCACCAGTGGTGTACTTTAGCTCTAATAGTACGGCTAACAAGCTCACCCTCCCAACATTCTACAAAGTTAGCTTAATACTTCATGTCACTCATGATTTTTGTGAACTAGAACGTATTATTCAAATTTGGTGTAACCTGAAAGAAAAATGGACACAGCAAGAAGTATAATGTACATGTATGTCTTATTGACAGTGTAGCAGCACTACAGTGGTACAGCAGTAATATTTTTCTTGCCCAGGGCCACATTACAGTATATCAGTGCTAGTTTTTGTAGCACCTCCTGAACACATGTTCAAAAGTATACAACATACTGTGTGTATGTACTGTAAATGTATAGTATATGTACTGTATATGTACTGTGTATGCACTGTATGTACTGTATAATGTACTGTATATGAACTGTATGTATACTGTATATATACTGTTTATGTACTGTATGTGTACTGTACATGTACTGTATATGTACTGTATATGCACTGTATATGTACTGTATATGTACTGTATATGTACTGTATATGTACTGTATATGTACCATGTATATGTACTGTATATGTGCTGTATATTTTTATGTACTGTATATGTACTGTATATGTACTGTATATGTACTGTATATGTACTGTATATGTACTGTGTATGTACTGTATGGGTACTGTATATGTACTGTATATTATGTACTGTATATGTACTGTATATGTACTGTATATGTACTGTATATGTACTGTATATTATGTACTGTATGTGTACTCTATATGTACTGTATATGACTGTACTGTATGTGTACTGTATATGTACTGTGTATGTACTGTGTATGTACTGTACATGTACTGTGTATGTACTGTATGGTACTGTATATGTACTGTATATTATGTACTGTATATCTACTGTATATGTACTGTATATGTACTGTATATGTACTGTATATGTACTTTATATGTACTGTATAATTATGTACTGTGTATGTACTGTATATGTACTGTATATGTACTGCATACGTACTGTATACGTACTGTATATGTACTGTATATGTACTGTATATGTACTGTATATGTACTGTATATGTACTGTATATGTACTGTATATGTACTGTATATGTACTGTATATTATGTACTGTATGTGTACTCTTTATGTACTGTATATGTACTGTATGTGTACTGTACATGTACTGTATATGTACTGTATATTATGTACTGTATATGTACTGTATATGTACTGTATATGTACTGTATATTATGTACTGTATGTGTACTCTATATGTACTGTATATGACTGTACTGTATGTGTACTGTATATGTACTGTGTATGTACTGTGTATGTACTGTACATGTACTGTGTATGTACTGTATGGGTACTGTATATGTACTGTATATTATGTACTGTATATCTACTGTATATGTACTGTATATGTACTGTATATGTACTGTATATGTACTTTATATGTACTGTATATGTACTGTGTATGTACTGTATATGTACTCTATATGTACTGTATATGTACTGTATGTGTACTGTACATGTACTGTATATTTACTGTATATTATGTACTGTATATGTACTGTATATGTACTGTATATGTACTGTATATGTACTGTATATTATGTACTGTATGTGTACTCTATATGTACTGTATATGACTGTACTGTATGTGTACTGTATATGTGCTGTGTATGTACTGTGTATGTACTGTACATGTACTGTGTATGTACTGTATGGGTACTGTATATGTACTGTATATTATGTACTGTATATCTACTGTATATGTACTATATATGTACTGTATATGTACTGTATATGTACTTTATATGTACTGTATATGTACTGTGTATGTACTGTATATATACTGTATATGTACTGTATATATGTACTGTATATGTACTGTATATGTACTGTACATGTACTGTATGTGCTGTATATGTATTGTATGTGTACTGTATATGAACTGTATAGTGTATGTACTGTATATGTACTGTACATGGCATGTTGAAAGGGCTGTGTGAAGCTCATTCAATCAGTTGCCTTCCCCAATTTTTAGCTTCTGTAAAAAATTGTAAAGCACCGTTTTATATGCATCGCATGCTGTAGGTATAAATTCCACTTGCATGCGCTCTTACCTCCTGTTGGCAATCTGCTATATAACCAGAGTTTGCCTGGTCAAGGACGTCCCAAGTTAACTTTAGAAGTGAGTTGAAAATTGACAAACATAATACCCTGTGAATATAATGGCTATCGTCAAGATAAATCTCAGGTTTTAAATCGCCTGGTTGAGAGATTTATCATGGAGATTAGTTTCCTCAATGGAACCTCCCAGTGTAACACAAAGTATTGTGATCAATATGCAAAGTATAATTATAAATAATATTCAGCTATAAATCACCTGAATTTGTCTATAATCGTGGTGAAACGCTTCCTCGGCCTCAGACTCTCCTGATGTGAATTATATTATCATATACCCTTACAATTATACATAGTGCACATGAATGATTCATGCTTACCTGTTTTAAACCTGATTTGTTTTAGTATATCTGTATGTGCATTTCTATGTATATGGTTGGGCAATACTTGTACGACCGAGTGTCGGTCATCCTTTTTACCGGAGGTCACTGGAAATAGATTTTGTATTAAAGACTAACGTTTTCCTATTAATACTAGTTCAGTTGTCTGATAGAGTTCAATAAAGTCGCATCTACATGTATATTATACACGGGGAATAATGGAGTTATATTTTCAAATTAACAAACAAACATGCATAGTAATTATAAGTACATGTTAGGACAACGCGGCCCTATGTATCAACACTCACACACAGCATAGCCAGTCAACTAGGCTGTCATATACTCAGTGTATGTAATTAGGAGAGAGTCTAGTAGACCACTCTTGGACATCACCCATGCTTGGGCTCGTACTGGTACACAAAGCACTACACTATGACCCATTCAGGCGATGTATACCGGGAGAAATGTATTACCCATATAGTGAGATAGGCTGTTGTATACATGCATACTGAGACAAAAGACCACTACCAAACTTTTTTTGGTTAAGCTAACTGAGCATTGAAACTAAATCAATGAATATGCAAGTAGTATGAGGAATGGGTGGGGCAAAAAAGCTGGTAGTTAATGTCAGGGTCATTCCACTGTTGGAGAGAGGAGAGGGAGAGGCTGTGAATACAGACAAAGAGAGAGGCTAGATTTAAACGGTAACTAAATTACACTATTCTCATGTCAGGGGTAGGATAAATAAAATAATTTAGCTGTACATCCACATAGGCTAGAAGTTGAAAAATTATTTCTACTTGATTGGGAACAAATGGTATTCTAGAATAGATATAATACAACTACATAAACAAAAATGTAAATTAAGCACTATAGTTTGCAATGGAGGCTACCAGACGAGGGGACTCATTGATTGTACTTCACTGAGTCAATTTGAGTAATAGCTAAGCATTATTTTTATTTGACTTGTGCTGTAGCAATTTATGAATCCTGGTGACTCACACCTACGTTGCTACAAAGCGTGTTGCTTGACTCTTACATGCCTCTCAGTTTAGTCTTTAGTCTACATATGCTTCTAACATTCAGTTTTCAGTGACAATTTGATTAGTTAGGTGCTATTATGTAAGGATTAATGCTTACCATAAAATAGCCGAACTATTTTGTACCAACAGACCCTCAATAAAATAGAGTTAAAGTGCAGAAGTGTAGAAATTTGAGATGGTATTTTTGTTCTTCATCACTGCAATATTACATGTGCCAGTACTGCTCACATCTGAAAAAACAATGTATCACCAATTTTTTTGATTTGGACATTTTTGCATTTTTGAGATTTTTATAACATAATATAGTTTCATGCGGAAAAAAATTTAATTTGAAATTCAATTGCAAATAGTGTATTTAAGTCATAATATGAAACACTGCATTGGATGAATGTTGCAATAGTTTAACTGAGAAAACAATGTATTGACCAAACTCCAACAGAATAACTGGCAAAACAATGCATCACATTATAGTTTAACAATAGAAACCTGATTCCATAACAGAGCTCATGCCATAACCACTGACTTTGACTCATTCAATTGAACTGCTCATATTTAAAAGGACATTCAAGGACAATGCATTGTTTTCCGCGTTAACTTATCTATGCCTAAGCATATAAAGACTAACTGACAGAACAATATATCAAGTTTAATTTTTTAAGAAATGAATGAATTGAAAAAATTGTTGAGGCATAAGACAGATGTCATTCTCCTGATTGCATTGATGTTTTGAACAATGTATTTTGAAGCGTTTAAACCTGTTGGCTGAAATCAAATGCGATTTTTGCTCTCCTGTAAAATTTAGAAATCAGCCAATACGCTGTTTTTTCAGATAATATTTATGGGCAGAGTACACATTGATTGAAGGTTTTGGAAGTAATTTGTGTCTATGAAGTCATACAATACAACTTCTGGTATATTCACAACACTTTTACTTGGTTATAAAATTATTATGTTAGTGTGTGTACTGTAAACACCTCATTTATGTAGAGTCTAGTTTATGCAATAAGTTGTTATAAATGTTTCACTACTAAGGGCTTAGAGTCAGTGTACTATAATATAGTAATTATAATAATTATAACAGTCTATCACGTGTAAGGTAAGCTGAAAATTGTGGCTAGCTGCTTGAAATATCGATCATTTGAGCTTGTGGCACAAAGCAAAGACCATAAAACTAATTTTGTTGGGTTATTGTAGACTGACACTTTGATATGATATAATTATGAGTTGTTTATTCTTGTCATATTGACAAGCAAGAGAAACTAACTTCACAGGAATAGCAATATACATGTATTAGAGTACGTAATCTAGAAGGAAGTGGATATCATTGCATGATTGTTATTCTGTAGATAAACTATGCACTACTGCACCTAAATGTACATGTAACACTCATCGTTAGTATAATCAGGGAAGAAAACCTCACAGCAACAGTCTAATTAACATAATAAAATTATGGTTATTGTACTGGCCACTGGGGGTTGACTTGAGAACAACGGAGTTTGATAGGATAGGATATTATCTTAACTTTATTTCAATCCTCTAAACCCACTAAACTCGTGAAAACTGTAACAAATTATATAATAATAATATAAATGATAGCTAAATATAGAATAATAACATGCAGTAAGCTATAATATTCACTTGTATTAAAATGACCACAAATATGTACTCAAAAGGTATTAATTGCTTAGGTATGAACATTGACAGCAGTCAAACCACAGTATTTGGCATCATGACAAAGTAATAATATTATTCGATAAATTACCTCTTTTGAGTCTCCCAGTAGCAGAAATATAATATAAGTTTCTGGTAGTAAAATATCTGCTCCAAAATATAGCAGATCTATGTAGATGTTTATACACCCATAGTAACATTGGGCCTTTTGATTTCCATATTTCAGAGGTATACTTATATAGGAGTAAAATAGATAAAAATAGCAATAATTGATGTCATATTGTGACATCATTAGCTGGGTATGTATGTACTTGCAGTCACATTGGGTCAGCACTGAATCACCTTTAGGCAGCATATTATGACAAAAATAACAAATAGGGTAAAACTGGTTCTATCTAGCATAATGAATAATACAGGATGTTTGTCAAAATGTAAAACTGCATATAAAAATACATCCTGGTATAAAGTAGTAAACAAAACTGTATGTCAGCAAATATGAATCACATGTTAGCCATTTACAGATATCATTAGTGATTCCTGTTGTGGATTATGCACTAGTGGGGCCCAAGTAGTATGTAGTGGCATCGTAGTGGTATATTGTAGTAGTACATTGTTGTGGTACCGTAGCGGTATATTGTAGTAGTATTGTCGTGGTGTTGTAGTGGTTTTTAGTGATATCGTAGTGGTATCGTAGTGGTATCGTAGTGGTATCGTAGTGGTCTCGTAGTGGTATCGTAGAGGAGGTTGCGACTGCTTTAAAATGTCAATTAGAAACAGGACATTCCGAAAATGTTCATTTGGAAAACAACCATTTAGAAACTCTAAACCCCAAACCCGAAGCCACTGCTTTCAACTAATTTTTATTTCTAACATTATCTTTTTTGGTTTTACTACTTCTAGCTCATATACCACTAAAAATAATTCAATATCTGTGGGTTGTGTTCTTCTAAATGTATTCTACATAGTTTCATTATGGATGTTTTCTAAACAAACGTTTTCAGAACATCCTGTTTCTAACTGACATTTTCAAATTGTCCCGTCACAGTATAATTAATAGCCTGACTAGAGCATCACATGAAAATATGGATATAATATTGATAAATGGGATAATATACATGCACATCAGGGGCGTAGGTTAGAAAAATTCAGTGGGGAGGCAGAAAGTTGGGTGGGAGGGGAGTGCGGTTCCCTCCCCCCCCCCCCCCCCCCCCCCCGGAGGCACGCGGAGCAGAAAATTTTCAAATCTCGCTCTCTGAAGTGCAAAAATTAGACATAGCAGCATGCTAGTTCTAGCATTACTACAACAAGTGCTCATTAGTACTTCTCCTTAATACAGTTACTACAACTTACAACAGGAGTGAAAGTGTTACAGTACTATTACTAGCTAGTGGAATTTTATAATAACTACAATACTAAGTTATTGTATCTTTTTACAAAGACCGAGAATGGTCTATCGGTCCGCCACATATATAACATATTATAGTATATATATACACTGCGTATATAGATATTATGTATTCATAAATACATTGGGTCGGCCTTTAAAGCACATCAATTAAGAAAATGAAAATTCAATCCAGTAATTACTGAATTAATTATAATTATGCGTGCAAGGTTAGCTGGCTGCTCAATACAATACATACACTGCAAGTAGTATAGTCAGTGCACTTCTAGACAGACACGCACTCATTGACCCCTGTTTTCAACCAATCACAAGCCGGTATTTCCGATTTCAACCAATCACAGAAGAGCACAAAAATTTTGCACACGACCTTGCCAAGGTCACCCCAAAATCCCCCCTTCTGATTGGTCGAAAAAACATTTGCACACTTGACCCCGAACCCGGCCACGACCCCTTCCCTCCCTCCTTCCCGCCCTCCTCCCCTCCCCCTCCCCCACCTCCCACTCCTCCCCCACTCCCCGCCACCGCCCTCGTCCCGTCCGCACCACCGCCGTCGCCGCCGCCGCCACCGCCGCCCTCACCGCCGCCACCGCCGCCGCCACCACCGCCCTCACCACCGCCGCCGCCACCACCGCCACCACCGCCACCACCGCCACCGCCGCCACCGCCGCCACCACCACCGCCGCCGCCGCCACCGCCGCCGCCGCCATCACCGTCATCACCACCACCCCTCCTCCACCGCCGCCCACCCTCCCCCCGCAACCCCCACTCACCCGAACGACCGATCGTTTGAGGCGGTCAAGCCGCGTCCGCCCACGTTGCGTGCGGCGCCGACCGTACACGTGGAGGCGACGCCGGTGCCCCGTATCCACCGGGCCAAGCGACTAGGCAGCGGCCCGCCGCTTCTCCTGCGCCCTCCACTCGAAAAGCTTGTGATCTAAGCGAGCGAATTCGGCTGCGCTTCGCCTACAGCTCTCATTAGCGATAAGAAGAAGTACTACGGAAGGCTTGGTTTCAGCGATAAGAAGAAGTACTACGGAAGGCTTGGTTTATGATGTGCATTGTATTGTTAATAAAGAAATGTGTAAAGTCTTGGCTATAAATATACTGATGGGAAGAAGGGTTGTTTCTATGATATACATTGTATTGACAACAAAGAACCGTGTGCATGTGTTAAGTCAGCATATATAATGCATTAAATAAACTTTTCGCAATGGTGACAATAGAATGAATAAAAGATTGTGTACACGTGTTAAAACACAATTGAAAGAATAAAAGACACATATTTAAAAAAAGTATGTCATATCTATTATACATTAGATAAACTTTTCACAATAGTAGCAATAGAATAAATAAAAGGTTGTGTGCATGTGTTAAGTCAGCATTATGTAATATATTAAATTGTTTAGCCTCCCTATAAAAATATATAGTAGTAGGGTGTGAGTTATTTTTTAGCTTGATACCATTTTATACAATAAACACTTCACAATTGCTGCCAATTACTCCATTTAACACTAACCTTATGTTCTACTTGTTGACATCTCTGATCAGGCACTGACTAGTAGGTAGCTGTCTCTGTTTACTCTCACTCTGTTGACTAGAGGCTGATTGTTCATACTGCTAGAGTGAGAAACTCATACCTTAAATAGTAATATTCAGTGGGCGGAGTCTAACCATTTCCCCACCCCGATGTGAATACGAAGCCTCCCGATGTGAATCCGAAGCCTCCCGATGCACCCCGATGTGAATCCGAAGCCTCCCGATGCACCCCGATGTGAATCCGAAGCCTCCCGATGCACCCCGATGCGAATCCGAAGCCTCCCGATGCATCCCGATGTGAATCCGAAGCTTCCCGATGCATCCCGATGTGATTCCGAAGCTTCCCGATGCATCCCGATGTGAATCCGAAGCTTCCCGATGCATCCCGATGTGATTCCGAAGCTTCCCGATGCATCCCGATGTGATTCCGAAGCTTCCCGATGCATCCCGATGTGATTCCGAAGCTTCCCGATACATCCCGATGTGTCCCGATGTGTCAATTCACATCGGGGTGCATCGGGATGCATCGGGAGGCTTCGGATTCACATCGGGATGCATCGGGAAGCTTCGGAATCACATCGGGATGCATCGGGAAGCTTCGGAATCACATCGGGATGCATCGGGAAGCTTCGGAATCACATCGGGATGCATCGGGAAGCTTCGGAATCACATCGGGATGCATCGGGAAGCTTCGGAATCACATCGGGATGCATCGGGAAGCTTCGGAATCACATCGGGATGCATCGGGAAGCTTCGGAATCACATCGGGATGCATCGGGAAGCTTCGGATTCACATTGGGATGCATCGGGAAGCTTCGGAATCACATCGGGATGCATCGGGAGGCTTCGGATTCACATCGGGATGCATCGGGAGGCTTCGGATTCACATCGGGAGGCTTCGGATTCACATCGGGGTGCATCGGGTCACATTGGGATTGGATAAAAAAGGGAGGAGTCAAGAAATGAGCAGTTGTATAAAGGGAGAATGGGATCACAGTCTCAGCATTCAAAGTTCAGCACATCACTACTGTACAGCTACACTACTACAATAGTACATTATCGATGGATACTGACAACATAGTCCAAAACCAAGAAGAGTTATTTGCGGGCTTAACGGACTCACAAATGGATGGAATTATTGAAGAAGAAGAGTGCAGTCAGAAGAGGAAAGAAGAGGTGGATGCGTTAAAAGAGGCACGGAAGAAGGGGAAAATAATAGGAGTGGGGAGTCTTGCCGAAAGGATCTTTCTAACATGGCGGACTCTCCGTCCTCCCCGGAGCGGGCCTCGGATAAGGGCGAGACCACAACAACCCATGGATGAGTATTATTCCAAGATAGAAAAGATGCAGCTTTTTCAGTAGTATTGTTTTATTACGAAGATAAATAGAGAAAAAATAAAAGAATCAAGAATCAAGCAGAAATCTAAAAAGCAAAGAAAAAAAAAAGAATGCAGGTAAGATAAAAACTATTGGTCTCTTTTTTTTAGTTATAGTAGTATAAAAACGAATTATAAGTAAGGTGAAGTATTTCTCTCTAGTCAAAGTGAAAAGGTGAAAAACGCATAATATTGTTTACATGCGTTGTGAGTGGGAAAGTATTATTTCTTTTATTATAGTATAAACGTTGTGATAGAGCTCTTATAGAATGATCTCGAACTCTTCCTTCTACTCTGCTTAGCCGTGTAATTATTCCCTCCATACTCCACCCTCGAGCTCGAAGGAGACAGAACAAGATGCAGTAGTCTCCACACACGTTAGTACTCTCTTCTTGTAGACACTCTCCATTCCATACTATTGGTATTCCCCATTGTTGTAACATCTTACCCACATCAGGATAAATAGAAGGGGGGAGTCCATAGGAGTCGAAATACTCTATTTCTTTTCCATTCGAAAAAACAGAGATCCAATGCTCGCCACTTTTCTCACTTGTTTGAGTGTTGAAAACAAAAGATCCAGATGGGTAGAAGGAGTCTAAGAAGTGATCCCTTGGCATAACCCCTCTAAAGGAGGTTGATGAGAGTTTATCATCAGATAGAATATTCGAGATTGAGAATGTATCCATTCTTTTTACATCATCCCGGCTACCATAGATACTTCGTGATTTGCATTCAAGTAGATAATGTCATCTTTTTCTTCGTATACAAACAGTCCAAGTGTATTTTGAGTTTGATTAGCAAATGCTAGATTAATAGATAGACTCCCATTTGATAACAAGTGAAAGTTGTCATCACACAAATCTCCTGAAATGTCAAAGGCGTAGAGAGCAGCGCAGGACTTGTATTTGCTAGGGGAGATCTCATTCCCTGTGTCAGCATCGGATGTATTTGTGACAGTGAACAAATTCATGAATTCACGAGCAAACTTTCCACTTGCAAAGTTTGGTTCATATCTTCGGGTCACCGGTGTTCCATCAATTAGTAGTTCTAATGAACTTAGATTGTTATGTCCGAATTTGAAGGGATTTTGCTTATACGTTCCACTCTTTGCAGTATGGTTGACTAGTCCGACAAAGACTCTGTTTGGCTTCTGTCCCGCTTGATCAAAGTTTACTCTCACTGACTGGTGTCCAGCAGGGATGACATGGAAATGAGTTTTTATTCGGTCAATTGGTAGTTTTATAGACTCTTGTTGCACAACCCAAACATCCATTTGTGCTTTTTGTAATGCTGGATTGGCTTGTACACGTCGAATCCACAATTCTGTCTTAGTTATAGAAATCTTCGCCCCTCCTGCAGGGTTGTCTGTCTCTGCTAAGAGGGCCATTTGTGGAATAGCACGTTGTAGAGTAAGGCGAGAGCGAACTCCTGGTGGAATAAGTCTTCCTTGAGAAAACATACTCAACCTAGGTCTCCCATAGAAACTCATCTCTTTACTTGTGGCTATAAGTTTCTTTCTTTTTTCAATCACTTCGGGAGGAATACCATCATAGTCTTCTCCAGTTCCTTCATCCTCCATCCACCCACTCCCAACTTTCATATATGTGCTCTTAGCATCTTTACCATAGTTTAAGAGATTCTCGACATAAGCTCTATGTCCATAGTTTGGTTCATACTCAACATCTTGCCCAGCCAGTTGAACAGTGGCAGAAGAAAAGAGACTGTGCATAAAATTGTCTCCTGGAACAACCTTTAGTTGTTCTTCCGCAGGTAGTACGCTTCCATCAGCCTTGCTCACCTTTACTGTGGTGTGTAAGTAAGACCTTGATAGATCTGTGTAGAGTTCGTCTGCGGGTGGGATGTTAAATTCAATAGTACCATCAGGGGAGTCCGTAACAGGAGCCAAAGGTACCCACTCACCTCTGAGCACGCTAGTATGAGTTGGCGGAGTGGCAAATAAGTCAAAACTGGAGTCAACCGTGTCTGGAGAGTCTTCAGAAACCTTGGAGAGAGAGATGGCTCGATGTGTGACGGACATGTTCGATAGTGTGAGAGTTTTTCCATCTAGTACTTGCTCCTACAAACGTTTGTCTAAGAGTGGGGAGTGGTGAGTCTAGGTGTGGATTATATATTTATCTTTCATTTAGTCAAAAACTGTTTTTCTTCCTTTACGTTTTTTCTTTGTAGACTTTTGACTAACTCGTGCACGTTTGGCGGGTGGTTCACGTAGTTCGTCTTCTACATCACCTAGAAGATCCCCACCAGCTTCACGAAAACGTTTTGCTGCAGAAGATTTGAAGTTTTCTCCCTTGATTACATCTCCTAGAACCGAAGCTCCAGTAGTCAATAGCTTTTCCCAATAGTTTTGGCACCATTCTTTAGCATGGGAAGGACCCCTCGGGCCAGTCCAGAAAAGAGTGAGCCGATCCCATTACCCGTCATAATAGGTTTTCCCCTGTACACACTCATTCCCTCTCCCACTTGGTTTGCATAATAGTCTTCATACATCTCACCTGACTCATCAGGAAAATATGGAACTATGCGAGGGACCATGTTATTTCTCTGTCTGTACTATTTCTCTCCACGCGGTCTGAAACGAACCGTCAGCACAACCTTTCCACTGCGAAATGAGACCCTTTCTCCGTCATCACGTCTTATATCTACCTCGATGAGGTCTGTGCTTGTATTAGACACTGGAGAGTATTGAACATTCGAAAACTCAAAGAAAACGGTGCTATTTCTTTCACTCTCTGTTATAGGAACTGTGCGAAGTAGGGGGACTAGACTATCTCCAACATGTCTTGGTGAGACTACGGAGGAGTAGACATAGAGGGATGTAAAACCAGCATTGATGTCTGGAGGGTTTTGACTCCTGTTGATTTCCGCAGCATATTCTACATCAGGCTTGAATCCCAACACCCACGCAACATCACGTGACATCATGACAGAGTGTTCCTGTTCTCTCAACATGAGGAAAGTTTCATTCCGTAGACTATCATAGTAAAAGCTCACTACTTTTTCTAAGTCGTAGTTTATTAGTATTCTATTGATCTCACTCAAAAGTTCACCCATGGAAGCATACCTTCCACTCCTGATTTCACATTTTCGTTCGACTCCATCTTTGGTATTCGTAACCACTACATAGCCATCTTCTACATTTCTCCAGGATGCGGGGTACTGAATGTCAAGTAACCCAACCTCCCACTGAGATGAGTGAAGCTTCAATGTCTTGGCTAGCTTCGTAATGAAGTGAGCATTGGTGTTTGTGTCACTCCCACCGATGCGGACATTTGAGGTAAGTGTGACATTGAAGGCCATCTTTGAGAGTGAGCAAAACTGAACTTACATATTGAATTTATACTACCTTTGATTTTACACAAACTGACTAGAATCTATCCAACTATTAAATGAAGAGGGATAACCACTCCATTTCACGAAACTCTCTTCTTTTCCTCTCCTTCTCCGCTTACGTATTACTTTCTCAACTCTAAAGATTTCAGGTAGGTTAACATGTTGCAATTCTTGTGCATAGAATGTTCCATCTACTCCTTCTTTGTTTAGGTCTTCCAGTGTATAGACAGGGGGTGAGGTATGTGCCTTGACTGCTTTTATGGTGAATATCTCGGTTGACCAGTTTGGTGTGAACCCTCGCTCAAAGCTACTACGGGCCATCGAAATCCGAACATGATCACCTGGTGAATACTTTACTCTTGTTTTCTTTAACCATCGTTTAGGTGAGAACTCATTTAACCGAACCCAAACTTCTTCTTGATTATCGTAATCAACCTCAATAGGTTTCATTCCAATTGACCTATTAAAACTGTTGTTATATCCTTGGACTAGGTCTTCTACATCTTCTAAGTAGCGTCCATCTCCTCTATAAGTGAGTAGACGATGAATTTTCCCTCTCAATGTTCTATTAAAGCGTTCAACAAGAGCAGCCTTGATGATCTCATTCTCAGAGGTGAAATGGCTAACTCCATACTTCTTTAGCACTTCGCTCACTCTTCTGTTTAGGAACTCCTTACCTTTATCAGTTTGTATTTGTCTAAAGCTTTCATTTTCGTATAGAGAGATGAGTGCATTGGACACTTCCAGACCAGACTTGGAATTAAGAGGAAAGACCCATGCTTTCCGTGAGAAGGCATCTATGCAGGTGAGCAAAAATGTTACTCCATCATTTGAGTCCTTGTGCGCACGCACATCCACGAGATCTGCCTGGAGTTGTTCACCAATCCCACTCACAAACGTTTTTCTCCTTGTAAACTTCATTCTAATCGGGCGATGAAGAGTGTATGCGTCTTGACTTCTCAACCACTTCTCAACATCATTCTCATTAATACCAGGAGGAGAAGCTAAAACTAACTTTCTCTTTCCTCCAAAAGATGGTGGTTGAGGAGGGGAGAAGTAAATATCGCGTAGACCTTCATCTATATCATCCATCTTTCTTTTTTACTATCGCTTGTAAGAGGGGTTTTAGGAAGCTTTCGCCTAGACCTAGTTTTGATAGGACTTCTATTATCACCCTTCCTACTCCGACGTGCGCCAGCTTCTGACTTCTCCGGTTTTGTTTCTCTCCTATATGGGTATGGTAGTGGTGACCTTGAGCCACTTCGCCTCTTTTCATCATCTCTTTTTTTCTCTCGCCCTCGCTCTTGTGCTTCTTCTTCTCTTTGTCTCCATGTATGCATTTCATTAAACCTAGTGTTAATTCCCTCTAATGTATTATACAACTCCTGCTGGGGATGGCGTGATCTCTCCAACTCTTTTAGGAACTTATTCATTCTATGAGTATGTTGCTCTAGCTGAGAGTAGATGTCTGTATTAGGGTTTTTGAGGTTAGATATTACATCTTTTCTGCTTTTTTCTGCCAGGAGTAGATCCCCATTTGTAGAGAGTGAGGGTAGATGCTCTCCTTCTTTTTTGTTGTTTCTACTATTCATTGATTCATATGTATGTTTATCCATAAGAAGATACTTTTTAGAAAACTTGAGACTCATTTCACCTTTGTCCACCACCTAATCCACCAAGCACACCTCCGAGTAAACTTGCCAATGGCTTCAAAAGAAGACCTAAAAATCCACCACATTGTAGGATTAACTTTTTCTGCCTCACACTAGTACGAGAGTTGGTGAGATCCTCAATGGCCCTTCTATGTCGGCGTAGAGAGTTCAACTGAGTGGTAGTCAGATGAACATTACCTAATAATACATTTCTAGCACACTCAACAAGAGCGAGTATAAGGTCTTTGTTAGCCTCAGCAATGGTTGAATCTCTGATGGTTGCAGATGCTTTTGTCAGTGCATATATACTCAAGGCATTCCTCCTCAACCTTGGAGAATACTTGGGCGAATTAATGTATCTCATGCTTGATGATGGATGTGCTCTCTCCGAGTCCAAGACAGTTTATGGAGAGAGTAGAGATGTGAATGCTACTTATATTCCAGGGTATTCGGGATATATACAGTCATGGGAGAGTGCTCAGAAGCAAAATTACCGATCAGTCTAGCCCACTCCGGGGTTTCCTGGCGAAGATTCAAGAATAGAAAAGAGTGTGGCTTACGTGTAGCATCACTAAAAGCTTCTTGAACAGCTCTTGTACTCTGAGGAAAAGCCTGCTTTGCAAGATTGGTAACAGACATTCCGTCTCTGGGGTTCTTAAACAAGAAAAAGTACTGCGAGTTTATTGACACTGTTCTATTATCTTTCGGGAAAAGGTTCTGTAGTAAGAAAAAGACGCTTATGTTCAGGTGGTGACTGAACTTTGTAAAGATTGCATTAGTAGTCTCTTTCCCCCCGACTTCACCCATCAAGTCATCAATGATGAGCCAGCGATTCTTCCCATCACGCTCTATATCCATCTCTACATCAATGAGTCCTGAATGAAACCTTACTTTATCTTTGTAATCCTCAAAGCGGCGTTGCCAAACTCCATAGCAGTAAATGATTTCAACAGGAGTGGGTGAAGCAATTTCATCAACTCTCTTAATAAGACTAAATAGTAGTTCCGTTTTTCCACTCCCTGTTGGACCACAGACTAGAGCTGTGAAGGGACTCTGCAAGCGAAGATCGATTTCTTGGTGTGGACGCATGCTGATCCAGTTGAGTAGCTAATAGAGCTGTGTTTGTTTTTAAAAGTGTCCTTGCTTAAGTACTCCTTTGTCTTTGCCATTGGGTGGTTCCCTATCACTTAGATATGTGTAAACTGATGGGGATAAAGATGAGCAAGAAAGTATAAATAGTATTATGATTATGTAGAATGTGAACTTCTTTCTTTTGTTGCTTCTCTCTCCTATTTGCTCCCTTCCCTCTTCAGCAGAGATAGCTACTACTTCATCTAAGAGACCATCAGCCACATCTTCATAATTCTCATTTCTACATACTACCTCTTGCTTTGACATCTTGCCCTTGTTTGAGAGAACAATTGGAATCTATACACTTTTATTCATCATTACTTTCTCCTGTTGGAACCCACTGTGGCAGTTTAGTATCTTCCCCTTCTGCTTTTGCATCATCATCATCTAGTTTGTTAGCCAGGTGGGGAATTATGTGACCAATAATTGATACACTATCCATTTTTTCTTCTTCTTCTTCTTCTTCTTCTTCTTCTTTTTGCAAACGCTCGATTTCCATCATTAACCTCTCTTTTTCCATTCTTTCCTCTGTTAACTTTTTTTCTAAGAAGGCAATGCGATTTGTTCTTCTCTCTTTTCTTGCATCAATTCTCTGTTGCATCTCTAGTGCTTCTTTCCACCCCAGTGCTCCTGCCAATTCCACTTTCTTTAGTGCCAATTCTTGTTCTATCTTTCTAATCTCTTGTTCCCTTTTGTCACACATTTCAACCTCTTCTTTAGTTTCTACATGAGTTTGCTCTTCTATCATAATCTGGTTATTCTCTCCTGTAGAAGTCTCTCTCACTTCCACCCTAGCTTCTCCTGGTGAAGGGCTTCTTATCACCTCTAACCCGTTTTTGGATGAATCTAGTTCTCCAATGTCACACATTTCAGCCTCTTCTATCATAACCTGGTTAGTCTCTCCTGTAGAAGTCTCTCTCACCTCTAATCTAGCATCTCCTGGTGAAGGGCTTCTTATCACCTCTAACCCATTTTTGGATGGATCTAGTTCTCCAAACAATCGCCCTGCATATAGCGTATTACCTCTACTAAGAATTAAACCAGGGATGCTTTCTTCATTATAACTCCTCTTCGCTCGCGATTTCTCCTTCCCATCCTCAAAGCGACATCTTCTTGCCCCATCCTTTAATATGTTCAATACTCTATGATAGAGTTCATTCTTTGAGCCTTCCCCACCAGGTTCATTATCCAGATATAGTAAGAAGTGAGTGTTAAAAGTGGCCTCCGCTCCCACACCAGTTTCATCCCAGTTTCTATCTTCAATAATCTTCTCAACCTCCACTCTACACCAGGTTGACAACTCCGCATTCCTAAGAAGGAGTAAGGGAGAAGAAACGGATGCGTTTTTTGTTTCTACCATAGATGAAAGTCTTGACCTAGCTCCTGTTAAGTCTTCATAACAAAGTGCCATTTTCCTCAACTTTTCCTCTCCTATCTTAAAAGGGATATTCATAGAGAGTGAAAGTGTTCTAAAATAGATGGCAAGCTCTACCACTAAGGAATTATGAGCGAGTCTGTCAACCCAATACCACATCCATGGACTATTCGTTTCTTCGATATTACTTTTGATCATATAATCCCATACAGACTTCGGGAGGACTTCCTTTAGTGGTGAGAAAAGACATGTTTGCTATGACTAAGTCTTCTTTGTATTAATACTATCATCAGTCAAACTTATCTTTTATAGTCCCACCCCAGTGGAACTCGGAATGGGCGGCGGGCCGCTGCCTAGTCGCTTGGCCCGGTGGATACGGGGCACCGGCGTCGCCTCCACGTGTACGGTCGGCGCCGCACGCAACGTGGGCGGACGCGGCTTGACCGCCTCAAACGATCGGTCGTTCGGGTGAGTGGGGGTTGCGGGGGGAGGGTGGGCGGCGGTGGAGGAGGGGTGGCGGTGATGACGGTGATGGCGGCGGCGGCGGTGGCGGCGGCGGCGGTGGTGGTGGCGGCGGTGGCGGCGGTGGCGGCGGTGGCGGTGGTGGCGGTGGTGGCGGCGGTGGTGGCGGCGGTGGTGAGGGCGGTGGTGGCGGCGGCGGTGGCGGCGGTGAGGGCGGCGGTGGCGGCGGCGGCGACGGCGGTGGTGCGGACGGGACGAGGGCGGTGGCGGGGAGTGGGGGAGGAGTGGGAGGTGGGGGAGGGGGAGGGGAGGAGGGCGGGAAGGAGGGAGGGAAGGGGTCGTGGCCGGGTTCGGGGTCAAGTGTGCAAATGTTTTTTCGACCAATCAGAAGGGGGGATTTTGGGGTGACCTTGGCAAGGTCGTGTGCAAAATTTTTGTGCTCTTCTGTGATTGGTTGAAATCGGAAATACCGGCTTGTGATTGGTTGAAAACAGGGGTCAATGAGTGCGTGTCTGTCTAGAAGTGCACTGACTATACTACTACTGCATGTTAATTGTAATGGATTGGTGTTTGTGTGCGCAGGCAAATGATCATCATGTGTATGTCAGCATAACATGGATCAACAGTTTTTACAACTTGATGCAGAAATATTTCTTTGCAATACTGAAATACTGATTTCCAGTTGTTTTGCTTTGTATGGGTCATTCTCATCACATGAGGACTTTGTTGACAAGATGTTCCTCTGAAATAAATCAGTTTAGTATAGTATAGCATACAGTGACGACGCTCCCTGTGTTATGAATTTATATCACGAATGTACAAAGCAACAATACTTTGAATTGGCGACAAAGTAAAAGAAGGAGAGGAGATATTTAGATTTCACTAAACTCAAACACAAACGGCGAAGGTATGGCTAGAACAAGATAAACCACAGCGTCTGCAGTTCCAGTATTTTGTGGAAAAGTGGAGACGTATATTGAAAAGTTGGACAGCTACTTCGAGTTCTACAACACTAAGGTGGATAAGAGATGCCATGTTCTAGTCATGGGACTATCAGCGGAGCAGTATGAGACGTTGGCTTGTCTCACGGCACCTGCTAAGCCCAAGGAGGTGCCCATTGATTAGTTGATTGATCTTCTTCAGAGACACTATGGTGAGACCACAAACAAAATGGTCGAGAGGGACAAGTTCCGCGAGGTCGGAAGAAACTCAGCAGAGTCTATTTCTGCCTTTGTTCTTAAGCTGAGGTCTCAGGCACAGACATGCGAGTTTCAGACCAGTCTGGAGGAGAAGCTACTGGAGCAATTTCAAATCGGAGTGAACAGTAAGAGGGTTCGAGACAGGATAGCAGCTATGACAGTGGATCGACAAGCTGCTCTGTCAGAAGTGATTGCTGTTGCTCACCAGGTAGAGGTAGAAGAGAAGCTAGACGCCATGACTGTCGCACCACCAGCCGAGATTGCAGCTGTGAGAACCCGACAACAGCCAAGCCGGAGAAGGGAAAAGCTGGAGAATGTTTTAGATGTAAGAGTGAGCAGCATCTTAGCACCAGCAGTCAGCGTCGAGCTTTGGACCGAAAATGCAACACTTGTCACAAGAAAGGACATTTTGCGGGAGCAAGGTTTTGCAAATCGAAAGCTGGGAAGTCTGCATCAGCCATCAACGAGGCAGGGAACTGTGATGACATGGATCTATTCACTGTTCAACATGTGAGGAGCAAGATGCTAAGATGCAACATCAACATATTCGGTGAGCCTGCTCCATTCATACTAGATACAGGAGCATGCAGCAACATCATAGGTGTTGACTGGTACAATAAGCTGAAATTGAAACACAATATCACTCTGAAACCAGTCACAAATGATGACAATCTATTTTGCTATGGTAGTAAAAGCAAATTAGATTTGCGTGGTTCATTCAGTGCTAATGTGCAGCGTGGAGATAAACATACGCATGCTGTTTTCTTTGTTTACAATGGTGTCGCAAAATGTTTTTTATCACATGAGACAGCTGTTAAGCTGCGTTTAGTTACTTATAGTGATGATGTGATGTGTAGTGTTTTGCCTGACAATTCTGATGACATTATTAAAAGATCTCCTACAGTTTTCCAAGGTTTAGGTAAGCTGGTCGGATATAAGGTCAAATTCCACATAGACCCTACAGTAGAGCCAGTGGCTCAACCTCTCAGGAGGACCCCTTTTGGAATTAGAGATAGTTTACGTAGGAAGTTCTATGGTGGATGACGGTGTTATAGAGCAGGTTGTAGGTATCCCATCCCAGTGGAGCAGTCCTCTGGTGTGTGTGCCCAAGGACAATGGTGATATCAGAGTTACGGCTGACATGCGCCAGGGAAATAATGCCATTACACTTGAACGCCACCCCATCTCCACAACCAAAGAGATGTTGGCTAATTTAGAGGGAGGGCAGGTTTTCTCCCGTCTAGACATGAACCAGGGGTTTAATCAGGTCGAGTTGGATGAAGAATCGCGTGATATTACAACTTTCTCTACTCCATTTGGCCTGTACCGTTACAAGCGCCTTACCACGGGTGTAAACGCTAGCCCTGAGTGTTTTCAGTATATTGTTCAGCAAGCTCTTTCTGGTCTTGAGGGTGTACAAAACATGGCAGATGATATTTTTCTGCAAGCTAGCACTGTAGAAGAACATGACCATAGATTGAAGGCTTTGCTTGAGAGGCTCAGAGATGTTGGTATAACCTTGAATGCCAGGAAATGTCAGTTTTGCTGCAGATCGGTTAAGTTTCTGGGATTTATTGTGTCGGACAAGGGCATTCCTGCCAATCCAGAGAAGGTGAAGGTGATAGTAAATTTCAAAGCACCACAGAACGCAACTGAGTGTAGGGGTTTTATAGGTCTTGTGAATTTTGTTGGTCGTTTTATTCCTGATCTTGCTACTGTTTCAGAGCCTATCAGAAGATTGATGCATAAGAATGCAGTCTTCCGCTGGGCTAGTGCGCAACAGGAGGCCTTTGATGGAATAAAACATCTGATGAGTAACACCAACACATTGGCACATTATGATCTGAACGCTAAAACCAGACTCATTGCCGATGCATATCCATTCGGGTTAGGAGCAGTTCTTTTTCAGACACAGCATGGTGTTGATTGTGTGATAGCCTATGGTCACTGATTACTGTCTGATATTGAGAAGCGCTACAGTCAGACGGATAAAGAAGCGCTTTCGCTAGTGTGGGCGTGTGAGCACTTCATGCTGTACTTGTTGGGTACAGAGTTTGAGCTGGTTACCAATCACAAAGTACTGCAGTTCATTTTCAACAATCCTCGGTCTAAGCCTGTACCTAGGATAGAACAGTGGGTACTGAGACTGCAGTCTTTCAGATTTAATGTTGTATATCAGAGCGGTAAATCCAACATAGCAGATCCATTATCCAGGATGGCCGCGAGTGTTGATGCTTCTCCATTGATAGCCACCATTGTTGGTGAACGCTTTGTAGAGAACACAGCTCGTGAATCTGTGCCAAGAGCTATGGCATGGGAGAAAGTTGCTGATGAGTTCAGGTGATATGAAGAAATCATGGTTGTCGCACAGGCTATTCACAACAATGATTTTGAGAATTGTCTACTCTCGTACAAGAGTGTGTCTCCTGAGCTTAGTGAGGCTCGGGGTGTGTTACGTAGAGGTAATAGGATTGTTATACCTAGGAGTCTGAGAGATAGAGTTGTTGAACTTGCTCATGAGGGACATCAGGGCATAGTTAGGACGAAGCAGAGACTAGGAACTAAAGTGTGGTGGCCAGGTATTGTCAAGCACGCTGATAGCTATTGTAGAGGTTGTGTTGAGTGCATGACTGTCTCTCAATCAGATCCACCACAGACAGTGACTATGGCGAAGTTTCCAGATAAACCGTGGTCGTATCTCAGTTCAGATATTCTAGGTCCGTTGCCCGATGGTCGGCCAATTATTGTTCTTGTTGACTACTACAGCCGCTACTTTGAGTGTGCATTTCTTGGTTCCACTAGATCTGAGAAGGTGATCAAGTTTCTTGATACTGTGTTTGCTAGATTCGGTTATTGTGAGACACTGAGAACCGATAATGGTCCTCAATTTATCTCAGCCGAATTTCTGGAGTACTTACAGTCTTGTAATATCAAGTGGATCTCTACTACCCCATTGTGGCCCCAGGCAAATGGAGAGGTAGAACGGGAAAATCGCTGAAGATTGCTTATGCAAAGAAAAAGAATCTGGGCAGAGCTTTGAAGGATTTCCTTTTTGCATACAGGTCAACCCCACACAGTAGCACGGGTGTACCACCATTTAGTCTTTTGTGTGGTGGTCGTGAAATAAGAACCAAGTTGCCAGGTTTAGTAGGCACTGAGCCCCACCCCACTGTGTTTAACAAGGCTGCTGACCTTGGTGCAAGAGTCAAATTTCAGAACAAGGAGTATGTGGATAAGAATAGTTCACGAAAGGAGATTGGCATTGGGGAACAAGTTTTGATGGGGAAAGAAAAAGGGGGAAAGTTAGATGGGAATCTTGAGCCAGAGCCAAAGACGGTTGTTGCTAAAGAGGGATCAGAAATTACAACATACAGTCACGACGCTCCCTGTGTTAGGCATTTATGTCACAAATGTTGAGGAACCCCCTCAACAAACCATGATTTTCGAGGGGGCTCCCGGGTGCCTAGGGAGCCTCTACAAAAAAGCACCGCTTCCCACACCAGTACTATCGTACTAGTGTGCCCAAAGACAATGACATGATATTCAACGACATACACGCCAGAGCAACAAGAGTGGCACCCACCACATTGTGTTACTCTGAAGTGTATGTTGTTCGGCTGAGCCACAACTACCCAGCCGGACACAACAACACTAAATAGGACATTAGATGTTGCGTTCTGTAGAACTTGAATAGGAGACACCATCATTTCTAGCCTTAGCGATGTATGAAACACGAGCTATTACTCCATCTTGGTCTACATTATATTATTACAATAGTGTTTATGTTTGGGATTTGCCCCTCCCAGTGTATAGATAAAAAGGGTGGTAGCTCACTTGGCATACTGATTCACATAGTCAATATGTTTTTCTAGCACAAGTGGCTCTGGTTACATTGGGAAATGTTTAGCTAGTAATTAAACTTATGCAATCTACTAACATTATATGTGTTGAGAAGACAATTCCACATTATTCATTGGGACTAGATACAGTACAGCACTGAATAGTAGATAAGAGCTGCTCCCAGCTTCTCACCTAAACACAACAATACAACATGCTATAAGCAAGGTTACTGTCGACTGACAACTGCCGTTTTGTGACACTTCATGTACATGTAATTCTACACCGCAAAATTATACAATTTGTATATTATGTATACTGATATTATATATTAATATACATGTAAATAATAGTGCAGTTTACCATTTTCACATGACATTTATCTAATCACATCTAATTACATGCAAAATAGATTGATGTTAGCTCCACTTAAAAATGTACATGTAATTATGATTTATCATTTACACAAAACACTTTTGTGTAAAACTAGGTTCAATGTATATTATAATGTATTTTCAGCAAGGAATTTAAAAATACATTATACATGTACATTGCATGGTTGTATACATTATAATACATGTACATTATTATACTGTATAATATAGAAAATTGCCAAACCCCCTAACATTAGGTCCGATGCATAATATACAATATGTATATTCAACATAGGCTATATCCATTGTCTAATTTGATCAGGTAGGATTTCATGTAAATGTTAAGATGCACTTACATTTGTATATATACAATAGTCCAGAGTTTCATGCTTTGTACAAGAATTATATTGGTCTAGCGTATTGGTAAGTTTAAAAATTTTTGGTGCAATATGGTTGGATAGCCGTTATGTTTGAGTATGCACGGGTTTTATTGTGAAAGAAGGAGTTTTTTAGAATGTCTACACGTGGTGTTTATTTCCTTTCTTTTGTTAAGGGAGCATAACTCCAGTTTGTATAGGATGTAAGATTTTTCAGTGAGGCACGGAGTGCATTTTTTGTTCTTATTGCTGTAGGTTTTGGCTTGTTTTATAGTCTTCCAGTTGATTGTGTAGCTTATATTGTTATCCTTTAAATGTCATAATATGCGTTTACTCATCTCTGTTTGATGTCTTTTCTGTTTGAATTAAGCTGTGTGGTTGTTAAATCCGGTTTTAAATGTCACTTTACACAGTCTAATGTATTGTGGTGAATCAGCATAGCCTGCCACGGCATGGACTATAGTTTTGTGCATACATACATTGACATTGTTCTCATACATCTACTCTATTGCCATGCATTACCATTATCTTGCCTTATACTCTTACACCTGCATGGACATTACTCTACTATTGTTATAATCAACTGCTTATGCATAGTGTGCTTTGTATTATTGTTATTATTAACCAATCAGGTTATCACATTTACGCATGGTTTAACTCTACTATGTATGCAATTATCTGCTTAGCCTGATTATATCTTATAAGTCTTTTACCTGTACACTTTTCGGGGCCGATGTCTCTGAACGCGGCCATGTTTATATTATCCATACTGGACTACTGTAAGCACTTTTTGTGCAAGGCCGACCCTTTTGGTGGCCGACGTCGGGCGGAACTAATCCATGTTGTTGTGTAAGTTCCGGCACGATAACTTACCGTACCTTTTTCCGGAAGTGTTATTAGTATAAAAGCCAGCACATTCTCTGTATCAAATCAGTTGTTGATTGCGCTCTAATAAAGCAACATCTCCTATAGGTTGAGTTATAACTCAACCTAGAGGCTTACTCTTGCAGGCGGGTAGCTCCACCCACATGTCTTCTTAGACCTAAGCAGCTCGAGCTCACTCCATACTCATTTAAGCAACTCTTTCTGCACTCCTTGTGAGTTCTACACCATCGGACTTTAGCCGAACCCGGATGCCTTATGAATCTAGAGTCGGGCCTAAGTCCTTAGATTACTACTACTTCTTTCTACACTCTTTTGGGGTATAAACCTACAGACCTACATCGACCCTGGACTCTTTCATGAGTCTCAGCCTCGGCCTACATCATTATCAACAATACTAGAGCATTAACTACATGTAACTGTTCACTATTTATGCAATGTGTAGAAGGTCACTAGGTTGTCCTCTGCCAACCTCCAAGCCCTTCCCATACCCGTGCCATATCGCCATGTGTATGTAACACAGCTCAAAACATTACAGCATTAACTGACCTGTTGTTATTTTGTCTTGTAACTGTGGTTTGATATATGCATGTACATATGTATGTAAAATTTCACTTTACAAACATTCATCTTGAATGAGACATTGATCTTTCTTCCTACAATTGCATTTCGTAGTACATGTGCTTGTCTGGAGCTCCAGATGTTTCTCTAATGTGGTTTTGATGTTGGGCATGCATGAATAGCTAATCTTCAAGGTGTTCTTATTAAATATTTCCAACAGTGGGTGTTGTTTGTGGAAGCATTTTTTAATGCTGTTGATGAAGTATCTGCCTATATTATGTTTGTTCTAACATTTAAAGGAAAGGTGGATTGAATCAAGTTATATGTCTTTGTTTCGTTTTCTCTGCTTTATTGATGTTATATTAGTGCTCTTACTGTTATTGTACTCCAGTTGGTAACTATACCCACTGATTTTTCAGGGCTTGCTAGCAGTTTCATTGAATTTTTCTTTACTGGGTGAAATGTCACTTAGCATTTCATTAATGTTGTCAGTTCAGTAAGTTGTCTATGATGGTCTTAGGATGATTACTCTGTTTGTTATGCATAATGTGTTGTGATGTTTTGGGCATGTGTGGGCCGAGCCTATGAGTGGTGCAAGGTCTTCCCTATTACATAAAATACTGTGCAGTAGGTGTCACAGATTATTGTATAGAGCTAATAGGTACAACCCATGAGGTCTGAGTAGTTGCCTGGTATGATGTATGTACTGAGAGTATGTTCTTACTTAGTAGGACTTAGAGCTGGAACTAGCTTAGCTATGAAAGAAGACACTGTAGATATGTATTATAGATGTGCCTTAATTGAAGTCCAAGCAACAACTAACTAGCATATACAGTATAACCATACACAAAGGTAAATTTAACAACAAGTAGTTGACTAGTTACTAATCAGATTGAGCAATTGCACAATACTAGGTAGTTGTAAGCAGATATATGCACAGTGTTACATGTAGAATAGAGTGCAAGTGTATGAAAGCCATTGTCTAGTTGATGTGAGTCGGCCACAAATATAGAAATGTCTGCCTCACCACAATAGTACTACACATTTTTTAAGTTTCTCACACTTGAGGTGGGCCACTTTGTTCTTATTTTAATTAAATATAGTTGAACATAAAATTAAGTGATATTTGTGCGTTAATTCAACAGAGGGCAAGCGAAAGTAACAAAATATATGGCAGCATCAAAATATAATTTAAAAAAAGTGACCGATAAAACCTCTGTCTAATTACACAGCTAATTAAAAGTATTTTTAAGTCTATGTCATTAAACAAAGTACTTTAAGTACATGTGTATGCATGCTCTGAGAAGTGTATGTGTAGGTGTGTAATAAAATAGGTGTACGTGTACAGCGGTGTTGGAACTTATGGGACAGCCTTTGAAAATAAGTAACATTTGAGCATGAATTCTACATGTAGGTTTATCTTCCCATTTCATTGTAATATTGCCAAGTTGTAGACCATTTGAAAGGAAATTTTCTCCTTATTCTCCACATACTTCTTCAAATCATTTGGGGCAAAATGAGGTGATTTAGAAAGTTTTAACTGAACCAACTCTGAAATTAGCATTTTTACCAAAATTTGCAAATTCAAGATTACATCCGAAGTTCTTTGATTTTGCGAAGAATGTTTTGCACATTCCCGATTATAGCCTTATGTAGCAGTTGAAGGCTTCATGTGAGATAGTGTGTCGGCTTCGTGTAGTGTATAACTCTGCTACAAAATGTATGTTTCAACAGAAAGTTTTCGGTTCAGTTTTATCTGCAGTCATGACTCTCCTCTTTCTTAAGAAAATCATACCACCATAATTTACCTGCATTAATTGAGGGACATCACACCATGAGCTGGTCAAAGAACACCCTTACTTAAAGACTCGAGTACTAACAACAATTAGGTGGTGGGAGGAGGGTGGCAGCCTGAGGGAATATCTAGGTCATGGACATATGAAGCTGGTTACATGGAGTGTTATGAGGATAGCTTGTAAATGTACACATCTCACAAGTGGGTAGGCATTTTACTGAGCCCCGGAGAACTGTGAGGATCTACTGGAACTGTATTGCCTCCATTCACTATTTTTAGAGTATTGTGAACAGAGTCACCTTGGGGTGCAAAACTCAAAGAAAGCTTTGGCTGACAGAAATGCAAAGCCAAGCGGAACTGAAACAGACCAAGGAACGCCTCTATTGCACAGGATACGAGTGCAAAAAGGTGCCCTTCAGTGATGAGAGCACTTTTTTCCTCCTAACCCATACAACCCGACTTGGCAAAAGTTAGATAAAAAGATTTCAACGACCAAGTCCTTCCATGGCCAGCACTGTCACCTAACTTGAATCCTTATGAAAATTCGTCAACCACCATTGGATAAATTTTATCTGAAGACAAGATAACAAGCATCAGAAAACTAAAGAACCTGAAAACTCTGTCCTACCATTGTTTTGAGTCAGTAGAACACCTCAACTGCTTTGCTGAAATCATGCCTAGATGCTGTCGTGCCGCGATTGAAACAAAAAGGCTGGCCACTAAGATGCTAGACCACACACAAACCCCAAAGACTCTTTTTTAGGGTCAGCACATAAATCCAAAGAGGTACTGTTAGATCAAACCAAAATACTTGATCAATCCCAGTTAGATGGAAATTGTCACAATTACGTCGCCAATGATGGGGGCCGACGTCTCAGAATTAGCTGCTTTTCATATATTATTTGACTTGCATCATTATAAGCACTTTTCATAATAGCCGACCCTTTTGAAAGTCGCCCTCAGCCTTTTGCAACCATACGGTTACGCAATTTCCAGGCTCGATACTATATCAGCCCCATTTACCTTGTAGGCTTCTAATAATGCCAGCAGCAAAAGCAGAAAAAAAAGGAAAAACAAAAGCAAAAGCAGAAACAGAAGCAGAAGCAGCAGAAGCAGAAGCAGAAGCAGAAGCAGAAGCAGAAGCAGCAGGAGCAAGAGCAGAAGCAGAAGCAAAGCAGAAGCCAAAGCTGAAGCGGAAGCAGAAGAAACTGGACCCGGACCAGAGGCGGAAGCAGAGGGTGAGGCAGAAGCAGAAGCGGAGGCGGAGGCAGGGTGGAGCAGGAGCAGAACCAGAATCAGAAGAAGAAGCAGATGATTGTGATGCCTTTGTATCTGAAGGTATGTTATCAGTGTTGAGATACAAGTAGGATTTGAGATGTAATTGTCCTTTATATTCTCAAGCAACATGGCTTGTAGCAAAGAACATTTAGACAACAGTGAATAACAATATAGAAGACACCAATGTGTCCTTGTCATGAACCAAATAATATTTCTGCATGAAATGACATCAAAGAGGTCAACTTGTTGAAAGTTAGTTAAGTGGTAGCCTACAGGAATATGTGATTGTAAACTGAAAGTAATACAGAACAGAGATGAATAGTACTATATTGTACCCGTTACATACTTGTCGTACAAAATTGTAACGTTTTTGGGGATTGTGTGTGCGTCGTCCTAAGACGACCCCTTGTCCAAAGTGAAGAACCTATGAGTGGTCCTAGGTCTTCTCATTACATTAAAGATCAACAGGTACTAGTAGTCCAATGACGACTCAAGACGACCCATGTGGTCCCGTGTCGATGCTATCTTGCTATACTGGGAAAGAGTTCCGACCTAGCAGGAAGTTCGGGAGTCAAAGTCGAGGACTTTGTCAACTGGAACGACCAATACTATGAAGTGCAGACTCTGTATAAGTAGCATAGAAGTACTAAAAACATGTATTCATTTGTGGGAAACATTTCACTAGAAGAACTAGTCACCAAAGGTCTATCGAGATAGAAAAAATAATAACTAAAATTATATATAGTTTCAAATTACCTCTGTATTGCACTGTAGCACATTGATAAAAACAATCATAATTTGCCCTTTGTAGAAATAGATTCAGCAGATATTACACAAACGCATGAGCTAGTAGACCAAATTGTACAGCACTGTAATGAAGGTACATGTAAATAAGAGCACCTCCTAAACAGATACATTCTTGCGTGTATGCATACATTAGGTGTTATACTGTGAGCCTGAAAAGGCAGGCTGAGTTATTAATTGTACTGTGTATCTAATGCTGGTCCTAATATAGTAAGATACATGTGTGACAGATAACTCCCAGTCTGAAAAAAAGTGAACAAAATAAAGATAATACTTAAATTCCAAATGTGCATGTAGATACAAGTGTTGTCAGCTCTAGTGATGTCAGCTCTCGTGATGTCAGCTCTGGCTGCGCAGAACATATTGTAGCTCCAGGTATAGTAGAAATATTGTGGTGGTGCGCCGGGTCGTGTCTTCCATCTGACACTCATTATTGTGTGCACATACATGTGTGTATCTGCTTGTACTTTACTATATGTTGTTGTATGTAGTTGCGTGATTGTTACTGGGTCTTTTGATGCCTTTTATACCCATGTGCAGAGGCCCGACCTCTCAGAATCCATTGATATTGGTTTTGTACATGAATTGGACCATTTTAAGCAACTTTTGTAGAACCCGACCTATTTTGGGTCGGCCGTCGGGCTTCCGGCGGCCATCTTGTTGCGCAACTTCCGGACGACCACACGTCGTCTTTTCCCGACGTCGCGTCGGCCGGAGGTCCTTATACTATATAAAGGGCACTGTTTTACTGTTCATTGTCTCAGTCTTCACTTGGCTTTCAATAAAGACACATCTATACTTGATACAGAGACTTTCACTTCCTTTTGCCAGGTCATTCGCTTTGCGAACTGCCTACTAGGTCGGATCACTCTCTTTCATTGTATAGTCTGAAGGTCGGACTTGAGATCAGATGGGTCGTCTTTGGTAGTATTTGGGCTACTGAGACCGCTCGATCTTTCATGTAATGCGAAGTCCTATTACCACTCATAGGCACTTCATTTCTGGGTCGATAGTCGTCCAAGGATGACCGCACCAAAACACAGAAACCATTACAATATTAATGTCTTGGCTTCAGTTTCATCTCCGTAGAAAGAGAGTAGACAAATTCACAACACATTCAGTGACTATAATTGACATTTTTTAAGTGTATAGAGTAGTACATGTATTAGTGATCATAATATGTAAACAGTAAACGTAATGAGTACTAACCCAATTTGAGTTGGAACCAATCAGTTGGCAAACTTACCAGTAAATGTAGCAATATGGTGTTGTAGTGAGCATGACCACATATCTGTAAGTTTTACAGCCGAGTGAGAGTATTTAGCACCATCTCGTCTTTTGCCACTCTCAAACGGTAGAAGTAGCTAGAAAAATAAAACAAAAGTACAAAAAACTCATGGAATCACAGCGCTTAGTAATTGAAGAATGAAACATACAGTTATTTTGTTAGGCTGCGAGTGGTAGAGGAGACCACAAACTCATAGCGAGACTGAACTTTGCAGCATTATTTATATTTTTAATATTCATATTGAAAGGCCATGGTATGACAGCAGTGGGTTAATATATACATTATAACAAACATAAACATCAACATGGTACCTCAGATTGCTCAGGTCAATGAAATAATCTTAATTTACTATTCATTTTATTTAGTATTTACTTCGGAATTTCAGTTAACCTCAGATGAAGGAGGACTCTGCCAGCAATTTCCTCTAAGTCTTTAGGGGAGCCTCTAGTTTTAAATATTTTTGGAAGAGAGTCTACAATCGTTACAGTATGGTATTTTGTATCACAAAATTATCACTGTAATGATTATGATAAATCATTATAATTATAATAATAATAATCATATCGTATGATCATCATGAGATAAACAAAGCTTCCTTTAGATTTCATTAGGATTATAATTTAAATTTCATAGGCGACTGAACCAAACACATTAACAATTAGCAACAAACATCACATACTTGACACAAGCTCTATATAATATATTAACCAGACCATGTGTGTGTTCAGTAGAGTGGGATGGCTCAACTTTTTGGGCATTTTGCCCGGATTTAAGTTCTTCTAGGTGCTGCCTCTCTTATTGATACCATCGGTAACAACATCATGTGTCCTGAAAATGTTGGGCTAGCATCACAGGTACTTCTGGCCAATCTGAGGGGAGTTTTTTGCCAATCTTGAGTAAATCTCCATTGTTCTATCGGTACTTTTTCGTTTCCCGCTTAACTACCGTGGACTAGGCCGTTTAATATGTCATATTTAGAGCTATCCTATTGGCGCACTTCACCCATGGAAAAACTTATTAGTTCTATAAACTTTGATATTATACCATTATATTATTGCAATGGCCACGCGCAGCCTCCCGACTACATGACACTAACTATATACTTACCCTTGCATTATAAATGCTTGTATCCATAGTCTATGTAGTTGAATGTTACCTGTACACTTCTTATATGCATTACTGAGCCATTATACCCTTTTTATACTCATGTAAAGAGGCCCGGCCTCTCAGAAATACTTGATATTGATTTTGCATATTATGATCTAGATGATTTTAAGCATCTTTTGTCAAATCTGACCTATTTTGGGTCGGCCCTCGGGCTTCCGGCCGCCATATTGTTGCGCAATTTCCCAGACGACCCTACGTCATCTTTTTACGCCACTACGTCGGCCTTTTTACCGGAAATTCCTCCGAAAGTTCTATTACTATATAAAGGGCATTGTTTTCATGTTTGTTGTCTCAGTTCATGCTTGGATTTCAATAAAGACACTTCTATACCTATATCTAGAGACTTTCCCTTCGTAGATAGGTCATTCTAGTTGTTAAGGTCCTCGACCTTGCAACACAAACAGCCTACTAGGTCGGATCACTCTCTTTCTCAGTATAGCAAACAAGCAAACAAGCATTTTTATTCGAGATCGTATGGGTCGTCTTTGGTAGTTCTTGGACTACTAGTGCCTGTTAATCTTTCATATAATGAGTAGGCCTGTTATAACTAAAATTGGGGGTTTTGGTATTGTCAGTTATAACATTTAATTGGAGCCAAAAGTATTTAGGACTCACCAGCTGTACGTAGTATGTAGTGGTAGTACACTGTCTGTAGGTCCTTTGTCAGCACCTTGATCTCCAATGTAATAAGCTGTGTGGCGTAGGTTCTGGTTCTGTGGTCTAGGATGTGGCGGTGTCGACTCCATTCTGAGGTCTACAGCGAGATAGTTGTTCCGCATATATCCTTGCTCCTTAGTACGCATGGATATGAGTTACTGGGTAGCATACAATCCACACTGTTGTAGTTTAGTTTTTAGTGTTTTTATTTTAGTATTTTATTAGTTTTCATTTGGTTTTCTATTTTGTAGTTTTTCTTTCATTTTCGTGTTTTCCACTAGTTTATACATTTGTATAATATACATGTATGTGTATAACGTCTATGTCATCGCCCACTCTTGTCATTGTATGACTTATCTACAGGTACAAATGTATGTCGACAGTCTATACTGCTGTCTCTCCGTGCCTCATTTTCACAGTCTACTCTAGGTATCTGTCTATCTATCTCTCTACTGAGACTACTACTTAGTGTATGTACTCCTCTCCTATATATACCTGTCCTATCTACAGTCAGCCAATCAATTTCAGCGAGGAGTTACAGTATATTCTCTCAAGTGCGCAAGAGTGGCCAACTCTTAAATGTGCTAATTGTCACTATTTGTATGCAACAGGCCTAGCACCACTCATAGGCACTTCATTTTGGACTCGGGAGTCGTCTTAGGACAACAGTACCAAAACCCAAAAACCATTATAATAGTATACACTACTTACACTACACTTAGAGTACTTTACCGTGTGTACTCGAGACTGTACACTGTATAGTGTCAAGTACACACAGTGTACAGTGTACATTGTAAGTGTTACCTGTCCGCTGCTAGCAGCACTGATAAAGTGAAAAGGGTGAGTACGTTAACAATTGAGACCTGTTCTCCATGTTGGCTATGCAATGTGCAATCTTTTTATCTGCCACATTGACTTGGTGGACCCCAAGTCAAAGTCAGAAGTCATTAAAGTTTCCAAGCTAGATCAAATCAAGTGATATTAAAATGTGCAAATCAAGTCAGCAAGCTGCCAAGTCCAAGTCAAGTCAATCTGTGACTTGACTTGACTTGGCAAATCAAGTAGTACCTATGACTTATCCCAAATCTGCTAGTGATAGATAAGTCACAGCTAAATACATGACTTGTAGTAATATAGCGTTACCTATCACCACAACGTACTACCATATTATAATTATTTGCTTGTTTAGCATCAACATTAAACAATACCAAAGTAGTGCTGGTTTGTTATTAACATTTCCAAGAGCAGCTACTAATAATTTTCCAATCAGTGAATATATTTCTCTTTTATCGTATGCAGACTTCTCAAGTCTCAACCAATTATGTTGTTTTTTGTAAGCAGAAGAAAAAGAGTAAAGTAATACCAACTGAGCTGCAGGTAATTAGTAGTATATGCATTTGCAAACCTACCAATGTCAATGTTATACCTAAATTAAAATACAATAAAGGGATGCTTGTTTTTTCTTAGAAATTGGCCCAGTTCACTTGCAAATATGAAATCTTTGAAAGCTAACAGCAAAAAAATGATGTTGTAGGCAGCAAGAGAGAGCAACCAACAAAGCGAGCCGCAGTAAAAGAAGATGCAGAACAGTTGAACAAAAGGGCAGGGCATATGATAAAACCTAAGAAGTTTAGACAATATACATTGTAATAGTTGAATTATACACGGTTTACATGAGATACTACACCATAGATATTTAGATATTACTTACTATAATAATATTATACATGTAGCTATGATTAAACATTTGCACACTTGAGCACACACATGGTTATTAGAATACATCCACATCTACCTACTCTGTATGCAGTAATCCTGAGCAAACTTAGCTTAGCTACCCTAGATTGGCTAACATTGTATTTAGATTGTAGCACTTGGTCTAATGGAAGCATCAACACTGTAGGCTTCAGTTTCTACAGAGAGTAATTTTGGTTGTGTGATATGCATATTTATGGGAATTTATATATTTATGTCTAAATGACACTTTCGGATCTTTAACATCCATGAGAGCAATTTGGGTTAATTGTAAGAATCGGGGCAACTACGGCGGCAGAACAATTAAAATTGTGCACCATCTCTATAGATTGCCCATTTTCAGAGATTTTCCCTAAAGAGTCCTAAAGCATAGCAGCTTAATATGACATTCACGGCGATAATAACAATCATGACTCCATTTATGTCTTGCCATTGTTTGGCTAGTTACAAAATGGATGAAAACTTTATAAATACTTTTGTGTTTATGTGTTACTTTTATTGACTTTTTGTGTTAATGATCATGGCCAAAAAATTAATTACCCATCAGTGGCTGAAAACAGCTATCATATTAAAATGTGAAAGCTGAAATTTATTATCGTCATTGCCAACTTTAAATGATGACCCTCATCTCTAGTATTCTCTTTTGAATTTCTCCCACTAGAGGGAAGACAACTATGACTGGATGTTCAAGATCCGAAAGTACATGTGTCTATAAGTATGCTAATCGTTTTTCATTTCTTTAGAAAGTAGAACTTATTACTGCTATCATTCAATAGTAGAACCAATAAACTATTCTAGAATATCTTCTTCTTGAGCTTTATTATGTTACTAGCCTTTGACAGTGGGTAGTAAACCTACATGTGGGTAATGTGTAGCCTATGAAGAGAATGCACATGTGCTGTAGTAGGAAGACATGGTAATAGGTATTTTCATGAGCAGGTATCAAGTGCATCTCTCATCTGCGTGTTTTTAAAGAAACATGCACTGCAACTCAATCTCACCACGATATTTGCTCGCTTCGCTCGCATGAAATGATGATTTGTGTTCATGTACTGTGATTATGTATGTACATGACCTCTGTTGGTGCAGAAAAGTTACAGTGAACTCGTAAGGAGCTGTGTTCCTTTGCATTAGGGAGACAACTCCAAATATATAAACCGATTTCCAACACCAATGCAACGGTTGGATGGGTTGGGTACCCATCCTGCCCAGAGTGGAGTCGAGGGCCTAAGGCTATTGAGCCGCCCCGGCAGCGATACCAAGCAACCTGGGCCCAAGGTCCTAGCACCACCTGGAGCCGAAATCCTCCCCGGCAGCATTTAAACAGATATTAATTGATGGTCGGGAGGGTTCTTCACTGACGAGATAACCCGAGTTTCAACACCCATCCAGCGGGTGGGGTGGGTCGAGTACCCTCCCCGCCTTGAGTCAGGTCAAAGGGCCTAAGGCTAGGCACCTGCCCCGGCAGCAATGTTGGTGGACCCGGTCCCGAGGTCCTAGCACCACCCGCAGCCGAGATCCTGACCGGCAGCATTGCAGCATACATAAATCGTCCCAATTTTCGACCTCGAATCTGATTGGGGGACGACAGACCGCAGACAGTCTCGTCTTAATTTATAGTGATTTGAGTAGAGGTGTGTGACAATATGACCACACCCACCACATAATGTAACAAAGGACAAAACGGTCTGCGGTTTATGATCTACAGTCTGCGGTCTGCCACTCTCCAATCAGATTTGGGGTCGAAAATCGGGATGGTTCATGCATGTTGCAATGCTGCCAGTCAGCATCTCGACTCCGGGTGTGCTAGGGTCTTGGGACCGGGTCTTCCGACATTGCTTCCCGGGTGGGTCCGTAGCCTTAGGCCCTCAACCATGACCCAGGTCGGGTGGGTACCTGACCCACCTACTATATTGATGTTGAAACTCGGGCTATGTACTTAGAGTTGTCTCCCTAACGAAATGGAACACAACTCCTCATGTCACTGCAACACGTCTGCACCGACAGAGGTCATGCACATGCATGACCACAGTTCATAAACACAAGCCATTATTTCATGTGAGCGAAGTGAGGTAATTATGACCCTCAATAACTTACATGGCTTGTAGTTATAGGAGCCTCAAAATGAGAGTAAGACGACTCCAATTCCTTATTGTGATTGAGATAATTAGACCCTACCCAGACTAGCTCCCTGTAGATAAGGTAAATTGACAAAATAATTTTGCGGAGTTGTTCCCTCTCAACGTTTTCACCAGGGGGGCATGCGATAGCTACACCACTAATCACTACTAATGAATAGATACTTGGACCGACGCCAGCAGCTTGCGCTGGGGCAAATGTATTTATACAGTGTGCATCTATTACATAGTACTACTGCAGCTATAGGAACACCATTGTGATGTATGTGCACTAGGACAAACATACATGTATTCAAGGTGACCACCGCAGCTATTATTACTTGAATTACTTGGTAATCTGGTAGGGAATATGACAAACAACGCAACCATTATGCATTTTCAGTGGTCTGAATCACAGCCAAGTATTATATTATTAATAGTGTACAATTATTGTATGGCCCATAAGACTTTACTGTGTGTCTACTCCCTGCTACTCATACATGTATGCAATGGTAATCAGATTTATAAATTGTGAGAATCATTGGTATTCATGCATTCACTTTTTATAACCATGCTAGGTCTAGTCAAGTGCAAAATAGCAGCACATACATGCACATGTACTGTACAAAGGGACTTCGGGCAGCTTGGCACGGTTTACATCTTATCTCTTTGTGGTAACAAGAACAAAATAATAGCAGAGTTAGCAGCAGAGATAAACTTTTGACCCAATTTTTGTTTTTTACCACCAAACTGCAAACTACACAACTACATGTACCATCACACTACGTTTTATAACCCTGTTGAGGCCAAAATACACTGAGGATTAAGGAGCAACTAATGTGCCTACATGCAGGCTTACTGCACAGCATTTCTCAAGCTTGGTAGTTTTAAGTAAGAAAACTTTAATTCAACCTAAAAAACTGTATAGACCCAGGTATTAGAGCTCTGTTGTTTTGGACATGGTATTACTTGACAGAGTTTTAATATGGGTGTGTTGCCTTTAAACTAGTAGTAGTAGTAGTAGAAGTGGTGTTGCAATTTTAGTTTGACCTGATAATATTTATTTTTTCAATGAATGAAGCACTTTTTAATTAATAAAATCACCCTCCTAGGTTTTTCTACCAACAGCCAGGTCAAAAAGCTTGGCTTTATTATTAGAGTGATCTCTGAGTAACACAGTAGCTTCAACATGGGTCTTGGTAGCAGTATCGTATGTACTATGCAGTTGGTAGCTGAACATTCACACTGTAAATAAGAGCCACTCAGTACATTGGCTTATTACTGGGCATCAGTCATGTAAATGTTATTGTACATTGCAACTACTGTCCAGTACATGTGCATGTACAGGTCATTCAATCCATAATTGCTCTACACAGTCCCCAGTGTAGTGTAGGCAGGTCATTCAATCCATAATTGCTCTACACAGTCCCCAGTGTAGTGTAGGCAGTCAATCATATTGTAATTATTGTTCCACAAAATATGCATATTTTCAGTGACCTTTCACACTTAGCTTGTGTACTACGCATGGCCGTAACTATCTAGGCGGCCCTAGCCGCCTGAACTTTTTGTTAAAAGAAGAAAAAATTAAGCTAATATCGGAAGGCATAGTTACCGTGCCCCACACGATATAAACATGCTCTAATGAAAATGATGCTACTATATGTATCATTACATACATGGCTAATTTTTGCGTGAAGTCACTGCTGATTTGATAGCGTAATTGGTAGAGTGCTTGGTCTTCATACATGGGGACACGAGTTCGAATCCCACTGAGGGACAATTTTTTTTCATTCTAGTAATTCACTCAATTTGCTAGCTATACAATGACAATACTAATCTCATCTGTAAGATAGGATCACTGTGTGTGTAATGTGCAATTCTATATTCAACAATAGGAAATGCCCTAAGATTGCATGCGCAGTGTGCCCACCCAACCCATTTGTTCCACTTCAAACCCTAGAATACCACCCTCCATCTCTATCCATCAACTATATTTGCACTATTTCTCCTCTTAATAATGTGTGCACATTTTTAGGCCTAAGTCATGTAATGATGTAAAGGATTACAATGGTACGTCATGGCCAAGCCAAACAGAGAAGCACTATTCTGCAGTATACTAATTTGAAGTTTACTATTTGCAGATTACTATGCAACATTTTGTACTTTTGTACCACCATGTATAGCTCAAATATACATCAAATATGCATCAAAATAGCTGTTTTTGTGAGAATTTTAAAAAACTTTTTTGTGGGAGGTGCCCCACCCTCCTTCTGCCCCCATCCCGCACACACCCTCCCCACACCGCTACTGTTAGCCAGTCCAATTTTGGCCGCCTCAACTTTTTCAGGAAAGTTACCCCCCTGCCACAACTGTAGGTCCCTGTAGGCACAGTTTAGAGGAGAATTTTGGATAGCATTGGTTCCTTGTTTGTGTTTACCTTAGGCTAGGGAATAACAGTCATTTACCTTCACAGCTCTCAGCTAGTGTTGGCTGGCACTGTGCAAACCTATATATTATATATGTAATTGTACTGAAATGTACAGCAGATAAATGACTAATAAGCCACACTGTACTGTATATGCATATGGTAGGCTGGATGCTACAATCATAACATAATGTAGCACATACAGATAATATTATTGCATATTAGATATTACATGTTGGTTGATTCAACCTTCAGGAGGAAGCAAATGAGATGTAATAACTGTTCTACATTGCTTTCATTTTTATGTCAACTTCACTCCTCCCACAGACACGTGTGTCCCTGCCTAAACTCACATACATGCTATTTTCATTGCAATGTGTTCATTAGGTAAAAAATATCATTGTTTTCTCAAAACTAAATCCAAAATCAAGTTTGTTGCTCCTGGTAAAGGTGTTGTTAATTCACTATTCTAATTCCTATGCATATGAATGCCTTGTAGTAGATTGAAAACTCCATCTTCAGGTCTGTGACCTATGGTAATCCAGCAACATAGATAGTTGAGAAATGCAGTTTTATTTATTGGGAAATGATGGGTGTTTGCCATGTGAGCTGGTAATGTATGCTTGTATCAGAGCCATCTCAATGGCTCTGGCTTGTATCAAAGATAATGGTACTAGTGGATACTACTGGCAGATCACTGAAGCGTGTAGTATTACAGCTGGCTATAGGTACTAGCAGCTGTGTGCAGTACGTTATGTTATTATTATTATTATAGAGCTAGTGCCGTAGCCAGGTATGTAAAAACGCCTGTGGGGTTCATCCAAGCAAGAAATTTTTGTGATGTTTGATAGCCAATTCTGAGAACGATATGGGGTTAAAAAATATGATATTAATGTTATATACAGAAAAAAATCTCCTCTATTTCATCATATAGTTTTTAGTGTTGTTAGACAATTCACTTGACCGCCAGACGATTGCAAAAAGCAGAAAATATTTACGCAAAAAATTGTCAAAAATGGGAATTCAAACTTGCACAGTTAGGGACAGCAAAACAAGAAAAAGAGAAACGTTGGGTTAAAATTTCGAAACAATAACTTTAATACAGTAGCCTGAGCGAACCGTGGCAAGTTGTTTTTTGACGCCAATTTTTTTTTAGCGAATGAAACTGGAATAAAGGGATTAAAATAGGTGCAGACAAAGTATGGGATGCTAAAAATAAGTTTAAGGAGATGGCATCATCAAAACTGGCATCACAACAGCCAAAAAACTGGAAGAATTTACGTTGTGGAGATAATTCCTAATTTTTTTACCTTATGTACACAGAGAGTCTATGACAAGTTGACGACGAGAAAGATAGTAGAAGGAAATGATAATATACTGTCCCAAAAAATACACCCAATTTGTTTTTTTTAGATAGCTGTTAGATTTTATATAGCGCAGCAAGTAATAATTTATCTTATATTTTTATATTATATATGTAAATAGATACATAGTTTACGTTTATATTACAGTGGGCATAAGATAGCGTGACTCCTTGCATAATCAGGACCGTCATTGGCAGCAGGGAGGAGTAAACAATCTTTCATTCCAATATCTTTACTGATAATAGACTGTTATCATAGTGTGTAACACTGCATACTAATGCTAACTATCAAGTGTTCTCTAAAGCATTGTACAGTCCATTGTAAGGAAAATGTAGGATCTAGGCATTAGAACAGTGTGAATGTAATTATATAGCAATAAATACATTTATTTGGCCTTGAAATATTTTATTATAAACACAACTGACTTTTCTAAGAAAGTGTACATAAAATATTTCAGAAAACCAAAACCAAGAGCACCAAACTCCAAATACAAAGTTCCCAAACACTGCTGTAACTATCTAAATGATGATGTCATAAACTACATGTAGGTCATTGGTTAGCTAAGAGTCCTACTGTTTGGGTGAGGTCATCAGCTCAGGACGCACCCACTCATCAAACTCACTTTCTGTGAGAAGATTAAGTTCTAAGGCTGCATCCTTTAGAGTCAGTTTATTCTTGTGGGCGTGTTTGGCGATAGCACAGGCTTTATCATACCTGTGGAATGAATAAGTAATGTGTACTGAATAACCACACAGTGATAAAATACATACATGTAGGTAGTGGAACAAATGAGGTGGGCACACTGTGCATGCAATCTTACAGATCAGTATTGTATAGTAGTTAAGAAATTACTAAAATGAAAAAAAGTTATCCCCTGGTGAGATTCGAACTCAAGACCTCATGAATGAGAGTTAAGCACTCTAAAACTGGACTGTCAGGTCCACAGTGACTGTGTGGGGAAAACTAGCTATTAAAATGAGGGTACACGCCTGCTGACCGTATAGCCACTAAAATTTAGGTGGGTACACACCGCATACTCCTGTATAACCACACTTCAAACACTGCATGTAGGCCCAGACGTTCGTCAACAGAAATCTACTAGCAAATGTAAAGTGAAATTCAAGAGCTGAGTCATATATATTTTGATAAATGACCATCTCACAGGGCAGGCTGAGGTTTACAAGGACCATGGCATAGTTCCGTATGAATAGCTATTATACACTTACCCTATTCTACTGTTTAAACAAGTCACCAACATCAGAGATTCATTTAGAAGTGATGAGATTCTTTCCCTGTCTGCCTGTATACCTGTAAGTGAAGTACATATACCTACAATACACTAGTGAGTACATATACCCACAATACACTAGTGAGTACATATACCTACAATACACTAGTGAGTACATATACCTACAATACACTAGTGAGTACATATACCCACAATGCACTAGTGAGTACATATACCTACAATACACTAGTGAGTACATATACCCACAATACACTAGTGAGTATATATACCCACAATGCACTAGTGAGTATATATACCCACAGTACACTAGTGAGTATATATACCTACAATACACTAGTGAGTATATATACCCACAGTACACTAGTGAGTACATATACCTACAATACACTAGTGAGTACATATACCCACAATACACTAGTGAGTACATATACCCACAATGCACTAGTGAGTATATATACCCACAGTACACTAGTGAGTACATATACCCACAATGCACTAGTGAGTATATATACCCACAGTACACTAGTGAGTACATATACCTACAATACACTAGTGAGTACATATACCCACAATGCACTAGTGAGTACATATACCTACAATACACTAGTGAGTACATATACCCACAATACACTAGTGAGTATATATACCCACAATGCACTAGTGAGTATATATACCCACAGTACACTAGTGAGTATATATACCTACAATACACTAGTGAGTATATATACCCACAGTACACTAGTGAGTACATATACCTACAATACACTAGTGAGTACATATACCCACAATACACTAGTGAGTACATATACCCACAATGCACTAGTGAGTATATATACCCACAGTACACTAGTGAGTACATATACCCACAATGCACTAGTGAGTATATATACCCACAGTACACTAGTGAGTACATATACCTACAATACACTAGTGAGTACATATACCCACAATACACTAGTGAGTATATATACCTACAATACACTAGTGAGTATATATACCCACAATACACTAGTGAGTACATATACCTACAATACACTAGTGAGTATATATACCCACAGTACACTAGTGAGTACATATACCTACAATACACTAGTGAGTACATATACCCACAATACACTAGTGAGTACATATACCCACAATGCACTAGTGAGTATATATACCCACAGTACACTAGTGAGTACATATACCCACAATGCACTAGTGAGTATATATACCCACAGTACACTAGTGAGTACATATACCTACAATACACTAGTGAGTACATATACCCACAATACACTAGTGAGTATATATACCTACAATACACTAGTGAGTATATATACCCACAATACACTAGTGAGTACATATACCTACAATACACTAGTGAGTACATATACCCACAATGCACTAGTGAGTATATATACCCACAATACACTAGTGAGTACATATACCTACAATACACTAGTGAGTATATATACCCACAGTACACTAGTGAGTACATATACCTACAATACACTAGTGAGTATATATACCCACAGTACACTAGTGAGTACATATACCTACAATACACTAGTGAGTACATATACCCACAATACACTAGTGAGTATATATACCTACAATACACTAGTGAGTATATATACCCACAATACACTAGTGAGTACATATACCTACAATACACTAGTGAGTACATATACCCACAATGCACTAGTGAGTATATATACCCACAATACACTAGTGAGTACATATACCCACAATGCACTAGTGAGTACATATACCTACAATACACTAGTGAGTACATATACCCACAGTACACTAGTGAGTACATATACCTACAATACACTAGTGAGTACATATACCTACAATACACTAGTGAGTACATATACCCACAATGCACTAGTGAGTACATATACCTACAATACACTAGTGAGTACATATATGAACAATACACTAGTGAGTACATATATGAACAATACACTAGTGAGTACATATACCCACAATACACTAGTGAGTACATATATGAACAATACACTAGTGAGTACATATACCCACAATACACTAGTGAGTACATATATGAACAATACACTAGTGAGTACATATACCCACAATACACTAGTGAGTACATATACCCACAATACACTAGTGAGTACATATACCCACAATGCACTAGTGAGTATATATACCCACAATACACTAGTGAGTACATATACCCACAATACACTAGTGAGTACATATACCCACAATACACTAGTGAGTACATATACCCACAATACACTAGTGAGTACATATACGAACAATACACTAGTGAGTACATATACCCACAATACACTAGTGAGTACATATACCCACAATACACTAGTGAGTACATATACCCACAATACACTAGTGAGTACATATACCCACAATACACTAGTGAGTACACATACCCACAATACACTAGTGAGTACATATACCCACAATGCACTAGTGAGTATATATACCCACAATACACTAGTGAGTACATATACCCACAATACACTAGTGAGTACATATACGAACAATACACTAGTGAGTACATATACCCACAATACACTAGTGAGTACATATACCCACAATACACTAGTGAGTACATATACCCACAATACACTAGTGAGTACATATACCCACAATACACTAGTGAGTATACATACCCACAATACACTAGTGAGTATATATACCCACAATACACTAGTAAGTATATGTACCCACAATACACCAGTGAGTGTATATACCTAGTATACCTAGTAAGCACCTACCCACAATGCACTTGTCAGTAAAGGAGACGCAACCAGTAGACAGTAGCCTTATGCTCTGAAGTACATTAGCTATGATCATGGGTCTAAACACATTGAGCTCAAAGTGACCTTGACTGCCACCGAAGGTCACAGCAGTGTTGTTGCCCATCACTTGAACAGAGATCATCGTGAGAGATTCGCACTGCGTAGGGTTGACTTTGCCTGAACACACACACAGAATATTCATTACTATAACAAATGATGGAGTGATTACATGACTGTTATACTTGTACACATGCATATTATTATACTTTAATTATAACAAGGGAAGCACATTACATGTATTACAAACTTTAATTTCATTATCAGAATACATTAAAGGAGATTTGCTTGCATTGCTCCTCCTTGATAAAAACTTGGAATGATAGATGTAAACATATGCAAATCCTAACCTCAATAAGTCTGGGGAATGTGATGTATTTCCTACATTTTGAACTACAATATACTAGTCTGGAATCAAAGCTAGCGTAAGGATTGATCAAGGATTTATATATTTTCATCAGGTTAACTGAATATCAACTCTCAACACCCACACAACAGTTAGTAATGACACCATAATTATCCTAACATCAGTGACACAACACCAAATATTGGGAAAAAATTGGTTCGTTGTTTGGGTATGTGTCCATATGTTCCTATGAGAAAGCTCGTTAATTTTATTTACTATAAAGTAGATGCAATTCAACAATTATTTGAGACAAACGCTGTAACTACTCAGACCAGGAGTGACTCTCTCTTTGTACGTTTTTCAACAGAAATGGCACAAATCCTAGTACCCATGAGTAAATATGACGTAATGAAGTACAGTACATACTGTAACTATTCAGTATTTAGTGTAATACATTATGATATTCATCTATGAATAAACTGTGTCATACATATATGTATTATACTGTATAACTACAATATTATGTAGTACAATACATTATATGAATAGTTACACATTTAGACACCGGTATACAATATGCTTAATCTACAGCTAGTACATATGCACAGTTTACATAATGTACTGGGAGTTATCCCATCTCTGCTGAAAAGGTGTAAAGAAAAGATAACTCCCATACTGCCTGCAATATACCAGTAATATAATACATGTGCAATGTATGTATGTACATGTATTATATACATTGTACATTGTTACTGGTATATTACAGGCAGTATGAGAGTTATCTTTCATTTACATGTTTCCAGCAGAGATGAGACAACTCCTACTATCGGTTACATAATAGTAGGACGTATTGAGGTCACAAATGCCACAATTCTTTATTTTGTGGTTAACTACCACTATAATGTATAATGATTGCAGGCTCCCAACCTCACAAATGGAAACTAACAGTGACTTTGCAAGATTTCAACGCTTATCGTCCATTTTAACATTTGTGACCTCAAAACGGAGTAAGTAAACACAAGTGGACCAGACCAACAGGTGGGTACAGCAATACATACCAGACCAGACCAGACCAGACCAGACCAGACCAGACCAGACAAGACCAGACCAGACCAGACAAGACCAGACAAGACAAGACCAGTTTAGAGTGATGATTGATATACATGTAACAGAGTAGATTGAGTAGCACGTACCTGGCATTATACTACTTCCTGGCTCATTCTCAGGTAGTATGAGTTCTCCAATACCACAGCGTGGGCCTGAGGCTAGCAGTCTGATGTCATTTCCTGTACCATGGAGACAGTTTATAATTATAATGAATGTGAGAACAGCTAATGTAATCATGATGTATAATATAGCCTAATGATTATTTTCTCATCCCAGCGTTTACTACTCTATTATTTGTTAGTATACAATAAGTAATTTCCATTTCTATCCAAGTTCAAGCACCCGCTGGTAAGTGTCACCTTATGAACCTTAGAGAGTGCATGTCAGCTCTTTGCAGTAGTTTAATATAATAACATGTTTGTATGCAGATTGAGTAATATAATAACATGGAAATAAGAGATAGAACAAAGAGACGACAACTTCAAATTACAACAAGATTCTCTACTGAATGTACAATGTAATATAAATAGGGTAGAGTAAAGGTTGTGTTCCCCACTGCACATATTATCATAAGAATGGACAATGAGCTCTACTAATACTTACCTATCTTCATGAGACTGACTGCAACAGTGTTTAGAGAGCAATGGAATTCCACTAAGGCATCACTAGCTGCTAGAGACTCAAACTTGTTGGGAGAGGAAACAAACGGTAGACCTAAAATAGAACAGAGAGGAGAGCGGTTATTCTATCCCATGATGCATTGCAATAGTAGACACATCCAAATTATTTTCATTATTGTTAAAACAGTTTCTATCCCAGAATACATTGTATATGATGTATGTGCATGCCCACATCAAAGATAGTGGGAAAAAAGATAGATCACTCCGGCCACAAACTGTCTTCTCCGCCTCCTCGCCATCTACCTTAAGCCAGTAGTGATGTTCCCTTGTGCACAAGTACTATGTGTAAAACAGGCCAATTGGAGAGGCTTTTTCACCATGGCCCGTATAAATAATTTTATTGTAAGGTAAGCAACAGCTGTCCAAAGACCCACCAGATTGATAGAGGAAAAGTACATCGCAGAACGCCGGAACCGCCAAACTGAGCGTATTTGTAAGGATTGCTTATTACCATTGAGTGATTCATCTTTCCTTCCACTATGTTTGTCCATATTATCAGGGGCGGCTATAGGCACCCACGCCACCAACCTAGGCGTGTGTTTAATCAAGCATGCAATACTAGCTGTGCTCTGTAAACTATCAGTACTATGCATATCTAGGCTTCAATTCATTTTCTATTTACTAGCTCAGGCAGTACAGTCATTGTATAGTGCTGTAATAGTCATGTTATGTGTGTAGACTGTACCCATGCATGTTCATGTTCCACACTTATCTTGTATTAACTCCCTAAGACGCGTGAAATTCATGACTTCTTGAAAATAGGCTGGTGTTGAAATATTTCCTATATCCCCCTGCATATTATACATACACTTGAGGTAACTGGGATAGTAGCATATACTCACCTGTGAGTTTAGCCAACCTTGCTGCTACCTTCTCTGCGAACCCTACCCTAGTATTGAGACCAGTACCCACAGCAGTCCCTCCTGCAGCCAACTGATAGACTCTAACCAGGGCTGACTCAACTCTTGCTATGGAATTAGTCATCTGCTGCACATAACCACTGAACTCTTGACTCAGTGAAAGGGGCGTCGCATCCTACATCACAGTAAATACTATATTCATAACTGCAGAGTCCACAGGCTACAGGGTATTCTAAAAGTAAACAATCAGCTATTCAAGAAAGGAACTGTTAGGTGCAGCGGTGGGGAAATCTGGATAGCCTTAGCTCCTTGCTTGTGGTTGGGGCATGGGTTAAGGATGGCCAAGCAAAACAATAGAGAGGTTATCTGAAATTTCTCCACTTCTGCACCCAACCAAAATGCCGTAGTTTGTCACAAAGCAATTATAATGATTCTAATAACACTACCATAAGATAACTGCAAGCCCTTTCTGTGTGGACACAGGACTGCATACATTAGTCCAACTTCACATCAACATATAGAGAGAGCACTAGCATTTCTAGCATGGCTGCAGTTCTACTTAAAACCAGTTAGGCTATGTCTAACTGCCCCCCCCCCCCCCCATGTACATGTGTATATGCAGCTCCACTGAACTCCTTACAACAGTATTTGTACACAGGATTAGCAGTTATCCTTTCTTTGAACATTTAATGCAGCATAGGGAACATAACTCCGGTATAGGAGAGACCTACTGGCAGTGCAGGATGTACTTCTAATAGAGAAATATTAATATTTAGGCCTGCATATGGCGCAAAGGCTATATGTGTACATTAATATATAGAAATGTACGTGTATATAATATAGGCTACATGAGGACGAGTGTAAAATGTCCAATAGTATAACTAGAGTATAAAGTAAAAAATGAAGCACATGAAGCTACTAGACTAGTGGCTTTATATATTATAACTTCTACATGTAGGCATATCCACCAATGTATAAGCATATTATATAAGGCCTACAGTTTAAATACATTGTATCAATGTATGCAAATACATTGTATCAATGTATGCAAATACATTGTATCAATGTATGCAAATACATTGTATCAATGTATGCAAGTACATGTTGTATGGTGTGGAGGTCAATGTATATACATACAGTACACAGTAGAAGTCAATGCAGGCCACACACCTGTGTATGAGTTCTACCAATCTTTATAATTCCTTCAAACTCTGTCATCTTACTCTCCAATGAGGTCTTCATCTTCTTTAGGGCTGGTAGGAGTTGTTTATGCGTCTCCATGGCAACAGCTAGGTGCATTGCCGTAGGGAATGTATCATTTGAGCTCTACAATTACAAACATATATAACTATTTAACTTTGGATATCAATATATGAAACTGTATTAATAACACTCTTCTTGCAAAGAATTTATTGATGAGCAGCCTGTAATTTTAGTTAAGGTTAGCAGTTATCCTCTCTTCACTACTTAAATATAGCAGAGAGTAGATAATTCCACCGATACATGTACAACTATAAACTATTTACATCAGTCCTTCGAGTCTGTGGTTATCTAGTACTCAACTTACTTTTATTACTGAAGTGACCTTGTAATGACCTTGTAATGACCTTGTAATGACCTTGTAATGACCTTGTAATGTCATTGCTGTTATTGTTATTATTGTCGACTCCCAAGGCATCATGTTTGACTGCACTTAAATATGATATACCTTAGCTTAGTGCTGGGTGGTTTTTGATTTGCACTTACAATCAGACTTTTGTTGACGTTTCCGAAAAAACTAAATGATACCTAAGATGTATTTTACCCCTTGGTTTAATCCTGCTCATTTACATTAATTCAGAAAAAACAATCGATAATTTCATGCTCAATTTTCGGAGTGATCAAACTTCGCTTTCAACTACAATGTTGCCCATTTTTGTTTTGCTTAATTAATCATAATTATTAAATACTAATTATTTATAACAATATGCACGTATAAGCACTAAGAACTGAGCAAAACTACAACAAATCATCACTGGGTGACAACGACAATTGCAGATAACTCTGTATGCTAAGGACGACATCAAATTACAAAGATAGAAAGAGGCACGTTCAAGTGTACACGACACCATCAATTACCGGAAATGGGTTGGATGCGGTTTGACTTTTAAAACTGACTCACATCGAACCGCCGCATTCGGTTTTGGTTGATATTCAAAATTCCAAGGTTTTTAAACCGAAAGAAAACAACTGAATGACACCGAAACACAGTGCAGCACAACCCTAACCTATACATGACTAGAAGTATAGTTGAGTGGTAACACTGGCTATATAAAAGAAAGGGGGGGTGGCTAAAGGCCCCTACCTGGCTCATGTTCACATGATCATTAGGATGTACAGGAGCCTTAGATCCTAGAACCCCTCCAGTCATCTGGATAGCTCTGTTACTGATTACTTCATTTACATTCATGTTAGTCTGAGTTCCTGAACCAGTTTGCCATATAACCAGTGGGAAGTGCTCGTCTAGTCTCCCCTCATAAACCTGTATAAGAGTAAGGTACAGCAGGCTATAAACAAGTTCTAAGGAGGAATTTAACAAGTACATGTACATGTAACTATATAGAGCAATATAAATTTAGTCAGTGTATTTAGGAGTTTTCTGCTCCTTCACAATAATGTGTAAGGAGAAGCTAACTCTTCATAATGAGCAAGTGCAATTAGATTATACAGGCGAATTTGTTGGTTATAGCCAATACAATACACAAAATACAGACCAGACTACAATATAGTGTATATAGTGATCCGTTTTGGTGTGAACTTACTACACATGTCGTCTGTACTGCTTGGTAAGCTATTACTAGCCTTCCTATACATACATATACACAGTATGTACTGTATGTTGTACGTTACTATATTTTATATCTTAATATATTATTTTAGTTTGATTATGACTGGACCTCATCATGAAGGGCTCACAAACTACTAGACAAGAAGAATCTCTTGATACCATAAACCTCCATACAGAATCACTTTCACCATAGTTACCTATAATAACTAGTAACCTATATAGTATATACAATGTAATAAGTAGTGACCTATATAATAACTAGCGAACTATATAATAACTAGTGACCTATAATATAATAACTAGTGACCTATATCATAACTAGTGCCCTATATATGAACTAGTGACTTATATACTAACTAGTGACGCATATACTAACTAGTGACCTATATCATAACTAGTGCCCTATATATGAACTAGTGAACTATATAATAACAAACCTCTTGAGATGCAGATATAATCAGGTCAGCTATTCTTTCATCGAGACCAAACTGTTTGTTTACTTGAGCTGATGCTTTCTTCAGTAGAGCTAAGCACCTTACTACTTCTATCTACCAAAGAGAAGGATGGAGTTATATAACACCTAACAGTAGGTTGATGTATCTACAGGGAGAGCTAAACACCTCACTACTTCTATCTACCAAAGAGAGGAAGTTATATAACTACTAATTTTTAATCTGAAGAGCAAATCTATAAATGTCATTAAGCCATAGAATCAGTCATCAAACTTAGCCTAGTTCTTCAATATGGTGCAGAATAGAAAGAAGAGGGGCAATATAAACCTTACCCACTCACCGGCATTATGTCCCTTTGGTCTCCTATTCTAAAGTTGGTGAGAGACCTGGCAGTGTTGGCACCATACAGCTTACAGTTAGGCACATCAATCTCACCAAAGCTGTCCACCTCGATCCTAGTGTCTGCAGAAGCCATAGTTGTAGGGGTATAATTTGTATGAGGTATATCAGTCAAGTTGACGTCTGGTTCCTCTAAAATACAAATGTAAAAAATGTAATCATACGTTACCAAACTACAGAATTGATGATTAATAGATACATAGGATACGGCAGCACCCTCTACTTTAGAGGTATTCAGCTCAGGTCTCTGAAGATGTGCTACAAGTTCCTACCCAAAGCCAACAAGTACAACACAAGGTGTACTCAGCTTATTCCACAAGAAAAAAATGGGGAATATAGCTGTTCTTATTTTTGGAGTTTTAAGATAACTGAAAGTTGTTATTGAACAGAACCATAAGTTTTATCTGTAGGTATATAGAAACACAAACATAATAAACTGGGCAACTGAAAAGTCAATGTTGGAGAAGAGAAGAGGTCGAATTTCCAAACTGGTGAGCATCAAAAAATCTAAAAGCACAGGTGATCAAAACTATTATACCATAAAAACCCTAGCAGAGGATAGAGAAGAACAAACTGTACCTGGCTATGTTGAAACAGGTGGTCAAAACAACTCGCACTGTCAACAGTTATTCTAGAATCAGAAAGCAACACTGTTATGGCCATATTTTCAGAATGCGCAAGTTGATTAGTCTTGCTGAAAGCAAACAGCAAGCAAGTGCGCAGAACAAATATGAAAGACAGCAACAAGCAATAAAACAGAAATGAAACAGGTGAGGGGTAAGTGGAAGACTTAATTTCATTGGACTCCAACACTAGTTAACCAAATTAGGTTAATTTTGTATCTCTTTTTGCAAAATTTGTATTAATATTATGATTGCTTACAATAAATAAACAAGTTTGGGGAATGCCAATAGTTTTTCATGCAACAAGCTACCTATATCAGCTTTATCATCATTTAAGGGTGTCCTCTTGAACGGTCTTGATTTTCTCCGTGAGGATAATGCCATCCCTCTGGGTTTTGACGAGTTCACAACTGGGCGATGTGCTTTCAAGGACCTGTGGTAACATCAGTTAAGTATTGGTATACGGAGACTACCTCAAGGACAGTACTAAAAGTACTGCAGTTTCTAACTTGATTTTCCAACGAAATGTACGCCTGATAGATAAATATAATAGTCAGTACAATAAATGGTAAACCAACTTAGTAGCGTTGTGTGCAGCTAAACGACTATTTGCCGTCACTTGATATTCCTGCTCAGTTGTAGAAGCTGGATATCTTCTTTTGTCAGGTCTAGGTGACGGTGTGGCAGCTTCAGAGCCATTAGAGTGAATGGAAGGTACAGCACCTCTTTTTAAGTTCAGTCTAAAGGAATAACACCGAAGGAATTATTGCCCGTCTTAATGGATATCAAAGAAATTTTAATACCGATTAAAAGGTGAGTCAGGTCTGATAGAAAAAAGCCTTACCTTTTCTGATGTCCCGATGTGAACGCTATTAGATTTTCAAATGCATCTGCTGCAAAGTGTTTCGAACACAAACAAGCCGATTTGGTTAAGTTATAGTTATCAGTACCAGCCTTCACCCAGCTGGTCCACAGCTGATGAAGGTCGGGATGCCGACTAATGTCCGGCCACCCAAACAGGCACTTGGTTTCCCGGCAATTGGGGGCAGCACAGCTTCTTGGCATCACTATAATTAGTAACACACCACAAAATTGACAATAACTTGTCTATATATTTAGTAGTCATTTACAACGATAATGTGAGCCATAACAACACCTTTCTTGAGAAAAGCATCAATGACCTCTGAAAAGATTGAACAGGAAAATATTGCAGACAGGGAACCGTTATAGAAGAGACTTCACATGAATAGACACATTTCTGACAGCAAGGAAAAACAATAGACCAACCTGACCTTCTTTGCTATCAAGTAACAAACCTGACGATGCCAACAAATACCCAAAATATAAGCCTCGGCAACAATTAGACAAAAACCTAAAAATATGAAAAGGAACATCTAAGAGCCGAAACATAATAATAATATATTATTGGGGGGGGGGGGGGGGGTAAGATCAAGTGGTGATAGAGTTAGAACATTTTACTTTGACTGTTTATTAGCTGGTTTGAACTCAAAAGTGATTGGTGACGGAGTTACTCAAAATTAGCATCTAAAGTCATGTACTTTCTTTGAAGTGCCATAACTATCAGTTGCTCAGAGGAACTTTAAAACAAAGGAACCTGTTGATATAGAAAAATATGTAGGCTATCAGTTAGGTGTTGGTATCTGAGTGTCATAGCTCTAGTCACTCTGATCTTGCAGCAATGAAGCAAGTTATCTGCAAGGATGTGGGTTCGAATCCCGCCAATGACCTGGAGGTTTTCGTCCCGGAGGTTTTCCCTCTGTGCCAAATCCAACTATGATAATATCCAGCTTTAGGAGTCGTGGTGGCTCCTCGACTAGTCTGCTATTGGGCAGCCACGTTATAGAATTGTTTGGCGCCACAGATATTACTATTATCATTATTATTAAAATCATTGGAATATTTGTGGTCCACACCACTACCTGACCACAAATCGAAAACTAACTGCATGTATGGTAACCGCATGTGTGGTAACCGCATGTATGGTAACCGCATGTATGGTAACCGCATGTATGGTAACCGCATGTATAATTACTAAAATGTACACATGTTATCTACAGTGTAGAGTACAATTAAAAACAAGTATTCTAGTTGGATGTTCTTCAACATATAACTTGCCAAGCAATGACACAAAAAATTCAGTCTATGAAATGTAAGCATGTGTTTAGAATGTCGTTTTGAATATGTCTCATAAGAAGATCGAATTTTTGCAACATTTTAAAAACGAACGATTTTAGACGGGCATTGGTTGGTAATACATGAGCATAAAGTTGAATAAGTTTCTCCAGCACAGTAAATCCCCCACCGTGTTTTCTCTGCACGGGCTATAAATCTAAGCGTACAGCTCATATCCATCTCCCATGTCGTAATTTAGCCTATGTGGAAATTTTTCTTGTATGCCACCCATACCAAATCCTGATTTTCCATGTTTCTGGTATGATGTGGCCAGTCACAGAAACTGCACAGCTATCAAGCAGCTTAATTTTATCACAATCCTGCATCTTGGATCTCGTGGACACCGCTATTTCTACTAGCCATACTACAAAACCATGGTGAAAGTTGCAAGTTCCAGGACAAGGCATCGTATCCAGGATGATAACCTGCTCTTGTGTTTCACCCAAATCATGTCTATAGATGGGATTTTCTTCCTGGTAACTTAGTAACATTCCTCTGAAGTGATCACCACATACACTATTGACTTTGCAGCCATGAATACATCTTTCTCAATAGTCCCACCGATACCACCAACAGCTCCTTTACCATGTGAAGTGGCAAAAAACTCAAGTTGATCAGCTGTTCAAGTTTTCATATTTTTCTGTGTTCTATTTGACTTGTCTGTCTTTGATTCATTCCTGGCTTTTTCTTTGCACTAAAAACATTTATCTAGTGTTTTTGCGTTTTTTGCCTTGACGAATTATTTGCCGAGTTTCACCTTTTGGGTAAGCTTTCTCCATTTCAGCATCTGTGAGTCCCATTATGGGCACATGATGTCACATAAAAATGCTTGAGCAAGGACAGTCCATTTAAAGAAAATGATGCTGCTGTCCTATTGCTCTATTCTCAAAACCTACTGCTAGCACTCATGAACAGCAGCGAATTTTTCTACCCAGTTTCCTACGTGCTTGGGAATGGCCACTGAATTAATTTAACAAATCCAGTCATAATGATTACAATTTATTGATGTCAATGGGGGATTTTGAAGCCTATAACTCCAGTGCTTTTATCTTTAAATAGAGTAAAGTTTGACATCCGGTTTCGGCCTCTTACAAGTCCAGGACTACTCAATGAATATATTTATCATTATAGTTGAGTCACTGAGAGAATGTAAGGCTTCATTATTGTCACTAGATAAGTTTAAATGTTCCATTTCAATGTATTTGGGAGCCAGATAAGCGTTTAGTGACTTTATTACCACCGTGTGGAAACGAAGTATCTAACCTCCCCATCGCCAGCAACCTGAGCATACAATGAGATTGAAACTTTGTTGGAATTACTACGCAACCAAGGAGATATCACTACCATATGAAAATTTTTTAATGTTTCCAATAGTTTGTGCCCTGAATTTCTTGTACTACTCTGGTAACAAAGTTACATAATGAAATGCAAGAGAAGCAAATTCAGGCAAATATTTTGAGAAAACACCATTTATGAGCAGGCTACAAAACTGATAGATGCATTTAGCTAGATGAATGTACGAAGACTAGTGTGGATGAAAAATTTCTTTAATTAACATTCAATTTAGACCTGCAGCGCAGCTGTAGAAGCATGTTGTTTGGAGGTAAAAAGGAAAATATGAAATTCAAGTTGGTACATCAACTTCAACTATGCACACTTTTCCATCCAGGTAGACAGTGAGAATGTTGTGTTCTTTCCAATAATATTCGTCACAAGAAGAACATTACCATTTTAAAATTATACCTAGAAGCTAACCTTGACTTGATCTTACCCTGGGGGGTTATAAATTAGACCAATCTATCATTTAGCCAATAAAACAAAAATGAAAGTTTAATGACGGTGATTAGACTTTGTTCATATTCAAAATATAAATAACTCAATAGACAAATTGTAAATCCTGCATAAAATAGCATAAAGAATTATTGTTCAAAGTGAGTCAAAATTATTGTTAAAAATGAGAGGCACAAACGCTGAACAATGTCAATTCGTAGGTTGCTGTACAATACATACATTGTACATGGGAATACAGTATGCTAAAATATAAGCCCTGTTGTCGAGAGTGTTCGCACATTTCCAAGACTAAACTGGGAGAGCAGACTGCTGCCCCGCTAATTACCATAATTACATACGTTGAGTTAGATTACAAAAATAACATTTTCGGATTGTAAGGCAAACATGGGATCAGATGATTATGATCAGTTTGAAATCAAAGTCTAACGGGTTGACAGCAATCAGCACTACTTCTTAAATTATATGCAGAGATCAGGCAACACACAGTTCTTAGAGCTGGCCCTTGTTGCACAGTTAATGATACAAAAAGAAGCTCTGAAACTACCTCTAAATTCACTTAAACCGCTACTGTCGCACTAGTCAATATTTGCAAAATAGTATTGTTCATCCTATTTCAGTAAGATTGATGTGTTGCTTGTGTTTGGAAACCTAGCTGCTGCCAAGAAAACCCTCTCCTTCAATTTTTAGCCTACGTATGTAAGTCGGGAATTTTTGAAGCACTCAAGAGGTTAATATAAACTGTGCCACAGAGATAGCCATAGTGCCTGCAACTCATTGCGGGCATTGCCTGTAATTTTCTTGTTCATCACTGTACACAAGAACTATTTATAGAATGAAGTGACTCAATAAGATTACTTGGCTATTTCATGCTGTAGCCTACCTATATTCTCAATACTGACTGGAGTCATAATAGCCAATGTTCCAATGTGTTTATCTTGGCTGCCATGAGGTTTACAAAGACAAACAACACATCAATCTTCATGAAATAAGATGAACAATATTCTTTGCAAATATTGAATGGTGCGACAGTAGTCGTGATCTATCAGTGGAACAATTTCGCATCTGTCCCACATGGGTAAATATTTTAATGTGAGACATGGCCATTTTGAACATACCAAAAATATATCTGCTGCCAAACTAGGAGTTATTGAAAAATGAGTGCAAATGAAATTTAATTGGTCGACAACAGCAATAAGAACAGTTGACTAACCAATTTATACAAAATATAATCAGTTTAATGTAGAAATGTTAAAATTTTGTAGGTTTTTCGTTTTAAACCAGTTTCAAACTAAAAATTCCCTAGGCAAAGCAAAAACTTTGTTTCCAAACTAAAGCTAGAAACCATAAACTCATTTTGAAATTTGAATTAACATAGGGTTTGTGTGACTTAGTATACAAACTTTTACTAACATTAATTCAGGAATGTAGAAAACAAAACTACCACTGTGATCATAGCTCTGCCATGGTGGTAGCACTTTCTACTAACTTGTATTATTTGCAGCAATAATTATGAACTATATTTATTATCCATGTTATAGCCCTAAATCTCCTCTTTCTGGCAAGCCTAAATTTAATCTTATCATGAAGCATGGTTTGAGCATAGAAAGCAAAACAATTTAGTTAGGCTGCATAATGACTCACTGTCGCCTAACACTGCCTAATGGTGCTAGCAAACTATTAACAACACTAGTATTATTGTTCTATTGCGCAATTTCACCATCCGGTGAGCATTGCGTTGTGTACTACATGATGTTATTGAAACGGTTCACACTGTGCATTGGCCACCGAACCAACTAATTATAAAAAACAGGAGTTATCTCCCTTGCTCACTTGTTGACTATCAATATAATATGGATATTATGATGTTCTCGACTATAAATGCAAAGATAGTACTGATCATTTTTATTAACAATTTTTTCATACAAAGTTATCGATTTAGTTAGCAATGAAAACGTAGAGTAAAAAAAACAATATTTGGTGGAATGAATTACGTTTCATGTGTTTTCAAGAGATTATTCGTCATATAAAATGGGCTAAAACTTTGATATAAATGGTGAAGTTTACAAAAGATGATCCATAGTCTCACATTAAAAATGATACCCATATAGTCAAACAACATTGGATATTTTCAGCAAGTGTGCCTCATCATTGGTGGTGCATCAAACTAGCTATACTAGAAACGGAGCATCTTTCAAACATCCCCTAGCTTCATCTGGACACCCCAATAAAATAGGAAATAATAAAGAAGACTACACCATACAATAGTGAAACAGGCTGGTGAAACATACTAGTGGGGAAATTATTCCATAGTGTGAGGTGATTCGTATTTCTTATGTCCACAACAATGCACACCTTTTGGAAAGCTTTATTGTCTTTGTTATCTTGCTTAAAAATGAATCAGCTTATTTGTGTCAGACAAAGTTTAGTGATTCTAAAATTATATAGTTTGACATAGGCCTACTACATGATGTATGTAGTTTGTAACAATCGATTTTTTTCGATTCGATACTTCATTGCACAAAATTAACAGAAAATACACTAGTGAGGTCAATCAGACCAATAACAGTATCTCACAATTTTACTAAAATAATGTAACTTTGTAGTACAACAATAGGCAAGTGTGTTACTGTAACCCCAATCAAGCGGTGAATGAAGACAATGAGCACAACTATCACTGTTGCTATTTATTTGAATCATTTACCCTGACACCATTTACATTGCAGTAGTTCTTCGCAACAGTATTTTAGAACACTGTCAGTTGTAGTAATTGAGTTGATAATTCCAGTTTTAGAATCACAAAAAAGAATAGAATGAGTAGATTCCAGAAGCATACCCTTCAATTTGTGTGGAATATCAAATACAAATTGTATGTTTGGGGCATTTATATAATTATAGACTTATATTAGTAATATATCTTAGTACATGTGTTTTATAGCTATCCACTTATAGCCAACAAAACTACTAGGAAAAAGGTTGTGCTTCAGAGATTCGAACCCATGGCCACGCGATTGTAAAGCGAGCGCTCTGCCAACATGCTCTGGTGATAACTTGGGATTCCGAAGACCAAGTATATATTTAACAAGAATCGAAAATCGAGAGTAATGAATCGATATCGAAAATGCTGCAAATTAATCGTATCGAGAATCGTTAACGATTCATCGTTGCAGGCCTAGTTATATTATCATGTTGCTATGATCTTAGACTACAAAACCAACCGGGCATTTCCTATTTAGAGTAATTGAGCAATATAATATGTAGTACATGGTCTGCTATTTTATTCAAACTGGTACTTTGTAAAGTAAATGCTGAAAAATTGCTTATAAACTTGACATAATATGATCATAAACAGCATGTAGGCCTAGTATGTAGATATGCTGTTTCATCCATGTTTTTTCCAAATTCAAATTGCAATTTTCTCACAACTGCCTTTGATGGGGTCCTGAAACATGGGCTCAGTATTCTGTCATAGATCTCAGACCAAAAGTGCATTTTATATAGTTTTTCTATCTCATAGCACTAGCAAGTGAAAATGTCAAACAATGTCTTTCAGTTTGGTTTTATCACATAGTGACATAAAAAAAAACTTGGGTCGAGTCTGAATATTAAAGAGGTAGAAGTTCCAAAATTAACCAAAACCAATCAAAAAGCTGATTAGCTTGTCGGATAGTATTTAGCTAGAGCTCTTCGAAAAGGTCTGCCAGTGCAAGAGCAGATGATGTTATCTGCTACACATTGATCTCAAATAAAGGCAGTTTATGCCATCTGAGTAACCCCGTTAACCTTGTTGTAAAGCACATGGAAGGGTCTTTGATCGAACAACTTTTCTACTAGCCAAGAGTTTATATTCCTTCTACACTTTTGATAACATGATACTTGGCCATATATATTCCCTTGTCTTTTCTATATCAATCATCAAGGAAGTGCAATTAGCAAGGAAACTTCTAATTTATTTGGGGTATACTACAATGAGAAGATCACTACATTACTTCATATTTTCTAAAAACTCCCAAGAGTGAAGTGGGAAGCCTATTTCCCGGTATTTTCCCAACTTGTGGTAAAACAATATTAGCGCCGAAAGAGAAATAACTAAATTTAGCATAAATGGTTTCCAATTATATTTCTCCTCTCTTACAAGAGAGGACAATGCAGGATGACTATCCAGCCTTTGGGGCTACTTTAACTTTAACATTGGCTTAGCTAGATTGACAAAATTTTGATTTTGAAATTCTCTTTGGTATAGCCTATCTAAAGTTTAGTTTTGTTTACTTATGCCTCTTTTTCACTACGAGATTTAGAAAATGAAAGAATGCCAAATTAGAGCTTTTCATTTCAGTCCCCATCTAATTATATCTATGTTAAAAAATTATTAGGATTTACATTTTTTAAAATAGGGATTAATTCTTACCTCAATGAATTTAGGACACTCTAAAGTCACCCTGAGTGGTTCTACAGGTTTCCACTATTTTACTGTTTTCGGGTTTCAGATTGGGATTGTGGAGGTGCTTTCCTTAGAACTCAACGATTCTTGGTAGAAAACTGCTGTAATAGATACGTGTCTGTGATGCTGCATATATTCATTGACGTAGGTTCTCCTCCTTTCGAAGCTCTTGTTAGTATAGGCGTTTCACAATTGCTACTTATGATAAATCATCATATGCAGAGGACAGAGCTTGATGTTTCTTTTTTGCGGAAGAAACCTCATTAATAAAGAGTAGAGTCTATGATTTTTTAGTTTTAATTGACTAGTTAATTACATGGCAAGTAATTATCATTAATAATTAAATAAAATATAATATATATATTATAGTATACATTTGTAAGTAGCCTATAGCTTACCATATAATATAGTACTTACTATAAATATAATGCCTTGTAGGCCTATATAAAACAATAATTAAATATAAATATAATTTAATAAAAGTTGTAATTTATAATTATATTATTAATTATAAATAATTCTTACCTCAATTCTTACCTCAATGAATTTAGGACATTCTAACTCTACCAAAATGGTACAAAAATAGAGGGCCTCCTATGTTTAAGATAAGGGGAAAAGACAGTGGTTTTGCAGTTTGCCAGCATTTTGCCGCTTTCAATTTTTAGATTAGGATTGTGGAGGCGCTATCCTTAGATCTCGTATGGTTCTTGGTAGAAAACTGTCATGATAGATATGTGATGCAGCATAGATTGAGGTGGGTTCTCCTCTTTGCACAGCTCTTGTTAGTACAGGGAGTTGACATTTGTTGCTTATGATATCACCGTATGCAGAGGATAGGGCTTCATGTCTGTCTTCTTGTGAGAGAATTCTCATTAAAAGAGAGTCTGTGATTCTTTCTCCTGTCTTTCAATATTTGTAGTCCAAGATCAGTACGTCCCTTTGAGATGCCATGCCGTCCTTTGATGTTTTTTACAAATCTAGTGGCTTTGTTGTGTACATGCTCCACTTCATTGCTTGTACCAGCTTCTGCTGGGTCCCACAGGACATCAGCATACTCAAGAATGGGACGGCAGAGGCTTGTGTATGCTAGTAGTTTTGCGTGTTCGGGAGCATCGTAAAGTGTACACTTAATACATCCCAATGTCTTATTCGCAGTGTTGACTTTATTGGATATATGCTTGTTGAACTTCAGGTTTGACTGTATTACTACCCCAAGATATTTTGTCTCATCTACACATGTTATAACTAAAATTGGGGGTTTTGGTATTGTCAGTTATAACATTTAATTGGAGCCAAAGTACTTAGGACTCACCAGCTGTACGTAGTATGTAGTAGTAGTACGCTGTCTGTAGGTCCTTTTGTCAGCACCTTGATCTCCAATGTAGTAAGCTGTGTGGCGTAGGTTCTGGTTCTGTGGTCTAGGATGTGGCGGTGTCGACTCTATTCCAAGGTCTACAACGAGATAGTTGTTCCGCATATATCCTTACTCCTTAGTACGCATTGATATGAGTTACTGGGTAGCCTACGATCCACCTACACTCCACAAGCTCCACACTATTGTAGTTTAGTTTAGTTTTTAGTGTTTTTGTCTTAGTGTTTTATTGGTTTTTATTTGGTTTTCTATTTTGTAGTTTTTCTTCCATTTTCGTGTTTTCTACTAGCTTATACATTTGTATAATATATATGTGTAACGTCTATGTAGTCGTCCACTCTTGTCACTGTGTGACTTATCTACAGGTATGTCGACAGTCTATACTGCTGTCTCTCCATGCCTCATTTTCACAGTCTACTCTAGGTATCTGTCTATCTATCTCTCTACTGAGACTACTCTACTGTGTAGGTACTCCTCTCCTATATATACCTGTCCTATCTACAGTCAGCCAATCAGTTTTAGTGAGGAGTTACATTCTCTCAAGTGCGCAAGAGTGGACAACTCTTAAATATACTAATTGTCACTATTTATATGCAACACACAGACTAATAGTTATAGTAATTTAATAATAAAATATAAATATAATGATAACCAATTATTATAATATATAATTATAAATAATTACATTATATTTAATATTAATATTCATTTAATATAAATATTATTCTTATATTTTATATGATTATTTTATAATTTAAATTTAACAATTTTTAAATTTATTATTTATATTATATTTAATATTAAAATTAAAAATACAGCTTTAGCTTTACTCCATACATTTTAAGTTTGAACGTTCGTTTTAATTTTATGTCATTTATATTGAACTTCAAACTTAATAGAGTATTGTTCACTGATATAGCGTAACCAGTTGATCATAATTCACAACCATCACAGTTAGAACTGTAACTTCTTCCAATTTTTCGTTTCTGCACATAGCGACCGGATTTCACATAGGTGAAAAAGCGTCCCATCTGCAGGTAAGTCGAAACAGTTGCCGAGACATCAAATTACCAACCTGTATCACTGCGGCAACGACTCACGCGCTCACGTGATTATTTTCAAAACGGCTGCTTTACAAAAAGATGCGTACCATGTATCTAGGAAGGAGTACTCCAAAGATCTTCAGGTGCTTGAACCTACCACTCCAAGTCCAAATCTGAAATAATAATCATATACTAGACAATCAATAGGTAATCATAGTGTTACTCACTATCTTGTGAATGCTCTGCTGATGGTTAATGAATACAATTGAATATAATAATAATTATAATAATAATTAATAATTATAATATTATATAATAAATATTAATATATAATTAATATTATTATTAATTATACATGTAAATATTAATATAAATATTTTATCATATTATTAATATTTTTATTTATATTAATAATTATTCTCTAATAATTATAATTAAGCGAATGTAGGCGGTGTCAGTCACTTCTGATCTTGGATCAAGGCCTTCTCTTGGATAACATTGCTGTCTAATCAGGCAATAGTTCAGCTGGAAATACATTTCTCCAACTACATTCACATTGTATATTATATTATAATAATATTGTTGCACGTAAATAGTGACAATTAGTATACTTAAGAGTTGTCCACTCTTGCGCACTTGAGAGAATATAACTCCTCACTAAAATTGATTGGCTTACTGTAGATAGGACAGGTATATATAGGAGAGGAGTACCTACACTAAGTAGTAGTCTCAGTAGAGAGATAGATAGACAGATACCTAGAGTAGACTGTGAAAATGAGGCATGGAGAGACAGCAGTATAGACTGTCGACATACCTGTAGATAAGTCACGCAGTAACAAGAGTGGGCGATGACATAGACGTTATTAATAGACATATTATTATACAAATGTATAAACTAGTGGAAAACACGAAAATGAAAGAAAAACTACAAAATAGAAAAACAAATGAAAACTATTAAAACACTAAAACAAAAACACTAAAAACTAAACTACAACAGTGTGAAGTGGAGGTGGATCGTATGCTACCCAGTAACTCATATCCATGCGTACTAAGGAGCAAGGATATATGCGGAACAACTATCTCGTTGTAGACCTCAAAATGGAGTTGACACCGTCACATCCTAGAACACAGAGCCAAAACCTACGCCACACAGCTTACTACATTGGAGATCAAGGTGCTGACAAAAGGACCTACAGACAGCGTACTACTACTATTTATACTATGTACAGCTGGTGAGTCCCTAAGTACTTTGGCTCCAATTAAATGTTATAACTGACAATACCAATAAACCCCCCAATTTTAGTTATAACAATATAATTAATAATATATTAATAACTGCTTATTATATTTATATTATGTAATAATTTAATAAGTATTTTATTGACTGTGGTGTTTTGAACACTATTGCTTTAGCAATATGAACTTACCTTTTTCATTTAAGTGTGAAAAGGTACTATCTGAAACACATTGTTGATTTCTTCTTCAACATAAATCAATACCAAATCTTTCCATGTCTTGCTACTGCCTCTCAGTGACTAGTCTAAAGGTGGAGAATGTAATACTAGGTATCTTTGCGACAGTGCGTCGATGGGGCAGCAAAAATAAAGATATACTGTGTTTTTAGAAGAGGGTCACAAAAAAAATTTATTTGCATGTTAGCGAGCAGCGTCAGTAGAAACCATTACCAACAGTTGTGACCCATAATTTTCAATTCCTGTGAGACCTGCAATGATTGGCTCAGATTTGCTCACTCTGACATGTTCCTCGCTGTCACTGGTTAGCAGCTTGAGAAGATCACACCAAAAAAGTGGAAGATGGAGATAAAGAGTTGCTAAAGGCACTACATGTAGTTGTAGTTGTTCTGTCTTTTTATTATCTAATTAAATCCACTTGCAGAAATACATGGTTTTAGTTCATGCAGTAAACTGTTGAATATGTTCAACGCTGATATTATTAACAAAAATGTTATCACAGATGAAATCGCATTTACCATCAGCTGATGCATAGTTGTCAATTTTTAAATAGTCGGGATTGCATAATAACACAGCAGAATCAAATTTTGAAATAATTCAGGACTCAACAATTAGCTTCGCAACTCTACGCCACCATTTTTCAACCGTATGTTGGCGTTTTTTTCCCCATAATTCTAGCCTAAAGCAGCTGCTGGTTGGAAGTGGCTCTGTTAGCAAATTCATGTGTCCAGGATGGGTTTTCATTAGGCCCATAACCACAAGTTTTAAGTAATAAATAACAAATAAAAACGCCTAGCGCACAATTTGTATAATATTACACTGAAGGGTAAAAAGTTGTCCACTCTAAAGTTATTTCTATTTTATTATACAACCAGAAAGTAAAACAAGACAACTCATCGTACTCAATTTTTACTGAAAGCATGCCTCACTCGTAAGTGGGATAATTGTAGTAGTTAGTCAATCCCACGTAAAACAACTTCCCAGGCACATGTTGATTCTGTGCCAGTCATTTTTTAAGTGACTCAGTCAGCACACTTCGGCCGTCATGGTATGAGCCAGGTGATCCAATGCTATAATGAACCGATCACTTCCTCCTGTAAGTTTACGGTCAGCATGACATTCACTAAATACCTTTCTTCCTGTTGTAGTAAACTGGCAGACAAGTGGTGAAAAATTGCAAGCAGGTAGAGGTGCAACGTTTTTGATGCACAATAACTGCAAGTTAATTACTACTACATGTATAATATCCAAATACGCAATAGTGTGGCTGCATGCTATGCGGTTTGAATCCTTTGGTTGATACTAATATTGAGTATATGACATAAGGTAGGTTATTGCATATTAACTGAAATAACCTAAGCCTAAGCAAACAATAACCAACAAAACCTAGTTTGAACAACATACTGACACCAAAATAGTAATATCAAATATCAAATTTAATGAAACGATTCACCAAGCAAGTCAACAACCAATCAATCATTTTAATTGGATAAAATGATTGTAATTATAATACTGGAATCATTTTACACCGAATTGTATTTTTAGTTGTATAAGAAAGCAACTCTCTACACACATCTCTTTATAATACGTTAAAATGAATATCCTCTCCTGGATTTGCTAACAAATCATGTAAAATCACTTCTTGGCAGTCTAAAAACCGCCAACACCTTTATCTTTCTTGGAAATGGCTAACTATGCTTGCTCCTCAGACAGCTTCCTATTCCTCAAATCGTCACTGATTTTGTCTGAAGAGATATTACCTATTACCAATAGGGTCTCAAGTTGTGAATTAACCTACTTAGTTATCTGCGTTGCGTAGAACTAATACTAATGAAGTCCGTTCACTAACTTATATACATATTTTTCCCTTCTCTATACTGTGATCCCATTTTACCTGTCCAGATGCCTGACATTCATTTTTCAAATGGTTTATATTTTCCTTACAGATATACAAGTTTATAATCTTGACGAGAATATTGGTGTATTAGCAACGGCAACAAATTACTGTTTGTCTATAGAGACGATTCTCTGTTGTCCTTGAACCACTGAGGTATCCCTTCCGGTGTGCATATCATTTTGCATTTCTGTAATATCAACCAAGCTCCGGTCGGCCATATCAGTGTCATTGCCTTCTTGCATGGTACACTGGAAGAAGTTTCTATGTAACAGCCAGAAGCTCTGTACATAATGGAAACAAGAACTTGGTCTGCAGACTAGGGAGCAGTCAGTGATGATGGAATGCTGTGTTGTGTTGTTTTTTTCTTGCCGGGTTTTAGCAGACTGCTGCAGATCCATGTCTGCATATAAATATGGTAATGGAAAGACTGTTTTGGTCGCTGTGTAAACAGATGATATAAATAATATTGCCCTGTCAAAATTTCCTTTGTCAGCCGGTGATTTCCCTGCGTGTAATTCTCACAGGGGAAAGCAGTAAAAGGATTAACGGCATGTTGTTACCATGAGGTTCTTATGTCCCAGCCTTTTATAATAGAGACCTTATTTTTATTTTTTCTCCCAATTCTAGATCAGCATCATCAAAAACAAATACATTGTGAATAGCTGAAGCAAAAAGGAGATTGGAACTTTTGAAGAATATTATTGCTGCTGCTCACCGGTATTTTAATATTTACCTTCATCTATTTCTGCACGAGTTTTCTGAGACATGTTTGTAACAGTAGAAAGGAACATAACAAATGAGACCGTGCTGGAAAAAGTGCATACTGTTCTAGCATCATCAACTCGTAAAAAAGCATTTGCCTAGTCTTGCAACTAGTGCAAATTACATGCTATCGTGAGGTTGTTGACCAAAATATGCTCACCTCACCTGAAGTTTTTTGTAATTGGGAACTCTGATTAATGAGGTCGAGATCTCATTTGGAGGTGATTGTTGTTATTAACAAAGTAATTCAACTTGCAAGAATTTGTCCACAATTCCTAATTTCCTGTTGCTACATCGAAGCTTTTAACTAATTCAGCTGGTGTCACAGTCTTTAACAATAGTTTAACTCTGATGGATAAGACGAAGATGTCTTTTAACAGTTATTTTTATTGATATGATAATAATTATCTTGTTTCGTTTCTTTTCTACAGCGTTCTTAGTGCTCTTTTTCCGCAAGATTACCTAAATGTGTTTTTTCTAGCGTCATTTTTTGCTGTTAACAAATAGATTCTGCTAACCACAACCCAATTCTGAGACATGTCTGTACGATAAACCTCCATTAATTAGTTGCATGTCTTTTTTCATGTTGATTTAACTTCATGTAACTTTATTGTTAGCTACTTACTTGTTTCAAAAGGCATGTTGGCCTGCACCTTCGATTCTCGCTGCTCGTGGCGTGAGATTTAGTGGTGCATCTTCCTCTTCCAGCGCTCGATCACATCATATTGTTTTCGCCTTTCTACACATAGCACAAAACAGAGTGTTTGATTTTGTTCTTGTCATCTCTCGCTGAATGTACTTGATATGTTGATGTTGGTGTAGGTGAATTTTTTAGTAGTGAATAGTGTAGTACATGACACATGATATTCTTTCATTCCCTTTTTTCGAGATTAGTCCTAGTACCAAAATCAATGTAACTATTTACTTAATAGTACTGTTCAAAATTTATACGTACATGTATGTAATGTCTAGGTATTTCTATCACAAGTTATTGCAATTATAATAGTGTAACTGATGATAGCCGCTAGGAGAGGGAGTTGAGCTGTTCCTCTCTCTCTGTCTTGTGATGATAGCATTTCTTCTCCGCTGGCTGGTCCCTAAGGCGAGGCGGCACACGCAGACTAGGCGGCACACACAGACTAAGCAGAATACACAGACTAGGCAGCACACAGACCATGCGGCACATACAGACTAGGTGGCACACAAGTCCGCCGAACAGTCACAGCATTCTTATTTTTTGGTACCCCTTTTTATGCTTTGCTGGTGAGCGTTGAACAGCGTGTGAAAAAGACTCTGCCACAGAAACTTCTCTGAGAGCATACAGCGGTTGATGCCTAATGGAACTTTTTTACTATGCATGTTAAAATTTATAATTATTTACTTTCCAACGTTGCAATGGGAAACTATCGCTATGATCTAAAAAACGATCCGAGTAGCTAAATACCTAACATCTTATGGTATAGACATGCCATCCCTCGATTACAAGGCATTAACTACTAATTATGCACGCGCTGGACACACACGCTTTAGACTATAGGACTAGGTATTATCTGTTGCTAACTTATTATTAGCAATCCCTAATGGTATTGAACACTTATTTCCAATGCTAGTGCATGAATAGTTGAAACGTTTTATGGATATGCGGAATAACTAAAAACTTGTGCTTTTCCCATTCTTGCCTGTCAAATCTTAATTACATGCAGCTCTGTGACTAGCTCACACACTTCCACCCACTGACTGACTGCGACGCTCATAAATGTAATACGAGTATACCTAAAATGTGTGCGCATTCGGTTATGTCAATTATTTTAACTCACCTTCAATTGTCTTTGTCTGATTCGTCAGGTTGAGAGTTGACGGATCAAATGCTCTGCAGCACGCCATTCCTATCGTTAAGCTGTTGACCTGGACTTGATCTACAGGTGCTTCTGTCTTACAATAGGTCTGAGCTATGGATGGCATAGTTGTGACATTGTGCCACAACTCAAACAGCTGCCTCTTCATCTACAATGTCGAGACAGAACTGTTGCAGCAATAAAATGAGGTAATGATCTTTTGATCTTCCCAGAGGATGTTCCTAGTGATTTTTTCAGCCAATAAGGTGTTTCTTTTAACCCAGTAAAGGCCTCCAAATGACTACTGCACTCATAGATGAAAAATACTATTGAACTAATAAAAGCTTTAAAAATAATTTTATGTATAATAGAACAATTTTAGTAAATAAGTTCAACAAACATGAATGGTTGATAATAATAATAACATGTGAGCCACACAGTTAACAATAGACATGTAAGGACAATGCATTGAACTGTGGGCATGTGGAGTTAGTTAAGTATAGTAGTCTATTGGGGAATGGACATGACTGGCATGCTGAAACTAACAGTGTTCTACCTCTCCATTTAATTGTAATATACTCAAGTTATACACCATATAAAGGCAGATTTTCCCCAATTAGTCGCATACTTTTAACTAAGTCAACTCTGAAATTGACATTTTTACTAAAATTCACGAATTCAAGATTGCATCTAGTGGTTTTTTCATTTGAAAGAGAATAAGTTGCAACTTTGCGGTTATTGAAAACTTTGTGAGATGATGCGTCAGCTTTGTGTAGTGCTTAACTCTGCTAATATACAACATTTGTTTCAACAGAAACATTCAAGTTCAGCTTCAATTTGACTCTGTAGTGCGATAAACCCAACTTCAATCTAGATTCACAAAGAGCTCATTTGCAGTCGTAGAAATTTGACTGCCCATCAAGAGGCTAAGGAATTCGGACAATACCAAGATAGGCCGTTTGGTAGTTGCTATTATAGATTGCTTAATACAACAGTCAAGTTAGATCTTTTAGTTTCATTTCAAAAACTTCGCCATAGATAATATTTAAACTCACCTCCAATCCTCTTTGCCTTAGTAGTCAGTTCTAGAGGCAAAGACTCACAGTGTTTGGCGTGACAGTCATTGTACTGTTGGTATGGAGTGAATCTTTCGTTGTTCGATATACAGCTTTTAACCTTGGAAGGTGATTTTCTTTCACAGTGTATTCGAGTTATGGCTAGCATAGTTGTGATATTCTGCCACAACTCAAACAACTGCCTCTTCATCGACAATGCCGAGACAAACCTATTATATATAACAATATGGACTTCCCAGAGGATGTTCCTAGTGAGCTTTTTAGCCAATAAGATGTTTCCTTTAGCCCAGTAAAGGCTTCCAAAAGACTACTGCACTCATGGATGAAAAATACTAATGAACTAACAAAAGGTTTAAAAATATGTAGGATTGTTTGTGGTATTTACCTCTTCTAGTGTCTTTACACTTTCCATTCTTTCTCTGAGATGTCAGATTGAGAGGTAATGAATCAGTGTCTCTGGCCAGACAATCATTCTTCATAAAAAGCAAACAAATTTAAACATTAACTATTTACTGCATGTAATTACATGATTGTATATCTTTTCCTCACAGTTAAAAGTTTTCCTCTGGTAATGTATTGAATCTATTTACCTACCCACGATACGTCCAGTTTTTACCCCATCACAGTCTTTTTTTTTAAAAGTTTATTGAAACTTCATTTTTCTACCTGTCATTAGGGTAACTCCATAAGGTCTTTTTGGTGACCTCCCCCACTAATAGTGATGGTACATTGTGCATACTTGAATGAGAAATAAAACTGAAGCACGCAGTGAAAGCATCTACATGTATGTAACAACGATTGCCTTTCTAAGAATAGTACAGTATGCTTAGTAATAATTTAGATGTACAAAAGGTTATGTTTAGTTTCCAACCTTTTTTCTCACTTTTCAACAAGCTGCTTCCGGAACCACAGGGTTCAAATTAGAAAAAAGATTGCCAAATTCCCACCAATTCAAGGGTCCTCTTTTCATCTGCAACTCTTTTGAAATAGTCAGTTGGGTCAGCAGGCAAATTTGATCAGTCCCAATGGAATAGCCTTAGTCATTAGTCCAACCAATCACAATTAAAGTACTACTGAAATCATGCTTTTTCATGTAGCAATTATGTTATATAGGTTATTATTTTTCCATATACATGTATACCACAAAAATTCATATAATATAATCAGTTTATCTGTTTTCTGCAAATGGAAAACACTGCAATCTCTCACTCTGCCATATTGAATTACAAGAATGTAAACTTTGTTTACCCTGTAACTGTGGAAACAAAATGGAAGTTGTTACATAACAAAGCCTAGCCAATTAAATTAGTGTGGTTAATTTAGCTGAAATTCCAGCATAGGTAGTGGGTGGGAATTAATGCCAGCAGTGCCCAATATCCTCATCTAATCCGCTATTCCAAGTCTAAGCTTCAAACAGAAACTTGGATCTAGTTAATCACTGTCTTTGGTAAAATTTTGCTTGTTACAACAGAGTAACTCAGTTCTGCCATGTGTTCTTGTTTTATGTGCATTTTTACTTACACATAGCATGCGGCCCCACACTTACACCGCTTTCAATTCGCTTGAATAACTGTTGCATCACTTCCCATCTCTCCAATGAAATATTTATTTGTATTAGAGTGCAGTACATTTTAATATACAGTAATACAACGCATGCACAGTGTAGCACATGTACATACTGATACTGTGTTAGACCATAATGCAGTATAATGTTATTATATACGTGTAGTTCTACTGTAATATGTATATACATGTACTGTGTTTATAATCAATGTACATATGTAACATATTGTAGTCTGTCTAGTATATGCTACAAAATGTATATACTATATAATATTTACTCAATATTTTCATGCAGGTACTACTGTATATCTGTACCTACATATACATGAATTGTATTAAAGGGGAAAATCACAAATTTTGAAGTGGTTCTAGAGCGATAGATCAAATTCTGGCGGTTTCTGACGTCATTTTGGTAACTTTCAAAATCCGCGGTTTTAGCCAAAAATGGGATTTTCTGATTGGTCATGGGCGCATCCCTATTAGTAGTCTCAGATCTGCAGATCTAAACCGATATGCGAGGTGATTACTATATGCCTCGTTAAAACCACTATATTGCTATAACCGTGCTGTTTCCGGTAAGTTCATATTTTGGCTCATCGTCTTCTGATTAGTGATCTGCTTGCGCTCTCTCATGACTCGTGGTTTTTTTTAGTAATTTCATAAGGTTTTTTATCACTTATTTTTTATACTGACTATAGCTCGCAAGAAAGTCTACATTGCATATTCATTTACTGGTAAGGCATAAAACAATTACTCATATTATTATAAATAAATGGTAGGACGCCTTGTTCTAATCAGGGAGTGAGAAGATTATTCTCCTACTCCTTCAGTCCTTGTTTGTTGTTCTATTTTGTGAATAATTCTATTTCTATTACAACAATTATTATTTTATAACTGTTGTTGTTTGGGATGCCATTTTATTTTCCACGGACATTGACTGGCAGTCACTACTCGAGCAGTCTGTTTGAATTCCACTTGTTTGTGGATTGCTGTTAATAATAATTGTAACATAAACATGTCATATGAGTGATTACTTTGATACCATACCATAGATAATACCACATAAACATTACATAATGATTATAATTATAATTATATTACGATGTAGAATTATATCAGATTTTATGTAATTAAAATAATAGGCCTAATTGTTAATATTACTATGAATAGGCTAATTACAATATAAATAACAGTAATGATATGATTATAATAAGAATTGATTGTAAATCATATATTAAAAATATTATTTATGTATATATCTATAACCAAGGAGTGAGTTACTCCTTGGTACAGAATAAGCATAACAATCGATTATAAGAACGTTCCAGTTGTTGGCGAGCTTTTTTCTCGGCGTACTGATCGTGATACCACTGACCATCAACATCAGGGTGATGAGCAGCTCCCAGTTCCTCCTGAACAACCACCTTGCAGGTGTGGCAACTGCATCCCTATGCCAAGTGAAGTTGAACAGAAATGCTGCATGGACGAGCACCTTAATAAAACCTATTTGGAAGGATATGACAAAACTGATTGCATTTTGAAATGTGAAGAAATACAGTCCATGATCGGCAAAGTGAGTGTGCGGACCAGTTGGATGTCACAGAGAAGATACTTTGGTTGTTAAAGGACCCCTCTCACCGTTTTTGTTTACACTTTGAGACACCCACGTGCTCGCTAGAGCAAACATCATGATTGGTTACTTGCACTGTATTATAATTGGCTAACTAAATCGCATGTGCATATACACGTGTGGGAAAGTCCATCGGGTGATCGATGGGGATCAGTTGACTGTGGACAGAATAGAATATAGTATTTTGCTTTTGCCAAAATGAAATTATTGTTGCAAGATGAAAATGCTATCGAGAGATGATACGATACAAGGTATATGGCAAGCATAGCAAAAATTGCAATCAAATCATTGAAAGTAACTTTGTTTTCTTTTTGATTTTAATTTAATTTTTAATTTTAATGTACTATCTATGATCTATCTATGTCACAGTGTAATTAATATTTAAAAATATCTATACATGTGAATATAGCAATGATAATTATTGTTATTTACCCCTTGCTCACATTGATACATAAGAAGTTTGTTAAAATAATATGCTACTTACTTATGACTAATTATATTAGGTACACCGTTCATATATCATATTGATATTACATGTACTTTACTATTTTAAACTCTACTAAAATGGATAAAATGCAAATTGGAAATAAAATATTGGGATTATAATATTAACTTTATTAACTAGGATTGTTGCTGTCTACATATATGTAGGCCTATATGCAGTACCTGATCAAAAATTTAATTTATTGAATTTCAAAATAATTGCATCATTTGATTGCAGCCGTAAGTAAAATAAACTTTTGATGACACTATATTCAACTCATTTTCTTTCTCTATTGTAATAATAATACTATGATGACTAAAATGTGTGTAATGAATGCTTCTTTTTAGTAGTTTGTCAAGACAATGGCCCAGGAATGTGAAGTCCCATCAATCGCAACCTCTTAAAGCCATACTTGAGTGACGAGTATTGTACCTTGGAAACTAAGTTGACTCATTTTACATAGGTATACATAAGGTAAGTGCATCATACACTTTCAAGATTCAGCAAAGTTTTCACTGTAAACACTGCTGCATGTACATATTACTTTCCTGTACTGTGGTTTTTGGAATGTAGCCTAGCAAAATCAGCGTCGGTTTGATTTGTATTCATCATTTTCAATCTAGTACCTAGCAGTTATATTCTGTTGCTTAGTGTGGGCTGATTTTAAGTACCATCTGTTGACGTTAATATACTTTTAGGTGATCCAATAGTATGATCACATGTTCACATAATGTTGTAGAAACATCGACCAAGCAACATGCTTGAACTGAAGTACTTACCAACAATTTGAGCAGCTAAATAAATCGTGAGGTTTGTAAAGTATTGACTGGTACCTTCAAATATTAATATTCTGACACAATTGGAATTTTTTTCATTTATATATGTATTAGTAGTTGGCCTGATACTTCATGTATGGTCTTTCAGTAAATAGAATTTCTATGAGTACAGTACGTGTTGTATTTGATGTCTTTGATAGCCAATTCTAGTTTGATTTTGTCTATATTGTGCAGTTACCTTAATGATCTTTTCTATTTATTGATTTGATTGTTACTGCCACGTTTCAAGTGATCGTAATCCACAAGCTTTAATGTTAACAAGAACTAATATTATGCACTCATGGTTATTTGCAATTAGCCGAGTAGAGTTAGCTTGTTCCAAGATGTCATTATTTTGAATTCCAAGATTGCTCATTTATTTTATGTTAAACATTTTTATGTGTTTGCAGTCATAGTCAATTGAAAATACACGCGGCTCAAAATTTATACTTTATAAACTATTGTATTCGATTTGACATGTATTTTGTGCTATTTTTCTTATCTTTCCCAGTCTTTAGGGAGGGTTTATTTTACTAGATGAAACCGCAATTTTCCATTTGTAAATACATGTAAGTGCTGTTGTTATGAACATTAATTTACTGATTATCTACCAATACAAACTCTAGAAAAATTTTATTGCCCTCTGCGTTTTATGACACTGAGCTATGATTGCAAGATTGATTTAGGCCTGTTAGTATACTTTTGGCAAAGTGCTGGAGACTAAAATCAATAGCCATGGAATCATGTGTACATGTATAAATCCACCTGACTATGATGCATGCACATTTCAACAAAAATGTTTGAAATGATTTGGTCTGTCGTACTCTCTGAAAATGTAATCGTCATTCTTAGTTATTAAATATGAGAACATCAAATGACTATTCAACTTCAATATCTTGAAACATTTATTGTTGATTTACCTTATCTGTTTATAACAAAATACAACAATGAAAACAGCGGAAACCAGGGTAAAATGCATGTGTAAAGTATTGAACATGAACAGTGTATGTATAATATACATTGTGGGCAAAAGTCATAATGAGATGCACAGTCCTTGTAGGGCGCCAGCAGAAGTTTGTTTTCAATCGTAATCGTTCACCTTGAATGCTGAGGCACTATAACGCTTCACCTTTTATATAGTTACTTGATGAGGAAACCTCTTAGAGTACGGGTGAAATGTACATTTAGAACACTTCTTTTGCAATCCAATATGTATTATCTGCAATTCAAAATGTAGAGCATTTTATTAAGAAAAATGGTTGTGACCCTCACCAAAATTATATTGCTATTCCGAAGAAAAAACATCAATGGTTGGGTTCAACTCCCACAACAGAATTTTCCACCCTGTTGAATAGCTGATGCCAGAGTACTAGTACTGATAACCAAGTTGATGTACATAACATATTACTGCTACAACACTTACCTATGCTTTTTCCAACACTGAAGATAAAGATGATATAGTGCAAGCTGTAGAATAGTTTGAATTTCCACGCCAGTGTCTGGTAGCATGGAATTGGTCTAGCTAGGTTCCCCTTCTTTCATACAGCTTTGGAATCTCACTGTGCTAAAAGATAATGATAGCAATATAATATTTATGGCGCCAAACACAATTCTTTAACATGGCTGGCCAATAGCAGAGCTAGTCGAGGGGCCTCCACGGCTCCTAGAGCTGGATATTATTATAGTTCGATATGGTACAGAAGGAAGACCTTCTTCGGAATTCAAACCTCCTAAATCGCATAGGTTGTCGGTTTTGTTAGCTAAAGCATGATTGTGTGTGTATTTCACATTTGCAAGAATAGACTGATGAAATCTACCTCAATGAGTTTATATGTTTGTGCATAAATTGAATTCAAGAAGGTTTTAGTGCTATATTGTAATGAGCCTTATCGCTACATAACAAATTATAAACACCTACCAGTAGAAAGAACTGGATGTAGAAATTGAGGTTGGCATTCGATTTACAAATTCTTCATCAAAGGTGAGTGTGCGTCTTTACCCTGCTCACCAGATCATTCCTTCCTTTCAGCAAACAATCAAATGCAACTATGTCTTTATCGATGTCAGGAAAGTTACTTGCTGACAGCATTGGAATTAGTCTGTAATCAACACAGTGAGTACATCGTAAGATACAAATACAATAAAAGCATAAAATTCTTTAGAAATGAAGCGTGGCTGTTTTAATCAAAAAGAAATTTTGACCATGTGGACATAAATAAAAGTACACTAGGTTAGCTCAGCTGCATTAGAGAGGTGAACTTGTGTCTAATGAAGTTAGTATCAGTCCCACCAACTTTTTAGATTTAGCCGGGGGGGGGGGGGGGGTTAAAAGAGTGAATAAACTAAATACAGCAATTCAAATATCTTGAATAGACCAGATCAGTCAATTGATTATTTTAGAAATAAATTTATGATAGAATTATTGTTTGTATTTACATCCAAATTTTGCTTGGCTAAATGAATCAACTAACTATATTTTCGCAGAATATGTGTATTGTAAATTGTATTTGAATATGCATATTGTAGATGTAAAGACTTATTTTAAATTTAATGATTTAATACAACAATTACAATACAATAACTTCACATTTTTGTAAAGTTCATTGTCAAAACTCAATTGAATATTATATTCAATATTAAAATTTAGTTTCACAGTATTGTAATATAAATATAATATGTTAAAATCATAATCACTTAGATTATGATAATTATATTGTTATGGATTCTACTGTTTCACTGTCATTCCATAAACCTTTTCTGGGTTCGTCTAGACACTTGTAGATCTAACTTTTACTTTATTAACACTTCAACTTCTCTTCCACTTTCTCTCTACTTACTCTACTCACTCTTTTTCTGTATATAAAAATCTCTTATATATAAGTATCTAAAATAGCTACATGCAGCTAGAGCTACATGTAGCTAACTCCTATTGTATAGGTAAAAAACAACAGCTTCCCTAGCCTTACAATACCAGCTTGCAAAAACACTTCTAGAATCTACCACATTCTCCCCTTCTAGATGAGGTGTGGGTATTACCTACACCTACATCTATAAACACAATGGATAACCTGATCATAAAAAGTAGAAGAAAGTTTTAGTATATGTCCATTAGTTTTAAAACTTAGTTTCTACACAATTGTCTTGTCTGGTCTTTAGCATCAGCGGTAGCAGATACAAAGATATTTCTTTGCCTCCTCAATATTATGGACATCACACTTGTGCTCACTCCGATGTTAGTAGTATACGTTCCACAAATAGAAGGTTAGAGGCTCCTATAGGTTGCATTATACCATTCTACAGTAGACACTGGATACACCATCTGAACATCCCACTGCTGCCACCAATGTTATGGATTCTACTGTTTCACTGTCATTCCATAAACCTTTTCTGGGTTCGTCTAGACACTTGTAGATCTAACTTTTACTTTATTAACACTTCAACTTCTCTTCCACTTTCTCTCTACTTACTCTACTCACTCTTTTTCTGTATATAAAAATCTCTTATATATAAGTATCTAAAATAGCTACATGCAGCTAGAGCTACATGTAGCTAACTCCTATTGTATAGGTAAAAAACAACAGCTTCCCTAGCCTTACAATACCAGCTTGCAAAAACACTTCTAGAATCTACCACATTATAACATCATATAGCCCAACTAATGTTATAATAATATGAAATATAATAATCATATGACTTACTTTTTGTGTTAAAAGTTATCAAATTTTATCAATTATTTATTTAATATTTAATTTCAAACTTAGTCATTTGTTTGTTTTTAAAACAAAATAAATAAAAATAAAATGAGTACATATATTAAATGCTTACCATGCTCATGCTGAGTATTGTGATGGCTGACAATCTGGCCATAAACTAAGCTCATGTTTTTCAGAAAATGAAATTTATGAAATGAAAATCTAACTTTCGAATGCCATTCTTAGCGTTTCTGTGTACTATGAATTTTCAACTCAACCCATAGACATGGACGGAGATAGATAGTACAGTATCTAATCTTGGTACTTGCAATAACTCTGTGATCAATTGTATTGTAAACAAAATACCACGCGCAGACCGCTAGCATGGTCATGTGACTTTGGTTTGTTTATAAAATTTGATATTAGTATGATAATCCATAGTTTCGAATAAACAATGGCAGCTATAAAAATAAAACTTCTTTCAAGGGTGTAATATAAATTGAAGGGTGCATGGTTGCAAGTAGTATATGCTCATGGATTATTTTTGCATATTTCAGGCTACTTTTGTAAATATTTGCAAAAAACTAAACCTCTCTCTATACAACTTATATAAAAAAAGTGCCGTTTAGGGTGTCTTCATCAAAAATTCGTCCTAGGGCAGCACTTTAGCGCATCGCGCGATGCATCATGGGAAGGAGAAATATGTTGAGAGCACAACTCTGAAACACATGACTTTGCTGCTGCCTTCATTTTGACACAAAAATAGATTTGCTGAGCAGGGTAATTAGTGAGAGGGATCCTTTAAGGATTCCTCCTATCAACAGATCTCATTATTATAACTATCTACGGAGAAGTGATATTGACAAACATACATTTATTAATTACCCAAGTGCAACTTATCGCATCCGCTCCATGCACCTTGCCAATGACAGCTTCACTCTTGACAAGCAGAACAGAAGGATACTGAAGAAGCATGCTTTACCCATGCCCCGCAAAAGTTTTTTCACATCGGATTCACTACCAATGGTTTCTGAAGCTGTTGAGTTTTCCTGTCCTGCTTCAATGAACTCTTCACCTTCACATGTGAGTAAAAGTGAATGATGACATCTAATCTTGAAAATTTTAACCTTATTTGATAGTGTGCTTGTACATAGGAACGTTTTATTTTACTACTGTTCTGTTATGCTTCTATGTCATTTTATTTAGGTGCCTGATAGCGATTCACCAAGATGTCCATTTTATTTATTTTGTATACCTCAACCAGCCAAGTCTGTTACCACACAGGTGTGTAAATATAACAAGGTGTAGAAGAATCATCACCTTATTTGCTCAATTTTGTTGTTGTTATTCTAATATCACAATTATTGCTGTTAGTATGCATGGACTTGTTTTTCTTTGGTTGTAGCTTCCCTTGCTATCAATAGCCTTTGCAACTGATAACCAGATGTGCATCTTTGCTCTCTTGCTATCCCCAAGACTTTGTTATCTGACATACATCGAAGGTCTGCGGGCATCTACTTGTTGATGTACATGTAAGTTATATATTGGCAGTTTAATTGCTCACCGTGTTATCATAAGTATTTTTAATTAAAGACCTGTGTTATCAAACACAGGAGCATACATCTGTATTATGCAAAATACAATATTTTTAGTTCTGGACGTTTGTGCCCTCTGTAGAAGTGTTCAATGTTTTAAAAAGGTGTTAGTTGTGGGCTATATCTCATTGACCATTCTAAAGCTAACAGTTTGTTGGATTAAAGGATTATATCATAGATGTGACTTATTGTAGTCTACTCAAACAGAAGATATTTCTCGTGCTGTCACAATGGATCATACTTATGCTCTGGATCCCACCTATGCTGAGTTAAATTCCAATACTTCTCGTAAGTAATACCATTTTTTGATCGTCAATCTGTTTCACGAACAAGATGCCTATAGCTGACTAATTAATGAGTAGTAACGTAATCTGTGTTTGTCTGTGTTGCAGCAATGATCGTATCTGCATGCAACAGTTCTACCTCTTGTGAAGAAGTAATAGCCTGTAGTCCTGGCGTTCCTACTACAGCTCCCCACCCAGATGACGAACCGCTAAGTGAACCAGACATGGCTAGTGATCTCGATCGACTACCAAGTGATGACAAAGATTATGGTAAGAAATCTTTTATATGCATTTCCCATTTCTATACGCATTTTATCATCTTTGTGTTTAAGACACTTGTCCACTAGGTAAAAAGTGGCCATTTATGCTGTAGAACCGTCCAGTGATCTAAATACTAGCATGCAAGTGTCTGACGATGAGATATTGATTGAGTGCGATCCAACTAGAAAGCACATCGTGTACCAGTCAGCCATTCTAGAATTGCTAAGAAAGGTGAGATTACTTGTTACTTTCCAATATTTGTATCGGTGAGATTATACAAAAGGTTTATACTAAGACTAAACAATTTTGGGGTTTGTGAAGTATGTAGTAACCATATAGGTATCATGGCTGGGTGGGAATTTGGGTAGCACTTGGCAATTCACTCTTTACTCTCTGTAATATGTTGTTACTATGCAATTTTTCAGTTTAATACTTGTAATGTTGTCCACTTGCTTACTAGTTTTATTATATTCAAAGATATCATGCAAATGTGGAGGAGCTGTAGATGTGGTAGATATCAGTGAAGCTAAAGGCTCATGCTTGTCTCTAACCACCTTGTGCCGATGCTGCTATGACACCTATCTCTGGCGAAGCCAGCCTAATATTCAAGGAGGAAAGTCACCGGGAAACGTAGAGATAGCAACAGCAATATTTACGACGTATGTATTTATTCTTGAGGGCAAGAGGTTGTCTTAAAGTTAGATTAATTGAAATGTAGTTAAGTTATAATATACTATAGTTGCTAGAATCGCTCCCTGAGAACAATGATGGCATTTGTTGCATCATTTCGTGGAATTTGAAATATTTGATCAGTTAACACAATTATTTTGCTTAGGTGGGACACACTGCTATTCAAATTTTGTTTTGTATAACATCCTGTTAACATGGTTCTTTAAACAGTATTTTGAATGCCTTTGTCAGCTTTTAATACGTTTGCAATTGTAGCATATTTTATAATACTTTTAGCGGTCAAACTTACAGCTCAGTGTCAAAGTTTATGACAGCTTCCAATATTCAATTCTTTGGAGCTACGAGTTTCTATTCATATCAGCACACAGTTATTCTTCCCGCTATTGCTGATGTGTATACTCAATGTTTGAAAGTTGCTAGGAGAGAGGTGGCTGCCTTTAACCGTCCGGTTACATTGGCTGGTGACGCTCGTTTTGATTCTCCGGGGTTCTCGGCCCGTTACTGCACATATACCTTGATGGAGAGTGTAAGTAAAGTTGCTTCTTTGCGGTATACCTACACGATTTCATTATTTGCTTGTTGTACTCTTTCATAGGCTGTACTAATACAGCATGTGCTGTAGCCAATTTAGCTTTGTTACTTATAAAATCGGTATCTACTCTACTGATTGTGGCAATGTGCACAATTTAGTGTTGTACTGACGTGATTTATTCTCATTATAACTGACTCTTAAGACATACATGCATCCTTATATATATTTCCTTACTCTAGCTTTAGTGCTATAAAGCTACTAGCTACAAAGCTATTACAAACACTACATCCCTCCATGGGTTTAGATACAAAAAAAGATATAATATCAAAAGTACAACTTTAAGAGAAAAATTACAAAACATATATTATTATTATAAAGCAAAATTGAACAATGTTATTTAGAACCAAATATTCACTCTATGATTGCATATAAAAATCTTGAAAACGTTGAGGCACTTTCCTAACCCTAGAACTTGTCCTACGGGGAGGGGGGCTATTATGGGCACTATTATCATTTGTAGATGGACTGACATTAAGAGGGGGATCTGGAGGATTACTCGCTCCCACATTTTCGCTGGAGACTGGGGATGGAACCGGAGATAAAACTGGGCATGGATCAAGGGGTGAGACAGGGGAAGAATCCGACAACTGAACCTTCTTAGCAAAAGAAACATTCCTTCTTGTTAAGGAACCTGAAGGGCTGGCACACACTACATCAGAACCATCGAGTCCAACCACTGTGTGTTCTGTAGGGCTGAAATTGGTGTCCAGTTTTCCTCTATTCTCTTGTTTCATTAAGACTATATCGCCTACCTCTATCTCGCTTTCCTTAGAACTCTTGTCTGCATACTCCTTCATACTCTTCTTTTAAATAGCATCAGAATCCTGAGCTTCCTCTTTTGTGCCCACAGCAGTGTCACCGAGCATAGGCAGCTTTGTGCGCATCTCTCGACCAAACATCAGAGTAAAAGGAGGTACTCCTGTACCAGTATGTGGTGTTGACTTGTATGCCATAGAAAACTCTTGTAATGCCTTCTGCAAATCCTTCCCTTCGGCTTTAGCAATCTTGAGCACTTTAAGAATAGTTCTATTCATACGTTCAACTTCTCCATTTGCTTGGGGCCACAGTGGAGTGGTAGAAATCCATTTAATGGCACACTGCTTCAAGTATTCTTGAAACTCGCCCCCTGCAAACTGTGGACCATTATCAGATCTTATCATTTCTGGATACCCATAGTATGAAAAAACATGTTCTAAAAACAATATAACTTTATCAGCCTTGGTACTGCGTAGAAATCCAAATTCAAAGATCCTACTAAAATAATCTACTAACACAACAACTGATCTACCATCAGGAAGAGGTCCAAGGAGATCTATACAGCAAAATTTCCATGGACTGTCTGGCATCTTGGTAGGAGAAATAGGACTCAGTGGGTTGCTGTTAGCCACTAATTGACATGAGAAGCATTGCCGACATAGTGCCTCAGCATCGTGGTCCATTCCTGGCCACCAAACCTTCAAGCGTAGTCTTTTCTTTGTTTTCACTATGCCTTGGTGACCTTCACGTGCCAGCTGTAACACTTTCTTTCGCAACTTGACAGGCACAAGAATTTTATTACCTCTCAAAATTACTCCTTCATAGCAACTCAACTCATTCTGGATAGATTTTGTAATTGCTGGACATGATTCCCAATCTCCCGATTGTAAAGCCTTCCGGATCAGACTAGCTTCATTACATACCAATGCTTCTTGCTGAATATCTGACCATGTCATGGCACATGGCACTGCCTGCTCTGCAACTAAGCAAATATATGAATCATCTGTCACCGGATCTGTATTGCTGTCTTTAGAACCACTAAGCCTAGACATTGGATCTGCAATGTTATAACAACCTGGCTTATAATGGATATCAAAATCGAATGCCTGGAGCCTTATACTCCATCTTTCCAGTCTTGGAGTTGGTTTTGAACTAGCACTGCCAAAAATAGACACTAGAGGTTTATGATCAGTCACTAACCGGAAATGCTTGCCAAGTAAATACATCCGAAAATGCTCGCATGCCCACATTAGTCCAAGAGCCTCACGTTCTATCTGAGAATACCGAGTCTCCACATCTGACAGTCGACGATGCCCAAATGCTATTATCTTTGAAACTCCATTTTGTCTCTGATATAAGACTGCACCAAGACCTGTGGGACTAGCATCTGCAACAACAGTCGTACAACATTCTTTGTCATAGTAAGCTAACGTTTGATTAGAACTCATAAGCTTCTTTATGCCCACAAATGCATCCTGGTGTACGTTACTCCATGAAAAAGTTTGGGATTTCTTGGTTAAATCCCAGAGAGGAGCAGCAACCCTTGCTAAATCTGGAACATACCTCCCCACAAACTGAACTAATCCCAAAAATCCTCTTAACTCTGAGATATTTTCAGGTGCTCTAGCAGATAGGATAGACTTAACCTTAGCAGGGTCAGCAGATATGCCTTCATTTGAAATAATATGACCTAGAAACTTGATTGATGATACCCCAAAAAGGCATTTGCCACCATTCAAAGTTAAGCCACTTTTCTCTAGCCTTTCCATCACACTTATCAATCTTTCATTGTGTTCACTTGCATCTGTACCAAATACTAATATGTCATCGGCTAAATTTAAAACTCCACTCAAACCATTCAAGACCTTTTGGATAGTGTATTGAAATATCTCAGGAGCAGATGACACTCCCATTCCTAGACGCTTCATTCTAAACAGGCCTATATGACTGACAAAAGTTGTTATGTCTCTTGAACCAGACTCTAATTCACATTGGAAAAACCCTTGCTTCAAATCAAGTTTGGAAAATACTTTGGCACCATTCAATTCAACTAACATTTCTTGGATTGTAGGAACAGGATATCTTTCCCTGACAATCGCTTTGTTAGCCCTTCTCATGTCAACACATAGTCTAACATCATCACCATCTTTAGGCACAACCACTAAAGGACTAACCCATGTTGATCCTATACCCTCAACTGGTTCTATAATGTCTTCCTCAATCAACCTATGCAACACCTTCTCAACCTTAGCTCTATATGCAAAAGGCAAACGCCTTACAGGCTGGGCAACTGGCTCACAAGCACTATCAACATGCAACCTGATCTGAACTCCTTTTAGCTTCCCTACCCCTATAAAACGCTCTGGGTATTTGGCCCTAACAAAACTTCCTATATCAATAATGTTGTCTACACTACCTACTGTATTCAACTTAATTATACCTAGTTCATTAGCTGTTTCAGCGCACAGAAGGTTGCAAGAATTTCCATCAAATACAAAAATTATAGCCTTCACATTATTACCATTAATAAAAATGTTAGCTGTAATCTGACCTAGTAAAGGTAATGGGCTAGACTGACCAAAAGCATACAATTGTTTTGAAGCAGGCTCTAAATTCACTCTATTTTTGATTCTACGATAGGTATGTCTGCCAATAACGTTATTCACAGCACCGGAGTCAACAATAAACTCGGTTGATACACCTGCGACATTAACTATACATTTAGGTGTACCACCTCTAATATTGTTTATAGTGTTATCATACCCAAAGCAATCCAGTGCTGTTCTTTGCTCATGACTGTCTGTCTTTTCCATAACTGTATTAGTAGCAGCTGTAAGTGTATCCTTTCCATGACTCCTACAGTACTTGGATCCCGCAAAATGTCCATTATTTCCACAAACTTTGCATTTTCTTCCTTTTGCTGGACAATTGTCATCAGAAGCTATGTGTCCGGTCCTGGTACATCTGTAGCAGATAACACCCTTCCATGATGACCTTTCTTTCATGTCGTCTACCTTAGCTATCTCATCTTTTATCACTGGTGTGCTTTCTTCAAACAGCCGAGCAGTATTAACTAAATTAACTGCTGCGGTCAAAGTGGTAACTGTTTGACTTTCAATGAGTTTCCTAGATAGACCTGGATTATTAATCCCTGCAATAAACTGTTCTAGTAAATTTTCTTCCAGTTTATCACCAAACTCACATTTCATGGCAGCTCTCCTCACCCTCACTTGGAATCCAGCTAACGATTCCTCTCTAAATCTACTCACTGATCGAAATTGAATTCTTTCCAGCTTCCTATTCCTTGGTGCTCCAAAGTGAGTCGTAAGTTGAGTCTTTAGGTCGGCTAAGTCCATGGAACTGGGTAATGCAGGTGATACTAAGCTTCTTAGTGTTTGATATTGCTCGGATGTGAGTCCCATTAATAAGACAGATACCTTACTATTATCTGCTGTCCCTGCAACTGTGAAATAACATTCAAGGCGTTCCAAAAATGCCTCCACATCTCCATCTTCCTCCAGTCTAGGAATCAGCATTCCACCAGTTGCCATTATAATATATCTGTTGAAACAATCCTCGTCGCCAATTTAGTGTTGTACTGACGTGATTTATTCTCATTATAACTGACTCCTAAGACATACATGCATCCTTATATATATTTCCTTACTCTAGCTTTAGTGCTATAAAGCTACTAGCTACAAAGCTATTACAAACAGTACACACAACTCACCTTATGTTGTACACTGATTTAAATTTTAGAATTCTGGTAAGGTGACCCACTCTCTGACTTTGGAAAGTGCAGATTGTTCTTCTACAGTGGCCTCAGAGAAGACCTGTTTTATTGAGGTCTTGCGGGATGCGAATCGAGCCTTTAACCTGCATAGCATAACCACCGATGGTAACATTCAGATCAGAAAATGGATGGCACAACAAAAAGAGATGGCAGTCTCTCACGGCTTAGATGTGTGGCATGTCTGTAAGAACCTAACAAAGAATATTATCAAGAAAGTAACTAAAAAGGTAAATGATTGGTAATACTGGAATGAGTGAAAACCACCGCGACCTAAGGTTTGACCTTTTCATACGTTGTGGTGTTAACTCTCAAGGCTGGGCAAATGTTTTATATGTGCATGGGTTATTGGTGGTTTGGTTCTGTTTACGTCATACATGTATAAGCTTGCTGAGATTTTTATCCTCTTTAAGTATTTTACAATTTTTAGACGCAAAAGCCGTTACTTCCATGGTTACAGCACATCACAAATCATATATGGTGGTCAGTGGCAAACTGTAATGGTGACCAGCATCTGTTGAAAGAGATGATCATCTCAATAAAATATCATATTGTTGACCGCCACACTGAATTTCCAGAACACAGACATTTTACCCAGTGCCTCCATGGTAGTATTACAAAGTGAGTTGTATAAGCTTTGTTTGTTTGTGCAAGCACCAATAATTATATCAAGTTTTATTCCAACAATTTCATATTCATTTACGGCTTGTTATATTTGTCTGATGCACTAGCACTTGCCTCGATCTAATGTTTTATAAGGTAAAATCTTAAGCGTTATTTCTTCTGACAATTTGTATTATGTGTGTACAAGTTATGCAGGTCATTTGGTTTGCTGTGTTGTAGGAGTGAGAAGAAACTTGTCTCCTTTTTATCTTGTGGGTCCCCAGCACATGCTGTGCTGGTGGAATACATTCACTCCCCCACGTTCTTTCGGCAAGTAGAACTCTTGGTTCATGGCGTACATACTGGTATGCTGGAAGTTCTACACTCTTCTATGCTAACGTATGTACCCAAGAGGCTGGATTTTGACCCTCCTTCCTACAACGGAAGAGTCCAGTTGGCCATTCTAGACCACAATGAAAATGTGCAACGTGAGCCAGTTGAAGGTGAGAATAGCTGTATCATTCTTGAAGTTTTACCAGGTGCTCAATTCTTGTGCAGTGCTGCACTGCATATTATCTGAAATGTTTTTAATATAGGAAACACTCAACTCAGTTGCTATATTTGCTATAGATGCCGATGGTAATTCGAAAATGAAAGTTGAGTGGTGCAAAGCAGTGAAGGACTATCGGCTCAAGAAGGTCATGCAGCCCAAGACGCACCATTTTCGATCTCTAGTTCTTGAGGCGGCTCTACAGTTGGCCGAGAAACCTGTGTCTCACAATACTACACCAAAAGTGAGAAGCTTTATAATAACAGTCAAACTAAATATTCATACACCACTGTTTATGATTATCAGATTCACTATTTTGCTTGGTATGCTTACGTACATGTACATGTATATTTGATACAATGTGTACCTATCCAACCTAGATAGTAACATTATTTGACTAACACTTTGACAACCTATTTCATTTTAGTACAGGGAAAAACTCATTAGTAAAGGTACTGTGAAGCCTTCTTTAGAAGAAGCAAAGAAGAAGCACCTGCCAAGAAAGTAGTCCTACGTTTAACCTCTATTTATTTCATTAACTTCTCTACTTTACTTATTATGGTGAATCATTTAACTAGGAGCACCACTTCTGTCACCTGAGATGTACTCCTAGAGGATGAAAGATTTCACGGTTAGTGGGTCACTCAATGGGGTCACGGAGGACAGTCTCACATACCTCAACCTTCCATTTTGAACCTTGTGGGCATGTGTGTATAAAATGTGGCAACGACTCCAACCAATATCTAGTAGCAGCATGCCATCACATAGTTTGTGCCTACCTACAAGTAACTCGGCCTTCAACTATAATATGTTACAGATGTTTCAACTTAATGTAGTTGTAGGCAGGGACCATCTCAAGTGTTTGAGATCACACATGTCTTTCTAGTTTAGCTTGTGGTTATATTTGTCATTGCAATTCATAGCTTACCAATGGAAATTTACTGAATGTAGTACTGACACTGATGTTATTGTCTAAAGCTATAGCAATATACTAGCTCTTATACTAGCTCTTTGTAACAATAAAGTTGCGTGGAGTGGTGAGTCTTGGTGTTAAACCATGTGATGTCTGTGCCTGGGCAAGGTATACCTGCTTCTCGGCATTGGGTTTCAGAGTTTGGTCTGTCATTTGCTTGGTGCTAGCAATTTTATTGACACAGGCCTACTGTATACATTTTTCTATTTATATTTAATATTATTTTTTCTAGAAATATAATAATATTCACATGGCTGTGTGAAGTCTACAGTGCATGTTATTAGCTATCATATTATTATCTATTTTTATCTTGCAATCTCATGCTTTGAGATAACAGTAATTTTGAATCCGCATGCTGATATATTTTTGTATGCAACGCTGTTTAAATATTATATTTTACTATGTTTTCTGTGCAGATTCTAGTAGTAAACTATTTCAAGTCAAATCACCCTGCCTATTCACTGTTAGAATTCAACAAAATAAAATACCCTTTTGGTACTAAACTCTGAAAAAAAATTCCTAATCTAAATCTTGTAATCTTGACTTGATGATTATAATTTGGATTAAATACCAAACTAGCTACTAATTCACCTCTCTGCTACTATTAGTCATTAGTTGCGACTGAATTTAATAATCAGACCCAATATAGCTCTGCTCAGTGAAAGTAATTTATTAGTGCTTTATTTTAACGATAATTACAGATTTTTACAAGGAATATCACGATGGTAAAGCATATAATTATCTTTGATGTCTGGTTGCTAGGAACGCTGTAATCTTTTCTTCGCCGGAAATATCAACCGCGTTATCGCTCTGCAAAATTGTTTTCGAAAAGTGTAAATAGGAGACAACTCCAAGTTCAGTAACAATTTTGGACTCATTTTCAAAATTTGAAAGAACGACATTACATAAATCAAATGTTTATGCCACAAATCATAGAATAGACATCGAATTTACATAATATATAATAATTGGTAACATATATTCAGTATATCATCACTAAAACTATAGTCAAAATACACCTTAATTTGTGATTTTCTCCTTTAATAAGTAACATGGTTGAACATAATTTATAATCTCAAACAAGTCTGGAAGTACATGTAGGTCTATATAACAACTATTACTTGCATATTATATTGCCACTTGTAATTTAAATATTAAAATTATTTTGCATGTATTATACATGTATTATACTAAAAATATCTGAAGAAATATTTTATATTACTACAACATAGCCATAGCCCTCAACAAGCTTTGGCCAGCAACTAAAGGATATTTTGTCTCAATATCCTCACTCAGAGCTTCCTTTGCTTGCCCTGCTTGTACTGTATTCTTACTCAATGGCTAGTCACAGGGGCGGATCTGGCACAGTTTGAAGGGTTCTGCCAACAGGCCGGGGGTCCAGGGGACCGCTTAGGCTCCCTGGCGGGGTCCGGGGCAGCGCCCCGACTACCGAAGCCATATGCTGAATTTTGCACTAAATGAGGCAAATTTATGCACACTTACACTATGAATCAACATGTACCTGTTACATAAATCTTTGCTGCCCTATGATGTAAATAATAATATTTTTATGTTGATATAATTATTCTAAATTATATTACCATTTTATAATTACATTGCAATATAGTAATCTATGACTATGAATATGTATGCCATTGCCAAGCTTGTATGGAGTGCAGTGCAACTCACTCTCCTTCCTGTACTATAGCATAATAAACATGAACATGGGTTACATGACTTTATATTTAGTGTTTGATCAACAGAACTCTTAAAGTACTGCATGCTTGGTTTGTTTGCCTCTTAGCTGACAAGAGTTGTCTTTCCATGTTTAATGTACATATTAAGGCAGTTTCCTTCTTGGCTTCTTGCACGTGATTTGGTTTCCTAGCAACATTACATTGTCCTTGACATTCTCATTCTAGCCTAAATAGCGTCCTGTCAAAAGCTTGTGTCTTATATTATCTATTACTAATCCACTAATGTGGCTAGTTTACTACTATAACTGTAGCGAATCAAGCTCACAGATTAGTAATAGGTTTCCTGTGTTGGAAGATGAACTTAAGTAGGTGTCTTCGCAACCTCTTGGACGGACCCGGGTCGCAAATAAAATTTACAAGATAGCCGTCCGACCAAGGCCAGAAGGGCTATTGGCCTAGGATTTTGCTTGGCCGGACGAAACCATCCCTAGTTCATCGGCACACCTGATTTCTTCGCGCGGAAATGAGGATTTTGCTTTCGGCCCAGGCCGGTGTGTTTGCGACCCTGTGATGGATGTGTGCCGGAAAATATTTTTGTAAATCGGCCTGGGTCTGAAGTTCAGGTCGCGAAGACGCCTAGTAAGCCGTAAATATTTATTTCATGATCAATTTGCAGCTAATTTTAGGAGAAATAATCAATTTAATTTTTTTTTATTGGAAATGAAGGGTCCCGCCATGGCAGGGAGGGCGGGACCCCCAAATCCGCCCCTGGGCCTAGTCATATTATTGAGAAAACCATAGGATTACATAAGCCAAATTATTACAGAAAGCTCATAGCTATGAGATTGTAGTGTAAGTATGGGGCACCTGGTAACTCCCCTACACGGGGCTATAATTAGAGAGCCAAGCTATGGGCCTTCACCGTCATACAGGATGTGGACAACACCCCTGTAACTTTGGACTTCCTTTTCCAGAACCCACTTTTCATGATAATTTTATATGCTGGCATATCCCAACCCAAATTATTTTCAGAGTTTTGATAAAGTGAATATAGCAGCCTCAGGGCTTAAAGTTTAGATATACCAAACAAAATATTATCATTTCTATAGCCCTTTCATAGAAGGGAACCGATCTTCTACCCGTTCCTTGCTGAGGGTGCACAATTATACGTGAGCATTACCTGACTACGATGCTTATAGAAGTTTGGGTCTGCTAGAAACCCGCAAGCACTTAAATGGAGGACGTGAAACTTTAACTGATGCCGCCACAAGTGTAGTTGTTGTAAGAAGCAGTTATTTTAATGTTTATTTATATTAATCCAACTTCCACAGATAACACATTAGCTTGTAGACCAACACCGTGAAGTCTGTAATGTAATTACAGAGCATATAAAATACAGCAGAATGCATAGACAGTTGATTACAATATACATGTAATAATAAGAATATTGTAAATACAGCTCATAATAATATTTGCCATATAGCATAATGAAGGTAAAAATCCAAAAAGTTTATCTCAGATGGCAAGTTTAATAGTCACTCAGTAAATATATTATATATTATATATATGTAAGTATTGTGCTTATTCAAATCTCTTTACTAGCTGTCTGTATTAATGTCCGTGCTGAGAAGTGTGTCAGCCTTTTATTTCTATGATGGCTTGTTTAGATTTACAATGCACTGCATTAATAGTAGTAAGAAAGGCTGTGTAACCAGTGTTCAAAGTGTGGTTATACGGGAGTATACTGCGTGTACCCATCTCAAATTTAGTGGGTATACGGCCAGCAGGTGTGTACCCTCATGTGAAGACTAGCGGGGCTTCTTTCAATAGCTAATCTGCTTCCATATGCAGCCCATTAGTACATTAACTAGTCCGCTAGTTGTTTTAGTAAAGGTATTGCACCCTTACTAACTACAGCTAGTCAGTCTGCCCTGGATAAAACATATGTTTTATCCAGGGCAGACTGACTAGCTGTAGTTAGTAAGGGTGCAATACCTTTACTAAAACAACTAGCGGACTAGTTAATGTTAATTGAGAGGTGTCGCTAACCTAGTCAATGCAATATTTGAATCAAATGGGTTTCTAAAGTGTTTTCCATTTTAATATTAATATGTTTTACAAATTAACACATGAAAATTAGGTGCTGATATGTGTGGCAAACATTATTTTTATACTAGAAAGTCCCTAAGTATTACTGTTTACCCACAAAATAATATAATATAACACTTGAGATATTGACAGGAAAACAAGGGAGACAAATCTAAATTTCTCAAACCTTTTCTACATGCACCTTGTACTCACCTCATTTGCTCCACTTCGAACACTGCATGTAACTAAATGACTGTAAGGAATAATTAATTTGCGACTGTTCAAAAATGTCAGTTCGAAACAGGACGTTCCGAAAACTTCAAAACACCGAATTCCTAAATGCCATCTCCAATCCCTATCTCCAACAGCAAAAAAATAGTTTTCAGAACGTTTTGTTTCGAATTGAAATTTTCGCAATGTCCCGCTACCGGAATATCTGCTTATATAGATAGACCTCAGTTTACAACATTTAGCTCTGTGTACATGCATCTTCTAGGGCCAGACTATATTATTTCTAATGTCACCCAACTTCTACAAGAAAGGTGGTTAGTAAATAGCTAATATTTTTGTGGTGGCTTTTATAGCTTTCACATATTAATTCTCCGCTTGCATTTAACAGCTGTTGCAGAAGCACAAAACTAGCAGGATTATTGGTGAAGTTAGAAAAGCTATCTGCATTTAAGAAGGGGATACCAGCTGGCCTTCTCTCCATGAACCTTGGTGGTGAGTTCAACTGCAACTGATAGCAAATAAAATAATTATTTCTACATGTATGTACACGTCTATATGTATGTCCATGTCTATATGTATGTACATGTCTATATGTATGTACATGTCTATATGTATGTACACGTATATATGTATGTACATGTCTATATGTATGTACATGTATAATTGTATGTACATGTCTATATGTATGTACATGTCTATATGTATGTACATGTAGGCTACATGTATATACATGTATATATGTACATGTATACATGTATAATGTATGTACACGTCTATATGTATGTACATGTATTATATATGTATGTACATGTCTATATGTATGTACACGTCTATATGTATGTACACGTCTATATGTATGTACATGTCTATATGTATGTACACGTCTATATGTATGTACACGTCTATATGTATGTACATGTATATATGTATGTACATGTCTATATGTATGTACACGTCTATATGTATGTACACGTCTATATGTATGTACATGTATATATGTATGTACATGTCTATCCAAGTAGGTGGAATCCCTATGTCTGATCCTTTTAGTTACAACGTACAGGAGGATATTTCTTTAAATATTATCAGCCATTAGTGTTTACTGGAAAGAGTTGCTTGCTGGAGCTCAATAGTATAGAGCTGCCTATCTGACACTTTAGGCTCCGTTATGTTATTTTCCTTTTGGTGACCAATTAAAATACGTGTCAACTAGAACTCATTAGACAGCCGCTGAAATACAGCCACTAAAATACAACCACTAAAATACAGCCACTATAATACAGGCACAGTTTCTGGTTCAGTTACTATTACAATGTTTTTCATACATGATGTTGAGGATGTGGATGATGGCATTGGATAAATGTTTGGCAGATTTATTTCAGCAGTTTAATTCACCAGAATTTTCAGGAAGTAGAAAGGAACAGAGCTGTAGAAAAATTTAGTTTCGAATAAAACACATATACAGAGCTATAAACAAAAATACAGAGTTATCTGCTCATAGGCATAGTGAATGCAACTCCAAAGTATAGTAGTGTTTTGGTAAAACAAACATGGTAATACAACTCTTATGAATATATACATGGTATGTTATCTGATATTCAGATTAGAGTCAGTCTCTAAGGCATTGTGGTTTGCTATCTCTCAACACACCCCCTCAATCCACATGCCGAAGCGGGCGATGGCATCGGTATGTTGAACACGGGCTAGCGCCTTAGTCATACAGTCTGCGAGGTTCTCGTTACTGCGGACATACTGGTACTGAACACTCTGCTGCTCTCGCAGGAAGTGGTAGCGTACATCTATGTGTTTGGTGCGAGCGTGTGAGACAGTATCACCTTTGGTCAAAGCAATAGCTCCTTGATTGTCGGTGTAGAGTATACTGGTATCAGGTTGCGGGGTATTCATCTGGCTACAGAAAGATCGTAGGTAGATCATTTCTTTTACAGCTTCAGCCAGGGCCATATATTCAGCTTCACAGGAAGAAAGGGCAGCTGTTGGCTGCTTCCTGGTTTTCCAGCTTATGGGGGCTCCATCATTTCCTAGTGTAAATACATAGCCAGTGGTGGAACGTCTGTCATCAGTGTCTCCTCCCCAGTCGGCATCACAGTATCCAACTAGAACTCCATCAGTTTGTTTGAATGTAAGAGCATGGGACTTGGTGCCTTTGAGGTATCTGAATACTCTCTTAGCTGCTGTGATGTGTTGAGGACCAGGGGTATCCAGAAATTGGGACAGTTTTGATACAATCCAGCTTATATCTGGCCGGGTTGCAGTTGACAGGTACATCAAGCTCCCGACAGCTTGTCGGTATGGATAGTTTTGTTCCTGAGCTTTCTGGTGTTCCTCTTCAGTTGCTTTTTGCAGGTTGGCTGACTTGTCTGCTGGGGTCTTCGTTGGATTACAGTCGGTCATGTTGAATTTCTTCAACAGCTCATCAGTGTATCTCTCTTGAGACATCTGGTAACTTCCATTGGGTAGTCGACTGAAATCGATCCCTAAGAACCATCGGAGATCACCTCTGTCATCCATGTTGAACCTCTCCTGTAACTTCTTCTTCAGTTGGTTGATGGACTGCTCAGTTTTGGCGGCAATGAGGATGTCATCAACCCAGAAGAGAATATAGATTGTCTCTCCTTTGTTTGTAGAGGTATAGACGCACGGGTCATTCTGGTTAGCTTCATAGCCTTCAGATTTGAGAAAGTCGGTAAGTGTGACATGCCAGTTACGTCCACTCTGTTTGAGACCATAGATGGATTTCTTGAGGTGACACGCTAGTGTAGTTCCTTCATCGGTTTGTTGGTATCCAGCAGGCTGCTCAAGGTATATATCTGTGTCTATTGGTGCATTCAGATATGCTCCCTTCACATCAAGCTGGTGTATCATCAGGTCCTCATTGGTGGCGATCTGCAGTAGAGACCGTATTGATGTGAACCTGGTAGTTGGTGAGTAGGTATCGAAGTAATCAACTCCGAAAACCTGTGAGTATCCTTTAGCAACGTATCGTGCTTTGTACTGAAGTTGGTCTACATCCTTGCCTTGCTTCAGAGCATACACCCATCTGCCTTTGGTCAACGATCTGTTGTTTGGTAGAGGTTTTATCTCCCAAGTGTCATTCTGCACAAGAGAATTGACCTCTTTGTCCATAGCTTCTTTCCACTTGATAGAATCATCACTGGACATGGCTTCCTCATATGTTTGGGGTATTGATAGGGTAGTTGCGTAGGCATACTCAATAGTTTTGTAGACATAATAATCATTAAACTTCTTGTTTGGTTTGCGTTCTCTCTTAGATCTGCCTACTGGTTTAGCCAAACCAGATTTGTCAGCTGTTTCAGTGTCTGTATCAGATTCAATTGTGACACTGTCAGTTTTAGCTGACTCGGGTTGTGACTCATCATGTATAGCGGGATGAGAAACAGGTGTAGGATCTGGCGGCGGACCACCATCACCCACAGGCTCAGAGCATCTAGCTTGGTCAGCTCTGGGCGGGAACCATTGGTCTTCCTGAAAATCATCGGTGAATTTGTCACTGTGGACAGTGACGTTTCTGGTAGAGAGAACTTGGTTTCTGCCTTGATTCAGTACATAGTAGCTGTTTTGACTTGAGGTATTCACACCTAGATAGTGGCCAGGTAAGCCCCGAGCATCGAGTTTGCGTTTGTGAACTTCATTGAAGTAGGTGCAGGTTGCTCCGAAGGTGTTTATCTTCCTCATGTCTGGTTTAGAACCTGTGAAGAGCTCATAGGCTGTCTTCTCTGTTCGCCTTTGGTAACTTCTGTTACGCAGGTATGATGCATGACGAACAGCATAACTCCACAGAAACTTTGGTAGTTGAGAATCTGTGAGTAGGCATCTGGACATCTCGAGTAAACTTCTCCAGGAACGCTCGGCTTTACCATTCTGGTAAGCTGAGTGTGGGGCAGTAGTTGTGAACTTTATTCTGTTCTCCAACAGTACATCTTGGAACTTTTGTCCTGTGAACTCCCCTCCGTTGTCAGCATGGATCTCCAAGACTTGACCGATTGGTGCTACATCACTTAGAAATCTCTTCAGCGCTGTATGCGACTCACTCTTGGCTCGGAGGAAGTAGACAAATATCATGCTGCTGTATTCATCTACAAAGTTAATGATGTAATTGTGTCCCTCTCTACTTGTAGGTGTGATAGGACCGGCGATATCAGTGTGTATGCGTTCGAGTGGTCTTTTAGCATGGATTGGGGGTTCATCTTTGGATTTGGGCTGCACTGTCATCTTATTCTCAGTGCAGGTGGTGCATGTTCCCGGATTAGACTTGTCTTTTATGTCCATCCCCTTTGTGGCACCTGGCAAGTTCTTTATGTCAGGGTAGTTCATGTGTCCCAGATCCTTATGCCACTGCTCTAGTGTTTTGGCGGTGCAAGCTGAGTCAGACTGTGTTTGGAGAAAGTAGAGTTGACCTTCTTTCACAATATTAAAGTCTGTGCTGCCTGCTTTGAGTATGTTGCTGTCCTTTGAGAATGTTACTTGAGCTCCCGATTCTACAGCTGATCTCACTGAGAATAGGTTTGTAGGGAAACTTGGTGCAAGCAGGGAATTCTTCAGAGTTATCTCCCTTGTTTGCCCATCAGCGTCAAGTATGTGGAAAACAGCATCTCCTTTTGCTTTCACTAGATCATTACTCCTGGTGCCATCAGCTAGCTCTAGGGAATGTTCTTTTGGGTTGAACTTTTGATCATAGGCTGTGAAACGCTCTGGACGATTGACAATGTGTGAGGTTGCTCCACAGTCTACCAGAAGTTTATCATTCAGTGTTGGTTTGGGACTGGACACATTCCCAGCATGGGTGTTTATATAGAAAGAGAATGAGCTCAAATTAGCAGTATTCTGTCTGTGTTTATTCTGCGTATCAGCTTTCTTTCTCTTCTTAGCTCGACATACCGCCTCTACATGCCAGCCTTTGTGACAATAGCTGCATGTAAGAGTGGCTTTGATTGGACATTCTCGGTAGGTATGGCCATATTTTGCACAAGCTGTACATTGAGTCTTGTTTGGCTTTGATTGTGGTTGTGATTGGGCAGACATAGCAGTTGACATCTCTCTCTGACTCCTCATAGCCTCTGTACTAGCGTAGTTGTGAAGCAAAGACTTGAATTCTGCCAATGTTTTGACTCTGTCTAATTGAGTGTGTACCACTACAAATGGCTTGAAAGACTCTGGTAGGCCTTTGAGAAGCATGGCTATAATGAGATTATCTGTAATCTGCTCACCTGCAGTTCTCAGTCCAGTGGCAGCTCTCTCACCTCTAATCATATAATCTGTTACGTCTTCATGTTCCATCATATGAATTGTGGTGAGTTCCTCATAGAGAGTGAGGACTCTTGGCTTTTCTGTGCTTGCAAAATGCTGCCTCAGTATCTTTAATGCCTTTCTGCCATCATCTGCAGCATCATTAAGAATCAGCAGTAGTGACTTTTCATCAAGAACTTGGACCAGTTCTGCATAAGCCATTCGGTTTTGCTCTGCAAAACCTGCGTCATCTTCACCACTTTCAGGCTTTGGGAGTATGGCCTTGTGTACCTTTTTGTCTTGTGTATAAAGGTAGTTTAAGAACCTTGTTTCCCAGATGGTGTAATTGGTTGGATTCCCATCGTAGTAGAGCCTGTTTCTTGTGGCCACTGGGCCCATAACCTGTTGAGGATGTGGATGATGGCATTGGATAAATGTTTGGCAGATTTATTTCAGCAGTTTAATTCACCAGAATTTTCAGGAAGTAGAAAGGAACAGAGCTGTAGAAAAATTTAGTTTCGAATAAAACACATATAAAGAGCTATAAACAAAAATACAGAGTTATCTGCTCATAGGCATAGTGAATGCAACTCCAAAGTATAGTAGTGTTTTGGTAAAACAAACATGGTAATACAACTCTTATGAATATGTACATGGTATGTTATCTGATATTCAGATTAGAGTCAGTCTCTAAGGCATTGTGGTTTGCTATCTCTCAACACATGATGATTACATGAGGCTAATTCAAAGTATAAATGATGCATATTACTATAATATTGCATGACTTTTTTGTGGATTCTGTAATTGCAGTACAATAGTTGAAAGAATGAATGTCCACATAATTGTACTGAACATAATATTTGGCTTGACACTATTCCCTAGCAGATCTTATTTTGCCCAGATATAGTAGTAGGAAAAGTTGCTTTTTTGTGGGTTGAATATGCAAGAATAATTGGTTGCTGATGGTATTTTGTAGTTGTCTATGACAGCTGAACTCTCAAGGCAGAAGAGCAAAAATACCACCAGGTAAGTTGTCAGGCGGCTAGTGGAACATGGCACTGTGGATAACTGATATATATTACATTGTATATACATGGACATGCACTAGTGACTAACTATCGTGTGAAGAATTTTCTCTCTTTTGACAACATTGAATTTACTTGTAGCGTTTTGTTTTCCTAGCAGCAATTTCCAGAGTTTGACAGTATTTTGTGTTTTCTCATTGCACGTGTTTAACCATTCCATTCCTCAGAAATAAAGCTTATATGGGTTATACTGGAGTTTGTCTCCTAGTGAAAGAGCTAACCTTCCATGATAGGGGTGTGTCATACTTGAACCTGTGACTCCAAGGTCAACACGCTAGTAAATAACGGCTACACCACCCTGTAGTAGCAGTATCATAATTATGGTAGTACTCGGAATAAGTTGATAAATATGTGCAGTATGCAAGTTATGCATATTATTGCTGTATATTTTAATAAAAATTTTTTGCTTTATAACAGGGCACAAAATGTCTGATACAAAGGAACAATCATCTGCAGAACCATCAAGAAAGTCACTGTCGACAAAAGATGCTGCAGGTCCAGGATCTAGAAAGTCGTCTTCGAATCCAGCGGAGGCGGTCTCGCCAAATGGCCGTGATAGCTTCAAGGTAGCTAAAAGTCCAACACAGTTTGATACTGCCGATCAAAATCTATCCGCTGGAACGGGTAATAAATCTGATACTCAACAGAAGGAGAGCACTGATAAACAGGAACTAACGGCTCCTAGGGAGCAGGGAGCTGAACCTGCAGTGGATCAAACTTCATCGGAAAAACAAACAGAAAGTGAACTTGACCCTACTGAAGATGAGACGTTGGCGGCACTTGTGTCCTCGTACTCTATTTCCCTTAGATGCAACGGTATCAATAAGAACCATGAATGTGTATTCCACGTCATTTCTAACTGTGCGAAGGTAATTGGCTACATTGAAGTAATCCTTGGGATGGAAGTTGCCACCTTCAAAAATCTAAAAGGAGATGTACTGTATGTCGGCCAGGAAGGGCTATACTGGGTTCGAAAGTCTATGATAGTAAAAAATGGTGATCAGTCAAAGGTCGCCACTATAAGTCATAAAATGATCGATATGGGAGACTCCTTTCTGGAGTGCAGTCATCCACAGATCCACAAGATGAAGGAGAAGTTAGTTATTACCTTCCATGACCAAGAGAAAAGACCAGTAGCTCAGGTATATGCCAAAGAAAATACAGTGTTTTTGGAATTCGAGATGGCAAATAATGTAGTAGTTGATGAACTGTCCAGGGCTCTAATGGTGATGTACGCTTTCAAATCTTCCTTCTCCATTTACTACTTTCACGAGCATGCTGTACCACATCAACTGCTTCCGGAGCTTTCCAAATATAAGCCGCGAGATGCTTCGATTGATATCATCTCACCTCTGCGATCAGTTGTGTTCCGCACTTCATGTAAAGATGAAGCATACAATCGGTACATTGAGATATTTGACAAAGACAGTCTACAAATAGCATTAGTTCTTTGCATCGAGGGCATGACCTATTGGAAGTTCAAGGATGTCTTTGGAGTCACTCAGTTCTATTTGAAATCTGTCAACCCTCAAACTGAATTTGAAAAAGTCAGTGTGTATGCTCATGATGGCAAGATTCTTGGAAGCTTCGAGAGGCATATGAAGAAAGCCCGTTTCCGTGATGCTTGTGGAAACCGGTTTTGGAAAGGCATCCCTTACTACCGCTCAATGTATTACCCATTTCCTGTCAGATTTCTACAAATCTTCACAGCAGGCAAAAAGCCATTCAAACATGTGGCTAGTGTGCGCCATAGGGACTGTGGAGTCGAGATTGATAGAGTCAATTCTACCGTGAAAAGTATAAAAGCTGAATACTATGCTGTATTGATGGCATACGCTGCTGTGCTTATTCGAGACCATTATAATATACATAACCAGATGATACCAACCTTTCCTAGTTACCCATTCCTTAAGCCATAGGTAGTTGACTGATTCACTAATGGTTATCATGTTTTGGCTGTTAGTGATGGAATAAAACCTATCATATTTACTAAAAATATACGTGTAGTGTTGTATGTAACATAATGTGAAAATATGGAGGCAACATTGCAAATTCAGAAAATTCACTGCAAACTTTATTGTTCAAATAGCACTTGGATTCAACACTTTTTCACATAAAATTACTGATAACAAATAATATGCAATAGGCATTCGAGCCTATTCAATTGACCCATCATACAATAAATTGTTCATGAGCATAAAACTGTACAAAAACAGAATGAAATAGTAATAGATTATTAGGCTGATTCAGATTGTTGAAGTTGTCATTCCACACACAGGGGAATCACAACTCCAATAAATGGGCATCTCAATAAGAGTTCATTTCACAGGAGCCCATCACGGTCGACAGCCCTGGAACTAAAGATATTGACTAGTTTTTGAGGCAGACAAATATACCATCCCCAGCATTTATCATGATAGCCGTGACCCTTGCATCTTCTACTATCTTGTGGTTGAGTTTTCTGATAGCCACCACCTCCTCATCGGTGTTATTAAGGTCTGCAGTTCTTCCAAAGTACCAAGTCTAGATAAAATAAAATAATAATATAGTACAGAAGAAACTTGGACCCACACACTAGTTATATGTATGTAGATGAACTGGTAGGTTGCTCCAAGCTTCGCCAGGACAAGATGGCTGCAGTATTGTTGCAGGAACTGCGGTGTAAATTTGAAAAAAAGTGAAAATGCCGGAACAGCTAATTTCATGACACGATGTTATAGGAACCTGTAATAATGCTAGACGACTTTGGCCTGTGGATTTAGACGATATGATTATGCTGCCATGCCTAGGTTATACATGACCACCATTGCACGCTATCCTCTATACATGGGAATGGGAGGGACACTCACATTGTCTATAGCTATAACACCTCCAGGTCGCAGTAGCTTCAGTCCATACTCGTAGTAAGTGTCGTACCCGTCCTTGTTGGCATCAATGTACATAAAGTCATAGGTCCCTTCCTCTCCTTCATCCACCATCTTCTCTGCAATGTCAGATGACAGACAATGTAATAATTATAGAGACATACAATGTAATACCTTGCAATCCATAATAAGATAGTAATAGTAAATAGGCCAACATACACAGTTTAGTAGGTCTACATAGACAGTAATAGGACAACATACACAGTAAATAGGCCTAAGTACAGGCAAATAGGACTAAAATATTTGATTTGACCTAAAGGGCTTTATAATAGACTAGTGCCAGGCACATGTACATTGAATATGTACATGACATTGTGTTACACTAGTTAATGTATTCATTAAGGTGTTTTCCTTTCCTGTATATTATTGACTGACCTCAATGATATAGGAAGTGATTCAGTTTATTTAACCTGGTCAGTATGGTCAGTACAACAGGAGATTTGTTTATATAAACATACTCTGTTTACATAAACATGCTGGGAGGATGTATATGTATAACATAATATAGCATGTATAACATGCAATACATTATGGTAAAAGATAATAATTAAAGTAAAATTATAGCAGCTCAAAACTAACAGACCCCCCAGGGCCTAATAAGGTGACCAAAAGGACACCGGGTGTCACTTATAATGATCTACAGTTAAAATGTTAACATGAGAAGCTGGAGATCAAGGAGCCATATTTACATGTAAGTGCTAAGCCTTGGAATAGGAACTAAAGGCGTGCTAAGAGACATCTACAGGTTGAGGTTGAGGTGGGAGCGGACAACTTCCAAAATAAAGACTTGCTTAAGCATAACACGATAATTCTTAGCACAATTTGATGCCTCCTTGAAAGACAGCCATTCTCCACTGAATTTCATCACATATTTGGAGTTATCTAACCCTCTTACCAAAGTAATTATTGTACTCAAGTTTACAGTATTACCTCCTATGGTTGTAATCTTACAATTGAAAACTGACTTCCACTGTCAGTTGGTGTAGATTGCAAGTATAAATAGTGATACTTAGACTGTCATTAGCTACATGACTCACTTACGTAGACTGTCACTAGATACATGACTCACTTACGTAGAGAGTCACTTGCAGCAGCTATCCTAAGGTCTATCTTCTCTTCTACTCCAGCCTCCTCCCAGAAAGGTTTACCGATATCAGCGTACTCTGCAGAGACATCTAGTGCCACCACCTTACCATCCTCCGGGGTACTCAATGCCCACGAGAGGGCGCTGTAGCCTGTATACACGCCTGCGAATAAAATATAGTTGTTATTAGCAGAGCATTGTTTTCACTGTGTGGGGGACGGTAGGAAAACAACCAATCAACTGACACCATATAAAATCAAGGAGGTTCTGGGGCCAAGGGGAGATTAATCTCATTCATTACACAATAGCAGTGGGGATAATATATTTATGAAGATAGCCGTTTTTGTTGTCACAAGAGATACAAGTAGTATAACCACATAGATCAACAGTGTATAGTCTATCTTGTTCTCCTAAAAGACAATATAGATAGGTAGGTAGAAAGGTAGGCAGGTATGTAGGCAGGCAGGCGGGCAGGTAGATAGGGTCTTACACATGCTTAGACTTAGAAATGAAGGTGAAATTAGAGGCGCACATTATACATATTATATAGGCCTATGTATAAGAGACAGAATCAAAAGCCATAATATACATGTGTACATACATGTATGTATACAGTGCTAAGTATACTCGTAGCTAGAGATGTATATTACAATGAATCCATCTACAGTGTAGAGAGTATATAGAGCGTAGGGTATACCCACCGACATCTATACACCTCTTGGCTCCACCAAACCTCAGTAGGTTAGTCAGTATCATAGTACTATCAGGAGAGCTCAACATTTTACCTTCACTGTGTTTCTTGGTTACCTAGCAACAAATACATACAATGTATGCACATTGAGCAAATGTTACTTCAATAGACAGTAGGCCTACTGCTTAGGGTGGTATCTCGCTGTACCATTAGAGTATGATTGGGCTGTTTCCTTTACTAATAACATCTATGTTACATGGTATAGACCTAGCTATCTTATACCCTAAAACCAGATATCGTTTGTGAGTTTCAACTTTTGCAGGTTTGGCGCAAACTTGTTACATTTTCATTATGGATTAGCACTTGTCACACTTGAAACAATAATGCATGTGATGGAATACGACTTGTAACAATCCTACATTGCAAATCTTCTAAACGTAAGGAGATTTCATGCTTAGAGATAAATAGACTGCAGGTAGGCCTATAACTTCATTCATCACGTTTGAATATTTACCTCAGTTTTTGAGAAAAACTAAAGTGTAACAATTTTGCGCCCAACCCACGTTTCTACAATATAACTGCATGGAATCAGGTCAGGTATATACAATAGTACTGCATGGAAACAGGTCAGGTATATACAATAGTACTGTATGGAATCAGGTCAGGTATATACAATAGTACTGTATGGAATCAGGTCAGGTATATACAATAGTACTGCATGGAATCAGGTCAGGTATATACAATAGTACTGTATGGAATCAGGTCAGGTATATACAATAGTACTGCATGGAATCAGGTCAGGTATATACAATAGGACTGCATGGAAACAGGCCAGGTATGTACAATAAGACTAATGTAGTGCATGGCTCACCTCAGCCAATTTAGCCTGTACAGGATGCAGGGAAGATCTGAACTGATTCATATACTCCATGCGCTTCTTAGACAGATCTGTATCCAGTTTAGATTGGTAAGACAGTGACATGTTGGTGCTGGTGCTTGCAGGTGATAGGGAACACAAGGAATGCAGCACCTGCAGAGAATCCAATATACACATGCATGTATCTGTCTGCATACACTACAGGTGACAGGCAGTTCAGTTAATTCCATCAGATAATACAATACTCCATAAAACTTGAGAGAGGCCAGCTACAGCTGTAACCACTAAATAATAATACTACACCATATACTAAATACATGCAGTGTATAATACTTCACTATACAAAGCATACATACACTCTACTGTACAACATTATAAAGTACAATATTGTATAACATTGACTATACAATATTCACTGTTATACAATATATAGGCCTACAATGTAATTCCATGTATATCCAGTACAATCATTTTATACATTTTACATGGTATAGTGTGAAAAAGATAACTATAGGCTACCATCTGCATGCAATTTACACAATGACATAAATAATAATTACATTATTATTATATTATTATACTTACAGGTAAATATAGAATGCTGTTTTGTGATGTGATAACTATAACTACTATGGCTTACCACACTAACTAGTGCAGCACATATAGCTCAGTATCTAGATGTCTGTTAGACAATCACAAGCTATCTGGTTGCATCCAGATTTACTCATATGATCTTACTACTGTTTTATCAGCCGGACCAGCTGTATTTGTACAAGGGGGAAACCTTGACCCCTTTGGTGGTCACGCCCCCTCCCAATACTCTGTATAAACATAGTTATCAGTCACATGTATGGTATCCATGTTGTCTGTGTGTCTAGCCATTTGTGTGTTTACAATGATAACACCATGTCTACTGTGGAATATGGGATTGATTAGTTATTGGTTACAAGCTGGTATAAAGTGTTTGGTGGTGGGAGTGGCCAACATACCAGCAGACCAGTATACTTCATCAATAGGAAATGATTCTCAAACAGTTGCCTCAGGGTCTTAGGTTTCCGCCACTAGCATATACAACGCTGGTGCTGCCCCCTCTCCATCACCCCTAAACTATGAATTTCTGACTAAGTCTAATGTTATGCATTCATACTCAAAGTATGTTATGTAGTACAAAGATGACCAATTATGTGCTGAGTTCAGCAGTGTATTGTAATATGCTGATAATAGGACATGTTACCAGCTAGCCTGAGAAGGGAGTCACAAGAGTGTCCCATACTAGACAGTGTAACAAACAAGTAGCCAAGGCTACGCAGTCGACTTATACAATAGATAAGTCCAGATATTGTAATAGACAAGGATATACCCCAAGGAGCACCAACCAACCCTGGCTGTCTGAAGAATAGAGACTACATCCCAGTCTACTCTATGACAGACCAGACTGTGATTTTGATGAACAAACTGTTAATTTCTTATATACCATGTGCATATTCTTATTAGAGTGGCAATAATTACATTTATACTTACCTGCTATGCTACCTATTAGTTACCTTCTACTTTTACTTACTTGTATACGTTGTCATCTTGACGATCATTGGACCATTGACGTGACAGACCGGTAAGTTGGAGGTAGTGTACGGACAGCCAGTCATGTTAACCTCAATGTTATCTATATAAGTAGAATCAAACCATAATTATTATAATTCACCCTTGTACTATTATGCTAGTGTAAAGGATCTTGCTGTATACTGGTCAACTATCGGTCAGTTGTTATTTTCTTTGCTAGTTAATTATTTTATACTTAAATGCTAGACTTGTTTCATCTTATAAAAATGGGCTTGTTACCAGTAGTGTTCATGCCCATATATGGACAGTAGAAGGAGCATATTGTAGTTGCATGTCCAGTAGAGCACAATAAAGTAAGTTTGAGCAGCTAAATAGTTATACTTATACTCATATGCAGAATACTCCTGCAGGTTAGCTAACTATAGTCTATGTTGATAGTGCACGGCACTGCAACTGAGAGTCTAAAGTGACAAGTGCTTCAGTTTCCTTAGGCTAAACAGTGGCAGTATCTATTTTACCTTATTAGCGACCCTGCGCGGTCGCTGACAATCTGGTAATATTTGATATTATTGCTGTCTGCATCTGAGTTAAACTTGGTCAAGTACTTGCCACTTATACTCTGCAGGCGATGCCGTCACACAACATAGAAGCAGAGGTTATTGCTAGTCCAAGGACCGGTGTGTCCACAACAACTAGTGGCAGCGGTAGGATAGCAATGGCAAATCGAGGTAGAGCAGGAGTACAGGAGGACCCATTAGTGAGGTTGGCAGATATTTTGCAAAGGAGAGCTCAGCATGGAAGCTTCACTTTACCAAGGTATGCAGGGGAGAGTGATGTAGAACTCTTTATCAGGCAGTTTAAAGACTTTGCCGCTTTGAATCAGCAGCATTGGTGCATCTCCGTGTGTATCTGGAGGGTACAGCATTGGAGTGTGGGAGAGCTGGTGATGTGGCAAGTACGTTAGTCAACCTACGCACTAGATTTGGCATAAATGCTCGGCAGGCTAAAGACAAGATTGCAAAGCTAAACAAGTCCACATTCTCGTCAAACCATGAACTAGGTACCGAGATCCAACAGCTGGTGTGTCTGGCTTACCCAGACTTCCCTTCAGCCAGCCACACTACACTAGCAATGGACAATTTCAAGAGAATCGTGTATTCGGACCAACTTAATATGCATTTTATGCCGGTTCCACCAGCGACCATGGACGATGCTGTCCATGCGGCTGATGAGCTGGCCCCACTTGCTAAACAAAAACGATTGATGACTGTTAGTGAGCAGACCGACCCATTTGAGCTGATGAACCGAAAACTAGACAAACTGCTGGTATGCATGGAGAAAAACACTGAAATATTGTGATGGTCATCATCCCAGACCTTATGCCACTTTACTATTTAGCCTTCTATAATTTTACCTATAGCTATAAAACAGCGTGTGTATATCCATTTATGTAAACCCAAGTTCCGAACAAGTAATAAGACTGTTGTTATACTAATTTTTCATATATATATTTTATTGCGTCGTCCATAGCATTGTGCAGACAACTTCCCTTGCTGACACGGTTTATTTACATATTATACATATTTCGCAATCATTCACTAACTGTTTTTCCGACGACTGGTATTGCATCATTGTTAAGTCATTTTTCGCCGTTATGGCGTAATCTTTTATATGATTGGTCTCCGGCCCTCCGTCGGAACTACTTCTACTTCTTATTGGTGCGTCTAAAATCAAACACAAGTATATAAGGTGTGCGATTTCTATTATACTTTACATTATAATTCAGTCTAGTCTACTGATGTAATCTTTACTCTTATACTTTTTTCTACATTGGAACTTTAAATATACTTTCTACCACGCTACCAAGAATCTGATCTAAGTTCTGTACAAGGTATGTTACAATAATATACAGCGACGGCCGTTGCCGAGTGTTCACACAACTCTAGGGAGTTGTCGGGGAACACAGTGGGATACTTTCCTCACTAAAATCCATTACATTGGTGGCAGCAGTGGGATTTGCGCGATCCCTGGGATTTTAGGAGGATAGAGACCCGTCGGCAACGGAGGGCACGGAAGCAGGCAGTCCTGAAAATGGAGGGTAACGGAGTGGATAGGTTGGCAGCTGTTATGGAGAGGCTCTTGCAGGAACCCCTTCCAGCTGCTCAACCAGCATTCAAAGCTCCCCATTTTGATGGGACGGGAGATGTTGAATTCTTTATCCGTCAGTTTATGATGGTGGCTGAGGCGAATGACTGGGGACGGGCAGCTACCTTCCTCCACCTCAGGTTCGCTGAAAGTCCAGGAGGTAAAAGAAAATCTCGAGGCAGCGAGGCAGAGATGAGAAAAAATCTGGAGCACTGGGATGCAGAAGATGGTGATTTGGAAGGTAAATGGACAAAGCTGAAAGAAACGGTATATTCAACTGCCTTCAATGTTCTTGGCAAGCGTAAGCGTAAAGACCAGGACTGGTTTGATGAACATGATGAGCATTTGAAGCAGCTGATGGACGAAAGAAACAAGGCAAGGGTAGCTACCCTTCAGTGCAATACAAGATCTAAGAGAAAAGCTTATTCAAAAGCACAGAGCAGCGTTCAGAGGTACACGAGACAGATAAAAACACAGTGGTGGGAGGAGATAGCTAAAGAACTGCAATATGCAGCAGACAGGAGAGACATGAAGGCATTCTATGCAGGACTGTAGGAGGCCTATGGACCTAAACCTAGAGGGTTGATTCAACTGAAAGATCGCGATTGAACAACCATTCTGCAAGAGAAGGATAAGATCCTAGAAAGGTTTTCTGAACACTTTGATCAATTGTTGAACATACCAGGAGAACTTGATGAGGAAGCCAAAGAAGTAATAGCACAGAGGCCAATTATCTCCTCATTGGATGACATGCCCAGCATGGATGAACTCATGTTGGCAATCACCTCGATGCAGGATGGTAAAGCCCTGGTAGAGATGGTATTCCAGCTGAGGTATGGAAAAATGGTGGACAGAAGATGATTGATTGTCTATATGACTTGATACAGTGTGCTTGGGAAAATCAGGCGGTACCACAGGACTGGAAGGATGCTAGTATAGTCCCTTTGTTCAAGAAAGGAGACCAGAAAGAATGTGGTAACTATCGAGGAATATCCCTCTTGTCCATCGTAGGCAAGATTCTGTCTCGGATACTTATGAATCGCTTGAATGAACATATCACCCCAAATGTTCTACCGGAATCACAGTGTGGGTTCAGGAGTGGCAGGAGTACAATAGACATGGTTTTCTGCTTAAGGCAAGTGCAAGAGAAGTGTACTGAACAAAACATGCCGCTATATGTTGCATTTGTTGACTTCAGTAAAGCTTTTGATACGGTATCCAGAGTTGGACTTTGGCAGGTCCTTCAGAAGTTTGGCTCCACAGATAGGTTTATCAGCATCATTGAGGCTCTACATACAGACATGCAAGCAAATGTAGCTATGAGCGGTTCTGTCTCTAGTGACTTTGCTGTGAGCAACGGTGTCAAACAAGGGTGTGTGCTTGCACCAACACTCTTTTCTCTCTATCTGTCAGCTATGCTGGAAGTTGCCTTCAAAGGCAGCTCTGAAGGGGTGTATATTCAAACACGGAAAGAAGCAGACCTGTTCAATGTCTCCCACTTCAAATCTAAGAACAAAACAACTACAAAACTGGTGCGAGATCTCCTTTTCGCAGATGATAGTGCCCTGGTAGCTCATCGCCCTGAGGATATACAATCTCTAGTGAACAGGTTCTCAGAGGCTGCAAGACAGTTCAGTCTTAAAATAAACATAAAAAAGACTGAATGTCTCTTCCAGCCTCCCAAGTTCCTAAGCGAGGTGTGCCAACCTGATATTGTTACAATTGATGGAGAACCTCTTGTGCAGTGTAAAACTTTCAAATATCTAGGAAGTACTGTTGCTGAGAATGCTAAACTGGAAAGTGAAATCGCACTGAGGATGAGAATGCAAGCGCAGTGTTTGGAAACTTGAGAACAAGACTGTGGAATAATCACCATGTACCAATCAAAGTGAAGTGTCAGGTTTATCGAGCAACTGTGTTGGCTGCTCTTTTGTATGGTGCGGAGACGTGGACCGTGTACAGTGTGCAGGCAGACAAGCTGCAAGCATATGTGATGCGGCATCTCCGGTTTATAATGGATATCTCATGGATGGATAAGATCACCAATGATGAGGTATTGAAGAGGGCAGGTATACCACCACTCAAATCTATTCTGATACAAATGAATCTAAGATGGCTTGGCCATGTGGAGAGAACGGAGTATGAGCGCCTACCCAGACAGCTTCTTTACTCTCAACTCAGTGAAGGAAAGCGGAACCAAGGACGTCCAAGGTTGCGATTCAAAGATACCGTGAAAAGAAACATGAAGAAGCTGGACATGGACAGAACTGGTGGGCAGAGAAAAGCCAAAGATAGAGACGGTTGGAGACAGTTGATCAGACCAAAGTGAAGATAGTCATTGTCGAACCGACAGACTGCTATGACAATGATGGTGGCTGAGGCGAATGACTGGGGACGGGCAGCTACCTTCCTCCACCTCAGGGAATCCCTGAGAGACAGAGCAAGGGACTGTGGCCGTCCGGAGACGACCGAGGGGGTAGTGGAGGCCCTCCGTGCTAGATATGGTACCTCCCCAAAGGAGGCCAGGATGCAGTTGGGGCAGCTCCGTAGGGCGGATAAAACCGCCCTCCAGGAACATGCTGCCGAGGTCCAACGTCTTGTAGATCTAGCGTACGGAGAGATGCCTGAGCACTACCGGATAACCCTGGCGTTGGAGTCATTTATACAGACCATCGGAAACGGGTACTTGCAACAACATCTTCTGGCCGTCGGAGCCGGAGACTTCGAAACCGCCGTCAAGGCTGGTAACGAGTACCTCCAGATCCGTTCCGGAATGGGACGGCAACAAGGCTCCGTCAGACATGCGATAAGGGCAGTAGAGGAAGAAATGGACTCTACTTCCGTGGCCCGGCTATCTGAGGTAGAGAAGAAACCCAGTGAACTGGAGGTTCTACGAGACGCGGTAGAACAGCTCGTGAAGGAGCTGGCACAGTTCAGGACCCTGAGAATCAGGGGAGCTCTACCTCAGGGATCAGGCTTCCCGGCGCGGGAAGGGCGTATTGTCTGCTGGGGATGCGGACAGGCAGGACATGTGAGAAGGGAATGTTCTGCTGCGACAGGCCCTGGTGGCCTGTCGGGAAACGGGCAGGGCCCGGACCAGTAAGCTATCCCTCTGGAGTCCGGGCCAAGCGGAAACACGGTGGCTCCGTGTCTTGGCCCTCCGAGGCTAGTGTGGCCGTGCCAGAGGTGTTAACACACCAAGCACGACCCACCGGCCTCGAAAACCCTGGACAGGTACTAGTGGTGCGTCAGGTAGAGAGGGTACAGCCAAGGCGGCGCGGACGTAGGTCCAGGCGCCGGGTAGGCCTACATACAGGGAGTCTCTATGTAGATGGAGAGGTGGGTGGTGTCCGTGTCAATGTCTTGATTGACACGGGATGTACCACCAATGTGTTATCCCCGAGGATAGTGTACCGAATGCCGGCAGTAGAGCAGGATGAGCGGGTCGGGAGATACACAGGTGAATTGGCGGATGGGTCGTTAATTCCACTGACAGGGGCCGTCAAGGCAACACTGGTGGTAGGTGGTTGCCAGGAGACGGAGGAGTTTGTGGTGGGACCCATCAGAGCAGATGGTGTGTTGGGAATGCCATTCCTAACGAGGCACGGGTGTCGGTTGGACTCTCGTCGTGGTACGCTGAGACTCCAGGGAGAGCGTATACGGTGTAGGCGGGTAGACAGAAGTCACGGGCCTGGAACAGTAAGAGGACAGCTGGTTGGTGACCCTCAGGTCGGGGGCCAGTCAGCTGGGTACTGTGGCCCAAGGACTTCTGTACCCGGAAGTGACCAGGAGGCGACACCATTGGCCAGTGTATGTGCGTTGACTCTGGTTTCATACCAGAGTTCCCTGAACGCAACCCATGCAGTAACGGTGCCTGTGAAGTTTGCAGCGACTCTGAATAGGGATCAGAGTTTGGCTTATGCGACTGAGACAGCACCAATGCCAGATCAGGGTGTGTGGACCTTGGAGAGACACCAAGACTCCCCCCTTTTCCGGCGACTGGGCGTTAGAGGGATGCCAGATACGTGCATCCTGCCAGGTGTGGGAAGTCAGATGGGCGAAACGGCTCACCTTGCTAGACTGTTTTTGGAACCTGCACTAGAGGGATAGCGAGTACGGGTTGTGGGCACAACGGTGGATAACACCTGGCCCACTCCAAACCCCGAAGTCAGCCCTCTAGAGCCTTGTGATCCAGAAGGAAAGCGCTGCAACGTACAACTAACCCAAAACTCTGACGTTAATCCCAAGAGCCGGCCCTGTGGAGAGAGTTGTGTTGTTCAAGAGAACAGCTGGAACAACTTGCAGGCCACGGTTCCATCTGACCCAGGCTGCATGAGGAGCACTGGACAACTGGATGTAGTCTGGTCAAATGATAGCCCACACCAAAGACATTCTCTGACTGTGGAATGGGGTTTTAGCGTAGCCGACGGGAGTACGGCTGACTTGTTCAATGGTAACAACAGACGGGCTGTGAGAACGTCTAAGTCCATAGCCGGGGCGAGACTTAGTTATTTGCGAGAAATAATAGATCCCCGGCGGGAAAGCACTTGGTTGTTTCGCGGAGGCGGAATGCGAGTACAAGTGTGTGGCCACGCGCAACAATTCTTGCCGCGCGATAAGTCAAGGACAAAGTGGCAATTAAAAAGGGCAATGTGGGGAAACGAAAGTTTCCCGCCGTGTGGTACTTATATAATGTTGCATAAGACAGAGTCAGCAAAACACCACCTGAAGCGGCCAAGTACCCAGAGTGCTGTGCACCGCGAGCGCACATGCTGCCACTATGTTTCGTTGCAACTTTATGCTATACTACACGTGTTAAATTGCTTTAGGCTTTTGCTAACTCATCTTACTTGCTTATTTTCCATATCTTTCCTGCTGAATCTTCTACCAGTCGTCATGGACTCAGGTGAGTGGCCATGGGACGAACTGTTAGGGGAAATAGACGGTGGAGACAGTTCCGAACTTGATATTACTACTGAACATGAGTGTGCATTGTTAGACTCTCCAGCGCGGCTGGGTGTGGCGGCTGATAGGGAGTCTGTGAAAGAGGTGAGCGTACCTGGCGAGCACGCTAAGGTTGATCTAGCACATACAGTTAGCCCTATCAGTGGAGACACTCTGTCCGCTGGGGAGGGAAAGGCCTTCTCAGTTGCTGGTCTACCAGACGGCATAGCTGATGAAGGTGGAATAGGTCGGGGGACACCAATGCTCAGGTGTCAGAGCCCCCCGTGGTCCTGTCAGACCAGCCAGCCGGGTACCGTGCTGTCCAGACAAGGGAAATCTTGGCAGAGCAGACACGGGAGGTTGGCCCGTCTGTAGGAGATGGCATAGTGCATCGTGAGCCAACGGTAACAAATCCATCTGTTGCAGGGGATCAGGCCGTTGGAGTGTCGGAAGTGAGGGTCAACCTGGAGAGGTTGGAGTTGGTGGCTGACGGCGAGAGAACTCAGCGGATGAGTGAGCAGACGCTGACGCATATTGCAGCCTGTGTGGCTGGGACAAGGCAAGACAGCACTTGTCTCATCTGCAAGTTCCCCGGAACAGAGGCGAGTCAAGGTGCACGTAGCCCAACACTTTCTGATGTGTTTCTGTCAGTGTGGGTTCTCGAGTGTCTCTAGAAACAGTATTTACAACCACCTGCACCGACGAACCAACGAATGCGGCTTCAGGAAGACGTATACAGTGGATGCAGAGAACTATGCAGCTTTCCGTAATCAGATGAAGTGGCCGGCAGGGCGATGGATAGTGCCCTGTATGCTGGGTGCAGACAAGTTAGTCTCCCAACCTGAGACGGTGGCCCCAGCCATTCCTACGCTGGTAGAGTTAAGCAGACAACAGACCCGAGGGAACACGACACAGACGGTGTTAAAGACGGGACGCAAGAAACGAATCATTACGCCAGCAGAAGTACCCCCGTCTGAAGGATCATCCAGTACCAGTGTTAACCTGCTACCCCCAATAGAGTCAGAGGAAGCTCCAGATGAAGATGTGGACACCCCCAGCATGGCAACTAGTCCACCCCCAGAGCTAATCTCCAACTCCCCCATGGAGGTCACCGGTAATAGCCCCCCCCCCCCGTCTGATCCGAAGGAGAAACCCGGCGAGAGGGCCTGGACCACCCGAACAGCTCCCAGTCTGAAAGTGCAGGAAGTACATGCCCGTGACCCTCTGGAGGAATTTCTAAACCTAAGGTTTATGTCAAGAAGCAGGGGATCACGTACCAGGAAGGTGAGAAAGACTCACCGAAGATACATCCGGAAGCTTGACGACCAGATCAATCAGCTGAAGGAGTATAAGCGGTCTATCCCTCAACGACTCAGGAGAAACCTTAAGCAAGAAGTTAAACGCCTCCGGGCTGAGAAGGACCAGCACCTCCAGGCCGTGCACTGCACCCGCTAGATATACCTACTACATCCCATTGACAGTTTAATTGAAGCCTGGTGCCTTCAATGGAGGGGGATGTGTGATGGTCATCATCCCAGACCTTATGCCACTTTATTATTTAGCCTCCTATATTTTTACCTATAGCTATAAAACAGCGTGTGTATATCCATTTATGTAAACCCAAGTTCCGAACAAGTAATAAGACTGTTGTTATACTATACAGTCTAAATGACAAGGACAAAACAATAATTGACAAATTTAACTTCGAGCCTGTGCACCTCCATCTCAACTAGCTCTAAGGTCCTCGGACCGTCACAATCCTCATAGAAGGTTATCTATGGTTGCTATGATGAGGAACAAGGCGATTCTGAGTGAACAAGAGTCAGATGCCTTAGTGGTAAAAGAGGATGACCCTGAGGAGCCAGTATCAAAACTGTTTCAAGGCTACAGAAGAAGATCTACTGCTAAACTAAGGCCAGGATAAGAAGGTGGCGTAGAAAACGGATGGACAGAGTTTGCAAAACAAATGAACAATATTAATCATAAAGTACTGTATGTGGACTACGATTCCTTTTTCTATATAGCTGAAACTGTAAATATACTCATTGTAGTGCAACTATAACAGGTCCGCTTTGACGCAATGCGCCTGGCTGAGTTTATTTTTGTATCTTGATCTAGTAAAACATGTATTTAAAGATTGAAAGAAAGCTAATAGGTAGGAAGCTAATAGGAAGCTAATATTATTTGATTATAGTAATACTTTTTCTGCTAAAACATACATGATGTTTTATTGTTGTTCCTTTTTTTTGTTTCAAGTCTTGATGATGTCATTTTGGCAATAATAATAAACTTAGTAAGATAAAGATACCAGTGAAAATTCATGCTAAACTAGAGAATATGCAGTTTTACTATACTCATTACCACACTACCAAAGATCTGAGTTTTGCTGTCTAGCACATAAGGTATAGCATTACAAGAATAACATGCTAAGTGGTCGTTGCCGAGTGTTCATACAATTCTAAGGTGTTGTCGAGGAACATAGAGGGAGATTCCTTGCTAAAATCCACCACCATATCTTTAGAACTGTAATGATTTCAACAATTCTGTCCATGAAGCATGGATTGACGAGCAACTGGTAAAGGAGATACAAAGTATAGAAAACATATCGTTGACACTGGAAACATGGTCTGATAGGACAATGTGAGGCTTATTTGGTGTTATGGCTCACTATATTGACAAGGAGTGGATAAAGCTCTGTAATAGGCTACTCAGCTGTGACAGAGTTACAGGTAATAATACTATGTAGTACTTAATTCATGTACAGCGGTATATCAGGGCCATACTAATGCAGTAAACTCAATAGGCTATCAGTCAAATTGGGAAACTGTTTTCTCTCATATCATGAGCTATTTTATGTTAAAATATGCTGTCAACTTTTACTAGGAAATATAAACAGTAAAGGTAACTGTCTATTTTCATTTATACTACAGTGCAGTTGACTCAGTAGTTGTCCATGGTTAATTACAATTTATTAAGAATAACTATGCAAAATGATGTACTAATTACTGTGGGCCTTATGCATGCGCTACACATCCATAATACAGGTATTTCAAAACTTCAAGTCATACTATGTGGATATTGAATAAAGAGTATTATACCTGTCAATTCTATCATCAGTGCCTGTTACTGACTGATCATGTATGGTAAATACAACTAAACTCTAACTACGCTCATCTATTGATTGTAGGACACCACACCAGTGAAAATATCAAGTCCCACTTCTGTAAATACTTAACAAGTACAGCATTAAAAACTCGATCAGGTTTATCGTCATAGATAATGTTGCAAATATGAAGGAGGCATTTACTGTAGCACAAGTCTTGAAGATAAACTAAAACATCATTTTTTTCACTTTTAGACTTGGCTAATTCCCCATCCTCTGTTTGAAAATCTGTCTGCCAAAGTCCAGTTGGAAATGATATTAGTACACAAGTAGAGATTATTTTTCTCTTCGCATTGATAAGCAGTTCTAGACACATTCTGTCGGTTTCATCATACTTCGGAAATATTTGTAATTTAAATATTACAGTTTGAACGTGTTTTAAACAGTTGCTGACATGCAATCTAATGATGTGGACAACAAAGTGTTGTGAGAAGAGAATGAAGACTATGAGAGCGAAGTCAGCGATATTGTGGCGGCAATTTCACAAACTCACCGCCCCAGCTGTTTTGCACACTCATTGCAGCTAATGGTGAACGATGGCATTGGAGTCGCCCAAGCAGCTGACATAGTGTTAGCTAAAACATCAAAGCTCTCCTCATATCTACACCAAGGTGTAGCATTCAAGGAAGAGTTTGAATCGACATTTCCTGGAGGCAGTACACCTCAAGTAGGAACAATTCGCTGGAACAGTCTTTTACTAACCAGGCCTTCATTATTATTTTATTGCTATCGCTGACTGTAACTCGATCCTTTTTCCTGGTGTTTCGATGCAAAATAGTATAAGTGTTTTGTTCTTGATGGGTTTAGTTAGGAGGGTAACGGTAAATAGAATTAAATCCTTAGTTGTCTCAAGGCTGTGCCAAATTTCACGTAATTCCACAAATATTACTTTCCCAATTTATGTATGCTCACCCTACATCTATTGTCCAATAATAGAGTGAAGATAGTACACTAATCATTGCTTGTACATGCAGGTAAAGTGGGTATGCAGGTAAAGTGGGTTCTCTCTTTCAACCTGAACACTTTAAACCTAATACTTCAGAACACCTCTAGGAGTTCTTCGGCTCTTACTCGAGCCTATTAAGATGCAATTGCAACAACATTTGACATCAAATATCAAATAACTGTCAATTGCCAAATAAATTTGTCAAATGAATGTCAAATGAATGTAAAATAACATTTTACTGTCTGTGGATAGGTATAGTTGATGTGAATAAGTATAGTTGATCACTTACATGTAGATTATTAATATTTATAATGGATTATTTTTCAGCCCATGGCTATCACATTCATAGTGCCATGCGTGCTATCACTCTATGATCATCTGAGAACAGAGGAGCACCAACGCACCCATCTAAAACAGATGGTGAGATCTTTGGTAAAAAAGCCTGAAGAACAGATTTTCTGGGATCATTGCAGTGTGGGATGAATGAGGCTGAAGTGGGACCAATTGTAGACTTTCCATTCTTTGATCCTACCTATATTCAAGCCCCTATCTTGGATCCAAATTTCTATTTTATGTGGATTGATGCAGATGTCACCACAACACATCAAGAAAAAGAAAATCACAGGTAACTTGTAATACATAGACACAAGTACTAACAAGGAAAATGTGAGCGTCAAAAGTTCTTTTTGTTGAACTTTCTTCCCCAACGGGTATTTTGTGTTATTCAAACTGACAACAGACACGCAATTGCACCAGTTTGTGTGCATATTTAGTCAATTAGGGCTAGCCATAAATTGTCGTGTGTTGTTGTTGTTGTTCTAATGTTATGTCAATTCTTAACATACTATTATTACTCAATGACCATCCTTGTAGAAGGCTTGCTTGCTATTATGAGGAATAAGGCGATTCTGAGTGAACAAGAGTCAGATGCCTTAGTGGTAGGAGGATGAGCCTGAGGAGCCAGTATCAAAACTGTTTCAGGGGTAGAGAAGAAGATCTACTGCCAAACTAAGGCCAGGATAAGAAGGTGGCGTAGACAACGGATGGGCAGAGTGTGCAAAACAAATGAACAGTATCAATCATCAAGTACATGTAGATATGTTTGCTTTTTGGCAAGTGGCCAAAGAAAACTAGCCAATCCTTGCCACCATTGCAAACTCACTATTGTCAAGGCCGGCCACCTCTGCCCCTGTGTTTGCACGTGGCGACATAATTATGAGGCCACACCGAAACAGACTATATGTCAATAATCTGACTACCTTGATGTTTCTTAAATGCAACAGGCTGCGTAGTAGAATAGAATGATAGCCTCCTCATATATAGCCTAATATGGTATTACTATAACCCTAGTTATTTTTACACAATACATAGCATAATAATATTCAAACTCTGCTACTACTGTAATGCTCATTGCTATAAAATCTTATATAGATATAGGTATAATAAATGTATATACATAGTCCATGATTGACATACAAGAAAAGACTTGTGACTCTTAAATTACCTAAGAAAAGAATTTAATAGTGAATTGAATTGGAAGATTTGAAAAATCTTGGAAAAAACAGCTGGATGACGTATAACACCCGAGGTGCTGGCAAAAGAATTGAATTGTGATTTGACTTGAAGTAAGTCTGAGAGACTTGAGAAAAACTTGGGTGCAACAAAGAAAGTCAAAGAACTGAATTAAAACTTCAAATTTTTTTCTGGCTGATCAAAAACTTGACCCGTAGCCTGAAGACAAATTTTGAAGAGTTAAGCATGGAAACAAGCTTTTCAAAAAAGTCTCTATAGCTCAACCTTGTCAGACCAAGATATTTCATATACCATGCTAAATTTTAGCACTCAAAGCAAAACAAGATGAAGTATAGACTCGTTGAGTCAAGCATTGAATGTCCTCTCAGACACTGGCAGCCTCTATCCAAGTAGTGTATAAAACAATTAGAAAGGAGATGCGTCAATTGCATTAACGTAAACTACCTGTCCTGTCAAAGCATGCAAACTACATGTATGTCGGCCTGACTGAAGAATTCACATCCTGAATTAGCAGTAAAACTATTATTAAATTACAGCTAGATGCTCAAACAGTAATCTCTCAGTATGGGGCCGTCAGTTCTTGAGTAAAAGTAACATTGAGATTCTACCACATGTCAACATCTGTACCTCGAAAACTCCAATAAAGTTTCGAGTAAAAAATGAGACTTCAACATGATTTCTTGACCCAGTTACTTTATAGGTTTTCCCAGTAGGTAGGACAGTGTTCCTTGAGTAAGTAACAGGAGTTACTTTTTCTTGGTCAAAAACTCCTACTATGGTACAATATCCAAGGCAGAAACTATTCCAAGGTTGAACGCCCTTTACCATGGAGCAGCTGAGTACTTTTCTAAGCTGCTTTCTTATAAAATATTCCTATCAGTAATGATGTACAGCTGGAAATATGCGGGAATTAACCCCAAGTGAAGTTTTTTCTACAATCAGTACTGATAATGATATTGAAACATCTAGCATACCGCAGGTCAATAAAAGATGCAGAACCATGAATCATCAGGGTAACCTACCCAAAATAGTTCTCAAGTCTTTACAAGGACTTGTTGGAGCAGTTTCCAATCCATTTCATAGGTTTGTAGCGATTACATATCTTGCGATACATTTGGCGGGCTACATGTATTGTCTACTCTGCAAAAATTTTTACTAGGTTGATGCAGTTTATTTTATCTGGATTAAGACCTACTGTGCCTGTCATGAGGATCACAGCAAACTAATCAACTTCAAGGTTGATGCCGGTGCTGAGGTTAATGTCTTACCTCTATCCTATGCCAAGGAGCTGTATGCTAATATAAGGCCTATCGAAGCAAGACATCTCACATACTCTGGTGAACTACTGCCCAATGGAGAAAAAATGAATCTAGTATTGGACTCTGATGTTGTTGATCAGTTGAGCTTTGAGTTGGTCGATGGGGATGTAGTACCTATTCTGGGACTTGCAGCCTGTGTCAAACTTGCCAATTAGCAATCCACTCAGTATATCAGCTCTTGTTATTATTGTGGTCAGGTATTCCTCATCAGCAGAGCAGCCTCGCGACATTGGTCATATTATTGCATTCTTGTGGTATGCGTTGCTAGTACATCTTATTTTTAGCAAAAGTAGAGAGATGACAACTTTACATGCACAGCCAAAAAACAATTTTTGTAGAAGATAACTCTGAATTACACAGCCATTTTACTCAGAGATGCCAGACTCGAGTTAAAGACTCTCACTTGAGTTAATTCAAGCAACATTCTATAGCTTATTATAAAGACTCGTAACTTGAATATACAGCTGTCAAAGACTTGTAACTTGAATTGTAATTCAATTATGGCTATGATCAAAGACTCTCAACTCACACATCATTATGTTGAAATATTCAATAACTCGAGTTTTCATTGGGCAGCTGTGAATTGTAATGAATAGAAATAACCACAGTTATAACCACCAACCACAACCACAATTTAAAACACATTTTACACTAAAACTGTGACATTTTGCTTTGAAATTTGAACTTCTAACACCATTTCCTAACAAAACTTCACCATTAGCTAAACAATAACCCAATAACTCTAGATAAAGACTCGAGTTAAACAAGAAAAGAATTGAATTGAAACTTGCTTGTAGTTAGCTTGGAAAACTTGACAAAAACTTGAGTTTCTGGGGACATGTAAATATATTAAACTCGTAACTTGAAAGTTTTGATCTGTCACTGAAAGAATTGACTTGTAACTTGAAGAGTCACAACTAAGAGTTGGCCATGGAAACTTGAGTTTCCAAAATAAAACTTGCACACATCTCTGATTTTACTACTAAAACTAGTAAGAAATGGCTCCATTGGAAAGATGACTCTTGAAAATCAGTAGATTCGCCTTAAAAAAAAAAAGATGCTCAAATGGCCGAACCACTAGAAATTTTCACTAAGAAAATAATGTTTCTGTTTATCAACACTGTTGTGTTTACTGAAGGACTGTCAATCAAACTGCAGCCTAGATGGTTGGGTTCATTCCTTTCATGTGTCATTATGGGTGAGGAGGTTATGGTTCAGTCAGAAATGAGACAAGGGAAAACACCGTGTGCACAAGAATCGGTGCAAATTGGACAAACAACCTTCAACATGGCCTGAAGTGGTTGATGTAGTACCCAAAGATGACGGGACAGCAGTGGAAGACATTCACCAGGGATTGGTAGATGTGTTAGAAGATTGCATACCACCACTACTTGTCGAAACTGACCAGGGTCAGCAAGATGATGCAGTAGAACACCATCCTGTATACAGCCCGAGACCTAGGCAGCATGTATATTAGTGGGTACAGCGAGCGGACTCAATTTGCTATTTAAATTGATGCTATTACTATTGCTATGTCTTGCTTATATATTTTATAGTTGCATTAATATAACTTTGGGCGTGAATGTATGCTAATTGCAATATTTGCATTTTAGAATAATGAGAAAGAGCTGGGCAGCCTCGAAAAGGTAGTAGTACTACCTGCTGATGATACACAATCTCTTCCACAAGCACAGCCAGGTCCAAGTGTTGGGAACATGATGCAGGAATAGGCGTCAACTGTAGTGGAGCCAGGAACAGGTGCACAGGATCCAACTCAAGTACTGGTCGCCCCGATAGCAGGTGACAATGGTCCTGATGAACACGTCTTGTCAAAGACTCAGTGGAAGAACCAGAAGAAAAGGGCTAAGAAGATGCTCCGTGAGCAGGTGAAAGCAGCTGCCTTGATACAAGGTGATAAGGTTGCCTCGCCGACTCTCATCTTCCTGTAAAACGGCTGTGCAGCAGGCTGAACAGCCGTTTTACAGGTTGCCTATCATCAGCATAACTATAGGTGACTTGAGGATGTTACACAATGACGCCTTGCATAATATCTATTTAATATGGCTACCCGAAACCTAAATGGGTGTAGAGATAATTTAGGGGAGATGTGGTTGGCTATGCTGTTCGTCTAGCACTAGTAAGTGGAGCAGTTGGTTTACTAGGTCAAATAAAGGCAAAAGAAGAGGCAATGATTGTGGTTTGTTAACTATCAACAATATTGCTAACTAACCGTTCCCGCATCTACAAAATGATTGATGTGGTTAATATTATTTTGTTAATATGTAGATTAACGAGGACAAAAAGAGAATCGATGGCTAAAAATCTAGCAAAATGATGATCCAAAAAAGGCCTTGTCATCGTCATGGCAATGAAGTAACAATGGGATGTAAGTAAATCTTGGTTTTATATGCACCGCTATCATGAACCCAATTATCGTCAATATGATAACGATATATAATCTCTTATTTTGTATCTATTGAAGATGTGCACCTAACACGCAAATTGGTAAAGTGAACTTTTGGTGGAGATATTGTGGGTTATTCAATTCGTCTGACGCCGGGAATCGAATCGGAGTAGTAGGACTGAATCGAAGGATAGAATGGGGTATAAGGTGTAATTCAGGACAGCTTTGTCGTACTGCTACCTTCCAATCAGAGGAGATGCAAGGCTTACATACAATGTATATTTGTACTTGCATTCCACTGCTAATTATGGTTTACATGTACCTTGAATTGTAATTAAAGACCCCGATGCATTATGGACTAATAACCACAGGTATCACTGCAAGCAAACACACTATACAAATTGAGTTTGTTTTCACTGTTTTCTATATACATGTGGACCAAATTTTAAAGGATTTCAACATAACAAATGTAAGCTTTCTTGCTGACTGATTTGCATGGCCATATAGTTACTAAATATGCACACAGCTCATACGAAGTGCTTCTAATCATCAATATTCAAACTATTTCATACATTTAACAAGGCGATGAAATTAGATTTAAACGACAATCTGAAAGGAATAGTGTTGAATTATCTTCACACACGAGAAAATTGGTTTCAAATCAAAATTAGTGTGTACAAATTAAACAGGAACAGCGAAAAACCATCAATGTTCCATCAACCATTTCGTTCACTTAGCAAGCAGTTGAGCCTGTGTACTTTTTACGGATATGCAAGAAACACTTGGATTAATACCATGAGCTGGAATGACCTGAAGAGAATGATGAATTGATTTCATTTCTTTATAAAATCGGATGCAAAATGGAATTACTCATTTTGGAAAACCATGAATAGAAGAATGTGTGGTTAACAATGTTCATATTATGTTGAAGGACATGCTATTGGTAAACAATAAATTTGTTGTTAGAACCCGTTTCCTGAATTGCTTTCTACTATATTTCTTTGCGCTTTAGAGACAGTTGTCAAAACAAGCAAAAGCCTTCATTGAAGATGAGGCCATATGTGACGGGCCTTACAGTGATGAGACAAATTCCAAGTTTACAACTTTAAGAAAAGGAAAAAGTGGAAGCCAAGGTAAATCACAGTTGACTAGATTAGATGATAACAGCAACCTTTCTGACCAAAAGAAAAAAAGAAGGGTGGGTTTGACACCTGCGACTATAGAGTTGAGGATGCACAACTCAACAAGACACTTGTATCTAGTCACTCTCTGAAATAGCTTAAGCCTTTCTATAAGCTCTGGTAAAAGACCAAGTAGCTAGTCATGAATTCAAACTCTACCAAGTTGCAGATAACCACTACTATAGATATATGTTTCTGGTGAGGTCAAGGAGGTAGTACGCCTACCTATTCTGGAACGCTGCTACGGTTGCTTTAGTAAATGTCCCAAACCCCAAAAGCGATTGTTGGTGCACGCCTATGTCCAGCTAACCCTAGGGCTAAGCTGGAGGTTTGGCTGAGTAGGGTCTCTCGTGCCCCGCTTAAGCCACAGCAGAGATTGTTCTTGTTGAGAGCGTTTATTCTGCCCAAGCTCTACCATCAGCTTGTTTTACTTCTCCCATCCCAAAAAGCCTTTAAGTCACTTGACTACATAGTAAGATCATCAGTCAAGGGCTGGCTCAGGATGAAGAAGCCCCATTGCCCCACTGCATTTATCTACGCAGCGGAAAGTGATGGTGGCCTAGGAGTACCCGCCTTCCAAACTTTGATTCCCCGTATTAGGCATCAAAGAATGTGCAGCTTAACAGGTTATGACGAGTCATTGGCATCTTGTGTAGCTCTGTGTGAAGAAGTGGTCACCCCTGTTATTAGGGGCACCACTGTTGGAACGAAATCAGCGGAAGCTGGTTTCTGGAGAAAGAGACTACTCAGGCTTGTCGACGGGGCTGGTTTGAAACACCATAAGGAAGTTCCACAGGCTCACCGGTGGGTACGAGAGCCTACCAAGCTCTTGTCTGGAAGGGATTATCGGAGGGTTCTACACCTTAGATTCAACCTCCTAATAACGGGACAAGTGAAGCGCAGAATGAACAGGAGCGTGTCCATCTTTTGCCCGGCCTGTGTCAATTTGCCCCACACCCTGCAGCACATGTTGCAGGTGTGCCCAAGAACTCACGGACCCCATGTCCACCGGCACAACATGGTTGTCAATTTTGTCAGTAAGCAAGCTGGAAAGCTAGGCTTTCAGGTGGTGGTGGTGGAGCTGCATATCAGAACGCAGGAAGGGCTGTTAAAGCCTGACCTTATTATCCGACACCCAGACCAAGATTCTGTACGGGTTCTGGGTGTCGCAATCGTATCTGATCATGTTGACCTCGCCGTCCATGCAAAAAATAAGGTAAAGAAACGTCCAGTACCGGGAGTTATCGACTTTGAAAAGAGAGTTTCTGGCAAAGAAGTTGTAAGTTTTGGTGGGTTGATTGTGAATTGGAGGGGGGCCATCCATGGCCCTTCTCTTGAATTTTGCAAAGACTTTTTAGCATTGAGAGAATCTGTCATCATTTCTCTTAAGAGTGTTACAGTACGGTTTGTACTGCTCTGATTTTTGGAACAAGTCGACTATTGTTTTTTCCCTGGCCCCAAGTACATGTACTTGAGCTCTAGAGCCCCCTTTTTCGTGATTTTTTAACATCAGCACTGGCGTTTAATGTATTAACAAAAAACGCAAAGTTGAAAAACTTCTCCATACAGCCATTCTTTTCTGCCCTCGCAGGGGGCTCTATTCTCTGCTAATGATTGTTTTCTCTTTAACAGTGGGAAGGCACATCATGAGAGCAGTAGTACTTTTTGTGTTTCAACTGGTCCGCACCATAATGTGTTGTAACTACTGTGCTTATTAAACAAGTTGAAAAAAGCCAAATGCCTCGTCATCTAATTAGCAAGCTCACAGCAGAGCTAACACAGCAGCTAGAGGCATTGAAGAATGATCCCAACATACCAGCTCCCAGATGTTCCAACACTTCCTCAAAGCTATCCAGCTTGTGTATCACAATCACTGAGATGTGTGAAGCTTTAGATATCATAGAGGTAGTGCTGGCAATATGATCAGTAATTTGGGCTACAACAAGGTCTGTGCAAAGTGGGCTCCATGCCAGCTAACTGTTACTGTGGAAGAGCAACAGGTAGAGGCACCAACTGAGCCTTTACGTCTGCATAATGTTAAGACATTTTTGACAGGGTTTGTCACAGGGAATGAAACCTGGGTTCAACACTACGAGCCAGAAAGAAAAGGGTTAATGGAATGGCGACATTTTGATTCACCAAGAAAGAGGAAATTCAAGTCACAGCCGTCCGCAGGCAAGTTAATGGGGACAGTGTTTTGAAACAATCAGGGTGGAATTCATGCCCAACATAACCCTACATTGAGACCCTAAAAAAAACTAAAAACAGACTTAGGCGTTGTAGACCCAAGTATCTCCCATGGATACAGAGAGCAGACCTTCATTTCAGCCAGTTGCAAGTTCACTTCCTTAGCGTCATGTATGCCAAAGCACATATTAAGTAAGTGCCATGTAACTCATTTTAGGTTATTGACCATATAAAAATCACCACTATGCAGGAAAACCAAGCATAAAAGTGCTTGTCCTAAGTACAAATAAATTCAATTCTCAAGACACCAAATTCTCTATAAAGGTTCCAACAGATGTGAAGTTTTTAAATTGTGTTCAAAATAGTGTCTTATCTGTTGTATAATATTCTTTACTTGTGTATTGCTCTCAAGAAAAAGTGAGCGTGAACAGCTTTCGCATGACTCTGCAGCAATGTGATATTCTTCACAATTGGGAGGACCAACCGAATGGCTCTGTGTCGTGAGATTTTCCAATTAACTGCACTCTAGATAGCATGTTGCACCCTGAACTGCATTGGATTGCCTCGTCTATTGTTTATTCTTAGACGAAGCTCTAAACTTACATTGGCAGTTTATCTACAAATCGCATGCCTACTGTTTAGTAATTATAATAAATTGAAGCATTTAAAATTATTGAAATAAGGTGACATGGAGTGGCCGATGTAAGGAATGTGTTGGTCTTAGTAGTGGCGAAACCACAGAACAGGCTAACAGCTACTTATCTCGTCTGGGAAAAGTCACTCGGCAAATGACTCCCAATAGCCAGCTTCCCTCATACTTTTCATATTTAAGGCTCTTTTCCTGACATATGTGAATGATTTCGGTTTGTTATATCTCACCATGCTATTGTTGCAGGTTAACAGAAAAATTATTTTTAACCTCAGATACAGCTTAATTTCTGTGTTTCAATATAAGTGCTCATCTTTTGGCAGCAAAACTTTCTGAAAAAGATGTAGTTGTGATTGGATTCCTCACAAATTGATTTGGGCCAGTCATATATGTTTTGAAGAGCCATTAAGTAATTAGTTGATGAAGTTCAATACACAGATTCAACATAAAATTTTGACTGAATGTGAATGTACATAGACGGTGTCGGATTGAGCAAGGGGGTACTTTCTGGAATTTGAGAAAACTGATGAAAATGCCAATTGATATTCACAAGGCTATAGACAAGGTAAAATATTAGTTTTTGTGCTACTGCTATTTGTTAGCCAAAATACCTAATTTCCTTCATGAGATTTCTACCTGCAATTGTTCGCTCCCTTTGTTTCTTCCATACAATCTCTTGAATTGAACCATGCTACCTCTCTCAGTTATATCTCCTGGTATCCTGTCCTGTAATTCTATTTATTGATATCATTTTAGTGCAAGATGGGAATATTTCAGACTAGAGAAAGATTTAGCCAGATGCTCAGTTTAGATGATTTTAAGGACTCTGTGAAGTCTATGCTATTTCCATGGTCTACAAATAGCAGTACCGGTGAGATTTACACTTGGTGTAAATAATATTCATTGCTATGGAGAATGGGGTCAAGCTGTTGTTGAAAAGTAGGCGCATTCTCATGAACCAAATAATAGTAGTGACTAAATGTGATAAAATCCCTAGTTATGCAGTTTCTTTTGCAAAATTAAGCTTTTTGTTCCAATACCAATAAATTTTATATATCTTACATATTATTTTGTGTGCAAATCTGATAACTCATGAAGAAGCATGAAGAATCAACTCTGCCACCATTCTTAAGTTTGGCATATTCTCAATCAGAAGACGGTGTTTTGAGGAAATAGTATTATAAGTTTAAGACACTTGCTTTATGTATGCTTCAGGGTTTCATTTACATGTGATTACTACATACCATTCATTGGTAGGCACCCGGATAACACCAGATTTATTAGAACTAGTGGATGCATACCACTTAGCTGAGCGAACTAAAGAGGACGCAAAGATTTTGGAAACAGAAAAACAGAAGCTGCTTGAGTTCTGGTGTGAGTGTGCATGCTAATGCAATGTCAACACTAGATGGGTCCAGTTTTGAGCAAATGATTGAAGTTTATACATTCATAAATTAATGACTGGCAACTGATGACGTTCAACCCTAAGCTAAGGTCTCAAACTAAACAGATTTTGATGCTTCTTAAGTACCTTGTCATGAACGCAATGCAACTGTTTTAGATTTTTCTATGCCACAAAAGTACAATTAGTGAAATATTTTGATAGTTTTGTATGTTGTATTATTCCCCACAGTGCATGTTCTTGATATCTTATACATGTATATATTTCTTAATTTTTAGCAAAGTTCCTCGAAATAATTATGGTTTTATGGCTCTATTCACTGTAATCAAGTAACTACACATTTTTAGTTTTAGTGACTAATTAGAGAAAATGTGCAGATAGGCCAGATAGTACGCTAAAGAGCATGATGATGTCTTCCGTCAAAAGGCAACTGGGATTCTGTAATGTCTTGTTTTCAGAAGAGTTTTCTATATTGCAGGTTGGTTTCTCTGTTGGCCTGGTTTAAATTATGATGTTCTCTCTCTTCCTCCTTCCCCACTTGCAATTACATGAATGTTGTCCATAATCCCATGCATGTAATATCTAAATGTTGCAGAAAGAGTTTGGCTTTAAAGAAGAGGTAGATGGTGATGTTGGTGGAATCACAGATGATGACTGTGATGAAGATGTAACGATTGGTAGTTTGGATAAATGCAATGTATTAATACAGTGACACTCTGCAAATTCACTTATAGCTTTTTTCAGAGTTCATAGTGCTCTCTGCTGTTTTTTCTTTTTCAACTGACAACCATCGCTGTCTGCAACCCACAATTTGCACTATTGTTTGAATCTATGCTATAATATGCTGCATTTAAGCTGTGAATTTATTAATAGAAAGGTTCTTGATTCTTAAAATGAGTGAGCAAGACTTAGTGTAGCCTTTTGTGCCAATTTGAGAAAACTAGTGCTGCAGCCTTGAGTGTTTGCTACAAATACGTGTAAGTTCATTGAATAACCTTCTGTACCCTCAGTATAAACTGTATAATTATAATATTATAATAAAAAATTCACATCACAAATATTCTGTACGTGTAATTATCTGTGTAATGATTTTGCTTCATAAAGTTTCCAGTGTTGTCTTCTCTCTGTGTTATTAATAATAGCACAGAGAGAAGACACCAATTGTCTACTTTCAAGTCGAAATGCAAGTCAAGTGGGAGACAACTTCAAAGATATTACAATTTTTTTTATTTAGTAGGCATTCCAATGGGTGAAAAACCATGCCAAGGCGTAGCTTACCATGTATGTTGTTATTACATGAATGTTGTTGGCAATCACATACAATGATTACCAAAAGTTTAGGACCAAACTCGAAAAATGGCAGAATCAGTAATCTTACTTTACTTTAGATTCTATTTTAATTAAACAATATCAACATTAATGAACTTTTCTAATTGAACAATAGCAAAGATAAATAAGTCATAATGTCCTCTATTTGTCTAATATTTTGTGTGCCAACCCTTGTTTTTGACAACTGCTGCCAATAGTGGCAGCAAGCTGTCCATCAATACTTAATATTAATGGGCTTGTAATAGCCCAGATCTAAAAAATATTACCGGGCTTTGCATCACACTAGAGCTGTTTAAGTACATGTTCAGATTCATGAAAACAATTCAATTCTCAAGACACCAAATGTTCTATAAAGAAGGTTCCAACAGATGTTAAGAGTTTTTAAATTGTGTTAAAAATATTGTCTCATCTGTTGTATAATATTTTTTACTTGTGTATTGCTCCCAAGAAAAAGTGAACGTGAACAGCTTTCGCATGACTCTGCAGCAATGTGATATTCTTTGCAATTGGGAGGACCAACCGAATGGCTGTGTCCTGAGATTTTCCAATTAACTGCACTTTAGATAGCATTTTGCACCTTGAACTGCATTGGATTGCCTAGTCTATTGTTTATTTTTAGGCTAAGCTCCAAACTTACATTGGCATTTTATCTACAGATCGCATGGCTACTGTTTCGTAATTATAATAAACTGATGCATTTAAAACCATTGAAATAAGGTGACATGGAGGCGAAACCACAGAACAGGCTAACAGCTACCTATCTTATCTGGGAATAATCACTTGTCACATGACTCCCAACAGTAAGCTTTTCTCATAGCTTTAATATTTATGAGTCTCAAGTAGCGACTCATAAAAAGTCTAAATGAAATGGAAACATGAATTGGAACTTCATCTTGATTGCCAATATCGTTCAAGCATCATTTAATATAATTATGTCCAGAGTTTTCTTTCACATAATAAATAGCGCCTTTTCAAAATATCATTGGTAGATAATTTGAATATAAATACACAAATTTATGTACTTTTATTGGATAAACAACCTGAAGAATGCTTGGGTAGCATAGGGAAGTTGTTTGCTAACTATACATGTAATACACACATTCCTAAAAGCCAGAAAGGAATCTTAAGTCAAGTATGGAAAACAATTCAATCCAGTGAAACTATAGAAAACTTCTATAGCCTACATCCAGTAGGACTGGAAGACAACATAAAAACATAAAAAGTCAAAAAAGTAACATTCAGGACTAATTTAAGAATACCTCATCTCATCCCAGTATACTAAAACAGCAATTCTGTTAATGGCTAGATTGAGCCACGTCAACATAATTTAGAATTTAATTTTCAGTGTCAACCTTAAGTTTAGAAACTGCACGCTTGTCTTGACTAGTGTAAGAATTTATTTTTTATCTATATTTCAGTGTGTTAGATCAAGAAATGTTATACACGGGAGACTGCAAATCTAAGGTATATATGCCTGCTGCATATTCCATCAAGTTATAATGTGATTCATCAACTACACTGATAATCTGCGTCAACAATTGAGAATATTGTGATAAGTTAGAACAATTACCATTCAACCAGATAATGGTGATAAATTGGTAGGTGATTGTGTGTGCTACACTGATAGCATCTGATAAGGAGCCTATATATCTAGATTAAGAGATACCAATCAACTGTACCGGAAGATAAAGGAATATTCCTAGCTATGGCTAATAACTGTGAGGGTGAAGACTCATCTCAATTAGCCCTTCCAGAAGTGGGTGAGGATTCCAACAGTGACACAGACTCATCCACCAGCACCCAGTTGGGGGCTGAACAGCCTCAAGATGACTCTACAACTACTGCATCGTCAACTGATGGAGAATCAGCTATTAGCGAGGATGCCATTATGAATCCTATAGCTACATATCCTGGAGAAATAGGACCACCAATTGGAAGAGAACATGAGGATGTTGACTTTACTACGTTGGCAAACATGACTAGCACAATGACTGCTTTCAATAACACAAGTACAGGTAAGAAAGATGCTAGCAACGTTATAAATTGAATAGGTATATTTTAGGACCAACAGCGATGTCTCACAATTTTTGTACACCTACTAGACAACCCTTCATTAGAAACAACCCTAATGTGTCACATATGTTGACCAGGTGAGCATGGATTCAGTATATTGCAGCTAAAAACGCTTGTTCAACTGTTTAATATCTAAAAAGTCCAACAATCAGTATGCGGTTCAATCTTTTAGAAACCTATAATGAACCGAGGACTGCACCAGACAGTGGACACATAAATCCAAGCGCTCAAAATACGAATACTGAAAATATGCAAACACCTTCTTCTAGACATCTCTGCCTCGAGGATGGATCAGGATATGAGTTGTCATTTTCATACAGTGATCTGCTTGAGAGGACAGCCCAAAATCAGCTCTTGACAAATGAGGGGACAATAACTACGTCTACGTCTGCACAATCTAGAGAATTATGGGAAGAGGAAATGCCTCCAGCAGAAGAGGATATAGAAGAGGATACACCCGATGCTCACTTTTCTCTGTCATCCGAAAGTTCGACTAGTTTGTATTTTATTCGACGGGCACAGAGCAACTTTTCCATGAATACAGTATTGGAGATCGCCAACACAGGTAAGAGACTAAGTACGGAGTCAACAGACTCTACTTTGATGGCATGAGTAGATCTTCGTCAATGCACTGGATCATAAGAGTTCCAAAGATCCAATATTTGACATTATTTGTGCAAATTTATCTGCCAGTAGACTAGCCTACTAAAAGCGATATTTACCGCACCATGAATTTGTGAAAATGTAATGTCAGCAATGTTCTTCAGGTACATTGGTAGAGTTGGGGCACAACAGCGCTAGTAGAAATATGCATAGGACCCAATCTGTTATGAGTAGAATCCTGGATGATGACACATCAATGCCAAGTGCTGCATCTCTACAATCACTTCCTGCCAGATTGCCTAATGTCAGTATTAATGAGGACCTTTCAGGCTACGAGTCTTCTGTTGAAAGTATCCAAATGCGTCAACTTCCTCAAGCACGTCAGACCAGAGGGAATATTTGTCACACCTCAATGCGCCAGCTTGTATCACTTTATCTGATTATACCATGTGTTTGCATTGTTTTAGGGTTCGGAGTGGTTTGTCCACTTATATCCAACTACTGTTATGCAGGATACAATATAGCCACACTAATCATGTGTGTATCTCTCTGCTTAGTTTCAGCGAGATACGAGTTCCTTGCCAAACAGAGGAATCGATGAAAAGACAAAAAAACTTGTAACTGATACATAGGCCTATTTGGATGAGTTTTTAAAAAATGACTTTATTGCCCTTCTCACAATGCCCATGATCCATTACTGGCAACAGATTCAACTGGTTTAGTAGGGAAAGGATTTCATCATAGCGGTCAATCAGTAGTGGAATCAAAGAAACTGCCAGCTCGCCTTGTAACAGAACCCTGGTCTATAGCAGCAGTAGCGTAATAGGATAAAGGATAAATATTAGATGGCTAGGTGAATATTAGAAGTAGGTCAGCAGACAAAGAACTGACTGTATGTAATGTCACAATGTCTAAACCTGGCACAAAAAACAATGGATGACTAAAAAGTTTCTGGCTAACTACTCCTATAAGACATGCCAACACAATCTCAATGAGAAAATGCAATCGTTGAGAACTTTGTTCAGCTCTGTTGTATCGTTTGGTGATCGCAAGTAAATAGTGACTTGGCGGTAGTATTCTAGCCAACTATTTTGAGCAATTAGGCCTACTATGTGTAGAAGCCATTGGGCTCATGTTTGTCCAGTGTGAGACTAGGGCTAACTAGTCAATTGCGGGTAATCCTTGTGCGACTATTAGCCTACTAAAACACTTATCAACGTTCATAGTCCTATCATGGTGGTGGCGTTAGCGACCATTGGGCCCTTCACTAACTTAGACTTTAATTTTATATTCCTTATTGTAGGCCTATAACTAGTGTAATGACAACACTATTATCTTTTCTTAATTCCAATTTTAATTTATGTATTGGACTTCGGACATGAGTTGATTGATCATTATTTTTGTCATCAGTCAGTTTGAACTGCCTGCCCATGCCTAGTATAGCCAGGCAGTATTGAGCTAATAGTGATTACATTATAGTCATTTTATAGCAAAGTACAAGTATTAGGCCAGTCTCTTTTCATTCAGTTAATCTAGTCTTGATGTAACCCAGTGAAATTAAAACAAAATAAAATAAAAAAAATTAAAATAATTAACACTCATAGGATAGATTATTATATTAGATAGTCACTTACTAGTCATAGTGAGAGTAAGTAAAGCTATTTCTACTATGATATGATTCATGAGATGATTGCCATTTTCAAATTCAAATTCGAAATTGGATTTAAATTTCGATTCACTAGTCTAGAGGGGTTCTCATCTTTTTCACACAAGATAATGATGATTGGTAATTATAATAATCTAATGGTCAAAGAGAGAGTTTTTGTAATGGCTGGGTCGTAATGACATACGGTATCTCGAAATTTAGGCTTATCTTCATGTTCCCCCAGCAATCCTTTCTGAATATTCAATATTTAACAGGTTACATTACCACTTTGCCCGTATTGGGCTGGCTCTAGGACTGACTGGGTAAAAACTGGATTTTCACGTGGAAAATTACAGGTGCCCGCGGTTACAAAATGAAGTTAGCCTCTGTTCCAGCATTAACATCATGCAAAATTGCTCCAGTTCACTGTTTTATATATTATTACGCATGTCTGCAGTATAATTATACCAAGAGAAACCTGCTACCAATGAGGTCTCTTTCAATGAGTCAAAATGCGTAGGTTATGCAAGCATAATAATGACATGATCAACTCAACCCATAACCTCATGGAGTTATCTTCTCTTAAGAAGACAACTCCATGATGAATTCTCCTGTGTTGAGTCTTTGGGCAATGATAATAAATTTATTATTGCCTTCCGAATGAGAGTCGACAACTCCACACCAGTCATTGTTCATATGATTACATATTGTAGAGGTTGTCCATTCTAGGTTTCTGTTCTTAATTCTAGTCTCATCCCCTAAAGCTAAACTTCAATTTTTCTAACAATGATCGACTTGTTTGAAATCTTGTGTAGTTTAGTTTTATTTCAACACATGAAATGTAATACAGAAAAGGAGAAGTTGATCGTCCTATCAGCCCAATAGTATTACAGCAAGTCATGGTGCTAGGCCTTGCCTTGTTAGCAGTCAAACACGCAAAAGCCGCAGAAGCCACCTACTGCACCAATCCAACTCGACCTCATGAGTCAAATTTAGCATCCCGTTCCACATTGAAGCACATTGGTAACTCACACCAAAATTTCCTGCGGCAGCATCATTTCAGTAATTCAGCAGTGTTTAAAGTGGAAAAAATGAGGTGGGTACACTGTGCATGCAACCTTACAGATTAGTACTGTATAGCTATCCACTTAATCTTATAGTGGCTAAGAAATTGGTGAATTACTAAAATGAAAAAATTATGCTCTGGTGAGATTCAACCCAAGACCCTATGTATCATCATGGTAGTCAAGCACTGTACAACTGCACTATCAGGCCCACAGTGACTGCATGGAGAAAACTAGCTATTTAATTGAGGGTACACGCCTGCTGGCCGTATCACCACTAAAATTGAAGTGGGTACACACCGTATACTCCCGTATAACCACGTCACGTCGAACACTGATTAATAGCAAATTTTGCTGTGACAAACATTAGATACTTAGAGTGAGTTTGAGTAGAGAACAATGTCATAATATATGCAAGTAAAAGTAGTAAGTATTTGTGGGGTAATTGAGCAGACAAAATTGAAGAGTTATGAAAAAGAGGTTATATGTGAGTAATATTGCAGATTTCCCATAAATTATTCTAACTACATATTGTATAATATGTATTCCTTTTTGCAAGAAGTGAATTTGTTTTTTAAATGTTTCCCCAAAACTCTAGGCAGCAACTCATTTAACTCATTACCAAATTGATGAATGAGTTATAAACATTCAAGTTAAAAAAAACTGGAGCAATGACTTGTGTACAACATTCTTACCAGAGGGCTTAATCTTTCACGTAACTCTTCTGCTTACAAATAATGACAAGACAAGTTTTTATGGATTCAATGTTTTAATTGAATCACTCTATCTGCCTTTACCCACATGTATGTGATATTCGATTAGTACCTACATTGTAACATCAAATCTACTGACCATGGTGAGGTACATGTTCTATCATATAATATACAAGTGCAGGAGTACATAATAATATAACAGTGGGTACTTTGGGCATCGCAGAAAATTAGAAGTTGTTATCTCTCTCACTTTATGTTTAGGATCAAAGATAGAGGACAACTTCCAATTACAATCAATATCTTAGGAGTGTCATAAGATCACTGACCACAGTGTTCTGTGCTGTTAGTATAATAATTAATAGTGAGTGGATATACATGTAATATACTGTGCCGTGTTGCACAGTTTGCTGTTTGCTCTATGGGTTAGACTAAAAGAAATGCTCAGGTGTTGCCTATTATCTTTAATGGATGGAAGAGATTTTATATAACTTTTAGTCTTTTAGACAACAAACATGGATCTCATCCTAACCACTTGTTTGTGAAAGTACGTGATAATATTATATTATATTGTATAGTTTGTATAATGTAAAGGCATGTGTGAAGGAATTAATCATTATTAATTGATTAACAATCACTGGTTATAATGCATTAGTGTAAATGTAAGCCAACATACTAGTAACAGACAAGTATATTATATATTGTGGTGAATAGTAGTGTATTCAAGGGTAAGCACTGCTCAATTGTTATCCATTCAGAGTCACCATCAATATCAATATGCCTATTAGTACACTAGTCATGTACTGTACTGGTTATTTGATAAGGGCACAGCTGCATTGAGAGCACCTCAGCAGGTACTCCGCAGGTACTGGCAGGTAAAGCTAGGAATGTTATACACAGGATACACGTACACAGGGTTATTCAACTATTAGTAGCAGCTCCTACCCTACTGAGAGATTATATGTATATACTAACTAGCAACACTGAGGATATACTGCAGCGGATATAATATAACAATTCAATTCATCTTATTCCCGTCTCCTGCCCTTGGACTACAAGATTGGCTCCACAAGAGTTGTAAGTTCTAATACATGTAACTTATATAACTTGAGTCATTGTGCCTAGTATTAACCATCGGCTGAAAATGAACAATCTGTCTCTTGCATAGATGATGTAGGTAATGCACATGTAGGTGCAATGTATGCTACAAATGTATATTATGGATATGCACATTGTACATGTACATGTAGTGTATATTATTACTAGATATGCATTAGCATAGTATTGTGTTTTGTAAATCAGTAAATGTATGTGCAGGCTTGCCAAGTTAGACTGATGAAAGTCAGGGAGATTCAGCATTTGGGTGGGGTACCCAAATTTAAGTTGAAAATCAGGGAATCTCCTGCGGAATCAGGGAGACTTGGTAGCCTGTGTATGTGCAGATACAAATGTATAATATGCACATACATTTACAGTACACAATATGTATAATGATGTATATAATAAATATACACATGCATACACAAATTTGCGACCCCCAACCCCAGATTTCAACTAATTTTTATTTATAATTGTATTCTTTGAATTAATGAATTGATTAAAATCACACATCTAATCTAAATGTAATCTACAGTCTCGAACCATCCGGTTTCGAACTGTCTTTTTTCGAAATCTTCCTTCACCTGCATATACACAAGCAGACATTCATGTACGTACATGTGCGCACTCCCTCCCTCCTAACCAGTGCATACATACATTATAGATGTACATGTAGATGCAGACACATTCACCTGACCAGATACTGACTGTGCAGTCCTATGATCCAGGTTTGTTTCCCTCATTATAATATTTACACAATGATGCTATTGTCGAGTAAATGAATTGAATCAATAGTACATGCATCACCAGTGATTGAGGTGTTAAAATTCACCTGAGATATTGAATATCATAAGAAGAATATCATAGAAGAACATCATACCTAGCTCATGCTTCTTCACCAGTCACTCATAATAATATTAATTATATTTGAGTCAGTCCACTAACCAGCACTTAAACATTGCCATACATACATGTATGTATATTCAAGACTGGTTACTGGAATAGCATGTGCAATGTTTTTCTTACCAAAATTCTTTCTATTTGTCATTTTCAAACAGGCACCAATTTTGCGGAGTGTTTGGCATTGTGGGTTGAATGATTCTAAACATCAGACATCAGTATGAATTGTGCAACATGAACTGAAGGGTGATACTTACTTACAACCTGCGCTATTCACTACCTCTGGTTAACATAACCACTTTCCTTGCCACTTACTCCCATCTTCAGCAGCGTAAACAACCAATATTGACCCAACTTCTAGCGTCATGTCACTGATATTGAGATATGATACAACCTCTAACTGCTGTGCCAGTATTGGGCCCATGCTGTGGATAATACTGGAGCATGACATTATGCCACATCGTTGGTACCATTGTACCAGCCGCTGTACCAGCCGCTGTACCAGCCGCTGTACCAGCCGCTGTACCAGCCGCTGTACCAGCCGCTGTACCAGCCGCTGTACCAGCCGCTGTATCAGCCGCTGTACCAGCCGCTGTACCAGCCGCTGTACCAGCCTCTGTACCAGCCGCTGTACCAGCCGCTGTACCAGTCGCTGTACCAGCCGCTGTACCAGCCATTGTACCAGCCATTGTACCATTGTGAAACTAATGTGTTACGCCTCAACAATATTTATAACATGGATAACAAAGTACCTTTACTTGGACTGACCTAGTTTGTGACTTATGCATTATTCTAAGTTGATAAAAAGGGGGAACTCCCCTTCATCATAGGGTAAAGTCCCTACCTCCACAGTACCAGTGTTTACATTGCACTACATGTATTTAGTTGTTGTTGTCCTATTGTGAGCCCATGGAGCTAACAGTAGATAAATCCTAGTTATTGAAATATATAAATACAACTTGCCGTATATTGCTGGCTATGTTGAGCATGTACTAATAGAATTTGCCACTGTTCTGAGATGTCAGTTCAAATCAGGATGTTCCGAAACCGGTTGTTTGGAAAACAACCATTTGGAAACTCTAAGCCCCAAACCACAACCACCAGATTTCAAATACATGTAGTTTTATTTTTAATATTCTATAATTTGTTTTACTACTAGTAACTTGTAGAACACTAAAAATAACTAATCACCTGGGAGTTGTGTTCTTCTAAATGTAATCTGCACAGTTTCGAACTAGTTGCTTTCCAAACGACCGTTTTCGGAACGTCCTGCTTCGAACTGACATTCTCGAAATTGCCTTTACCATACTAATGCATAGTATTATACATCAGAGTAATGCTGCACTTTATCTAATATATTGCACTATGATGCTCAATATAGTTGTCTATTATTTATATCGACTTGCCGAAGTCATTCAGGAGGGTAGACTGTGTGTACAAGAGCTGACAACATTGGGAAAGGCTAGGCTATATAATAATGTCTTTCATAATAAGCATGTGATATACATGTGATATAAAGTATTGCATTTAAATGACTGATCTTATTTTTTAACATTAACATTCCATACAACACCCACTTCTCTTGTTGCAGTTTCAAGTAAAAGCTGACCAGCCATTTTGGACACTTCCACTGTTCAGTGTAGACGACCTAACTTACAAATAAGAGTTGACAGTGAACTGAACTACCAGCTAGCATGACTTACAGTAAGTTAAGACATGTGATATAGTTTCACTAGGATCACCTGGTGCCCACCGGCATGACTCTGTCTCCCACAGAGTGTTCACATGTGGTGAAATTTTATTTTTTAGAAATGAGCTGCATATTTGCCTATTAGCACTTATAAATTGGCGGCTGTTGGAAAAAATCAGCTAGACACAGGACGTACCAAAAACGCCCAAACCACACACGAATGTTTTTGGAACGTCCTGTTTCTAACTGAAATTTTTGAAATGTCTTGTTATCAGCCCTTATACATGCACTTATTATACCTATAGCACTTGTATATGAATACCTTACTGTATATACTTATATTTTTAGCATGTATATATGGGTACTTATCAGTGCTTTTTTTGTAAGATCAGTTGAGGGGGCTCCCTACATATTTCAGGTTCCCTCCCCGCTCTCACCTTCACAGGGGAGGGGGGACCAGGGGTCGGTCTCATACCAAATTATACATAATCATGGATGCTCAAATCAATATTATTAAAAACCGTAATAAATGATATTAGCTCAAGGAGAAATAATATAAATGTTGTTATACTTTAATTAAGTAAAATAGCTGTCAATCATAGTTTGACGGAGTGGCAGGAAGGACGACTAGGACATAACTGTAGACACCTCAGAGCCGAGGTACAGCGGTCGGTCCTAAGTGACAAGTCGAGAGGGAAGAGGGAATGGTAAAAACATATACCTGTAGTTATATATATCATTCACTAATACATTGGGTCAGTTTAGTAACACATGCAAGGTTAGCTATTCTCCTTAGCTGGCTGCTCACTACAACACATACATCTATGTTATATAGTCTGGAATCATGAGCCAACATTGGGGTTCACCCATACTTGCCAAGTAACCTGGGTAAAAAATCTGGACACATGCGCGTACCAGAGGGAGGACGGATGACATGGCCGCAGGCCATGCCAGCCTGCGTAGTGGGCTGCCAGAAAGGGTGCGGGAGGGGAAGAGGAGCACCCTCCCGCATTCAAAATATTTTTTGTGAGCCACTAAAATGACAGTAGTTAAGACAATTTCACTTGTATTTGTATGTTACTCTAGTGGTCAAAAATATGTTCATATTACGTGCATATTGGAATGGTTTTAAAATGGTGGGAAGAATTAGAATAGGAATGAAATTGCAAAGAGTGCTTCAGGTTGGATTATCTAAAGAAGACCTATAAAACTTGCTACAACATAAAAATTTATTAGAAACCAAATTTTTGTTTCATTTTATTAAATTATAAACATATAAATAGCTTTATTTATGAAAACACTGAATTATAATAATAATAATAATAATTCAGTATTTTCATAAGTTAAGTTTATAATTATTATATTAAAAATTATAATCATAATGTAAGCCTGTCTTTTGAACTTCAGAATCATTGAGAATAAACAAATCTTCTAAGCTTTTAGATGACGTGACAGCTTTCAGACAACAGCTTTGATATGCTTCTGGGTCAGGGTGTGCCTGGCTATGTCATTGGTACCACCATCAGTAATACTAGAGGGTGCAGAAGGCATAAATAATTATAATATTGATATTAAAAACCCAATTTACTTTTAGAAATAAAATAAATAAATTTGACCCATTGATTTTAAATTTGAAAATTGCCGAGTCTTTTGCTTGTCTGTACTGTGAGAATTGTTTGGCTTAACAGCTAAATTAACATCCAATAGACAAATAATGGAAACATTATTTGTACAAGCAAATAATAATAATTATAATATCAATGAGTGAATTTTCATTTGCGCGGTGGTTGTCATTGACATTAGAGCGTTTATATAAAATAGCTATCCACTGTTGGGGAGGCTTTGGTACACTGCCAATATAGCTCAGGAATTAGTCAGAGTTTGGGCTATCACTAGTGGCAATTGGCATAGACACGACAGCCAGTAGACATCGAACTACTGTGATGGTACAGGACATTTGTATACGACCCCAACTCCCGGACGAAGCTCCACCGCACTCTAAGTGCCTAGTAGTTGTCACAGCGCTACTCACCTGACACTAACATTCTCACAATTAGTGCTCGTATACTTACCTTTAACTGCATTGCATGTTCAAAGTACTTAATTACCGTCTATATACATGTCTCCATGTGTTTATGCTCATTTCTTATTCATGTATCTTACTATATGTTGTTGTACATAGTCACATGAATGTTACTAAGTCCTTTTTTATGCCTTTTATACCCATGTACAGAGGCCCGACCTCTCAGAATCCATTGATATTCATTTTGTACATGAATTGGACCATTATAAGCAACTTTTGTAGAACCCGACCTATTTTGGGTCGGCCGTCGGGCTTCCGGCGGCCATCTTGTTGCGCAACTTCCGGACGACCACACGTCGTCTTTTCCCGACGTCACGTCGGCCGGAAGTCCTTATACTATATAAAGGGCACTGTTTTACTGTTCATTGTCTCAGTCTACACTTGGCTTTCAATAAAGACACATCTATACTTGATACAGGGACTTTCTCTTCCTTTTACTAGGTCATTCGCTTTGCGAACCGCCTACTAGGTTGAATTACTCTCTTTCATTGTATAGTCTGAAGGTCGGACTTGAGATCAGATGGGTCGTCTTTGGTAGTATTTGGGCTACTGAGACCGCTCGATCTTTCATGTAATGCGAAGTCCTATTACCACTCATAGGCACTTCATTTCTGGGTCGATAGTCGTCCGAGGACGACCGCACCAAATCACAGAAACCATTACATTGGTGGCAGCGGTGGGATTCTAAGGTCGTACTCTTACGATACGAAGAGAAGGAAGGTGACCTCGGCCTCGGGTGACCGACCGACCTCATTCTTCAATACTTCTACGGCGATTTAGGACTCGGACCCGGGAACCTTGGATACGAGAAGGTGACAAACGCTAAAGTGCACCCATAATTCTCGTGGTTCCGCTGGATGTAGCCCGACCTACGCCGGATCTTCAATCAAAGACCGACCTCGGATCCAGAATAGATCGACGGTACTCAGTACGACCATCAGGCCGACCCGGCCTGACAAACCACAGTAGTTAAACTAACTACCCGACACCCTACAGACATCAAACCGAGGACGACACGTCCCCTTCACCAAAGAGGCTCCATCTATACTCAGCAATGGCTAGCGATATAGACAGGCTAGTAGAGGTAATCGGACAGTACATAGAAGTAGCTCGACCTCAGCCGCCTCAACCCTCTTTCAAGACACCACAGTTCGACGGACAAGGAGACGTCGAGTTCTTTATAGAACAGTTCCTGACCATAGCCGAGGCAAACGACTGGAGCCCGGCAGCCATGTACCTTCACCTAAGAGAGGCCCTCAAGGGACCGGCACAAGAATGTGGCCGACCCGGCACCTCAGAAGGGATCTTCGAGGCTCTACGCGCCCGATACGGGTTAACTGATAAAGAAGCTAGACTCCAGCTCATACAGCTGCGGAAAGATCCCGGCATGTCATTACAAGAACATGCCACCTTAGTCAAGAAACTTGTACATGTGGCTTTCCAGGAACTACCCGAAGCGCACCGCCGGGTATTGGCTGTGGAAAACTTCAGTAACTCTCTTGAGGACGGACACCTACAGAGACACCTCTTGGCAATAAACCCCAGAGATGTGGACTCGGCCGTCCGAGCCGGAAACGACTTCCTGCTCGTCAAGGGACCTTCCCGTGGAAGTAAAGCACACCAAATCAGGGCAGTCACAGAACCCGAGCCGGAGACACCCCAAATAAACACAGTGGACTCCGACCTGACCTGGATCAACGACCTGAAAGAGGCCATCCAGACACTCAGCCAAGAAGTCAGACGACTTCGAGGACTACTAGACGCCCCCAGAGCACCAGGACCTCGGAACAGACCCTCCTGGCAGACCAGCAAAAAGCCTGGTCCCCCTCCTCAACGGACCAATGGGAACACTCCCCCCACATATCCTGAGCCGCCAGTACCCGAGTCGGGAAAAGGCTCCGGCCCGACACAGTAGAGGCTGGCACTCGGGCCCTACAAGTTCCTCGCACCTCTCACATTCCCATCTCGGAAGACCGTCCCAAGTATCCGGTCGGCAAGGCCGACCCCCCTTCTAAAACAGTGACTCAAGTGACGTATGTAAAGCCGCATGTACCTAGCCTGTACATACAAGGACGACTATGTAGCCAAGATGTAACCCTACTCTTGGACACGGGCTGTACGACCAACCTAATATCACCCCGCATCCTGAAGAAGCTGCAGAGACCCGACCTAGAGGTCCTACCAGTAAGTCAGCCATATGGCAAGATGGCCGACGGCTCGACTCTCAGGTTCGAGGGAATGGTAAGGCTACCTATGGTAGTCGGTCGTACCTTTAGCCAAGAACTGTTCCTCATCGGCTCCATACCAGAAGATGGCGTCCTAGGGATGCCCTACCTGACTAAACACAAGTGCTCTGTAAACTGCCATACCGCTAAGGTATACACCAGCCGAGATCAATGGCCGTGTGTCAATAGAACGGGAAGCCCTTATACATTGAGGACGATGCCTGAGATGAAGCCTAGTACGCCTCCGCCCGACGTCGATGACTCATGCCGACGTCAAGGACACCCCACCAGAGGATCCAGGGCCGAGGGAGGAACGGATAATTCAGTACCTAGTACACCTGCGCCCGACGTTGATGATCAATGCCGACGTCAAGGACACCCCCACAGAGGATCCAGGGCCGAGGGAGGAACGGGAAGCTCATCACTTAGTACACCTGCGCCCGACGTTGATGATCAATGCCGACGTCAAGGACACCCCCACAGAGGATCCAGGGCCGAGGGAGGAAAAGGATCATTACCGCCCAGTACAACTCCGCATGGCGTCGATGTACAATGCCGACGTCCTGGCCACCCGATAGGGGGGCTAGAAGCCGAGGGAGGAACAGCGAAGAAAAAGAGGCAAGTAGAGGACCAGGGCTGACAGGCTAAAAAGCCGCGCATCCAGGAGCGTAGACAAGGCACAAACCGCCTCGAGGAAGGTGCTGTCGACTATTTCCAGCACCCGATATTCCCGCCGCCCGACTGGGGCAGAGGTTCAAAAGGTAGACCCTCCTACGTCCGGATGCTTACGCCCTACACTAGGGAACACAGACCCCTATCATACAGGAGGAAGGCCCGGTGGAAGCGAGGCCGACCCCCAGAGGTTATACTAGAAAGAATTCATCACAAATGGGCTGCCCAGACGACTACCTGTCGTAGGCCGACACGGCCAGGCCCGTGTTTACTCCCCAATTCAACAGACAGATCCGGTGACCCAGACAACCTTGAGATCAAAATAGATCTAACAACCGGGGTCAGACAAGTGCACTTCCGCCGCAACGTAGCCTTACTACATGGTGAGAAGCCAGCTGTTGCAGACATAACGTCGCACACTAGAAGGAGAACCAGGGCAGCCCCCACACCTATAAAAGGCCAGGATCCAGATGGATCCCCCAGTACCTTCACCACCACCACTCAGTCAACACCTAGTCGGACAACAGAGCACTCTATTCGAGACTTCTCAACAAGGACGGTGCCCTCCCTGGTCGGCCTACTCATGGACTTGCCAGGTGAGCCAATAGACTTGGACGAGGTACTGTTGCTTTTGGACGACGACGACTTATATGCTGATCTCGGGAACTCCTCGAGGGATGAGGTCGTGCCAGTCGGGTCGGGTCATACTGAAGTATCTTCGGTACTTCGGGACGATACCGTCCTAACCGACTCGGACATGTACTGCCTCCCCTCCGGGACGACCTCGGACATGCATATGTACTCTAATGACATTGTACACCATGTGACTGAGTCGGGTGACGAAGACGACTCGGCCTACGCAAACATTGATAATCTAAATGATCAACCTCTTGTATCTACACTTTCTCTTATAGAGACCTCCCCAGAGACGCCTATGCCGCAGTCTCAACTTTGCTGGATCTCTCCACGGACCAGTAGTGATATACGTCGGACAGCCCGATGTAAAGGAAGGAACTCCTATTGTCGACTATGTAAGCTAGAAGGGACGGAGAACACCATCAAGGCTCACACACGCCAACACTTTACCCAGTTCTTCTGTTCCTGTGGAGTCAGCGCCCGTAATGCAGAGACTGTCTATCGGCACCAAAGCCAGACAGGCCACGGAGCCATCCAGTATGAAGTGGATTCCCACATGTTCCAGCTTTTCCTCAAGGCGATGAAGCTCGACAAGAGGGTCGCTTACCCCTCGTGTATCCCAGCAGACGTAGGACCAAAACCTTTCACTATACCAGCTCCTCCAGAAGCTGAAGCCAGAGCAGCAGTGGTGCGACTGACACCTCCTCCTGCTCCAAAGAAAACAAGTAAAAGAAAGTCGCCCTGGGAGCGACTAGGCAGTCCAAAGCGACCACAGACTCGTATGGACCCTCCAGCCTTGGACCACAGAGGGACTGATACTTACGACATACCCAAACGTCGGCCCCGGCCGCCTAAGGCTAGAACCGGATCAGACAAGGCCGTCCCATTGTCGACCAGCCCTCCAGATACTAAAAACACAAAGAAATCTCTTGAGTCCCGCACCCCTACAGCAGAATTCCAGAAGGAGAGAGAACGATTGTGTGCCACTTTAAACAATCGTCTCGGACGCCTCAGGCACCAATTGCACATACTCCAGCAGAGACTTCTTCACTCACATGTTAGAGACCGGCTTACTATAGTCCAGCAGACGGAAGCCGTACAGGACGAAATATCCCTCCACCAACGGCTCACGGAGCAGATCCTTAGACATACTCGAAGAGATAGTGCCAAGGATCGGGGGGCTATGTGATGGTACAGGACATTTGTATACGACCCCAACTCCCGGACGAAGCTCCACCGCACTCTAAGTGCCTAGTAGTTGTCACAGCGCTACTCACCTGACACTAACATTCTCACAATTAGTGCTCGTATACTTACCTTTAACTGCATTGCATGTTCAAAGTACTTAATTACCGTCTATATACATGTCTCCATGTGTTTATGCTCATTTCTTATTCATGTATCTTACTATATGTTGTTGTACATAGTCACATGAATGTTACTAAGTCCTTTTTTATGCCTTTTATACCCATGTACAGAGGCCCGACCTCTCAGAATCCATTGATATTCATTTTGTACATGAATTGGACCATTATAAGCAACTTTTGTAGAACCCGACCTATTTTGGGTCGGCCGTCGGGCTTCCGGCGGCCATCTTGTTGCGCAACTTCCGGACGACCACACGTCGTCTTTTCCCGACGTCACGTCGGCCGGAAGTCCTTATACTATATAAAGGGCACTGTTTTACTGTTCATTGTCTCAGTCTACACTTGGCTTTCAATAAAGACACATCTATACTTGATACAGGGACTTTCTCTTCCTTTTACTAGGTCATTCGCTTTGCGAACCGCCTACTAGGTTGAATTACTCTCTTTCATTGTATAGTCTGAAGGTCGGACTTGAGATCAGATGGGTCGTCTTTGGTAGTATTTGGGCTACTGAGACCGCTCGATCTTTCATGTAATGCGAAGTCCTATTACCACTCATAGGCACTTCATTTCTGGGTCGATAGTCGTCCGAGGACGACCGCACCAAATCACAGAAACCATTACACTACTTTAAAAATAAACGGTGTGTAGCATATTATATTTAGCCAAATTCCCCAGGATTTGCGACGCTCAACCCTTTTTCAGTCAATGTTTTGGAAAATCCAAAGGAAATAATAAATAAAATTTTTTGGAGCAGCAATTTCCTAATTCCCGGGGTATAAATCAGGACATTGGGACAGTGTAGGGACAACTTTCAAATCCCGGGGGTGTCCCGAGAAACCCGGGACACTTGGCAAGTATGGGTTCACCATAGCATACTGATATACATGTACCCGATAAAATGTATGTTTCTAATAGGATGCACCGTGCATGATGCCTGGCTATGGCTACTTTTTAAACTCTTACTTTTAAAATGGCAATTTGTTGAGGGGGCTCCCGGGAGCCCAGAGAGCCCCCTACAAAAAAGCACTGGTACTTATACCTATAGCAGCTGCAATATTATAGTTACTGATATACCTACATGTATCACTATGTATCACTATACAGTACTTGTAGACATGTACATATATATGCCTATTGCCTAGCAATGACATCGATATGAACAAGATACACAGTAAACAGCGTTGTGTAATGCAGAGAGATAACATACAGTACAAACTAATGTACAAACTAATTTTTGTTGGTGTTATAGCTACAGAATCAGAGATGTTAGAACAGTTAGATGGGGTGACAAAAAGATATCATGAGCAAGCTAAGAAGTCAAACCATGACTGGTCACTATACCTTCAGGTATTTCTAGCTGCACGAATCACATAGCAGGCTACTCTAGTAATTACTAACTTTCTGCCAAGAACAGCATTAGCCCTGGCTTCAGGTCTACTAGTCCAAATCAGAACACAGTTTAGTGTACCCCTGATGAAAATGTCAAGGCATAATGGTATCATTCATGTTCCATCCTTCATCATATAGGCAATAATATTTTATTTGATGTTGGAATATTGCCGATTCATTAATATGTTGTATTAGTGGTATTATTCTGGTCTACTTATGATTAAAGGGTAATTCACCAATGACAAATTATTTGAATAGTGCATCTGTGCATCCAGTTTTTCCAGGGAAATTCCCCAACACTACACTGAACCAAACTGTTTTCTGATTGGTCTAGACTGGTAGGCCTGATGGCAGGTTAGAATACCATATACAGTGACATGCACTATTCAACAGCCTTCATTTTGGTCCTAAAAATAGACACGTGTAGTAGAGTACCAGTGTTCGAAGTGTAGTTATACGGTGTGTACCCACCCCAATTCTAGTGGTTATACGGCCAGCAGGCGTGTACCCTCATTCTAATAGCTAGTTTTCCCCCATACAGTCACTGTGGACCTGATAAGGTAGTGATAGAGTGCTTAACTTTTTTCATTTTAGTAATTCACTAATTTCTTAGCTATACAATACTAATCTGTAAGATTGCATGCACCATGTACCCACCTCATTTGTTCCACTTCGAACACTGGGCTGAACCCAAATGAAAGGAAATATTGAAAAATGTACAGATGCTAAAATTTGCAGGCACATGGTCTGGCGAACGTTTGTCTGGCACTGTCCAAACTGGAAGGTAAATTGTACAAGGAAAGGGCAGAAAGAGTGCATTCAATTGAGGCCAGCTGGTATGGTGGCGTTCATCCCCTTACATTTCCCCAACACCAGGAACTGACTAGAAAACACAGGCAATTGTTAACAGATTATCGTCAGGAGACTAAAGACAAGCTGAAAAACCTGGGTATTCCGGAGAAGAAACTAGATGTGGACAACATTTTTGATGAGGAAAACCTTGCTGATGTTAAAAAATTTTCCACAAGTGTCTTTGAAGTCAGTAGATTTTGCAGTGAGGAGCTTGTTCAGATAGCAAGAGCAGTTGTGGAATCGAGCATGGAAATTCTAGAAAAAACTGGCAAAGATCCACCATGCCCCTTTGAAGTGGTAGGCTTGGGTTCTCTAGCAAGAGGTGAAGCCACCCCATACTCTGATGTAGAGTACGCTTTTCTTGTTGAGAACACACAAAACCCAGACTATTTTGCGCATCTTGCTGTGGACACATACTTCCGCATAGGTAATTGTGGAGAGACGCCTTTAAAGTCAGTTAATATATCGGACGAGTCACTGAAAACAGGTGAAATTCATAAACTACTTAAAAAAATGATAGTCGGCTTTAGAATTGATGGTATCAGTCCAGATGCAGGAAATATTCCTACAGGGCACCCTGGTGGACAAAGTCTAACTTTGCCAGTAGATGAATTAATGGTACTGTACAAGTCAGCGGCTTTATCACCAGCAGGTGAGTTAGTTGGTGATAAGTCTGATTTGTTTTCATCTACTACTGTCATCTACAGTTATGGAGACAAAGCTTTACACTATGATTTTATAACGAGGCGCGAGAGATTCGAGTTTGAAGAGGCTTCTGATATTGAGACTGTATCTCATAAACGTTTGCACACTTTGTGTAAAGACATTGAGAAATACAACTTTGTGCCACAATTCAGTTCATTCGGCCCACCAGACAACTTTGATATCAAAGTGAAAACTGATATATTCAGGTTTCCAACATTGCTTGCAACCGATATTGGAAATTGTCTGCGACTTTCTTCGCAATTGCCATGGGAAAAGTATTGCGAAATGGCAAAATTGGGAAAGATTTCACAAGACTTTTGTGAGCACATGAACATTCTGTTAGGGTTATCTATATATATTAGGATCTGTGCCTACCTTCACTCAAAGTCAAAATCTGATTTAGTTTCACTTTATAAGTGTCAAAACCCTGAGAAGAGCGATCGATATCATGTACCACAGGGCATCTTCATGATACTTGGATGCTTGCTTATTCCAATCAAAACTGCACTCCGAAAAAGCGCATTAGAGCTCTATGCCAACAGAGATACAGAAAAGCCAAGTGTAGAGAAGAACATTGAAAACTTTCTTCAACTGACATTGCAAGGTTTAAAAGATGTAAAAAGCCCAAATGCTTGGATAAAAATTGAGGTTTTATTTTTCAGTGGGAATCATAATTTGGCATTGAACCAAGTATACAACACTGTTGGCAAAGAAGATACGCACACAGGTTGTGACGTTTTCTTAGAGTCCAGTAACCAACAAATGAAAGAACTTTGGAACCTAGAACATGGCAAAAGGTGTGTCATGATCTGCTGCTATTTACTGTTGGCCAATGGCATGCATGGACGCGCAATTAGCTACCTAGTATGGCTGGAAAAACAAAGTGCTACAGCGCTTGAGAAAGTTCAGTGGAAAATTTTAGCTGCAGACTGTCTCAATAAAACTTTTACTTATAAACCTGCCATAGAGTATTTGAATGGTGCATTTGGACTCTTGAAAGGTGAACTGAATACTAAAGAATCTGAAACCTTGCACGCTAATTTGATGGAAGAAATATGTGGAGGATCTAAGTTGTCAACGGACAACCGTCAACGAGCCTTGATAGCCACAGCCCATGCTTATAAAGCAATGGCCGAAACAAGTCGTGGTCTGAAGTTTTACGCACAATCAGAAGACTTGATTCGAGTTTCTTTGCAAATCATAGAGTTTTTATCGAGTTCATTAAGTGATGGCAATGATATGGTACTCAGCCTGAATGAGTCGTTGGCAGCTATTTACTTTGAGCGGGGTGACTATATCAAAGCTACTGAATATCAGAATGACTGCTTAAGGAAATTGAAGGCTAGGCACGGTGAATATGCACACCATCCTGATATATCCAGGGGGTACAGCATGATGGCAAAAATCCTCTGCAAATCCGGTAGATTTACAGAGTCGTTCGATTACAGTAGCAGATCTCAAAAGATTTTAGAAAATTTCTACAGTGTTGACTTGCATCACAATCTAGAACTAGCTCAGTGCTTTGAAGACCGTGGTCACATTCATCTGCAGAATGGCAACTTGTCTGAGGCACTAACCTTCCACAGAAAAGCACAAATTATTAGAACAATTGTTCTTGGTAAGAATACGAATGATCCACGAATAGCTCACAGCTTGTATCTCGTTGGCCAACTGTACCAAAAAACAAGACTTTGGAATAACGCTTTACAATACTTTGACCAAGCTTTGACCATGATGAAAAAGATAGATCACCCTTTAGTTGCAGATCATCCTTCAGTTGCGCATCATCCTTTAGTTGCAGATCATCCTTTAGTTGCGGATCATCCTTTAGTTGCGGATCATCCTTTAGTTGCAGATATATTGAAGTCTATGTCAGAAATGCATGCAGAAAAAGGAAATTACCAGGTATCTTTAGGATTTGCGTTTAAGTCATTTGAAGTAATGACCAGTGGTTACAATAAGATGCAGCCAATGATACAGTCTATGTACCGAGAGGCTGTTGGATTGCACCAATTGATGGGTCAAATGGCAGTCAGACTAGAAGTATCTACGAATTTATTTAATCTAGCAAAATTCTCCGTAGGAGAAGATAACAACCATCCAGATGTAGCTGTTGGTTATTTGACAATTGGAGATGTGCACTTTGACATGGGAAACAATACCGAGGCTCTTCAATACTACTTCCAGTCTGTGCGTCTGCTAGAGACCATTTACGGTAAAACTGGTACAGATCAGAGCTTGGCTGTAGGGTATGAAAAAATGGGTCTTGCCCATCTTGGTTTGGGCAATCACACTGAATGTATTCGTGTTTACGGAAAGGCACTGGCCGTATTACAAGCTGTTTATGGAAAGCGCAATAATAACCCTGTCATAGCTTCAATTTATACACAAATTGGTGCTGCGTATTTAATAAAAAGCGACTTCTCCAAAGCTTTAGAAAATGCCAACCGTTCTTTAACCATGCTGAAGAACTTTTATGGTGAAACAGCAAACCATATGGACATTGCACGCAACCACATCAATATCGGTGCAGTACATGCAGCAAAATCTGACTACAAAAACTGTCTTGCTTGTTTTATGACATCATTAAAAATGATGGAAGCTGCTCTTGGTAACTTTGATCATCCGGAGTTAGCAGCACTTTACCAAAATGTTGGTGAACTGTATGGAACCATGGGAAATAGCGCTAAGTCTATCGAATTTTGCACAAAGTCAGAAGCCATGCACAAGGCTATGTTTGGACAGACATGCGATCATATTCGGATTGCAAAGGTGTATAGATCGTGTGGCGATGCTTACAGATACAATTGTGATTATGGAAAATCTTTAGATTACTACACAAAATCACTTACCATGCTGAAAAGCATACACGGAGAAAATGATGGTCATCGCGATATTGCTCAGGCCTATAGAGGAATTGGTTACCTCCACCACACTGCTGGCCAGTACACAGAGGCATTAGCCCAATTCAAAAAGGAGTTAGAATTGTTGATGAATCTTCATGGAGAGGATGCAACACACGCAGACATAGCCAAATGTTATACCAATATTGCCAATATGCATAATGCAACAGCCGATTATGTTCTGGCACTACAGGATCATAACAGATCATTAGATATGTGGAAAGACATCCATGGCCACAATGCAAACCACAGAGATATTGCTCTCGGCTACCGTGCACTTAGCAATGTATACAAAGAGCGAGGAGACTATGCAGAGTTTAAAAAGTACTGTCAAAAATCCTTTTCAATGCTGAAGCTTGTACATGTGAAGTCCCTGACTCATGTAGACATAGCACATGGGTATTGGAATGTAGCTGATGTGTATATGGTCAATGGTGATTGGAATTTAGCACTGGAGAACGGATTGAAGTCTTTGTCACTGCTAGAAACCATACATGGCCAGCAAACCAATCATGCTAATATAGCAAAATGTTGTTCATTCATTGGAATGATTCACTGTGAGAAAGGCGAGTTTAATAAAGCACGTGAACTTCTAAATAAAGCTTTACACATGCTCGAGTCGTTGCATGGTCAAAGTGATAATCATTCAGATATTTCCACCATTTATCAGAACTTTGGTGAAATCTACAGAAAAGAAAAACAGTTTGCTCAGGCCTTGGAATGTTGTCAGAAATCTCTAGAAATGACACCGGACATTAATCGCCATGTCATAGCCGCTATGCACACAAACATAGGTACTATACTAACTAATATGGGCGAACTAGAAAGGGCTCAAGAATCATTTGAACTCTCCATGCAAGAAATGGTGCAAATGTATGGCAGCGAGTGCAAACACCCAAACCTTGCAGTCAATTACAGGAATACTGGTATTGTGCAAACGAAGGCAAAGGAATATGCAAAGGCTGAAGAGAGTATTTTAAAAGCATTAAATATACTCAAATATGCCTATGGTGAGGGAGCGAATCATCCAGATATTGCATTGACATATTGGGTACTTGGACAACTACACAGCGAGATGAACTTTGACAGCTCACAGTTTCTGGAGTACTATATTAAATCACTGGACATGCAAAAGGCTGCGTACGGCCAATATGTGAAACACCATAATTTGGAATCTAAATACAGAGACGTAGCTAGAGCATATTGTGAAAGGGGTCTATTCGAAGAATCTCTAAATTGCTATATGATAGTATTTGGAAAAAGGTAAATGATTGACTATGTTTCAAAACGCTTCACCTGTACTAATAATTGTACTAAAATAGTTCGCAAGGCATTGCCATTCACGCACATAGTACCCAAATTTCATGTTTGATTAGCTGTAGGTTATAAAGTATATTTAACTTACATGTATGTACACAATTATATTAGCGAGGTATGTAAATGTACACTTTTATATTCTATGTACTCTTCTATTCTATATTCTACATGTATATACTTTTATATTCGTATATCTCATTTTTCAAATTTATTTTGAATGCACAAGTGTTCATGCAAATTCATTAGATGTCGGTAATACTAGAAAATATTATGTACATGTAACATTAACCGCAATGATTATGCAGGCTGATTATAGTTATTATAATATCATGTACATTTGTTCCAATGTCATTCTAGTTTGATCTAAAATAATGCAATAGAAACATACCAGTGAAAATCTGCCCTTACAAATTACCAATGACCGACAGCTAACACATGCCAAACCACATCTGTACATTTACATTCACTATCATTCTGCCATATTTATAACAACATGGTATCACTAGAGACTAATGTGGAATTTATTGTTGTCTTTTAATCGACTATTTGTTTCAATTTCCTGAATGCGTTAGTAAATCTGTGATTTAAAATACTGAAGTGTTAAGCAATAAATACATAGGAAGGTTATGAAATAACAGACTCATAGAAAAGTTTGATTGTCAGTAAAATAAAATATGTATAAATAAAGTAACCGGAGGGCTGACGGAATGTTCAATAATCTCCCATTGCGGAGGTAAAAATCTGCCATTTCAGATTTAAAATTTGTAGTGACTAACACGTAGCTGAAATGCCAAGTTTGACCACCAATTAATTTACATGTACAGTACATAATGCACTTATACTATGGTAATACACGTTTGGTGGAGAAATACCCTGCAACACGTTCTTGAATCATAATATTTCAATCGTTTAAAAAAAATATTGGATAAATGACACCATGAAAATCTACAATGGCTATGACAGCTTATGTTCTCTAACAGTAAGAGATGTGAATACACTTGACCTCTAGAGAAGGACCCTATTGCGCAATGTTATCTATGTGGTATATTGTTCTCATGTGGAGATGTCAATGTAAAATGGGTTGAGTGTAAAATGGCCTACTTGTTAAAACTGGCCATGGACTGACTGAGCGATAAGAGCTCGGAGTTGCTTATCTTTAAGTACATTACAGGCTGAGTTCCTCATCTTCACACCTGAGGGTGTCTGACTACCGTCCCCACCAGCAGTTTCTGACCCCTCCACTTGCTTTAGATTCTGGTCTAAATATACACAACCTGTACTGTTATTATACACATGTATATTGTCTCGCTGACGACAACTAACATAAACCAGAAGATAGGGAATTATTCTATAACATGCCCTTTTGGAACAGGAGGGTCCTTTTGTATACATAGTTATCCTCTCTTAAATAGGCTACATCCTACATACAGAAGTGTCTAATAGAGAGGGTAACATGATGATATAATCTCTGTATGAGCAGGAGTCACATACTTAGAGTCAGCTTTAGTGTGTCTATTAGAGGGAAACCATGTGCAGACTAAACTGCTGAGTAATACAGCCGTGTATATATTCAACACACTGCAATGAAACAGTAACATAGTTCTATAGAAATGATGCAACTCAATACTACAACTGCATATGTACACGCATACGATGCCTTGCATACGACGTCGCGTAATAACATTGTGGCGTAAGATGGATAAAGCACCTGACTGTCTGATGAAGAGGACACTTTGAGCTCTAAGGTTACGTCGTTTGTTATACACTGCTCTCTTCATTATCACAGGTTTGTCTGCTTCTATCTTCTCCTCGATAGCTTTGTGTTCAAAGTAGTCTGGGAACCAACAATAACCATGTATACAAGTAATACTATATACAATAACCATGTATACATGTAATACTATATACAATAACCATGTGTATATGTAATACTATATACAATAACCATGTATACATGTAATACTATAAACAATAACCATGTATACATGTAATACTATATTCAATAACCATGTATACATGTAATACTATATACAATAACCATGTATACATGTAATACTATAAACAATAACCATGTATACATGTAATACTATATACAATAACCATGTATACATGTAATACTATAATATACAAAAAACAATGTATACATGTAATACTATATACAAAAACAATGTATACATGTAATACTATAATATACAAAAACAGCCTAAACAGTTTTGTAAAATACATGACTGTCTAAATAATATTTCTAGTTTACCAAGTTATACTTTATACCTAGTACTACTACACTACCATGACTACTACTATTTTACCCCTGCTACTGCTCTAATAACTACACCCACTGCCACAACTACTTATTACTGATACTACAATACTGCCACAACTACTTATTACTGATACTACAAGACTGCCACAACTACTTATTACTGATACTACAATACTGCCACTACTACTTATTACTGATACTACAATACTGCCACAACTACTTATTACTGATACTACAAGACTGCCACAACTACTTATTACTGATACTACAAGACTGCCACAACTACTTATTACTGATACTACAATACTGCCACTACTACTTATTACTGATACTACAAGACTGCCACTACTACTTATTACTGATACTACAATACTGCCACTACTACTTATTACTGATACTACAATACTGCCACTACTACTTATTACTGATACTACAAGACTGCCACAACTACTTATTACTGATACTACAAGACTGCCACTACCAGCACTACTACTACTACTATTGCTACTACTACTGCTGCCGCCGCCACCACCACCACCACTACCACTACCACTACTACTACTACTACTAGCACTACTACTACTACTACTACTACTGCTACTACTACTGCTGCTGCCACTACCATTGACTGTTATCATAGTCAAATACTTACTTTTCAATGCCTTAACATTGAGCAAGAGCTGACTTCGTTGCTCCTCTGTAACCATGGTTTCGTTCTCTTTCAGTCTGTTTTCGATGTTCTACAAGAGCATAGGATGCATTTGTGTATAGTACATGTACATGATTATCACTGCCAGTTGTGGATGTGGGCATGGTCTCAGCAACTTGCTAAAAAAAGAGAAGGTGTCAATGTAAAATAGCCCTATATCCAACACATAGGCATGAAATCCTAAACAACCCACATACGTTGTTCGACAGGTAGGCTAATTGTCTCCTCACCAATTCCGATTCCTATACGTTGTGACACTGTGGGAGGCCATGGTCCCTTTCCTAAATGTTAGGAACAGTGCTGTGGCATCTGCTAATAATATTTCATGAATTCTATTGTATACCGATAATAGGCGTCTGTCATATCCTAGACACTGCCTTATCCTTAGCAGTGATAGCAGTAACAGTCTTATTGTCTAATTAGTAAGCGAGCAACCTTTTCATGTATGTAATCGACTCGACTGGAAGTCTTTATAGGTCTCCGAACAGTGTAACCAGATGTACCAACATCAAATGAGATAACATAACTACCTGCAAGGCAAGCTCCGCCTCCTTTAGCCTCCTTTCTGCATTCAGCCGAGCCTTGATCTCTTCCTTAAGCTCAGCTTCTGTCATCTCCTGCACAGAATTCATATTTTTCAGTCATGAAAACACATGGAATAATAGAAGTACAGCACAACTAGTATGACTAGTACTGCGACATGTAGGTAATTAACTGACTGTATAACTAGTACTGCTAGGTAATTGACTGTATAACTAGTACTGCTAGGTGATTGACTCTATAACTAGTACTGCTAGGTAATTAACTGACTGTATAACTAGTACTGCAAGGTGATTCACTGACTGTATAACTAGTACTGCTAGGTAATAAACTGATTCTATAACTAGTACTGCAAGGTGGTCAACTGACTGTATAACTAGTACTACTAGGTGATTGACTGTATAACTAGTACTGCTAGGTAATAAACTGACTCTATAACTAGTACTGCAAGGTGGTCAACTGACTGTATAACTAGTACTGCTAGGTAATAAACTGACTGTATAATGAGTACTGCTAGGTGGTTGACTGACCTTCTGGTGTTTAATATCATTGAGACTTTTCTCCAGCTCTCTGGCCTCCTGGTGGTACAGAAGTTTCTCATCGTGCAAAAGTTGAGCCAATTCTACTTGATCGTGTGCTCTAAAGCGCATAATACGATAAGCATACATGTATATGCGTATGATGTCAGTCGCCTATTAACGCTACTAATTATTCACACACACTGTAATTCTTACAACTAACTATGCCTACTGAGGACACTACAGATTCTCAAGTTTTGTGGATTTTAGCTCATAACTCTCCATTCTCAAACACATTTTGGAGTTGTCTTTCCTTCTACCTGGCAGCGTGAACAACAGTTATTCTGGTATGCCGTATTATATAGCTAACCCTTTGCTGCCAAACTAACAGCCACAATAGAGTGACATATGATGACCAGCTTTACTGCAGTGTAGATAAATAGGCTGAGATGAAGGGAAGATAACTCCAAAGTATCAACACATGTTAGTAGGAAAGAATAACACAATTTTCGTAGTTATTGGGTGATTTAGCCACTTTCTTATATATGATGTTTTATTAGCAAGTAAATTATTTTTTGAGCAGTCAGAGACTCGCTTCACAAGGTTGCTGAGCTGGTGTTGTGGTAGCATGTTCTGTTCACGGTGCTAGGCGACTAGGTGCCGTAAAGGCCTCGGGCCCAAACCACAGTCAGGGACTGGTATTTTCATGAATTTGAAACAAGTCTCTGACTGCTCAAAAAATAAATTCCTGGCCTAAAAAGCTCCACAATTCTACCACATAAAATGTTTGGTAGCAGAGCGAATTATCAGTCTTTACATGGAATGCGAGTATTTAAATGAACTTTATGGCCTTAGTACAGGTTCCTAAGGTGGCATTTAGTCGATGCTCCTTTATTGCTAGGAACACATGCCACCGCCTGCACTTACTTTTTCTCAGCCGTATCCTTGTCCTCAATGACTTTACGCATCTCTGACTCAATGAGCTGTAAGTCCTTCTGCAGACGTAACTTAAGTGACTGCTCTGCTTTGATCTGTTCAGCTAGCTCACTCTTAGTCTGCTCACTCTCACTGCTGTAACAAATAGTAGGGGGCGGGTGTGATGTTATTGATGGGGTTTATGTGGATGGTGGGGGCTCAAGCTATAAGTGAATACCTATGCTAACTGATAGTTTCATAAAATCTGTCTAGTGAGAGTGTAATCTCTACGTTGGATGTAAAACTTCCGGTACATGAAATAACCGACAATAGGAAACACCCACAGATGATTATAATCATAAAGTCGTGCCAGCAAGAGTAAAAAGAAAAATTTGATCATCCACTGTTGTTTATCTGTATTCTTTTAGACCAATACAACACAAATAGGTTGAAATGAATGGCAGCTTAGGCTGTGACCTTTACAGCTTGGAGGTCATTCCCTGCCGCCATCGGTCAATGCGTAACCAATCCTATATCCTACTATACTGCCAATAAATACCATAAGAATTCAAATGTTGACCTGAGTTACAACTTATCATGTCCAAGTAGATAAAAACATAATAAAGGTGACACATTACCGACAACGACCTTCATATGACCTTTACTAACCTCAACTGAACGTTTAGTTCTTCTAATTGGACTGTTTTATGCTGCGTTTCGGAGAGCTGCTCTTCTGTTTGCTGCTTTTGTTGTGTGAGGTTCTATAAACAGAAGCACAGATGCTATTTATATCATAACTATGCTACAGTATGTCTATATACAGATGCTATTTATATTATAACTATGCTATAGTAATCGTACAGAGATACTAGCGCTAAGAATAATAATGTAGATATAATTAGGAGGTCATCTCCTGTATTCGTGTACATGTGGCTTTGGTAATGCTATAAAGATCATGACCTCGAATAGAATAGAATTCGATTGTGGACCTCCTATGCTCCCCAAAATTACTCATAAGATTCAACGCATCTAGTTTTGCAGGCTAACAAGCTTCTAATAATTAGAGTGATTTAAATTATGATATAAAGTAGAACTAGATGCGTTTTGATGTTCTTATATCATTTCGATACTAGTCCTATTCTCATCGTTAGAGGATATTCAATCAAACTCAATTAATTTAATTAATCAGTTTAATTTACATCCTCCTGACGATGATACTAAATACTAGTATCAAAATATAATGAATAAAATTTAAATACGTCTAGTATTGCTTTACATGATCAAACTTTACTTCACATCAACATTTTAAAAGATTCAAATTAAAATGTATGTAACATGATTGAACTTATAAAAGGAAGATGTAATGCATGCATTGTTGTAGTAGTAGATATTATATTGGAAAGCTAGCGAGTAAAGCAACGCATATAATTAATTATATTATGCAGTATATACACAGGAGTTATCCTCTCTATGAAGGTATAGAAGGTATAGAGTAGACGATTCCAGACAGAATAAGACTACATGATATGTACAAGTGTTACTGGTTTACTTGTTGCTGTTGGTTGGTTGGAATAGAAAGCAGAATGAGAGTATGAGCAGTGATAAAGTTACCTTTTAAATGAGCTTATCTCTAAAACAGTAAAGTTTTACTGGAACTGAATGCATAACAAACAACTACAGCGTAATGTGTTTTAGATGAGCTAATAGAAGTGAGAGAAATGTAAGGCCACACAATATATACACCTGTGATATACTCCATGTATCCACCCCTGTATTGACTCTGTGTATACACCCGGTGATGCACCCCATATATCTACCCCTGTTATGCATCTTATGCATCCACCCTGCAATGGCCCTTATGTATGCACCCCTCCGATGCATCCTTTGTATCCACTCATGCACCCAAATGTATCCACCCCTGTGGTTTACTCCATGTATTAACCCTTGCACTGCAACTCATATATCCACTCATGCACCCCATGTTTTCATTCCTGTGATGCACTCCATGTATCAACCCTGCAATGACCCCATGCATACACTCGTGTAGTGAACCCCATGCATCCACCCCTGCCACTTACGCTGAGCTGAGAAGAAAGGGCTTCTTGCTGTTTAGCCAGTTTTTCTCTTTCCTCCTCAACTTCCTTCATAGCGGTCACGGTGGCTTCTAACTCCCCCCTCACTTGTTCAAACTCCCTTTGTAGGTCCTCAGACACCGTCTCAACCCTCCGTTTCTCCTCCTCCAGCTCCGACATGAGTTTCTCCAAATCCTGCATGAGATGAGATTCTGTTATACCTTTGTCTATATGTCACAGACGGGCAATAGTCTAACTATGTTATGTAGGCCTATGTATGTCACAGTCAGGGTAGTAGTATATCTATACAATTAGGTAAATAATATTTACATAAAATGTAGATATGTAGCCGTGTTGTTGCATATTACAGTAATTTATTACAATGAAACACAGTCATATCTAATAGTTGTGAAGTTGTCTTCACATGGTTAAAGTAATTAAATTATTTTATTGTACACAAAGTAGCCCTTTATATGTACATACAATGTAATGACTGACTATGTGGCAAACACAGACAACTTGCACCTTATGTAAAGGTAACACGACATCAGAATCATTATAATAACCCGCAATTCAAATTTCATACAAAAGGACACCATATCCAGAGATATGATTGGGCCTATTTCTACTTTCCCAGCAGGCTGAGGGAAAAAAGAGAGTTAGCAGCTGGGTGAATTACATATTTATTGATACAGTGTTTATATCAGCAGCGCTTTTGCTTTTGTAGCTACTAACTAGTGAAAGTTATATAATAGAGCTATCAAGTGTGATAAAATATCCCTCTTATTAGCAACATCCCTCTTATTAGCAACAAGATCTACAGGCCTACAGATAGTTACCTCAGTCTTTGACTTTTCTTCCGATAGTGCCTTGGCTTCCTCGTGCAGTCTTACTAAAACGCAGGGAGAGACAGTTGATTACTATAGAATATGCCACCTACACATACATGTATAACTAAGGTAGGGACGCTAGTCAAAGGTGTAAACAGAAAGAAATATGTCCATCTCTATGAAGGAAATCGGCTCATCTAGAAAGTGTCCAAAACAATAATCGGATGAAGACAAGTGAGGAAGACCTGAATATCGATGGGTAGATGTTAGCCAGCTCACTCTAAACACCAACAGCACGACTGGAGACATATGAAAATGTCAGCTTGAAACGGTGGCCAGACTCCACACAGCTCATCAAGTTCAGACAATGCGCTACGCTACGCAATCGAATATGATTGGTCAAAGTGTACGATCAAACAACATAATCATGTGACATAACGTACAGAGAGAAGATGATCATGTGACATAACGTACGGAGAGAAGATGATCATGTGACATAACGTACGGAGAGAAGATGATCATGTGACATAACGTACGGAGAGAAGATGATTGACTGACACTAAGTTCTATTTAATGATATTTAAGTGTTTGATCAGGGCATATCTAGCCCGTATGCTTATACCCGAGGAGATAGACACACCTAAATAGATACTAACCGTATGCATCTTGTCTCTGCTCTGCAAGCTCAGCTCCCTGAACCTGTAGCTGCTGTATCAACGTATCACCAAGCTGTGCGTTCAGATAGCATCTATCAAACAGGAAGTTACATCAGGATTTATCTAGTCAATGGAGTCATTAGTATTGACTAGCACACTACAGCATATGCTGTAGTGTTCTAGTCATATTATATGGTTAATAGAGGAGCTATATAGTAGACGGTGGGTCCCGGAGTACGTCTGCACTAACTGATACCAGAGTAAACAAACATATAAACTTGGTCATGATGATGCACTTGGACTGCAGTTGACTAATATATAGATATAGAGGTCAATTATACGACATCTACGTGTATCATTACACACTGCTATGAGCGACGATTACGCACAAGTTTTGTACAGACCAATGACTTACATTCTTGATGCTTTCTCTAGAGCTTCCACCCATTTCTCTTGTTCCCAGCCACTTTCACACTGCACCAGCAGACGTTCCTACAGCAAAAGCAGACAGCATTGCCCTTAAAACAAGAATGAATGTGTAAGAGTGTAAGGTGATGTTAGCCTGAGCTCTACAGGAACTAACATGAAGAATAATGAAATGCTTGTGTGACTAATGGAAGTCAGTATACACCAGAGGTAAGAAACTAAGTTTATAAAATTGTTCCTCTATATAATTAACATCCATTTTCTATACTATACATTGTATAGTGCACACAACATTTGTAAACAATCAACTATTACTGTTTGAGAGTTGTCCTTCCTTACATTTTAATTAAAATGAGAGAACAACTCCAAAATATCCTGTATTTGTTCCACAATCATACATGTATTTAATTATTACATTGTACATTGATAATATTAGTAATTTAGCCATTTGATTGTCTTGATATACATGAATATATGATGGGCACAACCAATTGTGGTACGGAGAAATCATTGACTGTACCTGTGAGAGATCATTGACTGTACCTGTGAGAGATCATTGACTATACCTGTGAGAGATCGTTGACTATACCTGTGAGAGATCATTGACTATAGATATGATATGTGGACTGTCACTCTCCTGTAGTCTAGTAATTGTGCAGTCTCCAAGAGGGATAACTCCTTTAGGGTGATAGTTAGCGCATTTCTTCTTTTCAAATTCCTTTTTCTCCGAAGCATCATAATACATGAGGAAGCCATCTTTGATCACAAAGAATCTGAACAAATACAGAACAGTAGACTGTGTACTTACATTTTAGCAATACTGGTTTGTTGTTTAGCCCTGTAGGACTTACTGTACATTTGCACACTTAGACTGAAATCATTTTCCCTATAGTTACAGATAAGAAGATGACTCGGGGTTAACAAGACGCTACAAAACACCGTTTATTAGACTATGTAAAGGGACTTATTACCAGTCTAGAATGTTAATGCATCCACAATGTGGAGTCCAGAGGACAGCCTAACTCTCCACTCAAACCTAAATATTGGCAACCTTGACTTACATGTTTCAGTATATAAGAAATTTTCATTTAAAACTGCTCTGTCTTACATATTAATTTGGATGGGAAAATTTAGTTTGTTAACGTCTTTGAAGCTCTAAAAAATGGGATTGCCAGAATGAATACTTCTGTTTTGTCTCATGACGGAGGAAGACTTACCTCTTATACCACTTACTAGCCAGTAGACCAGTAGAATGACTAGCTAGATTTACGGGACGCTTACTCAGTAGACCCGTCAACTGCACTTTAGCTAGCTCCTCATCAGCAGTAGGCATGGTGCCTGTAAATATAGTTGGGCAACAAAATATAAGCAGATGAATTAGAAAACAACATGGCCTACAGTATCGCTAATCTTAAGCAAAACATTAATACACTCTTTTCCACTTGATACAAACAAACAAGATACAAAGAGCCTGGAGTGTTGGACCAGTGGCATGCAGCCTATGTTTGTCAATATCTGACTTACTAAATACTCGCTGCATAGTCCTATATTATCAGCTACTCTTCAAGCAGTTTAGATATGCTTATAGAGGTATCAATTAATTCTAATGCACATGTATGCGTAAAAAATTTCCGATGCACTTAGCTGAAATGTTAACACGCCATAGCTATGCATAGAGCACCATTGCATCCACATGTTTACCAAGCAAAGAGCCACAATGCTCTATTCGAACCATTTGGCGTTATACCAAAGTTAATCTGACGGGTGTTCCGCTCTAATAGGATCGCTCTAAATTTGACCTAATAAACGGCCTAGTGCAAAGCTATTGAGTAGAAAACGAAAATACATCGATAAAACGATGGAGATTTTTCAAGAGCGATGAAAATTTCTCCTCAAATTGGCTAGAAGACCAGTACCTGTCATGCTTGCCCATTGCACTCAGCATACATGATGTTGGTACCGATAGTATCAATAGGAGAGCCAACCATTTAGAGAAACTTAAGTACGGAAAAGGCCCAAAAAGTTTGAGACATTCTATGGAGCAAATGATCTAGCTGAGCTAACAGAAGAAAGAGAAGACAACTCTTATTTTGTGAAGATTCGCAAAGTTTTCGCTACATTATAGCATATACGGAGTCTCTTGTCACGTGTTTAGTACATATTTATGCCTCATACAGACGGTAAACTACATTTGACTCACAACGTTGACCAATATTTGTAGGCCTATAGCCCAAGTGCTCACCATAGTATGGGCGCCAACGAGCAATGTTTTCGCAATTTTGTTAAGAGAACCACAGCAAATTACTATACACATCATTTACTCAAGGAAGTTGGCATCTAGAAACTTTGGTTATACTTGATAGTGCAAACTGGAATGAAATTGAGAAGTCTACACGCATAAAAAAGGTTGATGCAAACGTTCTTTGGGCAAGTATAAGCATATTATAGGGCTAGGCTATACTAGGGAAAGACAGAGACGGGTGACAAATCAATTAAACTATTCAAATTATATACTGTAGGTTATATATCAAGCAGGAACATCTAGAAAGGAGACCTAAGTAACATCAGCCTACGTGTACTAGAATAAGTGCACATAATGAAAATGCGCCGTTCAAAAGAAATTTAAAACAATAGAGCTCAACCTATTGGGGAGGTTACATGGAGTTCCCTATATTTTTGGACAATTTCACTAGCGCCAACTGCCAAATAGTAGTGGTTTAAAGAGTTACATTCAGAGACCTTATCTTTCATAGACTAATTACAAATAATATTAATTTTCTTATTTTACTTTTAAATTCCGTTTTCGCACCTTTCGCACCTAAGCGGCCGTTGTCCTGTTTGGGTGGCAGATTCCATTTGTAATCAATAAAATGATATAAATTGTTATGACAATACAAAAGGGTAATCATAGTTATAAATAATTAGATATAAATATTCACAAATAAATTATAAAATAATAAGTATTTTTTAAGAGTAAAGTAATCATTATGATTATGATTACATTATTTCAAATTGATGATAGTTCATTGTGATTGTTCTTTTTGACCCCAAAACAAATTAAGTGATAGGTAGACTATCTTGATAAAAGAAATATTGAAATCAATCATAATGGTAATCATGAACATCATCATTATCCTACATCAATCATAAACGACATGTCGCTTAGACTTTCTTTTAGGAGTCTCAGTCTGAGATGCAAGATCAAGGAATATCTCAGTTGTATGCAGAGCTGGGTCCAAGTCATAGATTTGACTTGACTTGCCAAGTCAAGTCAAGTCACAAGTCGACTTGACTTGGACTTGCCAACCTGCTGACTTGACTTGACTTTGACTTGCGCATCAATGTGACTTGACTTGACTTGGACACATGAATGACTTGTGATTTCGACTTGACTTTGACTTGCACATCAATGTGACTTGACTTGACTTGACTTGGACACATGAATGACTTGTGATTTTGACTTGGGTTCTGCCAAGTCAATCTGGACCATAAAAAATTTGTACAGTGTTTAGCCAACATGGAAAAAAGGTCTCAATTGTCTACCTATTTATCATTTGTACTAGGTCAGTGCTACTAGCAGCACTCAGAGTATATCAAGGTTAGCTATGAGGATACACAATTCAGGCAATATCTAGGTTGTGTGTACGTGAGACTACGCAACGACAATGCATAGTCACAAGTACACACAGTGCAAGTAGTGTAAGTGTAGTATTAATAGATGTGGTGTAAGTAGTGAATACAATGCACAGTGCAATAATTACTAGAGTTAAATTGCAGGACTGGCCAGTGGACACTCTGTGCTATACCATGTGCTGTTTACATTTTATGTAACACTGCATCACCATTACAATATACAGTATATAATACTATATGACCAGTCTCGACCGTAGTGCCAATAATACTACTTATATAGACTAGTTCTTTACCATGATTGCATAACATACATGTACATGCCCTGCTACACCTTGGCATAGGTTTTTCATGGATTGGAATGCCTACTAAACGTAAAAAATGATGCTTTGGAAAATGTAAGATTTTTTGAAGTTGTCTTCCACTTGACTTGCATTTCGACTTGACTTGACTTTGACTTGACTTGACTTGTGACTTGCATGACAGCTGACTTGACTTGAGGCATCACTGACTTGACTTCGACTTGATTTGCCTTCAAAATTTTCGAAGTTACTTGACTTGACTTGAGGCAGCACTGACTTGACTTCGACTTGACTTGCCTCCAAAATTTTAGAAATGACTTGACTTGTTGACTTGCAAGTCGACTTGGACCCAACTCTGGTTGTATGCACCTAAAATGAGATAGTGGCTTTGCTCATGAAGTAAACCCCAAAAAGTGCATCTTCTAAAACTGAGCTAAACCCAACAGTTTGAAAAGAAGAAAATGTAAAGAAGTCACAATGATAAGATACTCATAATAATAATTATGAATTATTGGTAGACATTGCCATCTTTACGAAGAGGAAGTTCAATTTTAGAAAAGTGAAGCTTGTGACCATTAGAACAAGAAGGATGATATTAACGGGGCTCTAAAAGGCACCCATAATGAAAATACTTACTAAGATTATATGCTAACGCCACGTGCTTTTTGTTTTGTTGACTAAGAGCGCACTAACCATGCGCCTTCAGACCAGTCGTTATAAAATACTACAGAGTGGAAGCCAGTATTGCCACGAAGAGATGATCATTTCTGTTTCCTTCAGTAAAAGCAAAGGCAAAATTAATCACAATGGGAATGGAGTAATTTCATTCATTCTGCACCTGCATGGCGCACGCTGCATTGTTATTGTAACTCTGAACTGAGTGGTTGATACTTGATAGTGGTAGTCATTGAGTCACAAGTATAGTTGAAAGCCTAATGGATAGTCTACATGTAAGGTGATCGAAGTAAATGTAAATCACTAAATTTAAATTCGAAACAAAATACAAAATTCAAATTTTATTTACCGATCTTTATCTTCGAATCTTGGGTACTTTAAGTTGATTTCATTTTCTTTTTCTTTGATTTTCATTTTAATTTTTCTTTAAATTGCTAATCTTAAAGTTTATGTCACCTAATACTATAGACTATTTTCAACCAATTATTAGTTATATTATTTAGGTAAAAATTGTCACATGATAAATTAAAATAAATAGTTATAGTAGGCAATCAATGGTATGGTTTGGTATGAGGAAAAAATGAGGTGGGTAGGCTACACGGACGGTGCATCCAATCTAATCTTACAGATTTGTTTTGTATAGCTATTCACTCAATTTTATAGTAGCTAAGAAATTGGTGAATTACTAAAGTTAAAAACTATGCTCTGGTTAGATTCGAACTCAAGACCCTTGTTTGCTCTACCACTACACTATCAGGTCCGCAGTGACTGCATGGGGAAAACTAGCTATTAAAATGAGGGTAGGCCTACACGCCTGCTGGCCGTATAACCAGTAAAACTGAGGTGGGTACACACTGGGTACCTACTCCCGTATATCCACACTTCGAACACTGGTATGAGGTATGGGTATGGCCCTGCATGGCCTAGTAAGACGAGTAAATGCTCCTGGATTCACTTAGACCGCACAAGCCTGGTTGATGCCTCTGGCGATGCCCCAGCTTCCTCTACTGAGTACAAGCCCCAACCTTTGCCCGCCCCCGTAAGCAATGAAGACCATCCTTAGACCATGATTGTTCCCAGCCCCACTAAACCACTACTTTGTTGTGTTCTCTGTTACTTGCATATACACGTAGTTTACAGATTGACATGGCTGCTACTGCTGTTCGATTGGACACTCTTCACACACATTTATCTTGCTTCATTCAATAATATATAACATCAATCTGTTTAGCTATTTACTGTGCATTATTGCATATATTTTATATACATGTAATATCTAAATTGCACACCAATATACCAGAAGGTAGATAAAAAGGTAGATAACTCCAAATTGCAAATATACTACTTATTGGGCTATACAGTAGGGTAGTTATATTTCCGTGGATGTTTTGCATGTAGGGTATACCAAGTTGATTATGTCATGGATCTGCTGGATTGACTTGTTAGATTGATTGGTTTAGTTATCCACTCTGCTTGTTTATTTTCATGATGCACGAAATAATTTGTTTTCTTGTTGGTATGCGTTTCTGCTACTAGCCATTTCCTCATTGTTTGAGTGACTTTCTGGTATTTCAAGTTTCTGGTGTATACTGATATGGTGATGATATAATGTAGTTGAAATCCGCTGATATCTGCCCTTCTCCTTTGTGAGTTTAAATGATCTGCTGGAAGAGCTGAGCATTATGGAATGGCCACGCCTCCATGTGAAGACGGAGCCCCAGATCGCCATAGCTATGCCCAAACCCAGTCCACCAACACTGACCCCGTACTGCAGCTGGTGCACCCTCACACTGTTTCAACTGTAGTTAAGGAGGAGCCACCACTACATCAGGAGGTGTCTGAGACACCTATGGATACTTGTGCCACCCCTACTTCGGCCACACTTGCCGCTACCGTTGCTACCTCTCGTCCTGGTTCTGCCCCAACAGTCACACTTGCCGCTGCCCCTGCCGCCTCTGTTCCTGCCCCTGTAGTGACACTTGCCGCTAAGGGAAGAAGATTAAATGCCTGATGAGCTTGAAGGTGCTGCCGACAGAGGAGTTTCCAGCCTGTCAACTGCTGCCGCATGAGCCCCCACCCACATGCCACCACCGTATCCCGCTCAGCGATCTCCTACCCCTTACTGGCCCTTTACTCAGTGTTTCGCCCCTCGGTGCCCATGCCTGGCCAGCGCAATTAGGCGCAATCTTGCACAATTTAGTGTACTCTTATGTCTTAGTTTGTGGTTGGGGCAATTGGGTTGGGGGTGACATCGTATATAATGGAGAAGGCAACTTCTCCATTATGGATTTCGGATGGAACCCTGGCTATGGCCAAAAAGCACAAAGTTGTGCCTACCTCGGCCAGCGCTACCCTGGACCCGGTCAGTTTTCTAAGTGTTGGGGACAACACTTCCTATTGGTTGAGCATGTGAGCCTGTCCTCAGCATAGCCATAGCCAACCCGACCCAGACACATGATTTTTTCATTTGCTGTCATTTGTGTATCATTTCCTTTAATATTATTAAAACCCGGTAATAACTCATAGGCCTATGTATAGCAACGTATCATATATGTATTATAGCAATGTATCATACATGTATAGCAATGTATCATACATGTATAGCAATGTATCAGATTTACAGTCACCTCCACACAACTGATATTGCAATTACAAACATAATTATTAATTAACCAATTTTTCTTTTTTTATAATTCATTGCTATTTTTATACCTGACTAATGACAATTACCCAAATAAATAGATCATATAATTCACTAGAAATACCTTTACTATATTGTATTGTTGTTTGAAACACAGCATGTAGTTTAGTATTAAAACCAGTACAGCTCAGTACCCTCGCGATTTAGTTAGTGGAGATCGCAGTTGATAGGGTGCATCTTACACAACCATTACGTAATCAATTAGTTTCTTTCTCTGTACCATGCTTGTCAAGACAGACAGACAGACAGAAAGACAGATAGAGTAATTCTACATAAGTGATACACTTTGTAGTGAATGAAAGATGTTTAATACATCCACTTCCTGGTGTTTACTTATTGTTAGCAATACATAATGTAGAACCATTCAATTATTCATCTCACCAGAAATAGTGTAGCAACAATTTTTCACTCATTACAATGTTTTATCTTGTATTTCATTGTTCCTTGTTGAAAGTGATTAGTACCAGAGGTCACCATGGAAACAAGTCAACAGCTCACCATGGAAACCAAGTAAACAAAGCTCTCCATGGGAACAATGTCACTAAACAGATTATACTATGATACAACCAGGTAATGAGTAAGCTGTAAGTTCTAGGATATTGTTCCATTATGATGTTTTCATCTGCTTATCATGATGTCACAAAGCACTCTTGTGTACGTGTGTAATACGTTGTAGTATAGTATTACATCACAGAACCATATAATAAATAAGCACAATGTACGGTACATGTGAGGTACATTGTTATATTATAACAATGTACCTCACCTATACTGTACATTGTTCTTATTTATCAAATTACAATGTACATGTATATTGGTATAAGTGATAGTTCTTGCTTAATAGAGGATTGGCAAGTCTGTAACCATAATGTATACAATACAGCTACATGTACTTAGTATGGGCTTCATGGGTACTTTCTGTTGTTGGGTAGTCGTCTTCCCATATTGTTGCATAATTGGAGGGGTGATAACTCCAATCTGTAGCAATAAGGCTTCATTCAAGAAGATATAGACTATATTATATTATAATTATGATACATGTTAAAGTATTGTGTAATGATAATGATATTTCTAGTGAATTATAGGATATTTAGTTGGGAAATGTTTGTAAATTAGTTAATATCACAGTAAACCTGTCCACAACAACAATCACTTTGAACAAAAATATGCTGTATATTGCCTACTTGCACTTATATGATTGCAGGGTGAAGTCGGGTACCTCCCTCCCCTCCCCCTACATCACACTCATAGACTGTACTCAGCCACAGAACCAAGGCAGGAGGTGATTCTCGAACAAATATGAGTTTGTATTCCTGGATTGGAGCTTGTATCATGTAATACTAGACATACACACACTAGGTATATTGTATATTCTATACTACTCTGTCAGTAGTTATAGCCTATAATAGATGTAATTTCTATCTGATGTTTATTTAGGTATCAACACATGATAGTATAGTATAGATATAACAGAGTCACCTTGTATGCTATTATTCATGTGTATATAAACTGGAGTGTGCCATTACCCTGTGGTGGATTTTGACACTAGCTATTGTAAAGGATGCCGGGTGAGCTGCCACTTTTAAGGCAGCACCACCTGGATACCTTCACCGCTATACCGACTTACAAAGGTACAGTCAGCTTGCCACTTTTAAGGCAGGCTTGACTAGTCCCTTTGTACCTGCCGGCTCCCTGCCAAGTATTAGCCTGCTAGCCGGTTGTGTACCGGCTAATGCCCTGCAATGTACCGGCTAATGTAGTATTATGTTAACCACAAACAATCAAGTGTCAGCTTGATGCCGGTTGACTGCTAATTAATCTGTGAAGTGAATGCCTGCCAAGTGTCCAAGTGTATAGTGCTGTTTATTGTGACAAAAGAGGCAGAGCAGAACATCTGCTCTGCTTATATAGCATAGCAAAGACCAAAGGTCAGTAGATACCGGCTGACTAATACAACATTCCAAGCCGGCATCAGTATAAAAGCATAATGATACAAATTATTGGCACATGCATTTACATGTAGAATATGGAGACACAGGTTATTGGCATACTAGGTATATGCATACAGAATTATGTGTGTAATATAATATTATAAAATGTAGAATATCATAGCTAGTGTCAAAATCCACCACACACTCCCTCCCATTAGTGGGCCAGGGGTCTCACTAATACTATTCTTGTTGTGCCAGGGCCTTGAGCCGGGCTGACTCAGTCCGCAGATGCTCAGCCTCTGCCTTCAACTCTACATCTTCGCTGGCTGCTACGTTCCTCTGTCGCCTGGTGCTATCTATCTGGCATGCCTTCTCCTCCAGCTCGTCCGCGTCCCTAACCAGTAACGCCTTCCTCCTCAGTCGTCTCTTCAGGATCCCTTCACTGGGGGGCTGACATCCCAAGAGCCGTCTCAATACCATACTTCTGTTCCCTGTCTCAACGACTAGCAGGCTAGGCTGGGTAGTGGTGTGTCATTTTCTTTTACCTTCTGGCGTCCTGGGCCGGGTTGCAGAGACTGCCATATCCGTCCAGTCTGAGGTTAGTATAGGCCCATATTCTTTCGGTACCTTCTCTTGCTCCGGTCCATTCCTGATCGTCCTCCGCGGGATCTTAAAACCAAGAGGTAGCTTCCAGGGGGTTGGTGGACCATCAGTCAGCGGCCTCAAATTCTCCCTGTGCTGAATAGTAACTGTCTGTGAGGTCCGCTGCTTGGTCAGTGGCGATGCCTCCATTGCCTGGCGGGTAGTGACCTGGTCCGATTCGGCAGGCTCCGAGGGGGCACATGGCCCAAATTCCCTGCTCTCTGGCCAGCCCATATGCTTAAGGAAGCTCGGAAACTGGTGTGCATCCACCATGTAGATCAGATCCTCCTCTGTGTGACTCCCAGCTTGTCTGCCAGCCTTGAGATGCTCAGCTATCTGATCTCGACTGAGATGTTGATATCCACAGCTGCAGTAGTGCATACACAGGTGTTGTCTGATGTGGATCCTGATCCTCCTCTTACTGGTACTGAACCTACAGAGTTTACAGGCGTTCTCTCCCATAAGAGCCCTCTCCACCTCATCCTTAGTACTCCTATCCACCCACTCGATAGTGGGTGTACGTTTAGACTTCTTAGAAGGCTTCTCTCTGTCTCTGGGTTGTACTGGAGATGGCAGGTCTAGTTGGGAAACATTTAACCGGGTGAGCGCCACTCTCAGCTGCTTGACTACGGGGGGCCTAATGGGGGAGATAGCTGCCATCCTCTTCCCTGGTGAGGAAACCAGCCGTTCTTGGTCCCCATCCATACGTCTACCTGCAAAAAGATGGTCAGTGCAGACTCTGTTGACAACGGCTGGCTCAATGTCTCGCAGGATGGATCTCTGGCTACTAGCCTCAGTGACTGGAGGTTCTGCTCTCCTGGTTGAGTACCCACCTGCCACTTTTAAGGCAGGTGGGCCTAGGGCTTCGGTTCGGCTCCTAGCCGGCCCAATACACTCGAGGTCATGTCCTGGGGGTACAGCACCCTTTGTCTCACTATCACTGGAATCACTTAAACACAGGTCCTTAAACCAATCTTGATTCTCGATCAAAACCAATGATTCCATGTTATCTTCCCTGGGTTCCATCCCCCGGCTTGGGTCCAACACCCTCAGTCCCTGAAGCTGGGCTGAGGACTCGGGGGGGGGGGCTGTGTACATAGTCCTCCTTGTACGGCACCCTAGAAGCAAGACTGTTGGTTTGTTTGACCTGACTTGAGCTCACTACAACTGCTTTCTCTGCCACTTTTAAGGCAGGATGGACAGTTTCACCAGCTACCACTTTTAGGGCAGCACTGGGTGACTGACCCCCCCTTCTTGGTGTTTTGGTATTCTGGGGCCCATGTTCTATAGGCCAAGACTCCCCCTGAGGTGGTTGGCTAAGTTGTACTGCCACTTTTAAGGCAGTGTCAACCTCTTCCTCTGACTCTAGCAGACAGTCATTGTCACTCTCCTCCAACAATTGCTGTTGACTCTCAATAATAAAAGGGCTATCTAAATATTTTGGTAAGTCTTCTAGAATCTGTGTCAGAGAATCATCAGACTCACCTCCTGCAGTAGTAAGGTCTGAAGGTTGGTTTGGGTCCATTTCAGGTGATGTGTAGTGAACTTGGATCACAGATGGCTTGGATTTAAGTAATACAAGTCTTTCTCTTGTCAACTCACTATGTGAACCTTCCCAAGATGGCTGCAGGAAATGAGACCAATCACCAACTTCCTGGCAGCATTCCCCCTCCTTAGAAAATAGTTCCTTTGTTCTTTCATTTACAACCTTCATATCTCCCAGACTATTAGCTTTAGAAACTAGCTGTTTTTTGCAGGGTGTTTGCTGGAACACAGTCTTTCTTCCTCTGGATGCCATGGGCTCTAACTGTTGTTCCTCTGGCAGGTATCTAGATGGCAGTATAGCATCCTCACAAAACAGCTCCTTGGGTGTTTGTGTTATAACCCTTATATCTCCTAGACTATGGATCCTAGAAGCTAGCTGTTTTTTGCAAGGGGTCTGTTGGAACTCAGGTTTCCACCCTTTGGGTACTTTGGGCTTTAAATATGGTTCCTCTGGCTGGTATCTAGTTGGCCATCTGGCGGCTAGACGGGTTGACCGTCTCGGTCCTACTGGTTTCTCCAAAGAGGGTTCCTCAGGCATCTCTGTCAGTTGGGGTGGCCCTAACTTGGTTCCTGGTGCAGGTAAAACTTCGGTGAGTGGAGCTCTTTCTACTGGCTGCTGATTGGGAGCAGGGGGAACAACCTCATGTGGCTCCCTGTTTTGTATCATATCTGGGAGTGCAAGTAATTCCGAGCCATTTGGTCCGGCTTCCTCCCTTCTTGGCCGGAGGGTGCCTCTCATGTTAGGCCTTCTTCGTGGCTCCAGAGTAGCAGGAGCTTTTCCAAGTTCTTCCAGACAGGGGTAGTGGAGTTTAAGTCTAGATTCATTCTGTATGGATAATTGCCCTTGTCTCTCAATCTTATATGTATGGTTGTTATAGGCTTCCACCACCTCGTAGGGTCCCACAAACTTCTGTTGCAATTTGCTGTTGTCTCCCCGCCGTCTTCTTTTGTTCTGCAGCCATACCAAATCCCCTGGTGCAAACAGCGGAGGCTCTTCCTGATCACCCTGTCGAGTTTGTGTTTGTTGCTGCCTTAATGCCTCATGGGCCTGTTCCAGTCTCTCTCTCATTGACACCACAAACTCATGCTGAGGGCAGAAGTCTTCTGGGGGTGGTTGGTGCTGCAACTGGTCGGGCAAGCGTAGTTCTCTACCCAACATCAACATATTTGCTGTCTCACCAGTGACGGAGTGGGGAGTTCCCCGGTAGGCTCTCATCAACTGGGGCAGGAGCATGTCCCATTCATCCTGTCCTCTCCTCAACAATAATGCTCTTAGTGAGTCTCCCAGACCTCTGTTGTTGCGTTCTACCACACCATTGGCTTCTGGGTGGTATGGTGTGGTACGTGTCTTGTCCACCCCCCAAAGTTGACAGAGCTCGGTCATTAGCTGAGACTCAAACTGAGCCCCTTGGTCTGTGTGGATCTGTTCAGGCAAGCCCATATAGCAGAAAACTCTCTCATCCAGTGTGGAAGCCACCACTGGGGCAGTAGCATCAGGGATGGCCAATGCATCCTGCCACCTTGTGAAGTGGTCAACCAGAACAAGGATCCACCGGTTTCCTCTTGATGTCTCTGGCAGGGGGCCGACCAGGTCTACTGCCACTTTTTGCCATGGGCGGCCAGCATACAACCTCCGTCTTCCTCCAGGAGCCTTATGTCCACCATGCTTGGATGCTTGGCAGACCTCACAGCTCCTGACTATGCCTCTGACGTGGGTAGTCATCCCTGGCCAATACCATGTCAATTGGAGCCGCCACAGAGTCTTGTTCACTCCAGAATGAGTCATTGCATGAGTCTTCCATATCACACTGTTCCTGAGCGCTGGTGGGCAAACGGCACACCACCGGGGCTTGCCTTGTGGAGCCACTCTAGCTTCTAACACACCATCAGGTCGAATCCTCAAAGAATCTCGTTGGCTGTGTAGTCTTTTTAGTTCAGCATCTCCAAGTTCTAATTGCTCATCTGTCAATTCAGACCTGTCTTGTAGAGCTCTGTACATAGTCGCTACAGCTCCTGACCCAGTAGTCTGTTCTTTGACCAACTCAGCATCTAACTGGGTACTCCTGGTGACAATCTTAGCAGCGGCATCAGGTGAGTGGTCTGCATTCACTGACAGGTTAGTGACTTCCCCTGCCACTTCTAAGGCAGGTAGACACCCATGGTCAGTGTGCTTCATCTCTCCAAAAGATGATGTGGAACCCCACCTTGACATTGGCTGGTCAGGATCCTCCTCTGCCACTTTTAAGGCAGAGGCCAACCCAGATATGACAGATTGTTGGGACCCTGCCGCTTTTAAGGCAGGTTCCAGGTGCTCCCTGTCGAGTTCCTCTCGAGTGGGTCCACCATCTCTGCTCTCGATCAGCTCACATTGTCTACAGTTCTCACAAATCTGCCTGCTGAGTCCATCAGCGTTACCATGTTTGGGTCCAGCTCTGTGCTCTAAAGTGTACTGGAACTCTGCCAGAATTTCCAACCAGCGGGCAACCTGGTTGGAAGGTTCTCTGCGTCTACATAGCCATCGCAGAGAAGCGTGATCAGTTCGTAGCCGGAACTTCTGACCATAGAGATATGGGCGAAAGTGTTTGATTGCCTTCACAATCGCCAGCAATTCTCTTCTGGTTACACAGTAGTTTCTTTCCGGCGGAGCCAGGGTTTTGCTATAGTAGGCTATGACCCTCTCCAATCCATTTTGTACCTGGGACAGGACAGCACCCACTCCGACTCCACTGGCATCCGTGTCCAGGATGTAGGTCTGAGTAGGATCTGGATATCCTAGGACTGGTGCTGAAGTCAACCTCTGTTTCAACTTCTCGAAAGACATCTGCTCCTGTTCAGTCCAAGTCCAGTCCACCCCTTTGCTGGTGAGTCTGTGAAGTGGTTGAGCTGTAGTGGCAAAGTCGGGGAGATACTGTCTGTAATAGCCCACTGTTCCAAGGAAGGCTTGCAATTCTTTGACTCCGGTTGGCCTAGGCCAGTCCCGGACGGCAGCTACCTTCTCGGGATCGGTTGCAACCCCATTCTCACTGACTATGTGACCCAAATATCGTACTTCTGGTTGCAGTAGCTCACACTTGGATGGCTTCAGCTTCAGTCCAGCTTGCTGTAGGCGCTTGAACACTTCTTCTAGCCGTTGAAGGTGGGTCTCAAAGTCCGGAGCTATGACTATAATATCATCCAGGTATAGTAACAAGCTCTTCCAGTGCAGCCCATGCAAAACTCGTTCCATGAGTCTTTGAAAAGTAGCTGGGGCTGAGGTCAACCCAAATGGCAACACCTTCCACTTCCACAGTCCAGAGCGAGTGGCAAAGGCAGACTTCTCTTGGGCATCGGCATCTAGCGGGACTTGCCAATAACCACTAACTAGGTCAAGGGTGCTGAAATATCTGCTTCCCGACAGCGCATCCAGGCTGTCATCAATCCGTGGAAGTGGATAGGCATCCTGTTCAGTAACGGCATTCAGCCTCCTATAGTCAACGCAGAAACGCCAGTTTCCATCTTTCTTCCTCACTAGGACAACCGGGGCGCTCCAGGCACCTCCAGCAGGTTCGATCAATCCCTTCTCAAGTAAATCTTGTACTTGTCTTTCAGCCTCCGCTTCCTTTTCTGGCCCAAGCCGATGAGGAGGCTGACGGATGGGTCGGGTACCGGTCTCCACCGGTATGCTATGCTCCACCAATGTGGTCCGTCCGACGTCTCCATCCCCGGTACTGAACACAGCACCGTAGTCAGTTAGCAGCCGTGCTAACTTCCAGGCTTGCCCTGGTCCACTGCAGTTTCCTTTTGCTGTTTCATACAGCGACTCAAGGTGCTCTGGCACCTTTCCATCCACAGCTGGGATGTTCTTGAAGTCTGTCACACTACTGTCACTTAATGGCTGGGAGTCATCTACTTGCTCCTCCTCCACTCCTGTGAAGGTACCAATCGCCGATCCTGCTTTCAGCATCATAGGTTGACTAGTGAAGTTCAGACATCTAGCTACTACTTTGCCATGGTCCCCGGGCTTGTTCAAGCTAGTAGCGATGGGCAGTCTACCTGCCTGCCCTTCTATCAGTCCAACCGGACAATAGTTCCTGGTGGTGAGCCGGCATTGCACTGCCATCTCAGCCTGGGGTGGAATCACCGTCTCTCTTGTGACTTGGATGCTGCTCATTAGCAGCCGGCCATGTCGGTCAGTACACTTCAGCTTTCTTCCGTCTACTTGCACTATGGGCTGGTTGAACTCCATGGAACAATTGTGCGCCATCAGAAAAGGCATGCCCAATATGGCATCCTCATTGATGCGACTCACTGCAAAGACCTCCTCTGTCTTTATGTCCCGAATCCTGAGTGGCAGCCTCAACACACCATAGAACGGCAGCTGTGTACCATCGGCCATTATACCGTGAGAGTCACTTTCTTCCAGACTGTCTTTCACCCGACCTGGAAGCTTGTCAAACACTTGTTTGGATAATAAGTTGGTCGTGCAGCCTGTGTCCACCAGAAACTGCACTGGCTTACCCTCCAGTCTTCCTGGGAGGAAGTAACTGGTTGCATAGGGCTTGTTTAAAGTACTACTGAAACCACAGGTTTAAATGCAGCATTCTATGTATTATGTAGTTAATTTTTATATTATTCAACAAAATAAACATAATATTGACAGGCATGCTTATTACCAGCAGATAAAAAAACATTATCAATCCATAATCGGCCATATTGAATTAAAACGGATGTGGATCTTGTTTACTCTGTTACTGTGGATACAGAGTGGAAACTACTGCGTATAAAGGTATTGGCGGCAATCAGCCAATGAAGTGCCGCGTTTGAATTAGCTGAAATCCTAGCTTGGATTGCGGGTGGTAGCCAATACCAGCAGTACCCAATACTCATAATGTCAACAACTAAGTCAAGACTAATAAAAGCTTTCAGTTTACAGCTGGATGCTTGTTGCAATTTCTCAGATTGAAATTAATTTTAATTTTGTGAATTCAGCTTTCCAAAGCAAAGCTCATTATAGCGATAGCCTAGCTTGAAGCAAGGAGCATTTTTATTAACACTTCTCGATGGCTAGTCACGGTAAAACCAGGTACTGTTCTGCTGCATTTTGCGATGGTGCTGAACACCTACAAAGATTTCCTACAGACCCATATTTGAGGGAAAAGTGGGTGAGATTCCTCAAGATTCACCAAAAAGAGGTTAATCTCAGTGCAGATTCTAGGCTATGTTTCAGACATTTCAAACCTGACGACTTTAGTAACTATCACCAATACAGACTGATGAAGGATGACAAAATAAGGTAGGTTGTTTTTCTGATACCACAAAATGAAAATCAGAATGAAAATTAAAATAGAACTAAGTCAGAATCATCTATCTCATTTGCAGATATCTCCTCGATTTTTATTACAAGTGACTACTGCAATATTTTTCATTGGAACATTCAGCATGAGTGTAGAGGTTAGGATAATGTTATGATTTATTTGTTCATGCGATAGAAATCTATGATGGGAATTGTAGTCTGCTGTTCTGCTATGCTAAAAGATTTTTCATATGCCTGGCTATCTGTTTATAATACTGCTACATAAAAATTCAAGTGTTTTGTGCAGTTCCCTGCAACACACTGCCAAATATTTTTGGCTGTTTTGCAGATTCAAAGGTAATTGTTCTTTTTCATTTATCGAACTACTGGTTATTTATTTTAGGCTGAGATTGATACCAGGTTCAATTCCATCAAATGCTCGGGCTACACAAGAGGATAAAACACCACGCCAGAAGAACTTCACGCCGACTCCTTCTAAAAGACAACGAAAGAGCATTATACGTCAGCTCTTGAATGATAATAATGACAACGATGATAGCGATGAGTACGTACTTACTCCTAGTGAATTTTGAAAATTAGAGCTGATACTGGACTTTAATTCGAATTGATAAAAATTAAATTGCTGGCATGGAAAATCTGTATGGGCACACATTTCGCTTGTTCTGTCATCTTATTCCAGCCCTCGCAACATGTTTATCTAATATAGTTGCAAATCATTGCAGACCAACTGGCAAAAAGGTGAAGCAATCGACAGCTGGGACATCACGTCAACGAAATGTGGATGAGGAGAGATTAGATGACTTAGCATCCCCTTTAGGTGGTGATGCTAGAATTAGTAGTGTGGATAGTGGCGAGGATGTTGCCAGAGTTAAACCAACTAGCAACTCACTAGCAAACATTAGGCCAGGCCGAATATCTATAGCCACTGGAAGACCAGTCGTCATGGCGAACTCGAGTAAGTTGTAGTTTATGCTTTTATTGGCAATGCCATATTGTGAATTGTGAATTGTCCTGCACATGTCAGTCTAGAATCTTCAGTACCAACATATAGCTTTAGTAAACATTATATACGTGTATATAGGGCCTACGTAGATTTTGGCAAAAGTTCAATATTTTGAAAGATCATTTGGAAACATCATATCAAAATGCTTTTGTCTTAAGATAATGGTGCATATCACTTTTAGGTACACATATGGAGCACAGCTTTATAAACCAAGACAAGCCACGGTTCCGATCTGAAGCAACTCAGACTGAGAGTAAAATGTATGTAAAATCTTTATAGTTACTATACATTGTATTATAGTGTTTGAAGTTTGGAATTTTTCATATTATATTATTGTTTACTATTCTATGATTGTATATTTTTAGCACTGGCATAGATGGGCTTAGGTGCACTTCTAAAAGCTTGCAAATTATGTCCAAACCCATGGAAACTCCAATCCCCAGTACAACTGCTGCTACTAGAGCTCTTACCTTCACTACTACCCTGACTAGCACTACCACTACGATCACTACCACTAATGTCACTAATGTTGCTATGACTACAACGACATGTACTTCAACTACTTCTAGTGCTGTCACTGCTTCTATATTGACCAGCTCTAAAACAATTCAGAAATCTCCTTCCAAATTGAGCAGCTCCAGTCCATCAACGGTAAAGTACTAATTACTATGTGTACACTTATGTAATAATTACTTTCTGTTGGCCTACACTTATGTAATAGTTACTAAGTTAACACAAATTTACCAAATTCTTTGTGTACATAAAGGTACTAATTACTTTCATGGGTACACTTATGTAACAATGACAATGTAGGCTTACACTATGTACTAAATTCTTTGTGTACATAAAGGTACTAATTACTTTCATGGATACACTTATGTAATAATTACAATGTACTAAATTCTATGTGTAAATGCAGGTGAGGTGCTGAAGATAGTAGTTTTCAGTAAATATCATGATGCTAGCCTGTACAAATAAGGGCAAAAAGCCTAGTTCACAAGACAACAGTAGTTCCAAATATTTCATGTAACCTTTTTATTGCTGTCTTCCAGGATTCAGATTCTGAGGAAGAGTGGGCAGCCGATGAAGATGATGCCATAAAGTTTGATGAAGAGCAGGTTGAGAACTCTGAAGTTTATAAAGTGAGGTAAGCCTCTGGTATTGTGAACAATTCTATCTTTACCATTCATCTGTTTCTGAGGCAACCAGTAAGTGTATTTTTATCTACATGTAGAAACATACTACTGTAAACCCTATGTGTGTCTGCTATGTCTGCTTTGTTTATATGCAACAGGATATCTCTGATATTAATGTCAACTACATATACATGTATATATTTAGTTACATGTATGATCATTGTTGTAGGCAATGTTTCTTTAAAGAGGCTAAATACATTGTGACCCATGATCGGCTAATGGAGCTTCTTCAAGTTTGCGCAAAGTGTGCTGGCAATTGCGATACAACTCAGCACCATGAGATGGGTGCCATGATTGCATTCAACTCAACGTGTGTTGCTTGTGGCAATACTAGAATCTGGCAGAATTCGGATGTGCGTGAAAGGTTGCCATTGATCAACATGTCTATCGCAAGTTCCATATTGTTTGCTGGTCTGCTACCTAGGAAGTTCCTTCGTGCTTTGAGGTTTATTAATCTCAAAGTCTTCAGTGATCGAACCTTCTTCAATTATCAAAAAGGATATTTGAACGGTGTATGTATTAAAAATTCTAACTTATAGATATAATATTTTCTATACACGCCTGTAGATTGTATAGGTATGTGCATGTAAGCTATATGTATAATGTACCTAGTGTGGCAACTACATGATTGTGCATACATACTATACTTACTGCCTTTAAATATACAATAGCACGGTACGGTTGTATGCAATAGATGTTCATTAGACATTGAGCACATTTAGGGATGGGTATTTATACCTGTTTGTTTTTAACAGGCAATTAGGCACATCTACAATAACCAGCAAAGTGAACTAGTTTCCTCTATAGCTCGGCCATTGACCCTGAACGGAGATGGGCGCTATGACTCTCCTGGTCATTCAGCCATGTATGCTGTGTACAGTCTCATGGATGCTGAAACTAGCAAAATAGTTTCATCTTGTCTCATAAAGGTAAGATGAAGTCTAAGAATTATAATTACACACAGTCTTGCAGTGTACATGTACATGTATGTTCAAGATATATTAGTGATTTCTATTGTAATCATAGTGTACAGAAGCCACTTCTTCTGCTGCGATGGAGCTTGAAGGGTTGAAGAGGTGTAGAGAGGAAACAACCAAACTAAGCCTGGAAGTTGCTACTCTCACAACGGATCAGCACATTAGCATCAAGGCTTACATGAGGGACCACTGGCCAGCAGTCAAGCATCAATTTGATACCTGGCATATAGCAAAAGGTATTTGAGTTTAATCCAAATGATTTATTGCTTTTCTTCAGCATGTGTATACATGTAAATATGAAAATTTGCCTTACAAATGTTTACATAAATGATCATATCGTGTCTATTTTGGGTCCTTCTGTGTTATACTTTATTAACTACATGCACAATGTATGTTGTTGTCATGGTGAATGAGCATCAAGTTTCCAAGTGCTGACAAATAAATTGATCATTTATGCCTAAATTTTCAGGGTTACAAAAAAAACTAGCTAAACTGGGAAATCAGAAGGTTGGCTACAGGCCAATCTTAAAATGGATCCCTGCACTGGTCAACCACTTGTACCATGTGGTAGGAAACACAGCTCCTGGTGAGCTAAGACGAGACTGGTGGATGTCCGCAGCTAACCACATCTGCGACATCCACCAGCATGAGTTGGTAGCATTCCCACGTTGTATTCATGCAGATGGGGAAGGGGAATTTACTGATGAAGATGGGGAAGTCTGGTTCGTGGACTACATTAAACCAGGTATAGTAGTAACATGCATTTACCTGTAATATGCATTTCCCCAGTTCCCTGCAGGTCAAACTTCAGATGCTCAAAAAATTTAATTTGAAAATTTATATCTGTTTAGAGTCTATGTTAGATGTGGAAGTACGAAAGATACTATTAAACCAGAGATTGCTAGATGCTATCGGGATGGCTAGCGCTACATCTACCTCAGAGTTAGAAGGGTTCCACAGTGCCATTAATCGAAACGCCCCAAAAATGGAGAGCTTTTCTTATTCTGGAATATTATCCAGGTAAAACATCATTCAGTATTATTTTGTTATTCTTTATCACATGCTGCATGCTTGCATGTATATGTTGTGTAAGATTTTTCTGTTCATTACAGTATTATTTAAACTATCTGGGTGTTGTTTGTTTCAGAATACAGCTTACTATCATGCACCACAACGAAAACTGCCAGCGTTCCATCAAGCTGACTGCAGAAGGTAAACCATGGCGAAGGGTGAGGAGATCCAAGGCCACCAAGCTGATCCCTACAGTGCAATATGTTCGAGCTGACCCCACATATAGTAAGTGCTATTATTGTGTATCTGGATTTGTTTACATGAATATACACAGTACATATATATATATTGGCATTCCTTTCAGTTTGCCCTGAATGTTACTTTATTGAGCATGTTTGCCACTGCTGCAATTTTAATCCTATTCTATTCTATCCATGTATTTTAACTTGATGCTAAATTATTACAGAATATATAGATGAGCTCTTCCAATACTTGACTAAATGTGTGAATGATGGAGTACAGCCAGCTTGTCCTGACCATCAACCACAGACAATGGCATCAACAGCAAAACCATATCACAGCCTAGATGAACTTGAGAAAGAGATGGAAACCAGGAGGAGAGGCTTGGTGAGAAAGCCACACTATGTAAATCAACAGGACGATGCTACAAGTGGTGGTGGACGTGGTAGAAGGAATAGTGGTGGTAGGCGTGGTAGAAGGAATAGTGGTGGCGATAGGAAACAATAATGTCTCGAGAAACTGTTAATTTCACAATTAAAATGCAGACAACAATTTCATGACTGCTAATGCAACTATATTATATTGTCAACCACATAGTACAATCAATATACATACTGTTATACCGATAAAAATTATGAATGTGAATTGATTAATTGTCGTCATCGCATTCAGGAATGTATACAGAAAAATCATGGTCAGCAAACTCTTCTTCTGTTTCTGTAGGCATATAGGTAGCTCTAATCATAGCGTAAATGCAGGAAGGCAAAGCCTTTCTTTCCCTACGTTTAATATTAGGATATGCATAGAATATCAACATTCTATAGGCAGCTAGTCTCATTTGTTTACTTTTCAACTCTTTTATAGCTGCCTCTGTCCACCTGAATGATGGCTGCAATGTGTCGGCATCAGGATATCGTTGAGCTGTAACACAAAAAAATATAATTTAGTTGCAACGAAAAAGTAATATAATGTGATGCAAAAGTATGTCATAGCTATAAAAAGTTTTTTCAATTTTAACTCCCACTTACGGTGTTGAGAACAGTAGTTCCTGTACATCACTCTTAGAGGAGCAGGTTGTAGGAGATCAGCTATGTCGTTTGAAAGAGTAATGCAACTAATATCTTCACCATCTACCCTTGTGTCCCATATTGAGTGATCTTTACAGCAGGTGTTCATGTCTTCCTGTGGCCAGGCGTGACATTTGCCACAAGTACACCAATCTTCTACTAGTGGCGGTATATAACCTTGGTTGTCCTGAATAAATGGGTGTAATATAATATTTGGTACAACTTATAATTGAATATTATATTTACATTAATACAATTCTTGTTTTAATATTGATATTTCATTATACATGTACATATTTTGACAAAGAAAATAAATGTTTGTATGCTAATTTTTAGCTGAGTTTGAACGCAAGCATGCTGAGAACTATATTATATTTATTTTACCACACAAATAATATGATCAATTTTAATAAGTCTTACATGTCTACCACCGTCTCTGTCTTGTTCATGGTCAGTCACGGGATTTTGCTGTCTAACCCTTTTCACCCTTGGCTGTTTGTCCCAATCTCTAGTTGTACTGTAGACTTCACTAGTAGTATCACTGGATGAGTCTGATGAAGGTGAATGCCCCATCTGGCAAGACATGCTGTCGTGAGATCCAACATTACAATAATTGCTAACAATCTCTTTGCCATTTTTATGTTTGATGGCTGCAACAGGAAACTCATAGCTGCGGGATGAAAGATTTTTTTTGAAAGCTTGGTTTGAAAGCTGGTAATGAGTCCCTTCATTTGAATAAAGCCGAGATCCTGGGCTACACACCGCATTTCATTGGCTCGGCCTCGTTACGTCAGACCGGTGGCAGACACCGCCCCTCTAAATTTCTATTTCCGTTTGAAAGTGAAAGTGAAACCACGCACATTTTATTATCTTTCTTGTTTCTTCCAAATCACTGCACATTTTTTAAATTTTTTTTTGTCAGGCAGTAATAGGTTCTCAAGGAGATAATATTTAGGTATACAAAATAAAAAAATATCATTTCCTGACCCCTTTAAAACCTGTACTGTTGTCTCCTCTGACTCCTCTACTGTGGGACTCCTAGTTGGCACTCTGTTAGCTGCCAACGGTTGCCCGTCTCCGAGGTAAGTCGGTTCGTCTATACAGGAGTGGCCTAGTACGTCTTGAGGCCGTCCTGCCGCTTTTAAGGCAGGTGTCGGCCTTCTACACCCCTCACTGTGCCCTGCCACTTTTAAGGCAGGCACCACAGCCTGTTTTGATGGTGACCTTCCGCCATGTGTGCCCACCGCTGGCCTCCATTTTTCAGGAAGCTCCTGGGTGTGTGGCACTTGGTGATAATGTTCTTCATCCTCTACCATAAGAGGTTGGAAGTAGTTGCTCGTCAGTGCACCTGAGGGGGTCTCCACTTCCGGTGGTGGGCTAGTCCGTCGAGAATGCCTCCAACCCTCCACTGTCTGGGTAGCCGACTCTCCCTGCCAGCTTAGTTTGGTCTTGCCTTTATGTTTTTGGTGTCTAGGTGCCCTAATGCAACCAGTAGAAGGCACTACTGTTGCGGGCTCCGCCCGTTTCCCTGAGCAGAAGCTTCTTGGGGCTTGGACCAAGTATTGGTGGGGCAGTCCCTTCTGAGGTGGCCTTCCTTGCCACATCCCCAACAACCTGCCTTCTGAACCGGAACCTCTTTTCGTCTCCTGGGTGCTTGGGCTGCGGGCCTGGCTTGCAGTAGCTCTACTTTCTCCACCAGCTTCTGCATGGTTTCCATTAGAGTGGTTAGCACCTTTCCTGTGGCACCGGATACCCCCTCTTCTCCAAGTTCCTCGTCATCCACCCTTCGGACAACTGCGCCAGACCCTTTCTCATAGCTTGTTCGTACTTGTAGGAACTCATTTCCAGCCCTAACAGCATCTCCCAGAGTAGGTGTAGGAACAGCCAACAGGTGTCTCTGTAGAGCGGCATGACCCAGAGTGCTGCAAAAGGTGTCTAGTGCTAAACCAGCTTGATGCCCATCTGGCAGCTCCTCGTATGCTACACTAACCAGCCGCTCCACTTCCATGGCATGCTCCTGTAAGGGTGTTCTATAGTCTTTACGGAGAGTGCTCAGCCGCGTTCTGGCTTCCCTAGGAGAAAGCCCAAACTGAGCTCGTAGAGCGGTGTATACAGCTTGCACATTTGCGGCTCTCCCACAGTCCTGGGCATTTTCCTTCAGGGCCTCTCTGAGATGTAACAGTGCAGCAGCAGGTCCCCATTCATTAGCCTCGGTAACCTCATCAAACCTAGTGACGAAGTATTCCACATCCCCTTTCCCTTCAAACTGGGGAGCCTTGAACTGGTGGACTGGTGCTGGGTGCCTGGGCTCGGCTAATATTCTTTCTAAGACATCTGCCAGCCGGTCACCTCCTCTGTCAGCACTCCTCGCTCTCCGATTAGCCATTTATTGTCTATGGCTGTAACCTGATTATTACTTCCTTGAATAGGCCCACTGTATCTACAGAGCCAGTCCTCGGTTCTAAACCCGCTTGACTGTCACTTTTAAGACAGCTTATACGAGCCTCCTACCCAGCTGTCACTTTTAAGACAGCCCAAGTAGTGTCCGGGGACTACGCTAGGTGCCACACCGCGTTGCTGTCACTTTTAAGACAGCCTGCGTTGTGCCATTCAGTGTGCCTTGAGTCGGTATAGCAATTGGGATTCTCTGTATCCCACTGCTGCCACCAATGTAAAGGATGCCGGGTGAGCTGCCACTTTTAAGGCAGCACCACCTGGATACCTTCACCGCTATACCGACTTACAAAGGTACAGTCAGCTTGCCACTTTTAAGGCAGGCTTGACTAGTCCCTTTGTACCTGCCGGCTCCCTGCCAAGTATTAGCCTGCTAGCCGGTTGTGTACCGGCTAATGCCCTGCAATGTACCGGCTAATGTAGTATTATGTTAACCACAAACAATCAAGTGTCAGCTTGATGCCGGTTGACTGCTAATTAATCTGTGAAGTGAATGCCTGCCAAGTGTCCAAGTGTATAGTGCTGTTTATTGTGACAAAAGAGGCAGAGCAGAACATCTGCTCTGCTTATATAGCATAGCAAAGACCAAAGGTCAGTAGATACCGGCTGACTAATACAACATTCCAAGCCGGCATCAGTATAAAAGCATAATGATACAAATTATTGGCACATGCATTTACATGTAGAATATGGAGACACAGGTTATTGGCATACTAGGTATATGCATACAGAATTATGTGTGTAATATAATATTATAAAATGTAGAATATCATAGCTAGTGTCAAAATCCACCACACTATGATATTCTACATTCTATAATAACATTATATTACACACATAATTCTGTATGCATATACCTAGTATGCCAATAACCTGTGTCTCCATATTCTACATGTATATGCATGTGCATGCCGATATCTATTGACCTTTGGTCTTTGCTATGCTATATAACAGGGCCGTAGTGCCCTATACGGCCGTGCGGCCTGGCCGTCTCAACTTTTAGCATTGCAAAGTCGAAGTCTAGTCAATTTATTATCATGGTCAGATAGGTGTTTAAAGTTTCTTCCACTTTCCTATTTGCGGGGTTTACAAGATATGTAAGGATATGGTGATAATAAGTGTGCTAAACACTTTTATATCAGAAAATTCTAAATACTACCGTACTTAACTGCAGTTATGTAACATTTTAGATATTGAAAACCTGTCAGGGGAGATAACTCTAAATTTGAAGATTATTTTAGTATACAGTATAAGAGGTACCGTATACACAGTCCATGTACTGGGTGTGTTAAGATTAATATAAACCTTGAAAATCTAAACAATTATATTAGTTTTCAATTGAACAAACTTTTTTGGATTCGGCTATCTGTCTGCCCTACATTGTTTTCAATATATTTACTTAGGCATTCAATCTCATAGGGAGAAATAAGAAATATATATATATGGTAAGAAAAAAAACATGCTTTCAGCTGCTTTTTGTAGATTCGTTAGCTCTACTTCATTTCATTGCATGATTTTCATCATTGTAAAGGAGTAAAGTATTTGTAAATGTCGTTAGAGTTGAATGATTTATGTTCAGTCATAATTGTGAACAGATACAATGTATACATGTACATGCATATATATGTATGAGGCTGGGTTATATTTAATGTTATTACACAGTTATATTTCATAAGCCTGAACTGCTTCAAATTTGCTCTATTTTTATGAAAAACACTCTCAGGGCGCCGGTGGCCGGGGCGCTGCCCCGGACCCCGCCAGGGGGCCTAGGCGGCCCCCTGGACCCCCGGCCTAATATTTTGGCCCCACCAACATTTCTTAGGGCGCTACGGCCCTGCTATATAAGCAGAGCAGATGTTCTGCTCTAAGCAGAGCAGATGTTCTGCTCTGCCTCTTTTGTCACAATAAACAGCACTATACACTTGGACACTTGGCAGGCATTCACTTCACAGATTAATTAGAAGTCAACCGGCATCAAGCTGACACTTGATTGTTTGTGGTTAACATAATAATACATTAGCCGGTACATTGCAGGACATTAGCCGGTACACAGCCGGCTAGCAGGCTAATACTTGGCAGGGAGCCGGCAGGTACAAAGGGACTAGTCAAGCCTGCCTTAAAAGTGGCAAGCTGACTGTACCTTTGTAAGTCAATATAGCGGTGAAGGTATCCAGGTGGTGCTGCCTTAAAAGTGGCAGCTCATCCGGCATTCTTTACAACCCATTAGCCACTATAAACAGTATTTCTCCCATTTTATTCAGTCCTGTCAACAGAGGTGACCAGTTTGGAGTTGACTATCCTAATCACTGATAACTATCCATTGACCTTGTGCAGATGACATTACCTGCCATAAAAACCCAGATATTTGTTTCTGGAGTCTCAGATTATATAATTGTTTCATAGGCAATACTAACCCCAGGCTATCACTACTATCAAACTAACTCATTGATTATGTTACTATTATTTTATACTTTGCTACAGACATGTCTCAGAGCAGCACCGAAGACAACACATTGTCATTGCAGCAGTAGGAGGCATAAACTGCAGCAACAGAACTGATCCGATCGGATCCTGAAACTGCACACCTCTAGTACTGACTACTGGGTCAAAGAAAATTGAAGGTGAATTAAAATATATAAATACGATAATAGCCTAGAAATGACTACATGTAGCCTTCTGTCTTATTGATTAATTTACTGTCGATGATTGTCTAGTATTGAGACACACTGCTAAATATTGTTAAGGATTGTGAATAGAAATATCAAATAGAGATGAATGAAGTTGTGGAGGTTTATATACATTCTTTATAACTAGTTTCCTGTTATTAACATAGCTGTGTATCGGATGAGGCAAGTAAACTAGTAGACGGTATAGGTACGAGGTAATAAAAATATGAAATTTATTTAGTGTTTTGTATTGTAGAGTCACACCTACATGCCAGTAGTATTGAATGTTTATCCTCTCATATGTGTATACAAGTATGTACCTGATATTTGATTGTGTATTCCACTTCCTTGTTGAAGGTGTATAGTGCAATATAACTACCAGAAGTTACCATGGATACCAAGTATACAGAGGTCACCATGGAAACGATGTAAACAGATTTTTTTGAGATGCAACGAGGTAACGAGCAAGCTGTAAGTTTTTGGGATATTTTTCTGCTATGACCGTCCACCTGTTTATCATGATGTCACAATGTACTCTTGTGTGTGTGTGATGCATTGGAGTACAGTGTTACATCACAGAACCATATATTATACCAATGTAAAGTAAAGTAAAGGCCTCCGTTCAGTCACTAATGACAATGGAATGTTGGGAAATATCCAGCAGCCAGCGAAGCCTATAACAATGAAGCTTTCTGCTAGTTATAGAACACTGCTCTTCATCTCATGTGTGGGGTAATCTGGTGTGATCACAGGAATGTGAACAAGACCAGGCACATGGATGGAACTGGAGCACCGCGTGTGCCCAGGATCTTTTAGGTTCTGATGTGAACAGACCCAGCAAGTTAGGGTGAAAAGCTTGCTGAAGGCTTTTTCCCTGGAGACAGCCCAATTGGGATTTGAACCCACAGCCCCCAAAATGACAGCTGTGTGTTCTGCCAACTGAGCTCTCTCGACCTTACCTATACTGAACACTGTGCTTGCTTATCAAGTTATGTTGGTATAAGTGATAGTTTCTGCATAATAGAGGATTGACAAGTCTGTGACCATAATGTATACAATGCAGCTACATGTACTTAGTATTGGCTTCATGGGTACTTTCTGTTGTTGGGTAGTTGTCTTCTCCTAGTGTTGCATACTTTGAGGTGTGACAACTCCAAGTCTTAGCATAGATATTTTCATTCATGGAAATATAGACTATGTTGTGTTATAATGTGTGTTATAGTCTGTGGATGTGTAATGTTATACAGTGAACCATGTTTTGGTGAATTATGGGATATTTATTTGGGTTATTTTCTAAATTAGTTGATATCAGAGTAAACCTGTCCACAACGACAATCACTTTAAACAACACTATACTGTATATTATCTACTTCCACTTCTATGATTGCAGACTAAAGTCGGGCACCCCTCCCCCCCCCCTACATCACATTCATAGAATGTACTCAGCCACAGAACCAAGGCAAGATGTTATTCTCACACAATCATGAGTTTGTATTCCTGGACTAGAGCTTGTATCATGTAATACTAGACATACACACACTAGGTATATTGTATATTCTACACTACTCTGTCAGTAGTTATAGCCTATCGGTGTTATTTCTATCTGGTATTTGTTCAGCTTTCGGCACATAATGCTGTAGTATAGATATAACATAATTTAGCCACCTTGTCTGGTATTATTTGGATGTATATTAGCTGGAGTGTGCCATTACTCACCATTCATAGTTATGCAGTTTGACAGGAATCGGTCGTTCTCCCATCATTCAGTACTGTCAACTGAGATGACCAGTTTGGAGTTGTCTATCCTAATCACTGATAACCCTGTCCATTGACCTTTTGCAGATGACATTACCTTCCATCAAAACCCAGATATTCGTTTCTGGAGTCTCAGATTATATAATTGTTTTATAGGTAATACCAACCCCAGTCTATCACTACTATCACACTTACTCATTGATTATGTTACTAACTATTACTTTATATTTTGCTACAGACATGTTTCAGAGTAGCACCGAAGACAACACATTATCATTGCAGCAGTATGAGGCAGAAACTGCAGCAACTGCAGCAACAGAACTGATCCGATCAGATCCTGAAACTGCACACCTCTAGTACTGACAACTGGGTCAAAGAAAATTGAAGGTGAATTAAAATATATAAATACAATAATAGTCTAGAAATGACTACATGTAGCCTTCTGTCTTATTGATTAATTTACTGTCGATGACTATCTATTATTGAGACACACTGCTAAATATTGTTAAGGATTGTGAATAGAAATATCAGATAGAGATGAATGAAGTTGTGGAGGTTTATATAAATTCCTTTATAACTAGTTTCCTGTTATCAACATAGCCGTGTATCGGATGAGGCAAGTAAACTAGTAGGCAGTATAGGTACGAGGTAATAAAAATATGAAACTTCTTTAGTGTTTTGTATTGTAGGGTAACACTTGCATGGCAGTAGTATTGAATGCTTACTCTCATATGTGTATACAAGTAAGTACCTGATATTTGATTGTATATTTCACTTTTTCTTGTTGAAGGTGTATAGTGCTTTATGGCTACCAGAGGTTACCATGGATACCAAGTATACAGAGGTTACCATGGGAACAATGTAAACAGATTATACTATGATATAACCAGGGAACAAGTAAGCTGTAAGTTTCTAGGATATTGTTCCATTATGATGTTTCCATCTGTTGATCATGATGTCACAATGTACTCTTGTGTGTATGTGTGTAATACGTTGTAGTACAGTATTACATCACAGAACCATATTATGTACCTTAGCTATACTGTACTTACTTATCAAGCTATGTTGTTATGTTGGTATAGGTGGGAGTTACTGTATAATAACAGATTAAATTAGTTCTCAAAGATTACACATGCAATGTGAGTGCTCCCTGTATACTAATGCATCATGTACGTGTTTCCTCATCATTATGTCAAAGTTCATCATGTCAAAATACAAAGTCCTTTTGTGTTTGGTAACTGGTAGTTTGTTAACTGTTAACTCTGCTAATAAATAGACTCATACTTAGATTATCATAGACACAGGCTTATCAAATCATCAGTTACTTGGCGTCAGACCCCAAATATCAAAGTTTCATTTATTTCTGTTTAGGTACAAAAAGATGTTCAAAGAAGGAGAGTTGGAGTTGCTTCAAAAGAAACTTGCAAAGAGGTTTGTTGGTTTAAAAATTTGTCATTGTAAATAAGTTTGGTTTATGCTTATGTTATGGTCATTGCCAACATTCCGGTCAGTGTGCTATTGCATCAATCATTACAATTGTAGGTTGAGGAGTTTTCAAAGCAGTTACCATGTATTCTTATACACATCTATGGCAATGGTGAACTAGAACTATGTGGTGATTAGTTTACATTCGTATTTCCATTAGATGCTACAAATGTACTTAATAGTATCTTATGAGAGTATGAAACGGAAGAATTGGCGAGTAATGTGTCAGTCAAACTGAAAATATTGAGAGGAGTAGATTTGACGTCACTATATATATATTTTGTTATGAATAAGATATTAATTGAGTTACATACCTATTTTTGGCGCATTCTCTTGAGAGTGTCCCACGTCTTTCCCACTGAGGAACCATATTTTATCCCCCAGCATAGAAATCTACAGATATACTTTGAAATTATTCGCTCACAGTGTGTTTGACCTCCTCCCTTGTCTTCAATAGCAGACCTATTGTATGGATAAGATTGTAGAACTCTGTAGAGAGGATAATCTGAAGGGTACAGGTCACGGCTGTAGTGTTTGTAATGGGGCCTGTAATGTACCTAAACTCTAACGATGTCAGTTTCTACACGCCTTTGTCAAAACTACTGTGGGGTGATAGTTTCAATGTATATCTGTGGATTTCTATGCTGAGGTATATTACAGAAAAGAGTGAATGGATGGTGAGAAATGTGTGACACTCTCAGATGATAATGTTCAAAAGTTAGGTATGCAACTGTATTGCCAATTGATTGAATCTTATAATGAAATTATTTTCAGTTAATGACTGGCCCCCTAGTAAAACTAATGCATTTTTAGGTTCACTGATGTTGGTTAATGGAACCTCTGCCAAAGTAATCAAGGAGTCAGTTGGAATATGAAAGGGATACTGGTGAGTAGACTTATTATACATCTACTGATGCAATGTAGCCTTATGTGTATGTCAAATTGATTATTTTTAGCTACATGTATCTGTCCCTGAGTGCTCTAATATGATTACTCCCAACATGGTAACAATGTAGGCCTAATTAATAATATCCTTGTTCATGTGTAAACGTATGATAGTGTATTGAACTTAGTGTTCCCTGACCCCAGAATAACAGTAGCTCCAATAAAAACTTAACAATATCAACCGCCCCGTATACAAACATAGAACTGAGCATCCACCCAACAAATACTTCCCCTGACGGCAGCCAACAGACCAGACCGGCTGCCTTATGTGTCTGCACGTAATCATTCAGTGTAAGTGAACGTACACTCACACCGACCATACATGAGGTTCTCCATGATGTTACAACTACTGGCAGGCTGACGTGATATAAATAAACCTAGGGTCTCTATGCCCCCTGTGGCCCATCATCACAGTGATCTCAATATAACAACCAGCTCCCTAGGAACGAAACCCATGTGACCAGTTCATAGAATAGTCCAACATAGTCAGTCATAATCATGCACTCGGCCCAACTACACAAAATGACTCTTGTAAACCACATGTCTAAAGCTATATAGATTCTATGAAAATAAATCAAGAGGGCCGTGAACTCTGAAGGAGTGTAATCCAGCCAATTCATATTGTCAGCGTGATATGATAGGATTCTGTCACACAAATCCTGTGTCCACATCATAAATCGACATAAATATAGCAACAACATTCACCAAGCATTCTGTCACCGCATAGTGTGCTCCAATATTTGATTTGATTCCTATGGTCTGACTGAATATAAACAGGGCCGACAGACATTACCAGCCACTAATAAGTCATGAGAAGGTGTATACTTTGAGTATTGTCGTGGAAACGCTGCGGTATGGGGTGCTACAAAGGTCTTATATATGTATTTGTAGAATCAAAAATCTTCTTGGGAACGCCAAGGAGCGGCATCCGCTGTTCTTGATGTATTAGAACAGTGGCTACGAAAGAGGCAGTTGGAATAGTCTCCTGGAACACTTTATCAACCTTTCTACTGGCATTTAAATTATATAGTAGGTATATATTATTATAGTATATGCATGTTGTTCACAGATACATTGAGTGCATAGATCCTACTTATGAATAATTGAATCAATAGAGAGAGTGTAATCACGGAATAGTCCGAGTTCAACGAGATTGTAGGCGAGTCTTATCCAATGAATGTCATCCATGTCATTTCTGGCACGATGAATATATACATGTATATTTATATTTGTGTACCAACAGATTGATGTAATACGCTGTTTTCCGTTGCCCGCAGTGATGTCCCTGCACAAATGTTATTCCAAAATGGTAATATTTATATGTAGCGCATAATGGAAGTCGAAGGAGCAGCCCAACTGTGACTAGAATGAGGCCTACTTAGATCTATTCACTACATTGTGCGGAACGACTGGGAGGTTATCAAGAGCTACATAGATACAGCAACAGCTGGGGAAGTATGGGTAGTGTCGACCAGCCAGTCAACCCCAATATCATGTGATGCCCCTAAGGCTACGTGAGTATTATTATAGTACGTCAGTGGTAGTTCCAGAATCATCCTAAGACGTGATTAACTGATGTATTCTGTATACCTAAGTGTGTCCCATCAATTTCACAGAACTGGCTTCCCACCTCACTGGTTTTACATATTTATGTATACTATGTACATACGTATACATGTAGGCTATTATGAAATGACCTGTTGATTTTGATGGTCATATAAGAAACAGAAGTTGTCCTCTCATGCTCATGTAGTATCACAAGAGCAGGTAAATCCAATGTACAGCTAGCTATTTCCAGACCACCCTGAAACCTATTCCTAGTTTGACACACGTGACCCTAGGCTAATATTGTACACCCAACTAGTGTGTGTGGTATTACATGGTTACATCTACATGTGTGTGGTATTACATGGTTACATCTACATGTGTGTGATATTACATGGTCACATAGGTATCCATTGTATTAGAGAGTCACACCTAGTGTACACTCCAGTAGTATTGAATGTTCATGCTTATATATAAATATACAATCAAGTATCTTGTGTTTGATGTGTATTTCACTCTTCCTTGTTGAAGGTGTATAGTGCTTTATGGCTCCCAGAGGTCACTATGGATACCAAGTATACAGAGGTCACCATGGGAACAATGTAAACAGATTATACTATGATACAACCAGGGAACAAGTAAGCTGTAAGTTTTTGGGACATTGTTTCATTATGATATTTCCACCTGTTTATCATGATGTCACAATGTACTCTTGTGTGTGTAATACGTTGCAGTACAATATTAAATCACACAGCCATATCATAGTTTATGTACCTTAGCTACATTGTGCTTGCTTATCAAGTTGTGTTGGTACAGGTGAGAGTTGCTGCATAATAGAGGACGATTGACAAGTCTGTATCCATGATCATTACAACAATACAGTTACTCAGTCAATATATGCTTCATGGGTACTTTTCCATTACGTGATAGTTGTCTTCTCCTACTGTTGCATTGTTAGAGGGTTGATAACTCCAAATTGTAACAAAAGTGGTTTCATTCATGGAGATATAAACTATATTATGTTATAATATAATGTTATAGTATTGTAGATGTGTAATGTTATGCAATAGCAATATTTCTAGTGTATTATAAGATATTTTGTTGGGTAATTTTTCTAAATTAGTTTGTATTACAGTAGAACTGTTTACAAAAAAATACTCCCTTGAACAATACTACAAAAAAGTCATGATTGTATTACTATTATATTGTCTACTTTCACTTATATGATTGCAGAGTGAAGTTGGGCACCTCCCTCCCCTCCCCTACATCACACTCATAGAATGTACTCGCCCATAGAACCAAGGCAAGAGGTTATTCTCAAACAATCATGAGTTTGTATTCCTGGAATGGAGCTTGTATGTAATACTACACATACACACACTAGGTATATTGTATATTCTATACTTATTGTGTGCATTTTATCCTTAGTTATAGCCTAGAATAGACGTAATCTCTAACTGATGTTTGTTTAGCTATCAGCACTTAATGCTATAATATACAATGTACTATAGATATAACAAAATTTAGCCACCTTGTCTGGTATTATTTGGGTGTATATTAGCTGTGGTGTGGCATTTGTCCACCAGCCATGTTGTGCTATTTGACAGGTGACAGTAGTTCTCCCATTTCCATTCGGTACTGTCAACTGAGATGACCAGTTTGGAGTTGTCTATCCTAATACTCGACCATATTGTACAGATGACATTGCCTGCCATAGTAACTCCGAGATAGTTGTTTTTGGAGTGTCAAATTGTGTAATTGTTTTATCGGCAATACTAACCCCAGTCCATCACTACTATCAAACTTACTCATTGGTTATGTTACTAACTATTATTTTACACTTTGCTACAGACATGTCTCAGAGCAGCACCGAAGACAACAGGTTGTCATTGCAGCAGTATGAGGCAGAAACTGCAGCAACTGCAGCAACAGAACTGATCCAATCGGATCCTGGGACTGCACACCTTTAGTACTGACAACTGGGTCAAAGAAATTTGAAGGTGAATTAAAATATTTAAATACAATAATAGTCTAGAAATGACTACATGTAGCCTTTTGTCTTATTGATTCATTTACTGTCGATGACTATCTAGTATTGAGACACACTGCTAAATATCGAAATATCAGATAGAGATGAATGAAGTTGTAAAGGTTTATACAAGTTTCCATTATAGCTAGTTTACTGTTATTAACATAGCTGTGTATTTGATGAGGCGAGTAAGCTGTTAGACAGTAAAGGTACGAGGAAATAAAAATATGAAACTTCTTTAGTGTTTTGTATTGTAGGGTAACACTTGCATGGCAGTAGTATTGAATGCTTACTCTCATATGCCTATGCAAGTATGTACCTGATGTTTGATTGTATATTTCACGCTTCCTTGTTGAAGGTCTAATAGTGCATGCAATATGGCTACCAGAGGTCACCATGGAAACCAAGTATACAGATTTTTCTGAGATACAACCAGGTAATGAGCATGCTGTAAGTTTTTGGGATATTTTTCTACTATGACACGTCCACCTGTTTATCATGATGTCACAATGTACTCTTGTGTGTATGTGTGTAATACGTTGTAGTACAGTATTACATCACAGAACCATATATTATACCAATGTACCTTACACATTACTGTACACTGTGCTTGCTTATCAAGCTATGTTGGTATAAGTGGTAGTTTATGCATAATAAAGGATTGGCAAGTCTGTAACCATAATGTATACAATACAGCTACATGTACTTAGTATGGGCTTCATGGGTACTTTCTGTTGTTGGGTAGTTGTCTTCTCTTATTGTTGCATACTTTGAGAGTTGATAACTCCAAATTGTAGCATAGATATTTTCATCCATGGAAATGTAGACTATACTGTGTTATAATGTATGTTATAGTTTGTGGATGTGTAATGTTATACAGTGAGCCATAGTTTTGGTGAATTATGGGATATTTATTTGGGTTATTTTCTAAATTACATGTAGTTGATATCGCAGTAAACCTTTCCACAACAACAATCACTTTCAACAACACTATGCTGTATATTATCTACTTGCACTTATATGATTGTAGAGTGAAGTCGGGTACCTCCCTCCCCTCCCCTACATCACATTCATAGAATGTACTCAACCACAGAACCAAGGTAAGAGGTGGTTCTCACACAATCATGAGTTTGTATTCCTGGACTAGAGCTTGTATCATGTAACACTACACATACACACACTAGGTATATTGTATATTCTATACTACTCTGTCAGTAGTTATAGCCTATCGGTGTTATTTCTATCTGGTATTTGTTCAACTATCGGTACATAATGCTATAATATACAATGTAGTATATAGATATAACAGAATTTAGCCACCTTTTCTGGTATTATTTGGGTGTATATTAACTGGAGTGTGCCATTACTCACCAGTTGCGCAGTTTAACAGGAATCGGTCGTTCTCCCATCATTCAGTCCTGTCAACTGAGGTGACCAGTTTGGAGTTGTCTATCCTAATACTTGACCATATACAGATAACATTCACTGCCATAGTAACAGAAATATTTGTTGTTGGAGACTCAAATTATATAATTGTTTTATAGGCAATACTAACCCCAGTCTATCACTACTATCAAACTAACTCATTGATTATATTACTAACTATTATTTTATACTTTGCTACAGTCATGTCTCAGAGCAGCACCAACAGTAGCAGTAAGTGGTAGAAACTATACAGCTACCTCAGTAACAGAACTGATTCAATTGGATCCTGAGACTGCACACCACTAGAACTGACAAATGACAACTACATGTACATCAAAGAAGATTGAAGGTGAATTAGAATACATGTATATAAATACAATAAGGGTCCAGATATGACTGCAGGTTACCTTCTGTCTGATCAATACCACTAAGACTCTTGAGTAGAAAAATCAGATAAGTGCCTCGTATGCATGATGTTGCAAAGGTTTATATACATGCAGATCCTCTATAAGCCTATTAGCTTGCAGTCACTTACATGACAAATGAGGTAAGTAAACCAGTCTCCATCTGCAATCCCTCAAAATTGAGTATGATCACTGCTTGGTCTCAGGTGGCTGGTGAGCCCAGAGTTCCACATATTTTGTCACATGAGGGTAGGGATGGCTCTATTCTAATAGCATTAGACTAGCATTACGAGCAACCTTCTTTGTTCATTCTGTTTTCATCAAAGATTTTCACTCATTCCAAGACTGATGGTTGCCAGGAGTTCATGTCTGTTTAGACTGATGGTTGCCAGGAGTTCATGTCTGTTCAGACTGATGGTTGCCAGGAGTTCATGTCTGTTCAGTGCCTATAAAGCTCCTGTGAAGAGTATCCATGTACTGTTTCCTCTCACATCCACTAATAGCTTTGTAAACTTTCATTTTAGTGTTTCTGTGAATGTCTCTGTTGTTAAAGACATGGCACTAACTTTCTATCTTTGCATCAATGTTGGCTTTAGCAGACAGAGTGCTTCCAAGATAGGTGATGCAATCAACTAACCTCTATTGATACTTGTGGTAGCTCACGTCTGGGTATATTGGGCTGGGGTTGGTGCAGTACCTCAATCTTCTTGAACTTCCATGAATAGGTATTGTTGAAAGCATCCATGGGTGTTCCAGATTCTCTTTACTGTGGGTCAAGGTCACGTTGTCATCTGCATATTGTAGGTCTGTGACTGTAATTTGAATGTGTCGTAGAGTCAATACCTCAGTTGAGTTCCAGGTGTAAACAGTACAGGTACAAGAAAATAAAAATATGAAACTTTTATTCTATAATCTTCTATACACAATGCCTTTTTTCCAGAGCCATAATAGCCAAGGGAGGGGTTACATGGTCTCACACTTGCATGTACTCATCCCTAATTCAACCTCCTGCCTGTTGGTCTGAGTCACAGCCACCATTCCATATAGAATTGCTGGTCGGACTGCTGTGTTGTATAGTCTTCCCTTTAGCTTGACTGACAGCTTCTTATCGCATAATATGCCTGATACTTTCTTCCATCCACACCAGCTGGCCTGTATTCTCTTCTTGTATGCTTCATATAATTATAAATTTCTATTGTTTGGTGGTTGTCTTCTCTCACAGTTACAGTTGCAATTTGAGGGGCGATAACTCCAAATTGTAACAATATAGCTTTATTCATGGAGATATAGACTATGTTTTAATACATATTATAGTATCGTAGCTGCGTAATGTCATACAGTAGCAATATTTCTAGTTTATTATAAGATATTATTATTTGGGTTGATTTCTTAAAATTAGTTTATATTACAGTAGAAATTTCTACAAAGAATCGCCCTTTGAAAAATCCCATGCTGTATACATGTAATGTCTACTTCCACTTATATGATTGTAGAGTGAAGTCGGGCACCTCCCTCCCCTCCCCCCTACATCACACTCATAGAATGTACTCAGCCACAGAACCTAGGCAAGAGGGGATTCTCAAACAAATATGAGTTTCATGCTGATTCAATCCCTTTTGACCTAACAACTCAGGGAAAGAATATCGAAGGTGAGTTTACATATTTATGCCAAAATGTTTCAGGTAAAACTGGAATTAGTTTATTGTATTAACTATTCATATACTGTGAATGAGGATCTGTCATTGGAAGTAAATGCTGAAGCAAAAGTCAATAATGCACCCAATTTCTAAAGGCATTATTTCATGTAGTATGAGGTAGTAAATATTCATAAGAATATACAGTTATACCATTGAAATTTATTTAGGTAGTATATAGTATAGTATATATTAGTGTCTATATGCTGAAAGATAGTCGGTAGTCAAGATAGCCGATAGTCAACCTGTTTTCTCCATTGAAATTTATTTAGGTAGTATATAGTATAGTATATATTAGTGTCTATATGCTGAAAGATAGTCGGTAGTCAAGATAGCCGATAGTCAACCTGTTTTCTCCATTGAAATTTATTTAGGTAGTATATAGTATAGTATATATTAGTGTCTATATGCTGAAAGATAGTCGGTAGTCAAGATAGCCGATAGTCAACCTGTTTTCTCCATTGAAATTTATTTAGGTAGTATATAGTATAGTATATATTAGTGTCTATATGCTGAAAGGTAGTCGGTAGTCAAGATAGCCGATAGTCAACCTGTTTTCTCCATTGAAATTTATTTAGGTAGTATATAGTATAGTATATATTAGTGTCTATATGCTGAAAGATAGTCGGTAGTCAAGATAGCCGATAGTCAACCTGTTTTCTCCATTGAAATTTATTTAGGTAGTATATAGTATAGTATATATTAGTGTCTATATGCTGAAAGATAGTCGGTAGTCAAGATAGCCGATAGTCAACCTGTTTTCTCCATTGAAATTTATTTAGGTAGTATATAGTATAGTATATATTAGTGTCTATATGCTGAAAGGTAGTCGGTAGTCAAGATAGCCGATAGTCAACCTGTTTTCTCCATTGAAATTTATTTAGGTAGTATATAGTATAGTATATATTAGTGTCTATATGCTCAAAGATAGTCGGTAGTCAAGATAGCCGATAGTCAACCTGTTTTCTCCATTGAAATTTATTTAGGTAGTATATAGTATAGTATATATTAGTGTCTATATGCTGAAAGATAGTCGGTAGTCAAGATAGCCGATAGTCAACCTGTTTTCTCCATTGAAATTTATTTAAGTAGTATATAGTATAGTATACATTAGTGTCTATATGCTCAAAGATAGTCGGTAGTCAAGATAGCCGATAGTCAACCTGTTTTCTCCATTGAAATTTATTTAGGTAGTATATAGTATAGTATATATTAGTGTCTATATGCTGAAAGATAGTCGGTAGTCAAGATAGCCGATAGTCAACCTGTTTTCTCCATTGAAATTTATTTAGGTAGTATATAGTATAGTATATCTTAGTGTCTATATGCTGAAAGATAGTCGGTAGTCAAGATAGCCGATAGTCAACCTGTTTTCTCCATTGAAATTTATTTAGGTAGTATATAGTATAGTATATATTAGTGTCTATATGCTGAAAGATAGTCGGTAGTCAAGATAGCCGATAGTCAACCTGTTTTCTCCATTGAAATTTATTTAAGTAGTATATAGTATAGTATATATTAGTGTCTATATGCTCAAAGATAGTCGGTAGTCAAGATAGCCGATAGTCAACCTGTTTTCTCCATTGAAATTTATTTAGGTAGTATATAGTATAGTATATATTAGTGTCTATATGCTGAAAGATAGTCGGTAGTCAAGATAGCCGATAGTCAACCTGTTTTCTCCATTGAAATTTATTTAGGTAGTATATAGTATAGTATATCTTAGTGTCTATATGCTGAAAGATAGTCGGTAGTCAAGATAGCCGATAGTCAACCTGTTTTTTCCATTGAAATTTATTTAGGTAGTATATAGTATAGTATATATTAGTGTCTATATGCTGAAAGACAGTCGGTAGTCAAGATAGCCGATAGTCAACCTGTTTTCTCCATTGAAATTTATTTAGGTAGTATATAGTATAGTATATATTAGTGTCTATATGCTGAAAGATAGTCGGTAGTCAAGATAGCCGATAGTCAACCTGTTTTCTCCATTGAAATTTATTTAGGTAGTATATAGTATAGTATATATTAGTGTCTATATACTGAAAGATAGTCGGTAGTCAAGATAGCCGATAGTCAACCTGTTTTCTCCATTGAAATTTATTTAGGTAGTATATAGTATAGTATATATTAGTGTCTATATGCTGAAAGGTAGTCGGTAGTCAAGATAGCCGATAGTCAACCTGTTTTCTCCATTGAAATTTATTTAGGTAGTATATAGTATAGTATATATTAGTGTCTATATGCTGAAAGATAGTCGGTAGTCAAGATAGCCGATAGTCAACCTGTTTTCTCCATTGAAATTTATTTAGGTAGTATATAGTATAGTATATATTAGTGTCTATATGCTGGAAGGTAGTCGGTAGTCAAGATAGCCGATAGTCAACCTGTTTTCTCCATTGAAATTTATTTAGGTAGTATATAGTTTAGTATATATTAGTGCCTATATGCTGAAAGATAGTCGGTAGTCAAGATAGCCGATAGTCCACCTGTTTTCTCCATTGAAATTTATTTAGGTAGTATATAGTATAGTATATATTAGTGTCTATATGCTGAAAGATAGTCGGTAGTCAAGATAGCCGATAGTCAACCTGTTTTCTCCATTGAAATTTATTTAGGTAGTATATAGTATAGTATATATTAGTGTCTATATGCTGAAAGATAGTCGGTAGTCAAGATAGCCGATAGTCAACCTGTTTTCTCCATTGAAATTTATTTAGGTAGTATATAGTATAGTATATATTAGTGTCTATATGCTGGAAGGTAGTCGGTAGTCAAGATAGCCGATAGTCAGCCTGTTTTCTCCATTGAAATTTATTTAGGTAGTATATAGTATAGTATATATTAGTGTCTATATGCTGAAAGATAGTCGGTAGTCAAGATAGCCGATAGTCAACCTGTTTTCTCCATTGAAATTTATTTAGGTAGTATATAGCATAGTATATATTAGTGTCTATATGCTGGAAGGTAGTCGGTAGTCAAGATAGCCGATAGTCAGCCTGTTTTCTCCATTGAAATTTATTTAGGTAGTATATAGTATAGTATATATTAGTGTCTATATGCTGAAAGGTAGTCGGTAGTCAAGATAGCCGATAGTCAACCTGCTTTCTCCATTGAAATTTATTTAGGTAGTATATAGTATAGCATATATTAGTGTCTATATGCTGGAAGGTAGTCAGTAGTCAAGATAGCCGATAGTCAATCTGCTTTCTCCATTGAAGTTTATTTAGGTAGTGTATAGTATAGTCAATATTAGTGTCTATATGCAGAAAGGTAGTCGATAGTCATGGGTAGTTGGTAGTCAACCAGCTTTCCCCATTGAGATTTATTTAGGTAGTATATAGTATAGTACATGTTAGTTTCTATATGCATACAGGTAGTCGATAGTCATGGGTAGTTGGTAGTCAACCAGCTTTCCCCATTGAAATTTATTTAGGTAGTATATAGGACAATATATGTTAGTGTTTATACACGTAGAGGTAGTCGGTCTTCCTTGTGTAAAGTATAGAATGCTATTTTTCCATCTGGTAACCCTTGTATTCTTCTGTAGCCAGTTCCTTTTCCATCTTGGTCCCGGACAAATAAGGATGTACAACTTGGCGTTTGAACTTCGAAAATCTTCTCCGGGCCGTAATTGGAATCCTTTCCAGTGTAAACCTGTGGAGTACATAGGCTGAAATGTATGAATGTAGCTAATAACATCTCCACTCCTAGCACAGCTGAAATCTTGAAATATAACCCTTCTGTTCATTTTCAATGTAAAAAAACAATTTTTAAGATTTCTAGCACTTGAGGTGCGGCCAAGTATTTTTTGCATGAAACTCTTGATCATACATAAATATTTTGATGCAAATTTCTACACCTCACATAGTGCCAGTATTATAGTTCTTGTGGTCAATTGATTTATCGTACAAGTAAAAATAACAAACATTTGTCAGATTGCCATTGATTAGCTGGAAAATATTGGTTTAGTGTTAGTGCCCATGCGTAATGGTAAACACTGCCCAATTACAAGTGGTTGTGCTTGGGGGTTTCTATAGTAACCACAGTAACAACAGCAGCACATGGCCAAATAGCAGTTGCTAGTATTACTAGACATAACTAGTAATACTAGATAGTCATAATATTATAGTTTAGGATTGCTACTGCTATGATGCCCTAATGGCTATATGAATTGAATTGCAGGAGGTTTATAATATGTTAGACTGGGGCAATAAAACAGCTACAACAATGGATAGCTGTTTGTTTTACTGCTGCAAAAAATATCAAAGACACACCAGTTATTCTCTTCGCCATATTAACCCCCTAAAGTGGGGAATATGTGTGAATGTGTTCTGATGTCCTGCATATAGAAAGTTGGTCTCAACATTCACTCAGGGAGAACATGTGTCACTTTTCCTAACAAGTATTTTTCAATATTCATCAACAAACCGGCTCTAGCAACTAAAAGTCATCAATACTTCATTACTCTAGGTATTTTGGTATATGTAATACACCTATATTTATATACATGTACAGTAGAATAATATACCCATGCATACATCCTTCTACTATATAACATAGGCTACTTGCATTATTAGAGAGCAATATTCAATGAATCATGCTACACGCAATGTCAACAGGGAACTAGAGCAAAAAGTCCTTGGCTCTTAAATTGGCCATGTGTGTTCATAAGTAGTGTAATTTATTTATTGCTTGCTTTTAGTACTGAACATAACTAATAATGGTAGGTGAAATAAACTACATAAGAATGTTACATTTTGTTGTTAAATTGCAAACTATTGATGTTTTAAGTGAATTACATATTATTGTTACACAAGTATAATATGTGGTTGTTGCTCTATATTTAAAGTGTGATCAAATTGTCAATAGATTCGGCAAACCAAAAGAAAACATAAACTCGCCAAGTCCATCAGAAAGAGTGCATGCTGAAAGTCCTGTGTCACCCCACCATAGACAAGCATTACTTGCAAATTTGAAGACTAAATAAATTTATATAAAACGATCAGACAAAACCACAACCATGCTCACTTAGAAAGTTGCTTACAAACACTACCAGTTAAAACAAGTAGCTCACGACACTTTCTAGGGTAAGCAATTAATCAGCACATTTTTATTATGGTTAATCATGATAAAATAATACTTCGACTTTTGCTGCCAGAGGTATGATTGTAACATTACTGCCAGATTATTACACCAGGAATGCGGAACAGAATCATAGTTGTGTGCATCGTTTGTGCTACACAATGTACATCATGTACACCTAGATGTGTGTTTTGTAAAAGTGGAGTGACCTAGAGTAATATGCAAGAGTAGACTATTATATTTGTTCTATAAATACCTGGTTGGAGGCAGATACAGCGAGTTTTCCTTGAGATCCAGAGTGGTGTTCATGGCTTGTACATGTACATGTAGTTGTAGCAGAGGACTAGTTTTGGAATGAATACCAGTTATATAGACAGTACTTCCATCATGACTGACTAGGTTGTGCTCATAGTTCACTATGCATATCTTGCAAGCCACATAATATTCTATAACACAGCTGGTTTGCTTACATGTAGTTGTACAGCTGTGTACCCTACCATTAGGTGTTGTATTTCATGTACACCCTTTGTATCTAACATATAATTAAAGGATTAGTAGTTGTTAGTGAAATACATTATTAGGTTTCCATATCTTATCAGTAAACAGTCTGTATTTGTTAGACACCATGTTGTATGGAACCAAATTATCTCATCTGTTAACATAATATTGGTTTTGTAGCACTGATTTCAGCTATCCTTGGTCCACATACGTGTATTATGTCTTCAGTCAGGCAGAGATTCAAACATTCAAATATTCAACTATGTATCATATAGCTAAAGAGCTGTGTGTACCGTCTGTTTAAATCAGCAATTACATAAGTCTTTTTGAAAGCATCTGCTTTTCAGGTACATGGTTAATATGTTATGCCATACACATTTGTAATATCAATAAACCTTTCGTATTCACCTTGTTAAGTAGCCAAGCAGAGCTTCTTAACTACATGCAGCTCTTCCCAGCACTAACTCCCTGACTAAAGAGATAACACATGCATGTGGACCAAGGATAGCAGAAATCAATGCTACAAAACCAATGAGATAATTTAGCTTCATACAACATGGTGTCTCACAAACACAGATTGTTTACTGATAAGAGATGGAAACCTCCCTCCCACAAAATGCAGGCATATAGTTATTATTAGAAAGTAAAATGCTATGTTACAGACCTTAGGACCAAAGAATGAATTTATTGAAACCATATTACTTTGCTATTATTTATTGATAACATTTATTGAGGCTATGATGTCTTGTTTGAATCTCTGCCTTACTAAAGACATAATACATGTATGTGGACAGAAGGATAGCAGAAATCAGTGCTGCAAAGCCAATATTAGGTAAACAGATGAGATAATTTAGTGCCATACAACATGGTGTCTCACAAATACAGATTGTTTACTGATAAGAGATAAATTCTAATGATGTATTTCACTAACAACTACTAATCCTGTAATTATATGTTAGATACAAAGGGTGTACATGAAATACAACACCTAATGGTAGGGTACACAGCTGTACAACTAAGCAAACCAACTGTGTTATAGAATATTATGTGGCTTGAAAGGTGGGCATAATGAACAATGGGCACAACCTAGTCAGTCATGATGGAAGTACTGTCTGTATAACTGGTATTCATTCCAAAACTAGTCCTCTGCTACAACTGCATGTACAAGCCATGAACACCACTCTGGATCTCAAGGTAAACTTGCTGTATCTGCCTCCAACCAGGTATTTATAGAACAAATATAATTGTCTACTCTTGCATATTATTCTAGGTCACTCTACTTTTACAAAACACACATCTATGTGTACATGATGTACATTGTGTAGCACAAACGATGCACACAACTATGATACTGTTCTGCATTCCTGGTGTATTAATCTGGCAGTAATGTTACAATCATACCTCTGGCAGCAAAAGTCGAAATAATATTTCATCATGATTAACCATATAGTGCTGATTAATCGCTCACCCTAGAATGTGTTGTGAGCTTGCCAATATTGGAACAAGCAGTAAAAGTCTTTGGGGAAATGAAAGTGATCAGCGAAAATATCTGTCTTTCCGCCAAACTGTCCGATTGGAGAACATCTATTTAGAAACTGTACAGATCACTCATATGATAGTACAGAAGCAACCTCTGAATATCTTGAAAAAAAAAGTAGCCGCTCTAGCAATCGAAGATGGGCCACATACAAAAACATGTGATTAAATCAGATTTCAAATATGACTTTTCTACACCTCCTAAAGTGCCAGTTCTAGGTGTAATGGCACATTTTAGTACAATTGTACAGATTCTATCGATTTCGAAAATTGCTATGTATAACCAGGACATCACTATCACAGACTTCTAATGTGTTTGAGAAACTCTGTTTAAATTACATAATGTAACATTCAACAAAGGAACACAATCATTTTAAAATAGCATAAAGTTGGGAATAGTTTGAAAAATATTTGTTAATATCCGCTACTGAACTTGTGAGATTCCTATGAACATACAAGTCATAGGTTTCTAAACCTCTCTATCAACATTTCCTACTTGTCTACATCCCACATCAATAGGCTAGGCATGAAGAGTTGTGAGCAGCAATAATAATAATCCAGTTAATGAAAATATTGTACAAATTCAAGTGACCTCAGAGACTAAGAGGCCTTTTAGAAGTTGATAAAAACACTCAAATGCTGCCATTAGAGTTGCTTTCAGAACTTGGTAGAAATACATTACTTCTGGTAGTATTACTAGATATGCATGCAGCTACAGATGTTGCATCAAGTATCTTAGGATGCAGCTAAAAATATCAATAGTTTGTGATTTAAGACCAAAATGTAACATTATTATGTAGTTTATTTCACCTACCACTATTAGTTATGTTCAGTACTAAAAGCAACAAATAAATAAATTACGCTACTTATGAACATACATGGCGAATTTGAGAGCCAACGACTTTTTGGTCTACTTTCCTGTTGACATTGCATGTAGCATGATTCATTGAATATTGCTCTCTGATACTGCAAGTAGCCTATGTTATATAGTAGAAGGATGTATGAATGGGTATATTATCTACTGTATGTATATAGATATAGGTGTATTACATGTACCAAAATACCTAGAGTAATGAAGTATTTTCTTTTGTTACTGTCGAGCCACTTAGCCATCCTATTTAACGAACCTCAGAAGTTCGAAACTTGTATGAGCGACAGGAACTGGGCTCTGAGTGGAAGAGCTCACCTTCCACAACAGGAGTGCATGGTCAGTGACCACTACATCAACCTGCCACCCCAATGTGGTCACATACCCCGCCAGAATCTGGCTTCTCTTTGCGAATCAGGGCAGAGGTGGATCTTTAACGTGACTTTTAGTTGCTAGAGCCGGTTTGTTGATCAATTTTGAAGAATACTTGTTAGGAAAAGTGACACATGTTCTCCATGAGTGAATGTTGAGACCAACTTTCTATATGCAGGCCATCAGAACACATTCACACATATTCCCTACTTTAGGGGGTTAATATGGCGAAGAGAATAACTGGTGTGTCTTTGATATTTTTTGCAGCAGTAAAACAAACAGCTATCCATTGTTGTAGCTGTTGTATTGCCCCAGTCTAACATATTATAAACCTCCCGCAACTCAATTCATATAGCCATTAGGGCATCATAGCAGTAGCAATCCTAAACAACAATATTTATAACTATCTCGTATTACTAGTTATGTCTGGTAATACTAGTAACTGCTATTTGACCATGTGCAGCTGTTGTTACTGTGGTTACTATAGAAAGCTGCAGGCACAACCACTTCTAATTGGGCAGTGTTTACCGAGCATGAGCACTAACACTAGACCAATCTTTTCCAGCTTATCAATGGCGATCTGACAAATGTTTGTTATTTTTACTTGTATGATAAATATATTGACCACAACAACTACACTGGCACTATGTGAGGTGTAGAAATTTGCATATCAAAATATTTATGTATGATCAAAAGTTTCATGCAAAAAAATACTTGGCCGCACCTCAAATGCTAGAAATCTTTATAAAATGGGAGGTTGCTTCGGCACTATGAGAACAGAAATGACGTGTGATTTTTGTAATTGCATTTAAAGTTTCCTCAAGCTAACATTATTGCGAAGTCGCATTTTCTCGCTCATTGTCGCTTCATTCTGTAAAACTACCCCTCAGATGATTGAATATTTCGTGGTAAACGACAAAACCAGTTCATTTGACGAGTGCTTTTTTACATTGAAAATGAACAGAATGGTTATATTTCAAGATTTCAGCTGTGCTAGGAGTGGAGATGTTATTAGCTACATGCATACATTTCGGCCTATGTACTCTACAGGTTTACACTGGGAAGTATTCCAATTACGGCCCGGAGAAGATTTTCGAAGTTCAAACGCCCAGTTGTACCTCCTTATTTGTTCGAAACCAAGATGGAAAAGGAACTGGCTACAGAAGAAGACAAGGGTTACCAGATGGAAAAATAGCATTCTATACTTTACACAAGGGAGACCGACTACCTCTACGTGTATAAACACTAACATATATTGTCCTATATACTACCTAAATAAAGTTCAATGGGGAAAGCTGGTTGACTACCAACTACCCATGACTATCGACTACCTGTATGCAGATAGAAACTAACATATACTATACTATATACTACCTAAATAAATCTCAATGGGGAAAGCTGGTTGACTACCAACTACCCATGATTATCGACTACCTTTCTGCATATAGACACTAATATATACTATACTATATACTACCTAAATAAATTTCAATGGGGAAAGCTGGTTGACTACCAACTACCCATGACTATCGACTACCTGTATGCATATAGAAACTAACATATACTATACTATATACTACCTAAATAAATCTCAATGGGGAAAGCTGGTTGACTACCAACTACCTGTATGCATATAGAAACTAACATATACTATACTATATACTACCTAAATAAATTTCAATGGAGAAAACAGGTTGACTATCGGCTATCTTGACTACCGACTATCTTTCAGTATATAGACACTAATATATACTATACTATATACTACCTAAATAAATTTCAATGGAGAAAACAGGTTGACTATCGGCTATCTTGACTACCGACTATCTTTCAGCATATAGACACTAATATATACTATACTATATACTACCTAAATAAATTTCAATGGAGAAAACAGGTTGACTATCGGCTATCTTGACTACCGACTATCTTTGAGCATATAGACACTAATATATACTATACTATATACTACCTAAATAAATTTCAATGGAGAAAACAGGTTGACTATCGGCTATCTTGACTACCGACTATCTTTGAGCATATAGACACTAATATATACTATACTATATACTACCTAAATAAATTTCAATGGAGAAAACAGGTTGACTATCGGCTATCTTGACTACCGACTATCTTTCAGCATATAGACACTAATATATACTATACTATATACTACCTAAATAAATTTCAATGGAGAAAACAGGTTGACTATCGGCTATCTTGACTACCGACTATCTTTCAGCATATAGACACTAATATATACTATACTATATACTACCTAAATAAATTTCAATGGAGAAAACAGGTTGACTATCGGCTATCTTGACTACCGACTATCTTTGAGCATATAGACACTAATATATACTATACTATATACTACCTAAATAAATTTCAATGGGAAAAACAGGTTGACTATCGGCTATCTTGACTACCGACTATCTTTGAGCATATAGACACTAATATATACTATACTATATACTACCTAAATAAATTTCAATGGAGAAAACAGGTTGACTATCGGCTATCTTGACTACCGACTATCTTTGAGCATATAGACACTAATATATACTATACTATATACTACCTAAATAAATTTCAATGGAGAAAACAGGTTGACTATCGGCTATCTTGACTACCGACTATCTTTCAGCATATAGACACTAATATATACTATACTATATACTACCTAAATAAATTTCAATGGAGAAAACAGGTTGACTATCGGCTATCTTGACTACCGACTACCTTTCAGCATATAGACACTAATATATACTATACTATATACTACCTAAATAAATTTCAATGGAGAAAACAGGTTGACTATCGGCTATCTTGACTACCGACTACCTTTCAGCATATAGACACTAATATATACTATACTATATACTACCTAAATAAATTTCAATGGAGAAAACAGGTTGACTATCGGCTATCTTGACTACCGACTACCTTTCAGCATATAGACACTAATATATACTATACTATATACTACCTAAATAAATTTCAATGGAGAAAACAGGTTGACTATCGGCTATCTTGACTACCGACTATCTTTCAGCATATAGACACTAATATATACTATACTATATACTACCTAAATAAATTTCAATGGAGAAAACAGGTTGACTATCGGCTATCTTGACTACCGACTATCTTTCAGCATATAGACACTAATATATACTATACTATATACTACCTAAATAAATTTCAATGGAGAAAACAGGTTGACTATTGGCTATCTTGACTACCGACTATCTTTGAGCATATAGACACTAATATATACTATACTATATACTACCTAAATAAATTTCAATGGAGAAAACAGGTTGACTATCGGCTATCTTGACTACCGACTAACTTTGAGCATATAGACACTAATATATACTACACTATATACTACCTAAATAAATTTCAATGGAGAAAACAGGTTGACTATCGGCTATCTTGACTACCGACTATCTTTCAGCATATAGACACTAATATATACTATACTATATACTACCTAAATAAATTTCAATGGAGAAAACAGGTTGACTATCGGCTATCTTGACTACCGACTACCTTTCAGCATATAGACACTAATATATACTATACTATATACTACCTAAATAAATTTCAATGGAGAAAACAGGTTGACTATCGGCTATCTTGACTACCGACTATCTTTCAGCATATAGACACTAATATATACTATACTATATACTACCTAAATAAATTTCAATGGAGAAAACAGGTTGACTATCGGCTATCTTGACTACCGACTATCTTTCAGCATATAGACACTAATATATACTATACTATATACTACCTAAATAAATTTCAATGGAGAAAACAGGTTGACTATCGGCTATCTTGACTACCGACTACCTTTCAGCATATAGACACTAATATATACTATACTATATACTACCTAAATAAATTTCAATGGAGAAAAAAGGTTGACTATCGGCTATCTTGACTACCGACTATCTTTCAGTATATAGACACTAATATATACTATACTATATACTACCTAAATAAATTTCAATGGAGAAAACAGGTTGACTATCGGCTATCTTGACTACCGACTATCTTTCAGCATATAGACACTAATATATACTATACTATATACTACCTAAATAAATTTCAATGGAGAAAACAGGTTGACTATCGGCTATCTTGACTACCGACTATCTTTCAGTATATAGACACTAATATATACTATACTATATACTACCTAAATAAATTTCAATGGAGAAAACAGGTTGACTATCGGCTATCTTGACTACCGACTATCTTTCAGCATATAGACACTAATATATACTATACTATATACTACCTAAATAAATTTCAATGGAGAAAACAGGTTGACTATCGGCTATCTTGACTACCGACTATCTTTCAGCATATAGACACTAATATATACTATACTATATACTACCTAAATAAATTTCAATGGAGAAAACAGGTTGACTATCGGCTATCTTGACTACCGACTATCTTTCAGCATATAGACACTAATATATACTATACTATATACTACCTAAATAAATTTCAATGGAGAAAACAGGTTGACTATCGGCTATCTTGACTACCGACTATCTTTCAGCATATAGACACTAATATATACTATACTATATACTACCTAAATAAATTTCAATGGAGAAAACAGGTTGACTATCGGCTATCTTGACTACCGACTATCTTTCAGCATATAGACACTAATATATACTATACTATATACTACCTAAATAAATTTCAATGGAGAAAACAGGTTGACTATTGGCTATCTTGACTACCGACTATCTTTGAGCATATAGACACTAATATATACTATACTATATACTACCTAAATAAATTTCAATGGAGAAAACAGGTTGACTATCGGCTATCTTGACTACCGACTATCTTTGAGCATATAGACACTAATATATACTACACTATATACTACCTAAATAAATTTCAATGGAGAAAACAGGTTGACTATCGGCTATCTTGACTACCGACTATCTTTCAGCATATAGACACTAATATATACTATACTATATACTACCTAAATAAATTTCAATGGAGAAAACAGGTTGACTATCGGCTATCTTGACTACCGACTACCTTTCAGCATATAGACACTAATATATACTATACTATATACTACCTAAATAAATTTCAATGGAGAAAACAGGTTGACTATCGGCTATCTTGACTACCGACTATCTTTCAGCATATAGACACTAATATATACTATACTATATACTACCTAAATAAATTTCAATGGAGAAAACAGGTTGACTATCGGCTATCTTGACTACCGACTATCTTTCAGCATATAGACACTAATATATACTATACTATATACTACCTAAATAAATTTCAATGGAGAAAACAGGTTGACTATCGGCTATCTTGACTACCGACTACCTTTCAGCATATAGACACTAATATATACTATACTATATACTACCTAAATAAATTTCAATGGAGAAAACAGGTTGACTATCGGCTATCTTGACTACCGACTATCTTTCAGTATATAGACACTAATATATACTATACTATATACTACCTAAATAAATTTCAATGGAGAAAACAGGTTGACTATCGGCTATCTTGACTACCGACTATCTTTCAGCATATAGACACTAATATATACTATACTATATACTACCTAAATAAATTTCAATGGAGAAAACAGGTTGACTATCGGCTATCTTGACTACCGACTATCTTTGAGCATATAGACACTAATATATACTATACTATATACTACCTAAATAAATTTCAATGGAGAAAACAGGTTGACTATCGGCTATCTTGACTACCGACTATCTTTCAGCATATAGACACTAATATATACTATACTATATACTACCTAAATAAATTTCAATGGAGAAAACAGGTTGACTATCGGCTATCTTGACTACCGACTACCTTTCAGCATATAGACACTAATATATACTATACTATATACTACCTAAATAAATTTCAATGGAGAAAACAGGTTGACTATCGGCTATCTTGACTACCGACTATCTTTCAGCATATAGACACTAATATATACTATACTATATACTACCTAAATAAATTTCAATGGAGAAAACAGGTTGACTATCGGCTATCTTGACTACCGACTACCTTACAGCATATAGACACTAATATATACTATACTATATACTACCTAAATAAATTTCAATGGAGAAAACAGGTTGACTATCGGCTATCTTGACTACCGACTATCTTTCAGCATATAGACACTAATATATACTATACTATATACTACCTAAATAAATTTCAATGGAGAAAACAGGTTGACTATCGGCTATCTTGACTACCGACTATCTTTCAGCATATAGACACTAATATATACTATACTATATACTACCTAAATAAATTTCAATGGAGAAAACAGGTTGACTATCGGCTATCTTGACTACCGACTACCTTACAGCATATAGACACTAATATATACTATACTATATACTACCTAAATAAATTTCAATGGAGAAAACAGGTTGACTATCGGCTATCTTGACTACCGACTATCTTTCAGTATATAGACACTAATATATACTATACTATATACTACCTAAATAAATTTCAATGGAGAAAACAGGTTGACTATCGGCTATCTTGACTACCGACTATCTTTCAGCATATAGACACTAATATATACTATACTATATACTACCTAAATAAATTTCAATGGAGAAAACAGGTTGACTATCGGCTATCTTGACTACCGACTATCTTTGAGCATATAGACACTAATATATACTATACTATATACTACCTAAATAAATTTCAATGGAGAAAACAGGTTGACTATCGGCTATCTTGACTACCGACTATCTTTCAGCATATAGACACTAATATATACTATACTATATACTACCTAAATAAATTTCAATGGAGAAAACAGGTTGACTATCGGCTATCTTGACTACCGACTACCTTTCAGCATATAGACACTAATATATACTATACTATATACTACCTAAATAAATTTCAATGGAGAAAACAGGTTGACTATCGGCTATCTTGACTACCGACTATCTTTCAGCATATAGACACTAATATATACTATACTATATACTACCTAAATAAATTTCAATGGAGAAAACAGGTTGACTATCGGCTATCTTGACTACCGACTATCTTTGAGCATATAGACACTAATATATACTATACTATATACTACCTAAATAAATTTCAATGGAGAAAACAGGTTGACTATCGGCTATCTTGACTACCGACTATCTTTGAGCATATAGACACTAATATATACTATACTATATACTACCTAAATAAATTTCAATGGAGAAAACAGGTTGACTATCGGCTATCTTGACTACCGACTATCTTTCAGCATATAGACACTAATATATACTATACTATATACTACCTAAATAAATTTCAATGGAGAAAACAGGTTGACTATCGGCTATCTTGACTACCGACTACCTTTCAGCATATAGACACTAATATATACTATACTATATACTACCTAAATAAATTTCAATGGAGAAAACAGGTTGACTATCGGCTATCTTGACTACCGACTATCTTTCAGCATATAGACACTAATATATACTATACTATATCCTACCTAAATAAATTTCAATGGAGAAAACAGGTTGACTATCGGCTATCTTGACTACCGACTATCTTTCAGCATATAGACACTAATATATACTATACTATATACTACCTAAATAAATTTCAATGGAGAAAACAGGTTGACTATCGGCTATCTTGACTACCGACTACCTTTCAGCATATAGACACTAATATATACTATACTATATACTACCTAAATAAATTTCAATGGAGAAAACAGGTTGACTATCGGCTATCTTGACTACCGACTATCTTTCAGTATATAGACACTAATATATACTATACTATATACTACCTAAATAAATTTCAATGGAGAAAACAGGTTGACTATCGGCTATCTTGACTACCGACTATCTTTCAGCATATAGACACTAATATATACTATACTATATACTACCTAAATAAATTTCAATGGAGAAAACAGGTTGACTATCGGCTATCTTGACTACCGACTATCTTTCAGTATATAGACACTAATATATACTATACTATATACTACCTAAATAAATTTGAATGGAGAAAACAGGTTGACTATCGGCTATCTTGACTACCGACTATCTTTCAGCATATAGACACTAATATATACTATACTATATACTACCTAAATAAATTTCAATGGAGAAAACAGGTTGACTATCGGCTATCTTGACTACCGACTATCTTTCAGCATATAGACACTAATATATACTATACTATATACTACCTAAATAAATTTCAATGGAGAAAACAGGTTGACTATCGGCTATCTTGACTACCGACTATCTTTCAGCATATAGACACTAATATATACTATACTATATACTACCTAAATAAATTTCAATGGAGAAAACAGGCTGACTATCGGCTATCTTGACTACCGACTATCTTTGAGCATATAGACACTAATATATACTATACTATATACTACCTAAATAAATTTCAATGGAGAAAACAGGTTGACTATCGGCTATCTTGACTACCGACTATCTTTGAGCATATAGACACTAATATATACTATACTATATACTACCTAAATAAATTTCAATGGGAAAAACAGGTTGACTATCGGCTATCTTGACTACCGACTATCTTTGAGCATATAGACACTAATATATACTATACTATATACTACCTAAATAAATTTCAATGGAGAAAACAGGTTGACTATCGGCTATCTTGACTACCGACTATCTTTGAGCATATAGACACTAATATATACTATGCTATATACTACCTAAATAAATTTCAATGGAGAAAACAGGTTGACTATCGGCTATCTTGACTACCGACTATCTTTCAGCATATAGACACTAATATATACTATACTATATACTACCTAAATAAATTTCAATGGAGAAAACAGGTTGACTATCGGCTATCTTGACTACCGACTACCTTTCAGCATATAGACACTAATATATACTATACTATATACTACCTAAATAAATTTCAATGGAGAAAACAGGTTGACTATCGGCTATCTTGACTACCGACTATCTTTCAGCATATAGACACTAATATATACTATACTATATACTACCTAAATAAATTTCAATGGAGAAAACAGGTTGACTATCGGCTATCTTGACTACCGACTATCTTTCAGCATATAGACACTAATATATACTATACTATATACTACCTAAATAAATTTCAATGGAGAAAACAGGTTGACTATTGGCTATCTTGACTACCGACTATCTTTGAGCATATAGACACTAATATATACTATACTATATACTACCTAAATAAATTTCAATGGAGAAAACAGGTTGACTATCGGCTATCTTGACTACCGACTATCTTTGAGCATATAGACACTAATATATACTACACTATATACTACTTAAATAAATTTCAATGGAGAAAACAGGTTGACTATCGGCTATCTTGACTACCGACTATCTTTCAGCATATAGACACTAATATATACTATACTATATACTACCTAAATAAATTTCAATGGAGAAAACAGGTTGACTATCGGCTATCTTGACTACCGACTACCTTACAGCATATAGACACTAATATATACTATACTATATACTACCTAAATAAATTTCAATGGAGAAAACAGGTTGACTATCGGCTATCTTGACTACCGACTATCTTTCAGCATATAGACACTAATATATACTATACTATATACTACCTAAATAAATTTCAATGGAGAAAACAGGTTGACTATCGGCTATCTTGACTACCGACTATCTTTCAGCATATAGACACTAATATATACTATACTATATACTACCTAAATAAATTTCAATGGAGAAAACAGGTTGACTATCGGCTATCTTGACTACCGACTACCTTACAGCATATAGACACTAATATATACTATACTATATACTACCTAAATAAATTTCAATGGAGAAAACAGGTTGACTATCGGCTATCTTGACTACCGACTATCTTTCAGTATATAGACACTAATATATACTATACTATATACTACCTAAATAAATTTCAATGGAGAAAACAGGTTGACTATCGGCTATCTTGACTACCGACTATCTTTCAGCATATAGACACTAATATATACTATACTATATACTACCTAAATAAATTTCAATGGAGAAAACAGGTTGACTATCGGCTATCTTGACTACCGACTATCTTTGAGCATATAGACACTAATATATACTATACTATATACTACCTAAATAAATTTCAATGGAGAAAACAGGTTGACTATCGGCTATCTTGACTACCGACTATCTTTCAGCATATAGACACTAATATATACTATACTATATACTACCTAAATAAATTTCAATGGAGAAAACAGGTTGACTATCGGCTATCTTGACTACCGACTACCTTTCAGCATATAGACACTAATATATACTATACTATATACTACCTAAATAAATTTCAATGGAGAAAACAGGTTGACTATCGGCTATCTTGACTACCGACTATCTTTCAGCATATAGACACTAATATATACTATACTATATACTACCTAAATAAATTTCAATGGAGAAAACAGGTTGACTATCGGCTATCTTGACTACCGACTATCTTTGAGCATATAGACACTAATATATACTATACTATATACTACCTAAATAAATTTCAATGGAGAAAACAGGTTGACTATCGGCTATCTTGACTACCGACTATCTTTGAGCATATAGACACTAATATATACTATACTATATACTACCTAAATAAATTTCAATGGAGAAAACAGGTTGACTATCGGCTATCTTGACTACCGACTATCTTTCAGCATATAGACACTAATATATACTATACTATATACTACCTAAATAAATTTCAATGGAGAAAACAGGTTGACTATCGGCTATCTTGACTACCGACTACCTTTCAGCATATAGACACTAATATATACTATACTATATACTACCTAAATAAATTTCAATGGAGAAAACAGGTTGACTATCGGCTATCTTGACTACCGACTATCTTTCAGCATATAGACACTAATATATACTATACTATATCCTACCTAAATAAATTTCAATGGAGAAAACAGGTTGACTATCGGCTATCTTGACTACCGACTACCTTTCAGCATATAGACACTAATATATACTATACTATATACTACCTAAATAAATTTCAATGGAGAAAACAGGTTGACTATCGGCTATCTTGACTACCGACTATCTTTCAGCATATAGACACTAATATATACTATACTATATACTACCTAAATAAATTTCAATGGAGAAAACAGGTTGACTATCGGCTATCTTGACTACCGACTATCTTTCAGCATATAGACACTAATATATACTATACTATATACTACCTAAATAAATTTCAATGGAGAAAACAGGTTGACTATTGGCTATCTTGACTACCGACTATCTTTGAGCATATAGACACTAATATATACTATACTATATACTACCTAAATAAATTTCAATGGGGAAAACAGGTTGACTATCGGCTATCTTGACTACCGACTATCTTTGAGCATATAGACACTAATATATACTACACTATATACTACCTAAATAAATTTCAATGGAGAAAACAGGTTGACTATCGGCTATCTTGACTACCGACTATCTTTCAGCATATAGACACTAATATATACTATACTATATACTACCTAAATAAATTTCAATGGAGAAAACAGGTTGACTATCGGCTATCTTGACTACCGACTACCTTTCAGCATATAGACACTAATATATACTATACTATATACTACCTAAATAAATTTCAATGGAGAAAACAGGTTGACTATCGGCTATCTTGACTACCGACTATCTTTCAGCATATAGACACTAATATATACTATACTATATACTACCTAAATAAATTTCAATGGAGAAAACAGGTTGACTATCGGCTATCTTGACTACCGACTATCTTTCAGCATATAAACACTAATATATACTATACTATATACTACCTAAATAAATTTCAATGGAGAAAACAGGTTGACTATCGGCTATCTTGACTACCGACTACCTTTCAGCATATAGACACTAATATATACTATACTATATACTACCTAAATAAATTTCAATGGAGAAAACAGGTTGACTATCGGCTATCTTGACTACCGACTATCTTTCAGTATATAGACACTAATATATACTATACTATATACTACCTAAATAAATTTCAATGGAGAAAACAGGTTGACTATCGGCTATCTTGACTACCGACTATCTTTCAGCATATAGACACTAATATATACTATACTATATACTACCTAAATAAATTTCAATGGAGAAAACAGGTTGACTATCGGCTATCTTGACTACCGACTATCTTTCAGCATATAGACACTAATATATACTATACTATATACTACCTAAATAAATTTCAATGGAGAAAACAGGTTGACTATCGGCTATCTTGACTACCGACTATCTTTCAGCATATAGACACTAATATATACTATGCTATATACTACCTAAATAAATTTCAATGGAGAAAACAGGTTGACTATCGGCTATCTTGACTACCGACTATCTTTCAGCATATAGACACTAATATATACTATACTATATACTACCTAAATAAATTTCAATGGAGAAAACAGGTTGACTATCGGCTATCTTGACTACCGACTACCTTTCAGCATATAGACACTAATATATACTATACTATATACTACCTAAATAAATTTCAATGGAGAAAACAGGTTGACTATCGGCTATCTTGACTACCGACTATCTTTGAGCATATAGACACTAATATATACTATACTATATACTACCTAAATAAATTTCAATGGAGAAAACAGGTTGACTATCGGCTATCTTGACTACCGACTATCTTTCAGCATATAGACACTAATATATACTATACTATATACTACCTAAATAAATTTCAATGGAGAAAACAGGTTGACTATCGGCTATCTTGACTACCGACTATCTTTGAGCATATAGACACTAATATATACTATACTATATACTACCTAAACAAATTTCAATGGAGAAAACAGGTTGACTATCGGCTATCTTGACTACTGACTATCTTTGAGCATATAGACACTAATATATACTACACTATATACTACCTAAATAAATTTCAATGGAGAAAACAGGTTGACTATCGGCTATCTTGACTACCGACTATCTTTCAGCATATAGACACTAATATATACTATACTATATACTACCTAAATAAATTTCAATGGAGAAAACAGGTTGACTATCGGCTATCTTGACTACCGACTACCTTTCAGCATATAGACACTAATATATACTATACTATATACTACCTAAATAAATTTCAATGGAGAAAACAGGTTGACTATCGGCTATCTTGACTACCGACTATCTTTCAGCATATAGACACTAATATATACTATACTATATACTACCTAAATAAATTTCAATGGAGAAAACAGGTTGACTATCGGCTATCTTGACTACCGACTATCTTTCAGCATATAGACACTAATATATACTATACTATATACTACCTAAATAAATTTCAATGGAGAAAACAGGTTGACTATCGGCTATCTTGACTACCGACTACCTTTCAGCATATAGACACTAATATATACTATACTATATACTACCTAAATAAATTTCAATGGAGAAAACAGGTTGACTATCGGCTATCTTGACTACCGACTATCTTTCAGTATATAGACACTAATATATACTATACTATATACTACCTAAATAAATTTCAATGGAGAAAACAGGTTGACTATCGGCTATCTTGACTACCGACTATCTTTCAGCATATAGACACTAATATATACTATACTATATACTACCTAAATAAATTTCAATGGAGAAAACAGGTTGACTATCGGCTATCTTGACTACCGACTATCTTTCAGCATATAGACACTAATATATACTATACTATATACTACCTAAATAAATTTCAATGGAGAAAACAGGTTGACTATCGGCTATCTTGACTACCGACTATCTTTCAGCATATAGACACTAATATATACTATACTATATACTACCTAAATATATTTCAATGGAGAAAACAGGTTGACTATCGGCTATCTTGACTACCGACTATCTTTGAGCATATAGACACTAATATATACTATACTATATACTACCTAAATAAATTTCAATGGAGAAAACAGGTTGACTATCGGCTATCTTGACTACCGACTATCTTTGAGCATATAGACACTAATATATACTATACTATATACTACCTAAATAAATTTCAATGGAGAAAACAGGTTGACTATCGGCTATCTTGACTACCGACTATCTTTCAGCATATAGACACTAATATATACTATCCTATATACTACCTAAATAAATTTCAATGGAGAAAACAGGTTGACTATCGGCTATCTTGACTACCGACTACCTTTCAGCATATAGACACTAATATATACTATACTATATACTACCTAAATAAATTTCAATGGAGAAAACAGGTTGACTATCGGCTATCTTGACTACCGACTATCTTTGAGCATATAGACACTAATATATACTACACTATATACTACCTAAATAAATTTCAATGGAGAAAACAGGTTGACTATCGGCTATCTTGACTACCGACTATCTTTCAGCATATAGACACTAATATATACTATACTATATACTACCTAAATAAATTTCAATGGAGAAAACAGGTTGACTATCGGCTATCTTGACTACCGACTACCTTTCAGCATATAGACACTAATATATACTATACTATATACTACCTAAATAAATTTCAATGGAGAAAACAGGTTGACTATCGGCTATCTTGACTACCGACTATCTTTCAGCATATAGACACTAATATATACTATACTATATACTACCTAAATAAATTTCAATGGAGAAAACAGGTTGACTATCGGCTATCTTGACTACCGACTATCTTTCAGCATATAGACACTAATATATACTATACTATATACTACCTAAATAAATTTCAATGGAGAAAACAGGTTGACTATCGGCTATCTTGACTACCGACTACCTTTCAGCATATAGACACTAATATATACTATACTATATACTACCTAAATAAATTTCAATGGAGAAAACAGGTTGACTATCGGCTATCTTGACTACCGACTATCTTTCAGTATATAGACACTAATATATACTATACTATATACTACCTAAATAAATTTCAATGGAGAAAACAGGTTGACTATCGGCTATCTTGACTACCGACTATCTTTCAGCATATAGACACTAATATATACTATACTATATACTACCTAAATAAATTTCAATGGAGAAAACAGGTTGACTATCGGCTATCTTGACTACCGACTATCTTTCAGCATATAGACACTAATATATACTATACTATATACTACCTAAATAAATTTCAATGGAGAAAACAGGTTGACTATCGGCTATCTTGACTACCGACTATCTTTCAGCATATAGACACTAATATATACTATACTATATACTACCTAAATAAATTTCAATGGAGAAAACAGGTTGACTATCGGCTATCTTGACTACCGACTATCTTTGAGCATATAGACACTAATATATACTATACTATATACTACCTAAATAAATTTCAATGGAGAAAACAGGTTGACTATCGGCTATCTTGACTACCGACTATCTTTGAGCATATAGACACTAATATATACTATACTATATACTACCTAAATAAATTTCAATGGAGAAAACAGGTTGACTATCGGCTATCTTGACTACCGACTATCTTTCAGCATATAGACACTAATATATACTATACTATATACTACCTAAATAAATTTCAATGGAGAAAACAGGTTGACTATCGGCTATCTTGACTACCGACTACCTTTCAGCATATAGACACTAATATATACTATACTATATACTACCTAAATAAATTTCAATGGAGAAAACAGGTTGACTATCGGCTATCTTGACTACCGACTATCTTTCAGCATATAGACACTAATATATACTATACTATATACTACCTAAATAAATTTCAATGGAGAAAACAGGTTGACTATCGGCTATCTTGACTACCGACTATCTTTCAGCATATAGACACTAATATATACTATACTATATACTACCTAAATAAATTTCAATGGAGAAAACAGGTTGACTATCGGCTATCTTGACTACCGACTACCTTTCAGCATATAGACACTAATATATACTATACTATATACTACCTAAATAAATTTCAATGGAGAAAACAGGTTGACTATCGGCTATCTTGACTACCGACTATCTTTCAGTATATAGACACTAATATATACTATACTATATACTACCTAAATAAATTTCAATGGAGAAAACAGGTTGACTATCGGCTATCTTGACTACCGACTATCTTTCAGCATATAGACACTAATATATACTATACTATATACTACCTAAATAAATTTCAATGGAGAAAACAGGTTGACTATCGGCTATCTTGACTACCGACTATCTTTCAGCATATAGACACTAATATATACTATACTATATACTACCTAAATAAATTTCAATGGAGAAAACAGGTTGACTATCGGCTATCTTGACTACCGACTATCTTTCAGCATATAGACACTAATATATACTATACTATATACTACCTAAATAAATTTCAATGGAGAAAACAGGTTGACTATCGGCTATCTTGACTACCGACTATCTTTGAGCATATAGACACTAATATATACTATACTATATACTACCTAAATAAATTTCAATGGAGAAAACAGGTTGACTATCGGCTATCTTGACTACCGACTATCTTTGAGCATATAGACACTAATATATACTATACTATATACTACCTAAATAAATTTCAATGGAGAAAACAGGTTGACTATCGGCTATCTTGACTACCGACTATCTTTCAGCATATAGACACTAATATATACTATCCTATATACTACCTAAATAAATTTCAATGGAGAAAACAGGTTGACTATCGGCTATCTTGACTACCGACTACCTTTCAGCATATAGACACTAATATATACTATACTATATACTACCTAAATAAATTTCAATGGAGAAAACAGGTTGACTATCGGCTATCTTGACTACCGACTATCTTTGAGCATATAGACACTAATATATACTACACTATATACTACCTAAATAAATTTCAATGGAGAAAACAGGTTGACTATCGGCTATCTTGACTACCGACTATCTTTCAGCATATAGACACTAATATATACTATACTATATACTACCTAAATAAATTTCAATGGAGAAAACAGGTTGACTATCGGCTATCTTGACTACCGACTACCTTTCAGCATATAGACACTAATATATACTATACTATATACTACCTAAATAAATTTCAATGGAGAAAACAGGTTGACTATCGGCTATCTTGACTACCGACTATCTTTCAGCATATAGACACTAATATATACTATACTATATACTACCTAAATAAATTTCAATGGAGAAAACAGGTTGACTATCGGCTATCTTGACTACCGACTATCTTTCAGCATATAGACACTAATATATACTATACTATATACTACCTAAATAAATTTCAATGGAGAAAACAGGTTGACTATCGGCTATCTTGACTACCGACTACCTTTCAGCATATAGACACTAATATATACTATACTATATACTACCTAAATAAATTTCAATGGAGAAAACAGGTTGACTATCGGCTATCTTGACTACCGACTATCTTTCAGTATATAGACACTAATATATACTATACTATATACTACCTAAATAAATTTCAATGGAGAAAACAGGTTGACTATCGGCTATCTTGACTACCGACTATCTTTCAGCATATAGACACTAATATATACTATACTATATACTACCTAAATAAATTTCAATGGAGAAAACAGGTTGACTATCGGCTATCTTGACTACCGACTATCTTTGAGCATATAGACACTAATATATACTATACTATATACTACCTAAATAAATTTCAATGGAGAAAACAGGTTGACTATCGGCTATCTTGACTACCGACTATCTTTGAGCATATAGACACTAATATATACTATACTATATACTACCTAAATAAATTTCAATGGAGAAAACAGGTTGACTATCGGCTATCTTGACTACCGACTATCTTTCAGCATATAGACACTAATATATACTATACTATATACTACCTAAATAAATTTCAATGGAGAAAACAGGTTGACTATCGGCTATCTTGACTACCGACTATCTTTCAGCATATAGACACTAATATATACTATACTATATACTACCTAAATAAATTTCAATGGAGAAAACAGGTTGACTATCGGCTATCTTGACTACCGACTATCTTTCAGCATATAGACACTAATATATACTATACTATATACTACCTAAATAAATTTCAATGGAGAAAACAGGTTGACTATCGGCTATCTTGACTACCGACTATCTTTCAGCATATAGACACTAATATATACTATACTATATACTACCTAAATAAATTTCAATGGAGAAAACAGGTTGACTATCGGCTATCTTGACTACCGACTATCTTTCAGCATATAGACACTAATATATACTATACTATATACTACCTAAATAAATTTCAATGGAGAAAACAGGTTGACTATCGGCTATCTTGACTACCGACTATCTTTGAGCATATAGACACTAATATATACTATACTATATACTACCTAAATAAATTTCAATGGAGAAAACAGGTTGACTATCGGCTATCTTGACTACCGACTATCTTTGAGCATATAGACACTAATATATACTATACTATATACTACCTAAATAAATTTCAATGGAGAAAACAGGTTGACTATCGGCTATCTTGACTACCGACTATCTTTCAGCATATAGACACTAATATATACTATCCTATATACTACCTAAATAAATTTCAATGGAGAAAACAGGTTGACTATCGGCTATCTTGACTACCGACTATCTTTCAGCATATAGACACTAATATATACTATACTATATACTACCTAAATAAATTTCAATGGAGAAAACAGGTTGACTATCGGCTATCTTGACTACCGACTAACTTTGAGCATATAGACACTAATATATACTACACTATATACTACCTAAATAAATTTCAATGGAGAAAACAGGTTGACTATCGGCTATCTTGACTACCGACTATCTTTCAGCATATAGACACTAATATATACTATACTATATACTACCTAAATAAATTTCAATGGAGAAAACAGGTTGACTATCGGCTATCTTGACTACCGACTACCTTTCAGCATATAGACACTAATATATACTATACTATATACTACCTAAATAAATTTCAATGGAGAAAACAGGTTGACTATCGGCTATCTTGACTACCGACTATCTTTCAGCATATAGACACTAATATATACTATACTATATACTACCTAAATAAATTTCAATGGAGAAAACAGGTTGACTATCGGCTATCTTGACTACCGACTATCTTTCAGCATATAGACACTAATATATACTATACTATATACTACCTAAATAAATTTCAATGGAGAAAACAGGTTGACTATCGGCTATCTTGACTACCGACTACCTTTCAGCATATAGACACTAATATATACTATACTATATACTACCTAAATAAATTTCAATGGAGAAAACAGGTTGACTATCGGCTATCTTGACTACCGACTATCTTTCAGTATATAGACACTAATATATACTATACTATATACTACCTAAATAAATTTCAATGGAGAAAACAGGTTGACTATCGGCTATCTTGACTACCGACTATCTTTCAGCATATAGACACTAATATATACTATACTATATACTACCTAAATAAATTTCAATGGAGAAAACAGGTTGACTATCGGCTATCTTGACTACCGACTATCTTTCAGCATATAGACACTAATATATACTATACTATATACTACCTAAATAAATTTCAATGGAGAAAACAGGTTGACTATCGGCTATCTTGACTACCGACTATCTTTCAGCATATAGACACTAATATATACTATACTATATACTACCTAAATAAATTTCAATGGAGAAAACAGGTTGACTATCGGCTATCTTGACTACCGACTATCTTTGAGCATATAGACACTAATATATACTATACTATATACTACCTAAATAAATTTCAATGGAGAAAACAGGTTGACTATCGGCTATCTTGACTACCGACTATCTTTGAGCATATAGACACTAATATATACTATACTATATACTACCTAAATAAATTTCAATGGAGAAAACAGGTTGACTATCGGCTATCTTGACTACCGACTATCTTTCAGCATATAGACACTAATATATACTATACTATATACTACCTAAATAAATTTCAATGGAGAAAACAGGTTGACTATCGGCTATCTTGACTACCGACTACCTTTCAGCATATAGACACTAATATATACTATACTATATACTACCTAAATAAATTTCAATGGAGAAAACAGGTTGACTATCGGCTATCTTGACTACCGACTATCTTTCAGCATATAGACACTAATATATACTATACTATATACTACCTAAATAAATTTCAATGGAGAAAACAGGTTGACTATCGGCTATCTTGACTACCGACTATCTTTGAGCATATAGACACTAATATATACTATACTATATACTACCTAAATAAATTTCAATGGAGAAAACAGGTTGACTATCGGCTATCTTGACTACCGACTATCTTTGAGCATATAGACACTAATATATACTATACTATATACTACCTAAATAAATTTCAATGGAGAAAACAGGTTGACTATCGGCTATCTTGACTACCGACTATCTTTCAGCATATAGACACTAATATATACTATACTATATACTACCTAAATAAATTTCAATGGAGAAAACAGGTTGACTATCGGCTATCTTGACTACCGACTACCTTTCAGCATATAGACACTAATATATACTATACTATATACTACCTAAATAAATTTCAATGGAGAAAACAGGTTGACTATCGGCTATCTTGACTACCGACTATCTTTCAGCATATAGACACTAATATATACTATACTATATCCTACCTAAATAAATTTCAATGGAGAAAACAGGTTGACTATCGGCTATCTTGACTACCGACTACCTTTCAGCATATAGACACTAATATATACTATACTATATACTACCTAAATAAATTTCAATGGAGAAAACAGGTTGACTATCGGCTATCTTGACTACCGACTATCTTTCAGCATATAGACACTAATATATACTATACTATATACTACCTAAATAAATTTCAATGGAGAAAACAGGTTGACTATCGGCTATCTTGACTACCGACTATCTTTCAGCATATAGACACTAATATATACTATACTATATACTACCTAAATAAATTTCAATGGAGAAAACAGGTTGACTATTGGCTATCTTGACTACCGACTATCTTTGAGCATATAGACACTAATATATACTATACTATATACTACCTAAATAAATTTCAATGGAGAAAACAGGTTGACTATCGGCTATCTTGACTACCGACTATCTTTGAGCATATAGACACTAATATATACTACACTATATACTACCTAAATAAATTTCAATGGAGAAAACAGGTTGACTATCGGCTATCTTGACTACCGACTATCTTTCAGCATATAGACACTAATATATACTATACTATATACTACCTAAATAAATTTCAATGGAGAAAACAGGTTGACTATCGGCTATCTTGACTACCGACTACCTTTCAGCATATAGACACTAATATATACTATACTATATACTACCTAAATAAATTTCAATGGAGAAAACAGGTTGACTATCGGCTACCTTGACTACCGACTATCTTTCAGTATATAGACACTAATATATACTATACTATATACTACCTAAATAAATTTCAATGGAGAAAACAGGTTGACTATCGGCTATCTTGACTACCGACTATCTTTCAGCATATAGACACTAATATATACTATACTATATACTACCTAAATAAATTTCAATGGAGAAAACAGGTTGACTATCGGCTATCTTGACTACCGACTATCTTTCAGCATATAGACACTAATATATACTATACTATATACTACCTAAATAAATTTCAATGGAGAAAACAGGTTGACTATCGGCTATCTTGACTACCGACTATCTTTCAGCATATAGACACTAATATATACTATACTATATACTACCTAAATAAATTTCAATGGAGAAAACAGGTTGACTATCGGCTATCTTGACTACCGACTATCTTTGAGCATATAGACACTAATATATACTATACTATATACTACCTAAATAAATTTCAATGGAGAAAACAGGTTGACTATCGGCTATCTTGACTACCGACTATCTTTGAGCATATAGACACTAATATATACTATACTATATACTACCTAAATAAATTTCAATGGAGAAAACAGGTTGACTATCGGCTATCTTGACTACCGACTATCTTTCAGCATATAGACACTAATATATACTATCCTATATACTACCTAAATAAATTTCAATGGAGAAAACAGGTTGACTATCGGCTATCTTGACTACCGACTACCTTTCAGCATATAGACACTAATATATACTATACTATATACTACCTAAATAAATTTCAATGGAGAAAACAGGTTGACTATCGGCTATCTTGACTACCGACTATCTTTGAGCATATAGACACTAATATATACTACACTATATACTACCTAAATAAATTTCAATGGAGAAAACAGGTTGACTATCGGCTATCTTGACTACCGACTATCTTTCAGCATATAGACACTAATATATACTATACTATATACTACCTAAATAAATTTCAATGGAGAAAACAGGTTGACTATCGGCTATCTTGACTACCGACTACCTTTCAGCATATAGACACTAATATATACTATACTATATACTACCTAAATAAATTTCAATGGAGAAAACAGGTTGACTATCGGCTATCTTGACTACCGACTATCTTTCAGCATATAGACACTAATATATACTATACTATATACTACCTAAATAAATTTCAATGGAGAAAACAGGTTGACTATCGGCTATCTTGACTACCGACTATCTTTCAGCATATAGACACTAATATATACTATACTATATACTACCTAAATAAATTTCAATGGAGAAAACAGGTTGACTATCGGCTATCTTGACTACCGACTACCTTTCAGCATATAGACACTAATATATACTATACTATATACTACCTAAATAAATTTCAATGGAGAAAACAGGTTGACTATCGGCTATCTTGACTACCGACTATCTTTCAGTATATAGACACTAATATATACTATACTATATACTACCTAAATAAATTTCAATGGAGAAAACAGGTTGACTATCGGCTATCTTGACTACCGACTATCTTTCAGCATATAGACACTAATATATACTATACTATATACTACCTAAATAAATTTCAATGGAGAAAACAGGTTGACTATCGGCTATCTTGACTACCGACTATCTTTCAGCATATAGACACTAATATATACTATACTATATACTACCTAAATAAATTTCAATGGAGAAAACAGGTTGACTATCGGCTATCTTGACTACCGACTATCTTTCAGCATATAGACACTAATATATACTATACTATATACTACCTAAATAAATTTCAATGGAGAAAACAGGTTGACTATCGGCTATCTTGACTACCGACTATCTTTGAGCATATAGACACTAATATATACTATACTATATACTACCTAAATAAATTTCAATGGAGAAAACAGGTTGACTATCGGCTATCTTGACTACCGACTATCTTTGAGCATATAGACACTAATATATACTATACTATATACTACCTAAATAAATTTCAATGGAGAAAACAGGTTGACTATCGGCTATCTTGACTACCGACTATCTTTCAGCATATAGACACTAATATATACTATACTATATACTACCTAAATAAATTTCAATGGAGAAAACAGGTTGACTATCGGCTATCTTGACTACCGACTACCTTTCAGCATATAGACACTAATATATACTATACTATATACTACCTAAATAAATTTCAATGGAGAAAACAGGTTGACTATCGGCTATCTTGACTACCGACTATCTTTCAGCATATAGACACTAATATATACTATACTATATACTACCTAAATAAATTTCAATGGAGAAAACAGGTTGACTATCGGCTATCTTGACTACCGACTATCTTTGAGCATATAGACACTAATATATACTATACTATATACTACCTAAATAAATTTCAATGGAGAAAACAGGTTGACTATCGGCTATCTTGACTACCGACTATCTTTGAGCATATAGACACTAATATATACTATACTATATACTACCTAAATAAATTTCAATGGAGAAAACAGGTTGACTATCGGCTATCTTGACTACCGACTATCTTTCAGCATATAGACACTAATATATACTATACTATATACTACCTAAATAAATTTCAATGGAGAAAACAGGTTGACTATCGGCTATCTTGACTACCGACTACCTTTCAGCATATAGACACTAATATATACTATACTATATACTACCTAAATAAATTTCAATGGAGAAAACAGGTTGACTATCGGCTATCTTGACTACCGACTATCTTTCAGCATATAGACACTAATATATACTATACTATATCCTACCTAAATAAATTTCAATGGAGAAAACAGGTTGACTATCGGCTATCTTGACTACCGACTACCTTTCAGCATATAGACACTAATATATACTATACTATATACTACCTAAATAAATTTCAATGGAGAAAACAGGTTGACTATCGGCTATCTTGACTACCGACTATCTTTCAGCATATAGACACTAATATATACTATACTATATACTACCTAAATAAATTTCAATGGAGAAAACAGGTTGACTATCGGCTATCTTGACTACCGACTATCTTTCAGCATATAGACACTAATATATACTATACTATATACTACCTAAATAAATTTCAATGGAGAAAACAGGTTGACTATCGGCTATCTTGACTACCGACTATCTTTCAGCATATAGACACTAATATATACTATACTATATACTACCTAAATAAATTTCAATGGAGAAAACAGGTTGACTATCGGCTATCTTGACTACCGACTACCTTTCAGCATATAGACACTAATATATACTATACTATATACTACCTAAATAAATTTCAATGGAGAAAACAGGTTGACTATCGGCTATCTTGACTACCGACTATCTTTCAGTATATAGACACTAATATATACTATACTATATACTACCTAAATAAATTTCAATGGAGAAAACAGGTTGACTATCGGCTATCTTGACTACCGACTATCTTTCAGCATATAGACACTAATATATACTATACTATATACTACCTAAATAAATTTCAGTGGAGAAAACAGGTTGACTATCGGCTATCTTGACTACCGACTATCTTTCAGCATATAGACACTAATATATACTATACTATATACTACCTAAATAAATTTCAATGGAGAAAACAGGTTGACTATCGGCTATCTTGACTACCGACTATCTTTCAGCATATAGACACTAATATATACTATACTATATACTACCTAAATAAATTTCAATGGAGAAAACAGGTTGACTATCGGCTATCTTGACTACCGACTATCTTTGAGCATATAGACACTAATATATACTATACTATATACTACCTAAATAAATTTCAATGGAGAAAACAGGTTGACTATCGGCTATCTTGACTACCGACTATCTTTGAGCATATAGACACTAATATATACTATACTATATACTACCTAAATAAATTTCAATGGAGAAAACAGGTTGACAATCGGCTATCTTGACTACCGACTATCTTTCAGCATATAGACACTAATATATACTATACTATATACTACCTAAATAAATTTCAATGGAGAAAACAGGTTGACTATCGGCTATCTTGACTACCGACTACCTTTCAGCATATAGACACTAATATATACTATACTATATACTACCTAAATAAATTTCAATGGAGAAAACAGGTTGACTATCGGCTATCTTGACTACCGACTATCTTTGAGCATATAGACACTAATATATACTACACTATATACTACCTAAATAAATTTCAATGGAGAAAACAGGTTGACTATCGGCTATCTTGACTACCGACTATCTTTCAGCATATAGACACTAATATATACTATACTATATACTACCTAAATAAATTTCAATGGAGAAAACAGGTTGACTATCGGCTATCTTGACTACCGACTACCTTTCAGCATATAGACACTAATATATACTATACTATATACTACCTAAATAAATTTCAATGGAGAAAACAGGTTGACTATCGGCTATCTTGACTACCGACTATCTTTCAGCATATAGACACTAATATATACTATACTATATACTACCTGAATAAATTTCAATGGAGAAAACAGGTTGACTATCGGCTATCTTGACTACCGACTATCTTTCAGCATATAGACACTAATATATACTATACTATATACTACCTAAATAAATTTCAATGGAGAAAACAGGTTGACTATCGGCTATCTTGAGTACCGACTACCTTTCAGCATATAGACACTAATATATACTATACTATATACTACCTAAATAAATTTCAATGGAGAAAACAGGTTGACTATCGGCTATCTTGACTACCGACTATCTTTCAGTATATAGACACTAATATATACTATATTATATACTACCTAAATAAATTTCAATGGAGAAAACAGGTTGACTATCGGCTATCTTGACTACCGACTATCTTTCAGCATATAGACACTAATATATACTATACTATATACTACCTAAATAAATTTCAATGGAGAAAACAGGTTGACTATCGGCTATCTTGACTACCGACTATCTTTCAGCATATAGACACTAATATATACTATACTATATACTACCTAAATAAATTTCAATGGAGAAAACAGGTTGACTATCGGCTATCTTGACTACCGACTATCTTTCAGCATATAGACACTAATATATACTATACTATATACTACCTAAATAAATTTCAATGGAGAAAACAGGTTGACTATCGGCTATCTTGACTACCGACTATCTTTGAGCATATAGACACTAATATATACTATACTATATACTACCTAAATAAATTTCAATGGAGAAAACAGGTTGACTATCGGCTATCTTGACTACCGACTATCTTTGAGCATATAGACACTAATATATACTATACTATATACTACCTAAATAAATTTCAATGGAGAAAACAGGTTGACTATCGGCTATCTTGACTACCGACTATCTTTCAGCATATAGACACTAATATATACTATACTATATACTACCTAAATAAATTTCAATGGAGAAAACAGGTTGACTATCGGCTATCTTGACTACCGACTACCTTTCAGCATATAGACACTAATATATACTATACTATATACTACCTAAATAAATTTCAATGGAGAAAACAGGTTGACTATCGGCTATCTTGACTACCGACTATCTTTCAGCATATAGACACTAATATATACTATACTATATACTACCTAAATAAATTTCAATGGAGAAAACAGGTTGACTATCGGCTATCTTGACTACCGACTATCTTTGAGCATATAGACACTAATATATACTATACTATATACTACCTAAATAAATTTCAATGGAGAAAACAGGTTGACTACCGGCTATCTTGACTACCGACTATCTTTGAGCATATAGACACTAATATATACTATACTATATACTACCTAAATAAATTTCAATGGAGAAAACAGGTTGACTATCGGCTATCTTGACTACCGACTATCTTTCAGCATATAGACACTAATATATACTATACTATATACTACCTAAATAAATTTCAATGGAGAAAACAGGTTGACTATCGGCTATCTTGACTACCGACTATCTTTCAGCATATAGACACTAATATATACTATACTATATCCTACCTAAATAAATTTCAATGGAGAAAACAGGTTGACTATCGGCTATCTTGACTACCGACTACCTTTCAGCATATAGACACTAATATATACTATACTATATACTACCTAAATAAATTTCAATGGAGAAAACAGGTTGACTATCGGCTATCTTGACTACCGACTATCTTTCAGCATATAGACACTAATATATACTATACTATATACTACCTAAATAAATTTCAATGGAGAAAACAGGTTGACTATCGGCTATCTTGACTACCGACTATCTTTCAGCATATAGACACTAATATATACTATACTATATACTACCTAAATAAATTTCAATGGAGAAAACAGGTTGACTATTGGCTATCTTGACTACCGACTATCTTTGAGCATATAGACACTAATATATACTATACTATATACTACCTAAATAACATTCAATGGAGAAAACAGGTTGACTATCGGCTATCTTGACTACCGACTATCTTTGAGCATATAGACACTAATATATACTACACTATATACTACCTAAATAAATTTCAATGGAGAAAACAGGTTGACTATCGGCTATCTTGACTACCGACTATCTTTCAGCATATAGACACTAATATATACTATACTATATACTACCTAAATAAATTTCAATGGAGAAAACAGGTTGACTATCGGCTATCTTGACTACCGACTACCTTTCAGCATATAGACACTAATATATACTATACTATATACTACCTAAATAAATTTCAATGGAGAAAACAGGTTGACTATCGGCTATCTTGACTACCGACTATCTTTCAGCATATAGACACTAATATATACTATACTATATACTACCTAAATAAATTTCAATGGAGAAAACAGGTTGACTATCGGCTATCTTGACTACCGACTATCTTTCAGCATATAAACACTAATATATACTATACTATATACTACCTAAATAAATTTCAATGGAGAAAACAGGTTGACTATCGGCTATCTTGACTACCGACTACCTTTCAGCATATAGACACTAATATATACTATACTATATACTACCTAAATAAATTTCAATGGAGAAAACAGGTTGACTATCGGCTATCTTGACTACCGACTATCTTTCAGTATATAGACACTAATATATACTATACTATATACTACCTAAATAAATTTCAATGGAGAAAACAGGTTGACTATCGGCTATCTTGACTACCGACTATCTTTCAGCATATAGACACTAATATATACTATACTATATACTACCTAAATAAATTTCAATGGAGAAAACAGGTTGACTATCGGCTATCTTGACTACCGACTATCTTTCAGCATATAGACACTAATATATACTATACTATATACTACCTAAATAAATTTCAATGGAGAAAACAGGTTGACTATCGGCTATCTTGACTACCGACTATCTTTCAGCATATAGACACTAATATATACTATACTATATACTACCTAAATAAATTTCAATGGAGAAAACAGGTTGACTATCGGCTATCTTGACTACCGACTATCTTTGAGCACATAGACACTAATATATACTATACTATATACTACCTAAATAAATTTCAATGGAGAAAACAGGTTGACTATCGGCTATCTTGACTACCGACTATCTTTGAGCATATAGACACTAATATATACTATACTATATACTACCTAAATAAATTTCAATGGAGAAAACAGGTTGACTATCGGCTATCTTGACTACCGACTATCTTTCAGCATATAGACACTAATATATACTATACTATATACTACCTAAATAAATTTCAATGGAGAAAACAGGTTGACTATCGGCTATCTTGACTACCGACTACCTTTCAGCATATAGACACTAATATATACTATACTATATACTACCTAAATAAATTTCAATGGAGAAAACAGGTTGACTATCGGCTATCTTGACTACCGACTATCTTTCAGCATATAGACACTAATATATACTATACTATATACTACCTAAATAACTTTCAATGGAGAAAACAGGTTGACTATCGTCTATCTTGACTACCGACTATCTTTCAGCATATAGACACTAATATATACTATACTATATACTACCTAAATAAATTTCAATGGAGAAAACAGGTTGACTATCGGCTATCTTGACTACCGACTATCTTTGAGCATATAGACACTAATATATACTATACTATATACTACCTAAATAAATTTCAATGGGAAAAACAGGTTGACTATCGGCTATCTTGACTACCGACTATCTTTGAGCATATAGACACTAATATATACTATACTATATACTACCTAAATAAATTTCAATGGAGAAAACAGGTTGACTATCGGCTATCTTGACTACCGACTATCTTTGAGCATATAGACACTAATATATACTATACTATATACTACCTAAATAAATTTCAATGGAGAAAACAGGTTGACTATCGGCTATCTTGACTACCGACTATCTTTCAGCATATAGACACTAATATATACTATACTATATACTACCTAAATAAATTTCAATGGAGAAAACAGGTTGACTATCGGCTATCTTGACTACCGACTATCTTTGAGCATATAGACACTAATATATACTATACTATATACTACCTAAATAACATTCAATGGAGAAAACAGGTTGACTATCGGCTATCTTGACTACCGACTATCTTTCAGCATATAGACACTAATATATACTATACTATATACTACCTAAATAAATTTCAATGGAGAAAACAGGTCTACTATCGGCTATCTTGACTACCGACTACCTTTCAGCATATAGACACTAATATATACTATACTATATGCTACCTAAATAACATTCAATGGAGAAAACAGGTTGACTATCGGCTATCTTGACTACCGACTATCTTTCAGCATGTAGACACTAATATATACTATACTATATACTACCTAAATAAATTTCAATGGAGAAAACAGGTTGACTATCGGCTATCTTGACTACCGACTATCTTTCAGCATATAGACACTAATATATACTATACTATATACTACCTAAATAAATTTCAATGGAGAAAACAGGTTGACTATCGGCTATCTTGACTACCGACTACCTTTCAGCATATAGACACTAATATATACTATACTATATACTACCTAAATAAATTTCAATGGAGAAAACAGGTTGACTATCGGCTATCTTGACTACCGACTATCTTTCAGCATATAGACACTAATATATACTATACTATATACTACCTAAATAAATTTCAATGGAGAAAACAGGTTGACTATCGGCTATCTTGACTACCGACTATCTTTCAGCATATAGACACTAATATATACTATACTATATACTACCTAAATAAATTTCAATGGAGAAAACAGGTTGACTATCGGCTATCTTGACTACCGACTATCTTTCAGCATATAGACACTAATATATACTATACTATATACTACCTAAATAAATTTCAATGGTATAACTGTATATTCTTATGAATATTTACTACCTCATACTACATGAAATAATGCCTTTAGAAATTGGGTGCATTATTGACTTTTGCAAATGCTGAATCGTAACTTTAAAAACATAGAAGATGGAGCACAGTGTCAGCATCACTACATTAACAAGGAAAGAGCATCCAATCGTTTGATTAGATATTTCTGCGCAGACGTGTATCAGAGTTGTCATGTGGTTACCAGAATATACATCATGTTTATTTGTAGTTACCATAATGTATTTCTTTCTTTACAGGAAATCAAAACTCATTGGAAAAATGTGTTGATCAAATAGCACTGAGAACAATACAGGAAGTTAATATTGGTATAAAGAATGATAGAAATAATGATAATAACAGTCATCTACCAGAGCTAAGTATTGGTAAATAGAGTGATGCGATTACAGAACTGATAGACCTATTTAAAAACTTAAAGTTGTAGAAATTAATAGATTAGCAAATATTATGTTTAGTTGTTAATATTGTGAGCCAGCCTTTAAGAACACTATTAGTTTGAGATTATAAATGCTAAGACTAACTTTCCACGGAGTAGACATTATTCTTGTATTTTCCAATATGACTTGGAAGAATTTACTAATTTACTATCTACACGTACATATCCTTCTGGAACTGACCTAGCAGTGCTTTCCACACCTAAAGTGGGTCAGCTTGATTACCAAGGAAATACAACAATGAGGGAACTGCAGCCAAAGCTATGGTTGCTTGAGATGTAGACATTGCATACATATCTGGATCAGTTCCAAATTTTATCAATGATAAGTACCATCTGACATTGATTGAGTATTTTATATCAATGCAATCAATGCTAATAGTACAGTCATAAATATTATATATTGCATTATATTATACAGTAAATATATTTCATTATGCACATATCAATATTCTAAATATAACCTATTATACACAAATACATGTATATCATATTATGTACATTATATTGAACATAACATAAATTTAACAAATATACAAAAATGTAATTTACTTCTTTATACAAGTACAGATGTTCATCGTGAGGGTTTGTGTAGCTGTAGGTGTACATGCAGGTACATGCATACTGTAGCTGTAGATGTACACGTAGGTACATGCATACTGTAGCTGTAGGTGTACACATAGGTACATGCATACTGTAGCTGTAGGTGTACACGTGGGTACATGCATACTGTAGCTGTAGATGTACACGTAGGTACATGCATACTGTAGCTGTAAGTGTACATGTAGGTACATGTATACTGTAGCTGTAGGTACATGTATACTGTAGCTGTAGGTGTACACATAGGTACATGCATACTGTAGCTGTAGGTGTACACGTAGGTACATGTATACTGTAGCTGTAGGTGTACACATAGGTACATGTATACTGTAGCTGTAGGTGTACATGTAGGTACATGCATACTGTAGCTGTAGGTGTACATGTAGATACATGCATACTGTAGCTGTAGGTGTACATGTAGGTACATGTATACTGTAGCTGTAGGTACATGTATATTACATATATATATATTATATATTACATACTATATATTATAGGTGTATATTATGTAATCATATGATGTATTGAGGTGAACTTGACAGCATGAAAACATACAAGAGACTGCAAAGTATAACAAGAATCAGGCTCCTTATATAGCTGAAGGAGACAAAGAAAACCACTACTTCCGCTGTTTACAATAGTAAGCCATCCACATAAATTCCTTCAAATAACAATAATGCAACATTCACACTGCCGTTTATACCAACTACTAGCGGTGAACGGCCAACGCTAACCACAATGTGGTTAGCTATTACTCTATACTATTAGCTGGCACTTGTTAGTTAGCGCGGGGTTTAAAGTTCAGCATGTTGAAATCGTTGACCCCTACTGCTCACTGGAGCATGTCACTATATAATGTAGTCGTGGTTAGCGTTGGCCGCTCGCCGCTAGTAGTTGGTATAAACGGCAGTGTGAATGTAGCATAAGGCCGTTCATAAGATGACGGCCAGTAATCAAATACTTGCACTTCGATGGTAGTAAATGTTCATGCATTATGCACCTAATGTTTGATCGTGTATTTCACTCTTCCTTGTTGATGTGCATAGCGCATTATGGCTACCATAGGTCGGTGTGGTAGCCATAATGTACTATGAAGGATATACCCACAGGTCACCATGGAAACCAAGTCAACAATGCTCACCATGGGAACAATGTAAACAGGTAAATTCTAAGATACAATAAGAGAGCAATATAGTCAATAATGACGTGAAAGTTTCTGTGACATTCTTCCATGAGGATGTTTCCATCTGTTTATAATGATGTCACAGTGTGCTCTTGTGTTACTGTTATGTTATGTATACTGTAGTACTTACTTATCAAGCTATGTTGGTATAAGTGTGAGCTACTGCATAATAGAAGACAGATTGAGAAGTCTGTAATCATAGTAAACATTATACAATGCAGATACCCAGTATGTACTTCATGAATACTTTTCTATTGTTTTGTAGTTGTCTTCTCCTACTGTTGCAATGCTAGAGGGTTGATAACTCCAAACTTTAACAAAAAACAGTATTTTTTCGTTAATGTACAAACATGTATGTAATATTTTGACTTCAGTATACTTCCTATAGCCCATCCCAACTAGTTAAGTTGCTATTCTTAACCCTCTCTTCCTGTACAGACATACGTAACTCAGGGTTGTTCAGAGAGACACGACATAAAGAACAAAGTCAAACCCCTTAGTTCCAATGTTACGGAACATATCTGTAGCTCACATGGAGATGGAGGGTAGAGCCCAGACACTGGAGGGCACAGCACATGACCTTGATCACCCAAGCGGCGAATATTAAAGGTGGCTTGAAAGAACTTTCGGACTAATATACATTTGAAGTTTTTCAGACTTTGTTGGATAATTTTGGCATTTCCTTTCTCATGTTGCATTTTATACATGTATTATACCAAATGGGTTAGTACTGTGTGGGGACAGGTGATTGTCTGTACATACACAGTAGAGTTGTCTGCACATACACAGTAGAGTTGTCTGTACATACACAGTAGAGTTGTCTGTACATACACAGTAAAGTTGTCTGCACATACACAGTAGAGTTGTCTGTACATACACAGTAAAGTTGTCTGTACATACACAGTAGAGTTGTCTGTACATACACAGTAGAGTTGTCTGTACATACACAGTAGAGTTGTCTGTACATATATAGTAGAGTTGTCTGTACATACACAGTAGAGTTGTACATTAAACATAGACAAGAGTTATCTGCACAAACATGTGCGGCATTGAAGAAAGGAAATTTGGTGCTATTATAATAACATATTATATCTTTGTATCTTACACCTTTGTACAAGAGACCAACATGGAATCGTGATATTACCTGTTGTGTGAAGCTGTAGTTTGGAAATTCATTCAGGTTACAAAAGAGCTATGGCAGTGTATTGGAGACAAAAATGGCCATTTTTGAGATGGTGCAATTATCTGCATATTATATTTAATTGCTTTTACATAATTATATAGCTATGTCTTTAGCAGTATTGAGCTGTTATTAGCAGTATAATAATTGTTTTACTCATGAAAATTTTGCATGTGCATGAAGTAATTCAGTATCTGCATTCCTCGCCACAAAACGTCTGCCCAGACAAATCTTTGCGCCAAACTCATGGTTTGCCATTGTTGGAAAACCCATTGTCACTGCTGATGATATATATCCGACTAGCAGAGTTACTAGCTACTAAATGTTCAATACTTGGATATAACAAGTAGTATAATAATCCGATATTTATTCATTCTACAAAGCTTTCCTTATGTCGAGGATTAGACGAATGAGGCGGAGGTTACCGCTATACCGCCTCCAGAAAAAACCAAAATATAATATAAAGTGTTTACAGACACTGGAAGAGGTAAATACCACAAAGAATCCTACATATTTGTAAAGCTTTTATTAGTATTTTTCATCTATGAGTGCAGTAGTCTTTTGGAGGCTTTTACTGGGCTAAAGGAAATGACTTATTGGTCTAAAAACTCACCAGAAACATCCTCTGGGAAGTCCAAAATATCATTACCTCATTATTGTTACATATAATAGTTTTGTCTCGACATTGTAGATGAAGTGGCAGCTGTTTGAGTTGTGGCACAATGTCACAACTATGTTAGCCGTAGCTCAGACGAGCTGTGAAAAAAAAGCACCTTCTAAGGTTCAAGGTTTCAGATTGAAAAACAAAGTCTTCACTCCATACCAGCAGCACAATGACTGTCCAGCCAAACACTGTGATTCTTTGCCTCTAGAACTGACAACTAAGGCGAAGAGGATTGAAGGCGAGTTCAAATATTATATATGACTGAAATTCTTAAAATGAAACTAAAAGGTCTAGCTTGACTGTTGTATTGTGGCGTTCCAGCTCACTTAGCCTGCATTACCGCATGGACTATGCAGTCGTATGCTTATGCTTGTACAATTCATTTATTATGCATGACTCTCATTACATGCTTAATATTGCATACTTATTATATATCATTGTCAATAACTGCCTTGCTAATGTGCGTTATTTTCCTTATTCAACCAATCAGGTCTCTGTACTTGTCTGTGACTAATACCACTATTATTTGCAAGTACACTTATTATCTGATTACTTTCTATGTCTTTTTGCCTATTGTAATTGATGGCCGATATCATGGATATTAATTCTCATATTAATATATAATCCATTTGTCATCATTGTAGGCACTTTTGTGCATAGTCGACCCTTTTTTGGTCGGACCTAGGGCATTTTCCAGCCATCTTATTATACAACTTCCGGGGATGATACCTTATTGTACCGCCCGACCCCCTATAGGCCCTTTTGCCGGAAGTTTGAATCATATGAAAGCCAGCACATTTTCTATGCTAAATCAGCTGTTGATTGCGCTCTAATAAAGCAACATCTCCTAACTCAACCTACAGAGTCTCACTCTTGCAGTCAGATAGTAGCTCCAGCCTTGGTCCCTTTGGACCTTTAGCACCCGAGCTCGTCTTCATACTCGTATAAGTCTGTTACTACACTCCTTGATGAGTAGAAACCTTGGCCATGAGTCGATCCTTGTTTCGTAAATGAATCTAACATTGGGCCTACGTCCTCTTTTCAACACAGACACTTCCTACACTCCTACGGAGTCTAAACCATCGGACCTACAGTACGTTGACCCTTCGCTCTTTAATGAGTCCAAGCATCGGTCTACGTCCTCTACAATAACTACAAGGGCTTACTTAACTGTTCATTCTTTATGTAATGTGTGGAAGTTACCTTGGCAGCCCACTACCAACTACCAAGTGCTTCCCGTACCCGTGCCTACATCGGCACTCGTACACTAAAAACATTACAATATTATGCTGGTTTTCACATACATTATGTATTTCGTATGAGTATCAGCTGCTTTTTTAATAGCCGACTCTTTTTAGGTCGGACCACGGCCTTTTGCTGCAATTTCGTTGAGAATTTTCCCGGGGTGACAACATATCGTCCCTGCTGATACTCTATGGGCTCTTTACCGGAACTAATCTACCTGAAGCTGATTCAGTGTATAAGGAAGCTCATTTTGCTATATGAATCAGCTGTCGATTAGGCTCTAATAAAGTCACATTTCTCAACTCAACTCCACAGAGTCTACTCTCTGAGGGACGTAGTTCCAGCTTAGGTCCCTTTGGGCCATTAGCCCAAACTCATCCTAGAGCTTGACAGAACATACTCTTTCACAAATTCTTTCATGAGCACTAGCATTTAGCCCATGCCCTCGGTACGTGCATAAGCAGCTACATACTGTTCACTCTTTATGTAATGCTGGAAACATTACTTCCCACAGTCATGCCATCGGCACCCGTGTGTACCTCTAGCAGAAACATTACATTATTACAATCTAATCTGCTCTAGTCCTGCTACATAGTATGTTGACACTTTTCCTTTCCATATTGCTGCAGCCATAGCTCAGACCTACTGCAAGGCTGAATCACCTTCCAAGTTTAAAGGCTGCAGATCAGAGAGCAAAATATTCACGCCATACCAACCGTACAATGACTGTTCAGCCGAACACTCTGATGTGTCACCTTTAGACCTGACAACTAAAGCAAAGAAAAATGAAGGTGAGTTCAAATAACAGTTCTATCAAGCAACCTACATCCACATGTGAAGGAACTACCATATGGCCTATCTTGTTATTATCGGAATTCCTTAGCCTCAACGAGCTAATTGTCGAATTTCTCTGACTGCAAATGAGCTCCTTCGTAAATATAAATTAAAATAACCGAGGTTAACTTGAATACATAACAGTCCCAAGAGCAAGTATTACACAATTATTTTAAAAGCAGTTCCATAAGTCCCATCACCGCTACATTATATAACTTTCTTAGATATATTTTACATTGTTCTATTAATAAAGCAACAAGCAATGACATAATATCATTGGGTACTTACTACCATGTTTATACTTTTCTTTTCCTCATTGCTGCAGCCATCGCTCAGACCTACTGCAAGGCTGAATCACCTTCCAAGGTTCAAGGTTGTAGATCCAAAAACAAAAGGTTCACTCCATACCAACCGTACAATGGCTGTCCAGCCGAACACTCCGATTTGTCACCTCTAGAAATGACTACTAAGGCAAAGAATATTGAAGGTGAGTTCAAATATTGTAAATATATGAAAAAGTTTTTGAGATGAGACTAAAAGATCTAACTGAACAGTTGTATCAAGCAACCTCGTACATGTATAGGAACTACCATATGGCCTGTCTTGTTATTGTCGGACTTTCTTAGCCTTTCAATTTCTCTGACTGCAAATGAGTTCCTTCGTGAATCTAAATTAAAATAATTGAGTTTATCTCACTACTGCATCAAAATGAAACTGAACTGGGATATTTCTGTTAAAACAAACATTGCATAGCAGAGTTACATGTATGCACTACACAAAGTTGACACATCATCGCATATATATTGTAAAGCCTTCGATAATTCAGTAATGTCGCAAGTTATCCTTTGTCAAATAAAACAAACGCGAGATGCAATGATGCAATATTGAATTCATTAGTTTTAGTAAAAATGTCGATTTCAGTGTTGATTCAGTTAAAACTCCCAAAATATCCTCATTCTCTCCAAAGAGTTTAAAAAGTATAATTTATGTGAATAATTGAAGAAAATTTGCTTTTATATGATGAGTACCTTGAATGCATTACAGTTGAATAAATAGATAGAATCTGTGTTCAAGAGCAAGTATTACACAATTATCTTAAAGGCAGTTCCATAAGTCCCATCACCACTACACTGTACATTATATAACTTTCTTAGATACATTTTACATTGTTCTATTAATAAAGCAACAAGCAATGACATAATATCATTGGGTACTTATTACCATGTTTATACTTTTCCTTTCCATATTGCTACAGCCATAGCTCAGACCTACTGCAAGGCTGAATCACCTTCCAAGGTTCAAGGTTGTAGATCCAAAAGCAAACGATTCACTCCATACCAATCGTACAATGGCTGTCCAGACAAATATTCCGATTGTTTATCTCTAGACTTGACTACAAAGGCAAAGAAAATTGGAGGTGAGTTAAAGTTTTACATGAAGTCAACATTTTAGCTTCCTTTTTAACTATTCATTTAAACTGTTAAATAGTCAGGTTCGTAATATACTTAGCGTTCTTAGGTACGTCTTCACTCACCGAAGTTCATGAAGATAAGGGTGAATAGTCTTCCTAATCCTCTCGGCTTGTAGCGTAGTCTTTCGTTGTCCGGTTAGCCAATCAGCTCCGACCTATAGCGTAGTCTCTTACGAGACGCTTAGAATAGCCGTAATGACTATATAACATGCCCTCTTCTCTCGGGCTTCCTCTGAGCTTTACCAACAACCTAGTAATGAAACTAAACTGGTATTGGATACGGTACAATGATCAACATATACATAAAGCTTTTAAAAGCTGCTATATAATATGCCCCCTCTTGGTGTAAACATTACAATCACAATAATGTTCAAGAAGTACATTGGGCATATGCATTTAGTCACACATGGTACATGTGCACACAGAAGGGTACAGGTCTTTCTAAGCCCTTTCAGTATTGTACACAGGGCTACTGAAGAAGTTCTTCTAGACATCAAGTCACCATTACCTTGGCTTACCTCTTTGTAGAGATTCACCTGAAAAGGGTATCACTCTATCTTCTTCCACTGTAGGATGGACTAGCGTTCTCTCCCACTCTTGCATCCTATGACACACTGCCAAAGGTAGAGATGGCTATGCCAGTCTACTTGAGATTCAGAAACCAACAAGAGGAACTGTAAAGATTCCTCCTCAGAAATCATTTCTGCTTTAGAAATGACTACGCATTCTGCAACTTCTCTATGAAGAGTTAGTCGCACCATACATACTTCCTCTCCAGGAGAGTCAGTACGTCAGTAGCTGTTGCCAAAGCAAGAGCTCAGTGTAGTGCACAACCACTACTACCACTGTACATCTGATAATACTCAGGTGTCACTATTCACCATGCTCTCTGCAGAAGCAGTGAATCAACCAACGCATTGTTGACGCACTCATATCTCTCCCAGAGAAATCCCATCCCTGCCATATTGTCCTTGACAACTTTTTCCTTTTCGCTGGCAGGAGTTCCGTCACTGGCCCACTCCTCTACTGAAGAAGAGCTACCACCCTGTGCACCTCGCACAGTACTCGCTGGTGTCTCACTAGGAAGCACCATTCTCTGCTGGGCCTGAGGCCCCCTCTTCTCTGCTGGGGCAGAGTCGCTAGCCTGTGCACCCTGCACAGTCCTTGCTGAAAGCACCACAGGTGTCGCGCTGGGAGACACCACCTTACTCTGAGAGCTAGAGGGGTTCAAGGACCCTGAACTAGCACAGGGACGCACTGGTGTTACAGGAGCAGTAGTAACACCAGACCCGGGACCTTGGGCAAACTGGTTAGCAGCCAGTTCAAGGTTCCTGATGGCTTCCCTGACCGGTTCACCATCATCGTACTCTTTCTGAAGAGCAGCTCTTTCTCGAGCTATCTCACTCAGGCCGAGTTCATACTGGCTCCTAAGTGCCAATTCTCTCTCATTAAGAGCCATACTTCTCCTCGAGAAGTCGTCAGTAGTCATTGCTGGGCTACTACGTATTCCACTTAAGAAAGTGGAAACCTGAGCAAGGAGAGAAGAGTTTGCACTAATCTCCTTGTCATGGGCCCTCGGTGCAAAAGACACAAGGGGGTCCATGCCCAACGCCTTGGGTGATAGTCCCTCAGCGCGTGTCGGACCAGAAAAGGAGTGTTTCCTCTTCTTGCTATCTGAGCAACTGGCTCCGCCATAATGCCACTTCTTGCTAATATTATCTATTGACAATTTACAGGTAGGGTCCTGTAACATTGCCTCACATGCTTCCTCCTCTCTACAATCAACGTAGGGTGAGGAGGCTATGACAGAACCTATAAATGTTTCTGTCTCACTAGAATCTATTACATCTACACTACTACAAGTAGGATTGACTATATTAGATCTATTCTCTAGTTTGCTAGAGAATCTGACTCTTTTTACTCTAGAAGGACTCCAATGGTCCCCTCTAGACCGTTGGCACTGCCTAGACGAACTTGGAGTGTCCTTGAGATGGCGTTTGTTCCGCCTGGACTGGCAGTCCTTGATGATGTGACCTTTTCTGTTACATACGTAGCAGGTGACCGTAGGACACTCTCTGGTATGGTGTCCGTGCTTACGGCAGTGATAGCACCGAGAGTCCTCTGAGTTATACCTCCTACTAGGTGAGTACTTAGAAGGACTGTCGTTGCTAGAATCCCTACGATGGTGGATTCCCTACTCTCCTTAATACTGCTTCTAGGTCTATACCTAGAATACCTTCTGGAATTGTAACGGCTGTAGGAGCTGTTGCTAGTATTGCTATCTCTACTAGTACTTCTAGGTCTATACTTATGACTAGATCTACGTCTAGTTACATTGCATACAGATGGTTCATCTGATTCATTAATGTTATTTTTAATTACATTACAATAGCTCGGTTTATTGGAGCTTACATTACCCACTTCCTGTTTAATCACTCTATCAGTACTAGGGGTGTGCTTAAATTGCTTCAGGAGTGCATCCTCTTTCCTGGCAGTGTCTCTTGCTTTAAGCAAGGCTGTCAAGTCAGCCCATGTGAGTTCAGCTCGCTGGTAAAGTATTTGCCTTAGCGAGCTTTCACGCAAACCATTAACTGCGACCGAAACAGCGAGGCGTTGTCTATGCACTTCGCCTTGATCGCCAAAATCCAAATCCCTACTCAGTCGTTCCACTCTGAGTAGGTACATATGAAAATCTTCATCACATGCTTGTGAAGCAGTGACGAATCTACCATGTCTTAAAAAGAAACTATCTTTTTGCTCAAAGTGATCTGTTAACACTTTAAGTGCTCTATCATAGGCATCATCTGCGTTGTCTCGCAGATTGAAGCCTGAGGCAGTGAGGACAGCTTTGCCATCTCTCCCTGCCGCGCTAAGTAGGGCCAGTAGTTTAGTCCTACCCCTAAACCTATTCACTCTTGCCTCATTGGGTCCTTCTTGACCCATATTAAAGGTGGCTACTTCCACCGCTATTTCAAAATCTGTTAGCCATTCAGACCAACAGCCACTTACATCACTCCCTTCAATCTTTAGTTTAGGGAAGCTCGTTAAATCTACGCCTGCAGCAGCAGCCATTTTAGCTCTGCTGTACTACACTCGCGTAGCTACTCTACTTTCTACTCTACTTTCAATTCAATACCCAACTCTACTCTACTCTAACTCTACTTCAACTCTACTCTAACTCTCCACTAACTCTACTCTAACTCTCCACTAACTCTACACTAACTCTCCACTAACTCTACTCTAACTCTACACTAACACTCACTTTCCCTTTCTCAACTCTCACGCAGTCACGTTACTCTGGTGTGACTACGCTACTCCTCTCTACACTCACGTAGCCACGCTTAACTGACGTGACTACGCTACGGAAACACTTTATTCTCACGTAGCCACGGTATTCTCGTGTGGCTACGCTACAAAAACTCTCTACTCTACACTCACGTAGTCACGTTACATTCACGTAACTACGCTACCCCTCACGTAATGCAGTCAAAGACTAGTGAGTCACTAAGTCCTTAAGGCTACACTACGCTACTCACTCACAGTCACCCCTCCTTGAGTGACTGCTACTCCTCCCCCGAAGGGTGCTCTTGATTATCTCAGTTGTAACCAGTAATACCTTTCAGTTTAACAATAATAATAAAAAATTATCCTTTCAACTGTGCCATGTTAAATAGTCAGGTTCGTAATATACTTAGCGTTCTTAGGTACGTCTTCACTCACCGAAGTTCATGAAGATAAGGGTGAATAGTCTTCCTAATCCTCTCGGCTTGTAGCGTAGTCTTTCGTTGTCCGGTTAGCCAATCAGCTCCGACCTATAGCGTAGTCTCTTACGAGACGCTTAGAATAGCCGTAATGACTATATAACATAAACTGCGAATGAGAATCTGTCATTAGGAGTAATTGCTGAATGTTAACTTTAAAGGATAGGAGATGGAGAAGGGTTAGAACGCTGAGCTTTCATGGTGAGATTAATTGTTTGAATCCCAGTCACGGTGGCTTTATGAATAGCATCCAGCCATGCAACTTTACTCCTGTGACTCATATAAAAGTCTTTGGGGTCATGCAAGCCCGCATGGCTTCAAGCAACTCTTCCACCCCTGCCAAAAACCCCATGTCACATCGAGTTGTCAGAACACTTTCCTTTCTTTACAGGAAATCACAACTCGCTAGAAAAATGTGTTGGTGAATTATCACTGAGAACCATACAGAAAGGCAACAATGGTATAAATAATGACAGAAATTATAATAACAACAGTCATCTACCAGAACTCAGTATTGATAAAGAGAGTGACACAATTACAGACCTGATAGACTTATTTAAAAACCTCAAGTTGTACAAATTGATAAATTAGCAAATTAATTAATGCCACTCAAAGGACACAGTAGTTATCACCACAACGAGGATACAGTAATTAGTGGTTCTCAGAGGACACAGTTGTTATCACCACAACAAGAATACAGTAATTAATGTCACTCAGAGGACACAGTTGTTATCACCACTACGAGAATACAGTAATTAATGTCACTCAGAGGACACAGTTGTTATCACCACTACGAGGATACAGAAACTCTTTTATCTGGAAGATACAGTGTTTATTCTCCTGCTGGATACAAACTATTTCTAGTAACTCTCCAGTAACTATCCACAGTCTATTGATCAACCTTACCCATACAGGCTGTACAGTGTACAGTTACAGACTCATTTGTCAAAAGTGAACTACATAGTTTATACACAGTGATACACTAGCACTTATAGACAGGGAACTACAGGCTGTACAGTGTACAGTTACACATCCCTACATAAAAGTTACCCAGTTTACAACAGCTATACCTTACTAGTCGATAGTGGAGTTGATGGTGAACTGTGCATACAGTGATACTACTAAAACCAACTGAAGTGAACCACATGTACAGTGTACGATAATGGTTCTACACTCGTCTACTCATAGACTGTGAACTACATTGACCATATCTTACGATATCATCCCCCTTACAAGTGCACAGCAGTGACGCAGAGTACAGAAGTGACGCAGAGTACAGAAGTGACACAGAGTACAGCAGTGACTCTCGAATGGAGAAGCAACTGTTGAAGCTGATATACCGTAGAAGAGCCTGCGAAGCCCGGGTGAAATCTATTTCTAATCAAATAATGTCTTGCAATCCAAAGACGCAAGTCAAGTGAAGCACTTGACAATTTATTAGAGAGCCTTGAGAAGGAATTTACTTCATTCACATCTGTTTATATAGAATTTTCTGACTTTTTAAGTAGGGCTGTTGATGACAAGTATGACACTTGTAAAATAACAGATGGTAAAACGGTAACAGAGTTCTTAGAAGAAGCTCAAGTTTATTATGATAAAGCTAATAGCGCAATTCTTTATTGTGAAAATTCACTTACTGTTCAATCTGCAGTTAGGTTAAAGAGTAAGAGTGATAATTTTCTAGAGCACAGTAACTCTTTACTACAACGTTTACATGTAGATGAAGTAGCTAGCAATAGTAGTGAAACTGGTGATACAGTAGGTTTTGTTTTTAATGAATTTGACCAATTTTTATGTGAATTACATGATACTGTAAATAGTTTAGAGTCGTTTAATTTAGACAGTTACCAGTCAGTACTAGATAAAGCTAATGAGTGTATCGTAGATGTAGAGTGCAAGGTCATGACATCTAAACATGGCCGTCATCTATTGCAAGCGGTGTATCCGACCATGTCAGGTTGTACTAATACTTCATCTCACACTACGCCTATTACTAGTAATGCTATCTCATCCTCTAATTCATCTGTAACTAGTGCAATTACTTCCACTTCTAGTTTAGATATATTAGGAACACATGTAAGTCGAGTAACAGATAGTGGTAGGTTCTCTACTACTACGAACATGGTAAGTAGCATAGAGCACACTAGTCAAAATTGTGAAAGTACAAATAGACCAGCTGAGGTAAGTGTGAGAAGACCACTAGCAAGTAGTAGGTTAACTGCAATACCCGAGGTATCTACAGTTACAAATTTTAGAGCATCTGCTGTGCAGAGCTCATCCCCACAAAGTCATGACAATTACAATTTTGCTAGCACACCTCTACCAACTGGTAGCACGCATGTGATGTAAGAACAGCAGCATCTGAGCCTTAGCATTACAGCAGCCTACGAGGATCTCGGCGCGGGTAATTGTGCTCAAAGTCTTAATCGATCTGATGCTAGCCATATGACAAGCTCATATGGGGGAAGGAGTAGGTTTAAGAAGGCGCCCCTTCCTACGCTCAGTGGAAACCACAAGAAATGGCCCGGATTCTGCGCAGTATGGTTGTCATACGCATACTCGGAGATCAATTCTGAAGAGGAGAGGGCTTGGAACTTAAAGCAAGCTCTTCAGGGAGAAGCTTTGACTCATGTTAGAGCCATCTTCATAAATCAACCTCTTGCGCATGAAAGCATGTGGAAGCGTTTGGAAAGTTTGTACTCAGATGCCAGTGTAATAGTTAGAACGGCTTTCATGGAGTTGGACAGGCTGAAGCAAGTTGCTGAAGGCGACACCAAAGGACTCGTTGAGTTTGTCAACTCAGTGGAAATGTGTTATAGCCAACTGGGAGAGGTTGGACAGCTTTCCTCGGTAACTCCTGCACAAGTAGATGCATTAAAGGCTAAACTTCCCTCAATCATAAAACGCGACTGGATGCGCATCTTCAGCTCTCTTTCGGTAGAGCGGAAGATCCACACATTCACCGATTTTATGCAGTTCCTCGAAGGAGAACATGACATGTGCATTAGAGAAATAGCTGAAGACCCAAGGGGGTCATCAAGGCAATCAGGGGAAAAGATGGGAAAACCGACGGCATGCAGCAGTAAAGACCCATATTAGTTCCACAGAGCAGTGGTCTGGAGAGGTGGAATCTTCCTGCTTGGTGCGTACACACCCAAAAACTAGACATGATACAATGAGTTGTGAGGAGTTTTAAAAGATGCCACAGAAAGAAAGATTCGAGCTTCTGATGAAGCAAAGGGCATGTTTCAAATGTTTCAAATATTCTATCATCTGCTGAAGAAGATATGCTTCTGGTAACATGTGGAAGGTATTGCTACACTAAATCTGTTCCTTGGGTTAGACCATCATCCCATGAGCACATTCTTAATGTTTGAAAATAAGAGTGCTTTTCGGTTTTTAGATGCTAAAAGTTATGTATGGACAGATACTAAAATATATGACAAAAAGGTGTTTGGGATTTTAGTGTAGAAGCATTCATACAATCACCACAGGGCCATTATGTTGAAGATTATGAGCACATTATAGCAGAAGGAGTAGAAACACTTGAGAAGCAAAAAATGTGATGTGAGACATTATAATAGAGTTTTATTTTATGAAAAAAAACTGAGCTTAAAGTAAGAATTGAGCATCTCACGACACCCAAACAACAAGAGCTAAGCCATCAACAAATGATCCATGTGTTGCAGACACTGCAAACCTCATTATAAAGAAAAAATAATCATAATCGTGTAAACCGAGTGTAATTGTTTTGTATTAAGTTGAATTTACTGAAATCTATGTTTCAAACTTACAATATTGGTGTAGCAGGATGGTACTGTCTGTCACACATGCAAATATAATCGATATGCGTCTCTACGTAAGATTTACCAATCTATAAATTCATACATTGTTTTCACAGACATTATTTGATGATATAACTTCGATGTTGTCTGCAGAAACACTATAATTCATTAGATGCATTGTTTTTGCAGACAATCACTGAAGAGAGCCCAACGACAAAAACAATATAACTGGATTAATTAGTTAAAAAATCAAGGTACAACAATAAAAATAATACCATTAGACAGAAAATGCAATTCTGGTTCAGAATATATTTTGTTTGTATCTCTAGGATTAATAAAATTGGAGGGCTCAACTCAAACGCGTTTAGCCTTCTCCTGTAAAAGTATTACAATATTGACAGTTACATGTACATTGTTTTTGCAGAAAGGGGCAGTGTACTGTAGGTGTACACGTAGGTACATGCATGCTGTAGTGGTAGGTGTACATGTAGGTACATGCATACTGTAGCTGTAGGTGTACACATAGGTACATGTATACTGTAGCTGTAGGTGTACATGTAGGTACATGTATACTGTAGCTATAGGTGTACATGTAGGTACATGCGTACTGTAGCTGTAGGTGTACATGTAGGTACATGTATACTGTAGCTATAGGTGTACATGTAGGTACATGTATACTGTAGCTGTAAGTGAACACGTAGGTACATGTATACTGTAGCTGTAGGTGTACACATAGGTACATGCATCCTGTAGCTGTAGGTGTACATGTAGGTACATGTATACTGTAGCTGTAGGTGTACACATAGGTCCATGTACACTGTAGCTGTAGGTGTACACGTAGGTACATGTATACTGTAGCTGTAGGTATACATGTAGGTACATGTATACTGTAGCTGTAGGTGTACACATAGGTACATGTACACTGTAGCTGTAGGTGTACACATAGGTACATGTATACTGTAGCTGTAGGTGTACACATAGGTACATGCATACTGTAGCTGTAGGTGTACATGTAGGTACATGCATACTGTAGCTGTAGGTGTACATGTAGGTACATGCATACTGTAGTGGTAGGTGTACACGTAGGTACATGTATACTGTAGCTGTAGGTGTACATGTACATGTAGGTACATGCATACTGTAGTGGTAGGTGTACACGTAGGTACATATATACTGTAGCTGTAGGTGTACATGTAGGTACATGCATACTGTAGCTGTAGGTGTACATGTAGGTACATGTATACTGTAGCTGTAGGTGTACATGTAGGTACATGACATTGTATACTGTAGCTGTAGGTGTACAAGTAGGTACATGCATACTGTAGCTGTAGGTGTACATGTAGGTACATGACATTGTATACTGTAGCTGTAGGTGTACATGTAGGTACATGCATACTGTAGCTGTAGGTGTACATGTAGGTACATAACATTGTATACTGTAGCTGTAGGTGTACATGTAGGTACATGCATACTGTAGCTGTAGGTGTACACGTAGGTACATGCATACTGTAGCTGTAGGTGTACACGTAGGTACATGCATACTGTAGCTGTAGGTGTACACGTAGGTACATGCATACTGTAGCTGTAGGTGTACACGTAGGTACATGCATACTGTAGCTGTAGGTGTACATGTAGGTACATGCATACTGTAGCTGTAGGTGTACATGTAGGTACATGCATACTGTAGCTGTAGGTGTACATGTAGGTACATGCGTACTGTAGCTGTAGGTGTACATGTAGGTACATGACATTGTATACTGTAGCTGTAGGTGTACACGTAGGTACATATATACTGTAGCTGTAAGTGTACATGTAGGTACATGCATACTGTAGCTGTAGGTGTACACGTAGGTACATGCATACTGTAGCTGTAGGTGTACACGTAGGTACATGCATACTGTAGCTGTAGGTGTACACGTAGGTACATGCATACTGTAGCTGTAGGTGTACATGTAGGTACATGCATACTGTAGCTGTAGGTGTACATGTAGGTACATGCATACTGTAGCTGTAGGTGTACATGTAGGTACATGCATACTGTAGCTGTAGGTGTACATGTAGGTACATGCATACTGTAGCTGTCAGTTCAGATTCTTTCATTACATAGCAAGTTCAAGACAGATGACCTACATCCTTTTATAACTGTTTTATGGTCCAATTGAACTAGCCTTGTGAAATAAAAATGTAATAGCGTATTAAATAGATAAAACAATATTCATTTGATGTGAAAATTTGTTGAAAGTTTCTATGGAACTAGTGTTCCTACTGGAAATAGAATTTATACTATACTATGCATACTATGCTATACTATACATGTATATGGCTATGGCTAAGGAGAAGTGAAGACTAACTCCCAATCACTTTCCTATTAGGCGAGTGCTTCAACTGAGGTCTACATACATACAGTACTCACTTGACGTTACACAAGATCTGTGATGGGAGCAGGGGTGCAGGTCAGTCGTTATATATATGTATTATGTATGTAGCTGTATGTATTGTTGTAGGTCTGATGTGTCGCACCACCCACGTACCCAACACTACGCCAATGGAGATAACTGTGTGGATTCTCTAGGAGGTCCGAGTGGTCGAATAAGTCAGAATACATATTAAAACAGTATTGTGTATATGACAATATGGGGCAACTGAAGGACAACCAGCAACCTGTGTGACTAACTGAGTAACTCTAAATAATACGACTGATAGCGGCTCACTGGCCCGACTAAGTTACTGTGGAGTTTATAACTATAATATGATTCTATGGTCTATTCCGATGAATCTAACTGTTACTATACACCAAGCGTTGTTAACCAATATTTATCTCCAGGTTATTGTAATTATCCTCAATTCATAAACCACTACACTTAAACTATTCACTGAATTATCCACAATATGTTATACCATGTTGTAACGTCAGTAATACACATCTACATTTATATTGTATCTACAATGTATATCCAAGATCAGGGCTGTAACAACTATCTTTGGCTGAGGGGGCAAAAAGCCCAGTCCGGAGTATCGAGCTGCCCAAACAAATCAAATACTAAAAATAGCTTAAAATGTTCTCTTACAAATTTCAGTCAAATATGCAGGATCACAGGCTGCTTATACTGTCTTTTAGACTATAACACTGCCCATAACTGTGTGATAAATGTGTACAAAGGTCACCTTTGGAGAATTTACACCAACAAATTTTTACTTTTGGACAGATTTCTGGGGTGGCAAATGCCCACCTTGTCCCCCTGGTTGTTACAGCCCTGTCCAAGATTATTACGATTACTCCAACAAGTAATATACAAATTGCCTCCAAGAATTCCAAGTTCATTTACTACTTATCCACATTTATAACTAATTTACCATACGCTAATTATCACTTCAATTTATCTAGATCAATATATTACCAGCTCAAGCAGCAATATTTTACTTCATGTTTTACATTTATCAATACCTTATATATATATACTCAATATAACTCCTCGTTGATTTCCTTTCATATCCCTGTTATATTTGATTACTCAAAGCACAATCTATTTAACTACGAAACAGGGATTACACCTAAAAATCCACACGATAAAAATACATAAAGATACTAGATAAAATATTTACGACTTACTGTATGAAACTGCTAAAACAGCAAGTAACTTAGAAACCAAATCAGTAAGCGCTAATACCATGATTTCCTTTCTTTTTATACTTTTTGTGATACTCTATCACACTATCAAGCCTTTCCTATTGGCTAAAATATTCATAATATACAATAGTTATATCAATCTGTCATAGTGAGCTTGGTTGTCTATTTAATTTCTATTGGCTAGCTAAGTAAAAACTGCAGGATACTAGATAATTATTACTGTTAATTCTGGCCTATCTGTATGGGCTATAATATAATGTAAGGGCGTGACTTGTGGTATATTATTCTGTAGTTATAATCCTTTTAACTTCTGCTTTACTGATAGTCGAACAGCGTTGCTTCTTGATAGTAATACATGTATGTTGGGTGTTTCGTTTATGTAGGAGTTGTTTCCACTTCTGAGGAGATAACTTCTGTTTTGTAATGTTTATTCTTTTGCCTTGGAGTTGTCTGTTCTGGAGTGTTATTTTGGAGTTATTCTCTCCTGTAAGATAATGTTTATGAAGCTATGTTTTTCATTCTTTACAGATCCTTTCTAGCAGGAGCCTCACTTTGATTCTTGTTGTTTTTTCTGTAGTCATCGACTGCTTCGGAACTGCCTCACAACCAGGAATAGAATTTGCAGTATCAACTGAAAATACAAGTAAAACAGAGCAAACAATCAATGGATTCAACATCGTCGTAAAATCCATGAAAATGTATTAATATTATATAATATACTTAAATAAGCCAGTATCACTCCACCTACACTATTCTATTTTATACAATCATGTAAATACAATAGTTTTAGCATATTTTTCCAAAAAAAATACCCTGTCGTTATGTCTGTACATGTGTAATTTTTCAGTCCATACCAGATCAGATTTTGAATCCTCTATCCTATAGAGGTTTAGGTACGTATGTACTCTAAATCTACCGGTTTCTTCTGAGAAACCAGACAAGGATGACTACATACAATGTAATTATGGTACTTCAGCCAATCTAACACTTACAACAGACAGCTGTGTGAACCCGAAGATTGTCATAGCCCAAGGAAAGTCAAGAACGTCTACCAAAGCTCCACCTACAATTGGTCCTGCAATGGCTACAAGTCCTAGACCGCTGTTGGTCATGCCGACAACTAGTCCGTATGTCTGTATACTGTCTGTCTTATATCCCTCTGACCTGTTTGTAAAATGGTGGACATACATACGGCATGCCTTCATGTATAATAGTAATAATATAATAAGCTTTTAACGAAGCCTAAAATTTGCTCAGATGGAAGAGGCATAGAAATGTAACTAGAAAGCAAGGTTCATCTTTAATATATAATGTACAGCTAGGTCTCATGAAATACATGTACTAACATATGCCCAACATGTGCCCTTCAATCATTTTCTTAACACTCACCTAGCATGTATCTGACATGTACTTAACATGACTGTACCACTTACATTTATTCGATAAAACTTACTCAGCTAACTTGAGAGCAACCTTGACTGGCAATACATTGACAATGACTTGAGACAGCTGACTGACTCCCACAACTATTGTGGTAAGTAGGTAGTATCTGCAGAATAAATGTACACGTACAGTTTGTATATAATGGTCATCATCTATCCACTCAATGTGGTAAGTAAGTAATATCTGCAGAATAAATGTATCCACTTAATTTGGGTCACACTGATTGTTCAGGCGCTGGGAGTTGCAGCTTTTTCTTGTCAAAATGTTAACAGAAGATTCGAACTGATGACGTTTAAATTATATACCATATTCTACATAGTGTCTTCGCAACCTAGATTTCAGACCCAGGTCAATTTGCTAAAACATTTTCTGGCACACCAGAGTAGCCAGCACACCGGCCTGTGCCGAGGTAAAATCCTCATTGTCGAGCAAAAAGCGCAGGTGTAGCGATGAGCTAGAGATGGCTTTGTCCGGCCAAGCAAAATTCCAAACAAATAGCTCTTGCGGACTAGGCCAGACAGCCATCTTAGGATATTTATTTTCGACCCGGGTCCGTCCAAAAGGTTGCGAAGACACTAATAAAACTGCTTACACTGTGTAACCAAAATTTCAGAGTATAGACCAATAAAAGCATACTAATAGTAATAACTACATGCATTTTAAACTGTTAATACTGATGTTTTTCTAAATGTTTTGTCATTTTGGTGTAATTTACATGTTGCTATTCTAGCACTGAGAATAGATTTTGACAGTAGCCTGCAGATACTTTTTTCTTGCATGTTTGAAATCATTTCACTGAGCTCAGCTACAACCACTTTGAATAGCACAAAATAATTTCAGCATCAGCTGCTCAACTAATGTTGGTAAAAACAGGAATTTCCAATTTATGATATCAAAAAATACAGAGGTATTATCCAATAATGTTTGAAATCTTACCCTTTTCTCTAACTTATCTACACCGTAGATGGGTTCTGGACAGACTCATGAGCACAACAAGTTAATACCAATGACGTAGGAAAAAATAGAGCTGTCAAAATTTCTAGTAAAGTAAAGTAAGAGACGTACAACATACTCACTTTTGTCCATGAAAGACGAAATCTAAGAGAGGAGAAGGTCCTACTAGGAATGAGCTGACTATGAATGATGACCATCCAAATATCAGAGTAGAATAGATATAGCCCTTCAACAGAAGTATAACAGAGTAAAATAGATATAGCCCTTCAACAGAAGTATAACAGAGTAGAATAGATATAGCCCTTCAACAGAGGTATAACAGAGTAAAATAGATATAGCCCTTCAACAGAAGTATAACAGAGTAGAATAGATATAGCCCTTCAACAGAAGTATAACAGAGTAGAATAGATATAGCCCTTCAACAGAAGTATAACAGAGTAGAATAGATATAGCCCTTCAACAGAAGTATAACAGAGTAGAATAGATATAGCCCTTCAACAGAAGTATAACAGAGTAGAATAGATATAGCCCTTCAACAGAAGTATAACAGAGTAAAATAGATATAGCCCTACAACAGAAGTATAACAGAGTAGAATAGATATAGCCCTTCAACAGAGGTATAACAGAGTAGAATAGATATAGCCCTTCAACAGAGGTATAACAGAGTAGAATAGATATAGCCCTTCAACAGAGGTATAACAGAGTAAAATATATATAGCCCTTCAACAGAAGTATAACAGAGTAGAATAGATATAGCCCTTCAACAGAAGTATAACAGAGTAGAATAGATATAGCCCTTCAACAGAAGTACAACAGAGTAGAATAGATATAGCCCTTCAACAGAAGTATAACAGAGTAGAATAGATATAGCCCTTCAACAGAGGTATAACAGAGTAGAATAGATATAGCCCTTCGACAGAAGTAACAGCAATGGCAGAGGATGGTGAGTAGAACAACAGATACCATTAGCATTAGCTTTAGTAATTCAAAGAAAATATATGTGCACTGTACTTAAATTATTACATGTAACTGTCCACCTGTCTACATGTATAATATGTCCACCTGTTTATGGACAGTACTGCAACTACCTAGGAGATGAATATAATATTTGATAGAATGTACATGTACAAGACACCCAGTGAATAAATTTCATTTTCTCAACCAGAAAGTAGTATTAGTTTGACTTTTGATAGTGAATTGAAAATGTCTAGACTAAATTACTGTATTATTTATTGTTTGAGGCGCTAATGTACATGTATATGCAATAATATACATGTACAAGTACATTGCATGACATCTTCTAGCCAGTAACTGCACCTACCTTATTAATCACACGCCCCAATAAAGGGCAGAGAACCACATAGATTACCGGCCACACCGCCATGAGGACACCAACTGTAGAGATAGAAGTGTTGAACTGTTTGAAGAAAACCAAAACATACAAAACACAAAGCAGGTGGCAGCAGGTGGCAGCAGGTGGCATCAGGTGGCAGCAGGTGGCAGCAGGTGGAATGCTACATGAACATTGATCAATATGGTAAACACATGTATGTTGATATACAAAAATCACAAAAGCTCAGTAGCTGGTGTCAGAGATCTTTTCAGAAATATCTCAAAGGGTTAACAAGTTTTCAGTTCTACATGTAGCTTCAAGTCACATATTACATGGGAGTAAAACTATTTAGTAAATGGTCCCCAATATGATAAATAGAAAAGGGGAAGACAAGACACTCTACCCAAAATATTGTGGCCTGGTTTTCTTTGAGGTGATATCATGATATTGCCTCTCTATTTCTTGAAACTTTGCTGAAATCCGCCAATAGAAATATTGTCAAAGTGACTTATGAATCTTGTCTATTGTCGAGGTAGCTATATTATACACTGCAAAACATAAGCCCACTTTACATTTCTAGTTCAAAATTAGAGTTTACTACTGGAATCGCACTGATCCTGTTCTACATGTTTTTTGCATTTGTTCCCATCACAGTTATTCCTGCCAGAAAGTATGAGGAGATAACTCTAGAGTTTCAACTAGAGGTTCGGAGAAGGGATGGCGGATAGAGACACAGCGTTAGCATTATGTGACCTTGTTTCCCCACTGCCACCTATACTGTACGGCTGTTAAAGACCACCACAACCCATAACTATTCTACAGATAGTTGCAACTTTTGCGCTCCTTGTACAATGTAGTATCACCTCAAAACTGTTAAAGGGTAGCAGAAATTTCTTAACATTAGTTACTGGAACTTAAATTTTAAATTAAGGTGCAGCATACACCATGCAACGTAACGTACAGCATACACCCTGCAACGTAACGTACAGCATACACCATGCAACGTAACGTACAGCATACACCATGCAACGTAACGTACAGCATACACCATGCAACGTAACGTACAGCATACACCATGCAACGTAACGTACAGCATACACCCTGCAACGTAACGTACAGCATACACCATGCAACGTAACGTACAGCATACACCATGCAACGTAACGTACAGCATACACCATGCAACGTAACGTACAGCATACACCATGCAACGTAACGTACAGCATACACCATGCAACGTAACGTACCGCATACACCATGCAATGCCCTTTAGATGGATATGATTATGTTTACATATTTATCATGGACACACAAGTCAATAGTTCTCACACAGACTACTAGGAGGTGCTTACAGTAAGAATAAGGTAAGGTCCAATCTCTATCAATCTGCCAGTGGTTATAAGAGACACCACAAAGCATTGATAGAATACCAACACTTGCCCAGGGGACCTGAATAGTTGAAGATAACCTTTACTTTCTTCACGTTTCTCTTCTACAAAGGAGGATAACATCCAGGTTACCTAGGTTTTGAATTATAAAGTTTGAAGTTTATAGTTAGAGCTACCCGAGTTAAACTGTTTGTATTTCCGATACTACTACTGTAATGTAGCATTGGTACATTGTTTCCAATTACAAATAAGGTATCACTCCTTGGATATTATTAACAATACATGTATACTCACCAACTTTAGGTAGAAGTATAACCTGTAGTACTGTAAGCGAAGCCATCAGGACCCCAAACACATAGAATGAACAGGAATAGCCACCTAGCTAATAAAATCAATACATTAGAAACAGCAAGCAGAGGCCCAATGACAATGGAGCTACAGGTACATGTATCAAGTTTAGCAGTAAATGGTTGGTACAGACTATGGACTACTTCTTCCTGTGATGTACAATGTACTGCAGGTTCAACAAGTTAAACAAAACTCACAAAAACTTGTTGAATGAGACTGCTGAGGTCAGCACAAGCACAGACTAACTAGGTAAAACATTTTTCTGAGCTAAAGTGACTTCCTCTAACTAAGCTGACAAATTACACTAATCTTATTAGTAAGCTGATCTAAGAGCACTCAAATTGAATTTTAATTTTAATATGTAAATCTACAAAATTATTCTCAAGGAACTTATTTGATGTTCTGTAACAAGCTATAATTATGGTAAAAATTAAACAAAAATAAACAAAATGATGAAAATGATGAATTACCTTGTAGAAGGCTGTGCCAGTGGCAGGTCCAATCACATATCCACCTCCTATGACTGCTTGTATGTTGCTCTAAATTTAGATTGAACAAGTCATGTTGTAGTGAAATGGATATTTCTCACTGACATTGTATGTAAATGGTACTGTATGTAATAGTCTATAAATTGTATGTACATGTAAATGCATCAAGGTTATATAGAGCAGAGTGCTCCCTATTATTGTTAGACTTTTATACTTGTTATATTGGCAATATTATGTGCTACATTTTCTTATGCTCAACCTCGGAGGTCTGACAACACTGTAAAAGACCGAGTGACAGTTTTTACTGTTAGCCACCAGAAGTGAAATAGTAGAAAATGCGAACGTTTTCTGTACGCAAATCAGTTGTACGAAACTCAATAAAGGCACAAGGAATTTACTGGAGTTATGATTTCTAAACTAGCACTCGTTCAGCTGAAGTCCATCTGGACTGAAAGCCGGAGTCCTAAGATATCATTGATAAGCACATGTTAGCTCTAAGCTTCTAACTCGAACCTATGGGTCGACAGTCAACTAGGTTGTCATAATAGGTGATATGAAACAGTTCAATTGACCACTGCTGGACATCACAGCATGACATATTATTCACGACATATTCACTCCACCTAACTGCTGGTATTCTTTCACTAACATAGACGGATTTTACTACTACAGATGCTAGTAGTACTGGAACAGGGATATAATATATAGTCTAATAAGAGTAGCAGGCTTTCCTCATGCCCTGGTACGAATGCACTTCTGTGTTTACGATCCTATAAAATAATATAGCTATAGTCATGCAAGTCTCAAGTGATGAGTGCGGTTTTTCTCAATTTAAATAGTGAGATGAAATACAGCCCTGTTAATTATAGTCAGATTCAATACACCAAATCAAGTAAGGCACCTACCAAGATGGTTCCAGTCTTAAAGGAAGTAGCTTTAAGCATCACACTCATGCTAGCCACTGTAATCATGGATACACCTCCACCAGAGACTAGCCTTGCTAACACATTCAGTGGGAGGAACAGTTTATCTCCAGCATAGTAGAGCAATCTGTAAAACACACATTCTAGTCTAGCTAACCCTCTCTATCTACAGCAGCAATGCAGTACTGTAGTGAAGTACATGTATATCAAACCTGCGAACAGTTGACATTGCTTTGGTATACAGCACATGTAATATTTATTATTGTCTATTGACCTAAAATTTCAGATCACTTTAAAATAAATTCATGTCCCTATTTATTGCTAATTATTGTAGCATCGAATTGTGACTCAGCAGTACTCATACTGGCAAGTTACTGCTGCTTCAAATATGGAGGATTGGGGTACGCAGAGGGGCTACCCATGCTGTCTAAAATTCACCCACATATATACAGTCTTTAGAAGTTATAACATTATAAATAATGTATGCTGTTTCACTTTTTGTACAAAGTACGTAGAATAAAAATATTTATTCAATATTATAATGACATTGACACAGTCCAACAACCTCTCACACAAACTACATGTAGCATTATTTATCTTTCTTATATTAATATACTAGGCAGATAATTTTAGCAAATTGAGCGGCTGCCTCATGTTGAAAGGATATGCTTGCACTAAGATGTGTATTCTATAACATCATAATCTACAAAAACTTACCAATTTTACTTCCCATTATTAATCTCAGGTAAGAAAGCAAGAGTCTAAAATAATCTGCATTTTTTCTAATTTGGGGTGGAGAAGGTACTTCACCAATGGCAACGTTTATATGAGGCACAGGAGCAATTGTGGCTGGATGCTCTTCCTATCACCACCAATGGCCCTTATCGGAATTGAACCTGGGACTCCCACATGGAAGTCGAGAGCCCTTACCACTAGGCACTTATTAGACCTACATGTATATGCAGTGTTCTGGAGGACATCTTTTGTAACTGGGGTCATGGGACACCCTTGAGTTACCCATTGGGGATTATATTTATTTGGTTAGTTAGCTTTAATGCTAGAAGCTATAAATTTAATGAAAATCTGGAAGAAAAATGGAGCTTTTGTTAAAGTGGCAGCAGAGTTTCAAATTCTGGAATATCTTGTCTAAACCAGGATACATGTACTTGGCAAGTATGACAGTAGGTCTTGTTGCTTGGGTGATACCTTGTAAAACTGTACATACTGTAGAGAAACAGGCAAATTGATTGGTTTGTTATAACGAGTAGAAATTTCGTTTGAAACGCTACAATACGTACCCCATGCTTATACATGATATGCTAGATAGAGCTCCGCCAGCCACACACATAGACTTGGGGGTTAAGAGTGCAACCTGGAATATTATATACACATGTATTAAAATATATGTATACACTGTGTTAGGCGATTAGGTGCCGTAGAGGCCCTGGGTTCAAACCCCAGTCAGGGAATGGTATTTTCATGGATTTGAAACAAGTCTCTGACTGCTTACAGATAGATTCCTTGGTAAAAATGCAAAAATATATGCATTACTATATTATTGCTACAGCTATATTTACACATAAATTTTGTTACGTCACATTGTACGCTGTATAAAGCTAATAATGTGATGGTTTTTGGGGGTTGTGATGTCGTCCTAAGGCGACCCCTTATCCAGAATGAAGAACCTATGAGTGGTGCTAGGTCTTCTCATTACATGAAATATCAACATGTACTAGTAGTCCAATGACTACTCAAAACGACCCATGTGGTCCCGAGTCAATGCTTGTTTGCTATAGTGAGAAAGAGCCTGTTCCGACCTCGCAGGAAGCGAGGTCGAGGACCTTGACAACTTGAGCGACAAATACTACGAAGTGAAGACTCTGTACATGTATAAGAACATGTAGTATCAGATGTGCCTGTCTTTATTGGCATCTAAGCATCAGCTGAGACAATGAGCATAAAACCAATGTGCTTTATATACTATAAGAACTTCCGGAGGAAGTTCCGGTAAAAAGGCCGACGTAGTGCCGTCAAAGGCTGGGTTAGTGTTGTCTGGAAATTGCACAACAAGATGGCGGCCTGAGGCCAACCCAAAACATATCGGGTACAACAAAATATGCTTAAAATCATCCAATTCACGTAAAAAAAGAATATCAAGAAATTCTGAGAGGTCGGCCCTCTTTACATGGGTATAAAAGAGACATAATTGCTCAGCAATGCACATTATAGGTATATAAGTAACAGTTTACTACACAGACAAGTTAAGACAGGCAAGTTAATGCAATGGATGTTCATAACAAGTACCATGTGAGTCGGGAGGCTGAGTTTAGAGCTACATTTTACCACTGCAATAATGCATCGTTGCCAAAACTTTTCGTACACCTTTTACACTGCCATTAGTACAATATGTACTACATGCAGATTCATGAAATCAGTAGCCTGCTGTTTGTACAGTGCAAATATCTCTAAGTTGTAGAATACACTGGCCAAGCCCAGGCATCATATCTATGGCACAGTCACTAACAAACATTCCAAAAGTACAAGCAGATGAACCTAGACATGTCTATACCAATCTGTGACAATTACACGTATGTTCTACATGTACATGAAAGCTACTTAATTTCCATTGGGCATGATTTATTAACTGTGAACCATACTCTAACATTAACGAATGGTGCTAGGGGTAGAGCGAACCTAGTTGATTGTTCACATACATGTACATGTAGCAGCAAAAGTCATAATGTAATGTTTCTGGGTATAGCACGAGTGCCGATGTTAGCACGGGCATGGGAACACCACAATAATATAGTGTCAAACATTTGCATTTAGGTTTTAGGTTAATCTGCATTGAATGTGGGAAATTTACTCAGTAACACTGTCCTAACCTGACCTAAGAATGGTGTTCAAAGTGTGGCTATGCGAGAGTATACTGTGTGTACCCATTTCAGTTTTAATGGGTATACGGCCAGCAGGTGTGTACCCTCATTTTAATTGCTAGTTTTCCTCATACAGTCACTGTAGGTCTGGAAGTGTAGTGGTAGAGTGCTTGACCATCACTCAGAGGGTCTTGAGCTTGAATCTCACCAGAGCATCAGTTTTTCCATTTTAGTAATTCACTAAATTCTTAGCTATACAATACTAATCTGCAAGGTTGCATGCACCGTGTACCCATCTCATTTGTTCCACTTTAAACACCGCCTAAGAAGTTTCCAATGTGAAGGGGTTACTTAACTTCACTAGACTTGGCCAATGACAGTTAGGTTACCAATATCAAGTGATTAGCTAGGTGAGAGGAAACAGGGGGCATATGAGCTAGCTAGAATGCTACTTGTACATGTACTTGTACAGGTTATATACATGCATATTTTACTCCTTACCAAAGCGCCAGCTACCAGAGACACAGCAAATCTCGCTACTTCATAAGCTGAAATGACAATTCCAATGTATGTCTGTGTTAAACCCTTCTTCAATGCTTCAGTTGGAAAGAACGGATACAGGAAAGAGTCGGTGCATATCGCCAGACCTTGCAGTGATAATAGAAGAACCATTAACCAGAACTCCTTCCAACTCCATGCCTTTTTAGTTTTTTCATTTTTGTCCATTTCCTTTTTAACTAACGGTTCTCTCTTCTCAAAGGTATCCTCATTCTGCTTGACCAACTCCATGACAGTCTTCTAGCACACTAGTTACATGCACATGTACAAATTATAGTAATGACCACTGGGTACCTACATGTACATTGAAGCATTAAATTTCTCTAAGCAGGTAGATGTGTCATAATAAATTTATAAAGAATTCGTGTGTCAAAAATGCACGCAGTACACCGACAAGGCTATGGAGCTTATTTCCATGGTAACAAGACTATAAATCACTACCATGATTTATAGAAGACATTGGATAGATTCTCGTTTATTTATTGAAATTCATTGATAGTGTGAATGAATAATAATAGCAGAGGTCTGGCATGATAGTCGATAAACAGTAGAATATTATTTATAAATAGCACACTGTACTGTTCTAGTGGATATTATACATGTACAATGTGTATAACTAAAGAAGCATATTGCTTTGATTAGGAGCACCCAGTGGCTAGTGCAACATCTAGATCTGATTAAAGTACAACAGTTGATTTCATATACTATTTGAAGGTACTGTTATGTTGGCGACAACTGCAATGTTCTATCATATAGAAGATGAACCTCTCATTATAGAGCATTCACTAGGGGCAACTCCCTACTACTACTTTAATTTATTGCCAGTTATTTAATGTGAATAGTATTTGCATGTGTATTTACATTGTATAGCAATATACTGCTACCTCTAAATGATTTCTGATCCAACAGAACATTTATCATGTGTTAGAGAAATAGTACATGTACAATGCACAGCTGGAATCGCTTCTAGCATTTGCTACATGTTTGTGTATGTTTGTGTGTACTATGTTCTTCAGTCACTTATATAAATCATCAGTTATATACCGTGGCCGATTTCTGCCACACAGTGTAAAACTAAATTGCGATTTACATGATACTGAATCCTAAAATAAATGAAATAAAAATTAAATTCACCTGAAATAAAATAAATCATGTGAAACTAAGCTGAAAGTTAAATAAAATATGAAGGTCATATGAAACTGAAAGTGAACTCACATGAAACGAAAACGAAAAATTCCTGAAACCAAAATGCCAATTCACATGAAACAAAATTTATGGGCGTTACTTATTGTAGCAAAACGAAACTACACCTCCACCCTGGCAAAGAGATACACTTGCGTCTTTGAGATTACTGGGTATTATTAATAATTTGATATAGCGAATGTCATCAATTTAGTCCATTAATTTTTATATTTTCACATTATTATTGAAATACTCAAAATAAAGGAATTAGCACCAAATGAACAAATGTAGCAGTTAGTAATACTCTCGCAGTACTAATAAGACCAAGACTTGAGAGTGCAACTCTTTTACTATGTTTTGTAATAGTTTTAATGTATTATTAATAGTGATTTTGTAATTTTGCAGCAAAATTTATCATTAAATCACAAAAACTTTAAACAAGTTGTAAATATTTTTGATAAAATGTTATCATTTTTTTCTGAGACTGTCAAAATGTAAATTTAAATACTTATTTTTTATTAAAAATACTGTAAATACTAGGTGTCTTCGCGACGGTGGGTCGATGGGGTCGCAAAAAAGAAAAGAAATTAATTATTTTTCGAAGGGGGTCGCAAAAAATCAATTTGCGTGTTAGCGATGAGGGTCGGAAAAAACCATCACCAGCAGTTGCGACCCCCTTATTTAACAATATTATCGCCCTATTCTCAATTGGCCTGAGAGGATCGGTCCCGCAGCTTCCCTAATCTGATTGGTTGATTAAGAGTCTCCATTTACAACGGGCCAACATGCGTGTACATTGTGGAATCATCGGAGGTGAGTTCATCTTCGCTTGTATGAAGTTTTTTTTTATTTTAATTTGTCCATGTAGATACTCCAACACAACTTACCCCTTTGATCTGTAGCAACATACATGTCTACTAGCTGCTTAGTGCTGAAGCTTTGAGACAAATCCCCTTTTGATGCCTCTAAAATCCCTTACCTCGTGAGTGAGTGTTGGTCTCAGTCTGACTCTGAGTCTTAAGTCTAGCGTAAGTGTAACTTACTTGACCATTACGAAAAGTCAATAGACTCACACCAGATTTCACTTAGTTACTACATGTAGGTTACATAAATTAGCTATAGACAAAATATTACATCAGAAAAATTGACCTGCAAAACAGTTTTCAATTATTTGCTGTGTTTAATTTAAATTTATTTCATTTTGATTTTCGATTTTTTTTTAGTTCATTTTTGTATGCACAATCTAGGCCTTCATAACACAATTCATTCAAACATGGCATTAATATCGCTATTTTACGATGATTTCATGAATTATAGTCTTTCATTGATGATTATTATTATATTATTTCCAGCAAAGTGTCTGCTGAACCTCTCACTTCTTGGATGGAGTGATAGTGACTGACTGATTGGGTGCCAACTTTAGGTATACATGTAGCAGGAGGAGTCTGATATGAATTCACTATCGCTAGAGTGGGAGGGACTAAAACAACAAAAGAATATGTATGTATTCTATCAGTCATTAATATAAAGATTAGCCACATCAAATTTTAAATTGGTTTATAGAAAAGTCAATTGTTTCGGGTGCCTACTGTACAACAAAATTAATTTTCTGACAGTTTGTCTGAAATCCTAAATTATTTTAATGTTTCCATCTTAGTTACAAATGCTCATGTTCTCAAGCTCATCATTGGTTTCTTATAATTAACACTACAGTCATATAAATATATATGTTTCAGGTTTTCTACAACTCTGATACAGAAAATACAGGTGGAGGTAGAATGAGTCTTGGTCAGGTCCAGATGTTAATCTTGGTTGTTTGGCTATGAGCATCCACCTTCTTAAAGTAAGTAAGCAACTTGATTATGGTAGTGTACTGTGTAGTGCTGCTGTCCTGTATCTTCTGCCTCCATCTCATCTAATAGGGTCAAAGGGCTGTTAATGCACTCCCAATTTAGTCAATACTTTTGATGTTCTAGTTGGTTAAGTCCGCAGATTTGTTTGATCTTCATGTAGAGGAAAAATAATATTATATCCACAGTCTATCACTCATTTAGAGCCAACTATTTAGTACCATGCTAACTGGAGTAGTGCTGTACTTCCTACTACATGAATCTTAAAATGCTACTGCTATTATAGCTGTGTATGTAAGCCTATTATAGTCTAATCCACCTTACACAGCCAAGCTCAATTGTATAACTGAGATTGCTATGTGTTCTTTGCTTTAGTCTACAAAGGAATACAGAAGAGGAAAGTGGCTGAATTAATGTTCTCCTTAATACCACATGGCAAAGGTTTCATCAAAACAATCAGTTGGTCACTCTTATTAGAACAGGTGGGCATCTCAGAGCACAGGCAATACATGTAAAGGTCCAAAGCAGCAGAATGGCAGTGAAGCAACAGTACTGTTACGGAATCAACAATGGAATTGCTAAATTCATTAGTAATCTTAATTTCTTTTCCATAGGTCATACCAGCTTCTTTGTTTCTGCTTTTTATCCTCTGTACTAACTGTGAAATTGGGTAGTGTTTCTACAATATACTCCTTGCAATTACAGCTAGCCTATTGCATATTTTCCTCTTACTATAGTCCTCAAAGTTTCATCTGCATGTACCAAATTGCAATTTTTTCAATTGATGTTTCATGCACTAATATTATGTACTACATGTTCAATTATTACTAATAAAATTCAAATACAATGACCTATCTATGTCCTATAAAAATTTTGTTATACTGTGACATGGAAATTGGTAACAAAAAATACTTTTAGAAATTATTTAATAAATAAATAAATATATTTAAAAAAATAATTATTAGGATGGTAAATAACTAGGTACAGGATACACTCATGAAAAGTGCGTAACTACACTTCTATACAGAACAGAAGAGCATCAATTCAACATTGTCTTGTGGCAGCGTAGAGTAGGTGAGTGAATCTTGAATCTCAGTCAGCGACTCTGACTGAGATTTTTTGGTAGAATATTGGCAGATTAGTGGTTGAAAACTAAGCAATCGTGTGCAGCAATGAATATAAATGCACCAGGATTGCTAGTTTATCACTACTAAATCCTTTAACAGTTCCAGTGGGCTCTTCATTTTAGCCAATCCTGTAAATTACTACGAATACGTTTTGATCACCTATTTAACCGAAATTCACAAAGTTTCCTGAACCGGAAATCAGCACGTAAATATTATTTTGGACTAGTCTGAAGTTTGAGCCGCACTAATTTTCCGACCCAGGGGGTCGCAACTGTTCGCGACCTACAACAGACAGGGTCTGGAATTTGGAATTATCTTTTCTTTTTTGCGACCCCATCGACCCACCGTCGCGAAGACACCTACTCTCATGAAACCGTGTTGTTACTAATATTCACCTTCCTACAAGTAGGTTGATGAAATACATATTATACTTTTATTATTCGCATCTAAAGTAAACACCAAAATGCAATTAAGAATACCAAAATAATGGACTATTTTCTGTCACACCACTCATGTACTAAATGTAGTTTTGTTTTGTTGTTATGAGTAACACCCCTAACTTTCATTTCAGGTGAATTGCAATTTGGTTTTATGTGAGTTCACTTTCAGTGTCATATGAACTGCAAATTTTATTTAAATATCAGTTTGGTTTCACATGATTTATTTTATTTCATGTAAATTTAATTTTCATTTCATTCATTTTAGGATTCAGTATCATGTAAATTGCAATTTAGTTTCCCATTGTGTGGCAGAAAACGGCCATGGTAGTTATATGTAACCATTAGAAATGTGTCAACATTACTGCTGGCAATAAATAATGTGACTGGTATGCATGCCCCATTCGTGTGACATGTAGGTATGTTATTGCAAGCACTCTATCATTGTTGTCAGTAGTTCTGATTTGTATATCACTGTCGTAGATGTGCCAAGGTGCTCCAAGGTGCTCTCTCAGTTTCAAGCACAGTTATGTGTGATTAGGGTAGCACATAGACAGCTCTAGTGTCCATCACTATGAGGGTGTAAGTAGTGATAGATGTTTGTTTAGTGAGAGGTCAAACTAATCTCAGTTGTATGGAAAATAAGGCTCCTTTTACAGGGAAATTTCTGGTTGAAGCACATTACATGACTCCCTCAAAGACTAATGCATTGCCATTAGTGTAACAATCTCTAAACAGCTTATATAATATTGTTATGGTTTCTGTGATTTGGTGCGGTCGTCCTTGGACGACTATCGACCCAGAAATGAAGTGCCTATGAGTGGTAATAGGACTTCGCATTACATGAAAGATCGAGCGGTCTCAGTAGCCCAATAACTACCAGAGACGACCCATCTGGTCCCAAGTCTGACCTTCAGACTATACGTTGAAAGAGAGTGATCCGACCTAGTAGGCAGTTCGCTAAGCGAATGACCTGACAAAAGGAAGTGAAAGTCTCTGTATCAAGTATAGATGTGTCTTTATTGAAAGCCAAGTGAAGACTGAGACAATGAACAGTAAAACAGTGCCCTTTATATAGTATAAGGACTTCCGGCCGACGTAAGGTCGGGAAAAGACGACGTGAGGTCGTCCGGAAGTTGCGCAACAAGATGGCCGCCGGAAGCCCGACGGCCGACCCAAAATAGGTCGGGTTATACAAAAGTTGCTTATAATGGTCCAATTCATGTACAAAATGAATATCAACGGATTCTGAGAGGTCGGGCCTCTGTACATGGGTATAAAAGGCATAAAAGACTTAGTAATAATCATACATGAATGCACATCAGTATGTAATGGGTATAAACACATGAATACACGTATATAGACAGTAATTAAATGGTTTAACATGCAATACAATTGAATGTGGGTATACGAGCAACTAATTATGAGCGTTTGAGTGTCAGCTGAGTGGCGCTGTGACAACTACTGGGCACTTAGGGTGCTGTAGGTCTTTGTCCGGTAGCTGGAGCCGTATACAAATGTCCTGTACCATTACAATATATATAACAATAATGCCATAATTTATAGAGGCTTGTGTCATAGCTTCTTTGCTTACAATTATTCAGCCTGCAATTACTGGCTATACCCAAAATATTACATGTATGATGGACATGTAATACAACCATAGAAATCCCATAGGTTTTCCATAGGCTAGGTCTATGATTATTATAGAAAGTTGTCCTCTCTTGTTATCTATCTCCTGGAGAAGAGATAACTCCCAAGTAGTATTATTTGACTGTATCCTACATGTAGGATAGGCTGTAGAAATGTTCTAACCGCTACTAATAGGTTTAGGACTATAATTCATGTTTTAAGTGATGAAGGAGTCCATCCCGGACTAATGAATGGAGTGTTTATCCTGTGCCATGTAAGTACACTGAATGACGTGACATAGTGCTTGTCACATGTATGGGTAGCACCAACGTGTTGGAACTTAAATATGTTTGCATTCCAAGGTCTATCATTATAATAGAAAGTTGTCCTCTCTTGTTGAGTATCTCTCTAGAGAAGGGATAACTCTCAATTAGTTTTATTTGACTGTATGCTATATCCAGAGTGGGAATGTTCTAACTGCTGCTAATAGGTTTAGAACCATAATTATTTTTTTTTACTGAACTGTTCATGTTTTGAGTGTGGAAGGCATCAAGTTCGGACCATGTAAGTACACTGAATGATGTGACGTTGTGCTTGTCCCATGTGTGTGAAGTTGTCAGTGTTCAACTGTTAGGAATACCATTAGCACCGCTGTGTTGGGAACTTAAATATGTTTGCATTCCAAGACAAACATACAGACAAAATATTATGGAAAACCACATGTCACATGACTGTATGCACGTCACATGACTATATGCATGTCACATGACTATGTGTATGTCACATGATTAATATGTATTTCATATTTCACATGAATATTATGCATGTCACATGGCTAAATATATGTCATGTAACTATATGTATGTCACATGACTATATGCATGTCACATGACTATATGTATGTCACATGACCATATATATGTCACATGACTAAAATATGTATGTTACATGAGTACATGTATGTCACATGGCTATAATATGTATGTCACATGACTATATGCATGTCACAAGACTATAAATGTATGTCTCTCCTTGCTTTGTTTTAGATGTATTATCATCATGAAGTACATCGTAAAATTGTCATGTGGAGATAAGTTCTATTCTTGCAATAATTTCAAATCTCAGATTGAGATACCCACTGCTACTGCATTTTAATGTTTATGTTTCACACTGTGATCAATTATATTTTTCTAGATCAGCTACAGTGAGTCATGCCATGTACTGGACATACATATAGGTACAAGTTCGATCTTGTAAAAGCTTTATTTATAATGTAATACAAGAAAGTGTCGCGATATAATCATAATTATTAATGTCTTTGAAACAACAAATATGGGAGCAATCGGAATCATAATAATAATATACATTAATGCAGATTTTAGTAAAATCATTGTAAGGGTAGCATAATGAACACATGGATTTAAATAGTATGACACGGTGCTTTGACAAAAATTCTAGTATATGTACGTAATTGTATCCATCAAGCTGGACAGAAGAAACGTCAGTTAAATATATGTTGATGTTCCAGTTCTTCTGATTGGTTAAGCATGTAGACGACTCTCGGCTACGGAGCTTGGAGCTAACTACGGCTATGAGTTTGTATCACAGTCTAGAGGATTAGTGGTGCAGATCCTGACATGGTCTACCCTGAGCTCTTCAATGAACAGATGGAAAGACGACTCCCACCCTGTGTATGACTCTGCGTATGTACTCCGTCCATAGCAGTTACCGACAGCATAAACGATTGTATGACTTCCTGTCGATACTCCGTGGCAAACTCCACTCACTAAAATGTCAGTGGATACATACAATGTACATGTATGTAAGGCTATGTGAACAAGCTCAGTGCGAAAAAAACTGATTCCCTCCAGCCAGTACAGAAATCGATAGATTAGTGGCAGCATGGTATTCTGTTTAACCACTCAATTAGTTTCTGTGCTTATATAATGTTTACTTATCTGTACCATTCACCAACATACCATTTGCCAAATATTGCATTGGTATAAGGCTTACAATTGCATTACAAGCTATTGGTGTTCAGGGTGGAGTAGTAGTAAAATGAATTGATATAGTTGGATGAATGCTTGATCACCTGCACGTATAATATACTCCATATTATAGTGTATGTTCTGTGTATAGAGCTACCACCCAGCCTGCATACACAGTACAACCAATAAAGTACATGACAGACAGACAGACAGACAGACAGACAGACAGACAGACAGACAGACAGACAGACAGACAGACAGACAGACAGACAGACAGACAGACAGACAGACAGACAGACAGACAGACAGACAGACAGACAGACAGACAGACAGACAGACAGACAGACAGACAGACAGACAGACAGACAGACAGACAGACAGACAGACAGACAGACAGACAGACAGACAGACAGACAGACAGACAGACAGACAGACAGACAGACAGACAGACAGACAGACAGACCGACCGACCGACCGACCGACCGACCGACCGACCGACCGACCGACAGACAGACAGACAGACAGACAGACAGACAGGCGGACAGACAGGCGGATAGTGAAAATTATAAGCTAGAAATGCTACATTTATACTATCATCTGTCTTACCTTGCATTGGCTTGTGAATGTTTGTGTAGTAGTTAAAGTGACTGACACCTTCTATTCTGCCTGGATTTGAACATTCATTCCCATCTATCTTGAAGTACCTACAAGTACCTGCACACTGTGTTCAAACTGTTCGACATTAAGACAGAATTATTATTCAGAAATTTATGTGTACCATAGAGTATAGCAAAATCACCTCACTTTAGTGTGCCCACAGTTTGGTGTGCTGCACAGTATCAATATTATGATAGTGACCTGAGATTCCTTTGGTCAAGTTACTGACCATAAAATTATATAGTACTTAGGCGATTGACATAGTGATGGATAGTTTATCACAATCATGTTCATGTCTAAAGCAATACTCGCAAAAGTAGGATATAGTTGTCAGCTTAAGGCACTGTACAACACAGCTTTTTCAATTACATAATGTAAATATCATAATACTCTGCCCTTTGTTTATTTAACATGAATTCTAGCGATGAGTATACACACATGCACACTATGGCGAGCAATTTTGCAATTCTAAGGGCAGCTTCTGTGTGGCACACGATAATTAAAGCGTACCATCTGCCGCAGTCTCCATGTCCAGATGGATGGTTGTAAATGATCCTGTGGTTTCCACTGGCAGTGAGTCGAAGTCCGGTATCTGCGTACTCCTTGACGTATGTCACAGAAAATATATCAGCAACGTCACCGCCATTGTTCATCCGCCACCAATGGTGTCTCTCAAGATTTCCACTGTGACTCCTGTACATTACCTGGGAGTTGGAGATCACTGGAAGAACAGAACTGAGTTATTAATTCAGTAGTCACGAGCATCACATAATATATAATATGCTGCTACTGTTACAAATTCAACATTACAATTGTCATAAATAAATCTGTTCATTATAAATGAGCTCATTATAGCGTGAGCTCAGAGGCGGCCATTTTATTTTCAGCTGGCTTCTCTATTAGGCAACAGTAATGCTTCTTATTGTACTTCAAACATTGGTGAATAAGTACAAAATATGCATTTACTTGCATATAAAAGTTGTAACACTGTTGATAAACATGTGTACATGTACATCCTGCAGTCAATTGCAACAGGCTTGAAGCAGAACAGGCTAGAAGGTGACTAGATGTAATTGTCAAACACATTTTATTAAATTATAAGTAAAGTTCCTGGCAGAAGAAAAATTATTCTGCAACGAAATTTACATACATAACCGTACATGTAGTTACTGATAGTACAACCACATGCATGTAAATGTGCAGCATGTACAACCATGACTCATGGTAAACTGTAGATAATCACAGCACATAATGAAATAGGATAAACTGATGGTGCCAGTAGCTTTGTAGACATTCCGTAGGCCAACTTGAAGTCATCTCATTTCAACATACATCAAAGGTGGTTACCACTAGAGATGGTAAAGTATACAATTGGTATAGCAGTAAAAGGGCTACCCATGTGGTATATAACATGTTAACACAGCACATAGAACTAAACCAGCTTGAGGTGGTTAACACATACCTCCGTCCACAGGGTGGTCTCTTCTTACTTCCTCTATATGCAGACGCGACGGAGCGTTGAATCCTCCAGTGATTGTTCTGGTTGGCTGAGTGTAACTAGATATGCACCTCCCCAGCCATATCTCTACCTTATGGGTTCCGACAGAGAGGGTGTTGTCACATATTCCTTCAACTAAATACAATATGACTTGACATCACAGGACAAACAGTATAGGACTTGATGTCACATGACGTATAGTAAGTGAAATCACATGACGTCTATGAACTTACATGACACATAAACACACATAGACTAAAGTATGCTACAAGAGAATGTAGACCACAAAATTTCATATTTTGATGTGTCAGCTGTGATTGCTCTGAGATGGGATATAATGTCACATGTAATTTACATGTATATAAAACTATGTTGTAAACAACTGGAACAATTTTTTGGTAATGAAACAAATCCACTGCCATTGCTGTCAGTAGCATAGTAGTAACTAATTACTTGTGTGTACTCTCCGGCTGTCCCTCCAGTAAGTATAGTGGTCAGGTGAGGACTGGTGGATTACATCATCCAGTTGCGGCGAGCATTCCACGTCATCGATCTTAACAAACCTGTGAAAACCCACATGACAAACCTGTGACACGCCCACATGACAAACCTGTGACACGCCCACATGATAAACCTGTGACACGCCCACATGATAAATCTGTCCATCAACTTCAACATAATTGGAACTAATGAACAACTTACTGAGACAATATACATGTACATGTACATGTACATGTACATGTATAGGGCACTTAATCTAATTATTATTAAAGTGTATAGAACATTGTCTAAGTCAGATAAAACTAAGTTAATTTGAACTTGTTAAGACGTGGTCGAAGTACATTCCTGATGTGCCATAGAATACATGTGACTGTTGCTGGTGACACTGAGATGACTATAATACTAGTACCGACGATAATACATTCTAGTTGTGGCGGCACAATCATTAGTAGATTGTTACCAGTAGTGTTATACATTGTACAGGTAAGTGTTCAACTGATTGACTTACCATCTGGCACAGTAGTAGTAAGCAGAGTCGCTTATGATCAGACTCATGATCGCTTGGTATTTGATACGTAGACTTGTATCGCTTGCCATCTTGTTATAGTCTACAGCCTGTATTATAGGTTACATGTAATAATGTAACACATTCCATACATACGCTCGACCAATTTACTGCATGTTTAAAAATCTTTCAGAACACCTGTACCTGTACATGTACCTGTACATGTAAATGTACATGTACCTGTACCTGTACCTGTACATGTACCTGTACATGTACCTGTACCTGTACCTGTACCTGTACCTGTACCTGTACCTGTACCTGTACCTGTACCTGTACCTGTACCTGTACCTGTACCTGTACCTGTACCTGTACCTGTACCTGTACCTGTACCTGTACATGTAAATGTACATGTACCTGTACATGTACCTGTACATGTAAATGTACATGTACCTGTACCTGTACATGTACCTGTACATGTACCTGTACCTGTACCTGTAGTACCTGTACATGTACCTGTACCTGTAAATGTACCTGTACCTGTACCTGTACCTGTAAATGTACCTGTACCTGTACATGTACATGTACATGTACATGTACATGTACAGGTACAGGTACATGTACAAGTACATGTGCATGTACCTGTTAGTACATATACAGCTTACCGTGTAGCTCAAGTGTATAGGTGGGCAGCTCTTACCAATACTGAATAATCATGTAGAATCATACTTACATTACATGCCGCATGTTTCTTACACATTTTAGGTCCACAAATTCTTGATATTGACTCATTGTCATCGCACAATTTCCTCCCCTTTTAGATTAAATCAAGCTTTAGAGGACATTAAATGAGGTTGCAAATCAATTTGGTATAAATTGTCTCACCTTGATCAATCTAGTCTCTGCATTCACATCAAAATTCTGGTCAAGCTCTTCGTTCCAGGATGTGTATTGATAATTGAAGACATTAAGGTGTGGGCAGGGCTTTAGAGCGTCATCTACATGTACATAGTGAATCAATAAGAGATCGTAAGCTAAAGAGAAGATATCAATGCTACTGACTGTAACACAGCACTGTGTACTCTCAGTGCCATGTAATGCTGTCGATGGAACATGATCTCTTTATATCCTCTGACTCGTCATTCGCAGTACTGTTACTACAGTAGTGCAAGTCTGATATAGACAATCAGGTAACACACATTCATAATACCTCATGTGCGTATTATACATGTGTACATGCATGTGTATGTTGCCTCCATTACAACGGACTTATAATACTCTCGTTACTGTCCTTACTCTGCATATTCTTCCAGACTCATGTGCTGACTTTAGTGGCAGTTTAGTCTTTTGAAAGGATGATTATGCTGCTACCAATATAAAAATCCATCCCACAAATTAGAATTTTCTGTTATCATGCCTCTCTATTGAGATAGGTGGAATTTGAAGATGCCTGTTTGCCTATCTATTTGAGGTACAGAAGGAATGTTTTCTGGCGGTACTACACGTATCAATATGAACATCACAAAGTCTAAACTCTGAATGCTGAAATTAGTTATGAAGGCTAATGTATCTACTCACTATGACATACATGTACAATTAATATGTATGTATGTTGGCAGGCATGTCTTTACAGACTGTTACATAATCGACTCAAAGAAAACTTGCAGTAATACAGATGTAATGCAGCTAAAGTTGCCTCAGTCAAAACCTAAGGAATTTTGGTCTCAAACTTTTGGAAAGTATTCAACAGTATGCATATGTACATGTATATGCAGATGGCAAAAATTTGTGAATGGTGTTAGCTGTGTGACTGAGTCGCACAGCTAACATGAGGGAATACCTGTTATGTTAGTCTGTGGTACCATTTCCATAATCAGCATAGTACGGGCGGAGTTCCAGCCAGTGTGGCCGTCTGTTGAACCGTAGTTGTCACATGCATCAATCTCCAGTCTCACCTCTCTGTTTCCTGCAGCTAGGCCATAGCAAGTGCCATCCACTGCAGAGGGAATAGTAATTTCAATGAACACTAGATATCTATGGTTATCGCTTTCCAATGCTTGGGAGGTGTTCAATCAACATAATGTAATTATCAAGACACAGTTTTGCAGATATAATGCAGAGAAATGCAGGATATCTCTTTCTTCTAACATCACCTAAATGCATGATTAAATAATTTTGCTTTTTTATGCCAAACTGGAATATAAATTTGAAGATGTCTGTGCTCGTGGGAAGTTTAACGATAAAGAGTAGCACTAAACACACATTTAATTCTAAGAAGAGTGATAAATGCAAATGTGATGGACAGAAAAAAAGCAAATTTCCAATTATTAATAGGTGCTTGTTCATCATTTGTGCAGTGTAGATTCATAACAATTAAATTTTCTTACGATCCATTGCTCTGTGCTCGTCTCCAGTGGTGGCACTGTAGTCCAGAGTCTCAATGTGATGAGGATCATCACATTTGTTGTTATCGAAAGTCAGGTACCAGTGATGGCAGTAACCTGCAGCCTGATAATGGCCTCTTATGGCCATGTGGATAATTACTCTTAGTCCAGAATCACCTCTAGTCTTGGGGTAAGTCATGAACTACAGGAAGAGTGATAGCAAAACGCAGCTGTAAATGAAAACTGGTTTTTGAATGAAAGCAGACAATGTTATCTAAACGTTTCAGATGAATCGCCATGGGTGAGATTAATCAGTTTGCCGCACAGGATTTTGTATCACTTTCCTGCCTGCCAGCTGTGCAAAGAGTGGATATACCTTAGAAATAATAATTCTCTTCCATTCAATATTGCAATAAACATATCCTATTCTTAGCACTGATAAATACACATACTCCGCCGAGATTATAAAGGAGTGTATTATATGTGACATGGGGACATGATGCTCAATTGATATAATTTGCTATTTCTCTCCCCCTAAACAAGTAAGCGCTAGAGTTTATGTGATTGGCTAATTGCTGAGTGAACCTACCATTACAGTGCCAGTATCCGCGCCATCCGATATTCTATCTGACCAATAGTGTCGAATGTTAGTGTACTCTCTCTCCAATCCGCATTGAGTAGCCTGATCAGCTAAAATATTAGTTAAAATAGCTTTCTCTATTCAAGAGTTGAACATGCATGTACATGATTGTTACAAAAACATACTCATGTTCCTACATTATCCTGTGTTCACTCACACAATCATGTGCATCATATCTGCATTCATAGACAAGAGAAGACAACTTCATCAAAGCAAACCTAACATCAGCATAGTGTAAGAGTCTCATCGGCAAATGAGATAACTCCAAAAGCTTTTGCCGCTAGAAATTGTTTATACAAGTGTATGTGAACACCATTTGCATGATTGCTAGCTGGGCAATTCGTATATAGTCCATAGTATCTTTGAAATTCATGAAACAATACTACGTATCTTCAGAGATATTTCACTAAGCAGTTAGTAGAGATTTAACAGAAATGAGCTTTAGGCGGCTCCTATACAACTTTTGCATAACTACGGGCCTACTCCTTTTAAGGATGAGTGGTAGTGAGTGCATGATGTGATATATTAGTGGGGGATATTATCTACACAGCCTTAGATCCTTACCAGTGCATACAGGGTATTCCAGAACCTCGTTGCCGCATCCTTTAAAACATACTTCATCACTGGCACAGGGTCTTCCATTACAACTAGTGTGCTGAAACACATAAACCTTGACCACTACATGTATAGTAGGGAGCTGCCATGGCCTAGTGGTAAGGGTTGTGGATTTTCATGTGGGAGTCCCAGGTTCAATTCCCATAAGGGTCATTGGTGGTGTTAGGAAGAGCATCCAGCCTTTAACGCTCCTGTGCTACTTCAGTAGCTTCACCATTGGTGAAGTGCCTTCTTCATCTCAAAAATTAGAAAAAATGCAGATCTTTTTAGATCGGTAAGTATTATATATGTAGAGCCAGTAAATATGTTATACTTTAGCATTAGGAGTCAGATATACATGTAATATTGTAACTATATTACTTGGTATTGACTGTATATCAGAGCGATAATAACATTATGTATAATCTACATACCGTTCCCTTAGACATGATCTCAGCAAACTCTCCATTCTCAGCATCACTGGTGGCTGCCAGATCTATTCCAGACGTATCTCCATTCAACTCATAGCAGTTACCTACAGCAGACACACTTCTGTGGTTAGATGTACTTCTACCGAGGATTGCACATGAGCAGATAAATCCACAGTTGTCACAAGAAGTGTGAAAGGAGAAGAAAATCGTCAATTGCTAATTTTATGCTAATGAAATACATACCTATGCAGTAAAATTTGGAATACAATGTACATGTAACACCAACAGTTAAAAATAATTATAGGAAATTGCGTTCTAGGCCCTATCACATAAAATAGAATGGCGTTCTAGTTGCCCACCACATACATAAAAATATATTTAGTTCATGACTTCTGCAAAATAGTCATAGATGTAAAAGACGTTAAAAAAAGAAAATAATTATACACGTATTTAGAATGAAGCCATGTTTACACAGCATGTGCAAATACTAAGGCTAATACATTGATTTTAACCATGTATTGGGTATTGTATTCCTCTAATGACAGTGTCATGATTATTGATCTCTATTGATTCATTTTGTTGACCACAATGACCTTCTATTGACCCATGAACCCGCTACAATACAATTACATATTCAATTGTTACTTCTCCATACAGCCCAGCCTTTTGACAGCCAACTCAAGGTGATACTTCTCCATACAGCCCCAGCCTTTTGACAGCCAACTCAAGGTGATTGGTAAAGCTGTTATTTATATTCTTTCAATCAAATTTGTAACTGCTGACATAATAAACAGCTACTATATACAGTTTCAAACTGAAATGTTTAGGAATTACTCGACACGATCTGACTGCCTACTGTAATGATTCAGTCACGGCTGCTGACTAAACCAATACAAACACACCTCTTCTGGTGTTTCCTTCTAACCTTCACCGTTGAGCCAAAGTGAGCTGGATTTTCCAGCCTTTTTGTCGAATACAACACACTTGCTACATACACAGTGTAGAGTGCTAGGTAATATCAATTTTATGTGTGATTAACTTTTCATACCTTTCTTATCTTTGAACACCCCATTGCAATTCAAGGGAAATGACCTCCAACAGTTCGCAAGACACTCTAAACTGCTCCTAGCTCTAGACGTCCTTGCTATTAGCGGATTTGCGGTGCTCATGTACTTGTCATTTGAGATGTAACTCAGTCCACATGTTGGTAGGTCTATAATATAAATGACATGGTAACAGCATTATGTACACTACTGCATGGTAACAGCATATACACACTACTGTATGGTAACATCATATACACACTACTGTATGGTAACATCATATACACACTACTGTATGGTAACATCATATACACATTAATGTATGGTAACATCATATTATATACACTATTGTATGGTAACATCATATACACACACTACTGTATGGTAACAGCATATACACACTATTGTATGGTAACATCATATGTACACTACTGTATGGTAACAGTATATGTACACAACTATATGGTAACAGCATAGGCACCCTGCTGTATAGGTGTACATACATGTACACAACTGTATGGTAACAGCATAGGCACCCTACTGTATAGGTGTACATACATGTACACAACATAATACTATACACATGTACACAATACAATACCATACACATGTACACAGTATAATACTATAATACACATGTACATGTACATTATTGCTATTGCATGAGTTGGATTACATATGAATAAAGCAGCAGTAGGACTACTTCTATGTGTATGTGTATATTCACACTTCAGCCACTGAAAATAATGTGGACAATAATTGAAACATAAAATATTTTATTCTACACTTTATGCATTAATATGCAAACCCTGCTGTGCTACATTGTATGGGAAGCTATTATCTATTGGGCAAGTATAATACGGTTGTGAATTTGCACAAAGTAAATAAAATGATAATCTATTGGAAGTAGAAATGACAGAAAGAAAATTCTCGACTTTGCATTATTCATAGATCGATTAAAGATGTATCATACAATGTAGTTTTAAATTTAGTAAAATTCAGGAAGGAGGTCAGTAATATACAGTAACACGTTCACAGTCACATACAATGTATATGATATTATGTACATATATATATAGGTATAGTGCTGAAACTCACCCAGAACACTCTGTAGTCCACTAGTAGATAGCAACACATTATATAACAAGATGACAACTCCCGTGATCCACATCATAATTCTTTTACTACAACCTGTCACTGTAAAAAAATAATTTCATCATAAATCCTCATTAATGCATGCATTGAATTTTATATTTAATGAGCCGGTTGGAAAGAGCGATTCATGTTTCACAACTCAACTCTTATTTCAAAATTCGGCTCTACATGTACATTAGTTGGAATGGCTGTACTACATTGTAGACACAAATTTATCCAGACAGTAGCAGAGAAGATAAAACTAAGATAGAGATGTAATTGATACTTTCTTACCTCACAACAGCAGGTGCTTGACTACAATGAATAATGCCCCAAATATGGCTAATGAATGTAGACTGTAGCTCAACTGGGTTTATAGATTAAAAATATGACATCCCATTGTCAGTGCTTTTATTTGCCCTTTGTTTGCCAATCATATAAATCAATAAAAATTACAGTGCATTCCATTGTAGCATTTACATGTAGAAGCCTTGAAGCTTTTACATACAATTGCTGTCTAACAGTGTGCAGCTTAATCGAATACTATACAACATGTACATGTAGCATGATCAAAATCTTACATTGCTAGCAAATTAACCAAACAATGTTTACTGTTTTATTCCCTCTTGTTTCTGTTTCAGTTTTCTATTTCTCTGAGCTAGGCACCTGAGGGGCAGTTTGACAGTTCTATAAACACCTTAAATTTGCATTTATCTGTCAGCTTCATTGCTGTTTAGTGATTATAATGACAGATCAAAGCTGGATTATCCACAAATTAGCTTAAAACTTAAAGGTTGAAATTTATTAGATTGATTGCTGATTCTGACCACCTACATGTATGTTGGATGACCTTAGCATCCAGTGTTTGCTAATAATTGTCACAGGGAACATAACTCCTCACAAATAAACGAAATGCTGAGTGGCTATTTTAATACAGCTTGTGGATTGGATCTCATTAAGGAGAAGACAACTTTGAACAGAATAATATTTATTGGAAAACGTTGGTGCGGGCAAGTATCTTAATGATGAATAATAAAACAAGATACATTTTTATATTTTTGTTGACTCCTTATATTTTGATGTGTATCCTTACATCATTATCAGGGGAATGATATTTATGATGGGAATCTGATGTGATGTTAACATTGGACGTTCAACTTGTTCCGGAGGTTGGTTCATTTTTGGCTTTTGGATATATACAATGTAGATGTATGTTGTACTATTCAAAATTGTCTACAATTATCCCTAAATCTGACAGAATAATCTGGGCGGATTCATAATTCAAAAGTATTTAGGCATAATTTGGTAATTTTATGTTCATGCAAATATTATTAGAAGAAATCATGGTGCAAAGTATTATAATAAAATATACATGTACGTATATAATATAATATAATATAATATAATATAATATAATATAATATAATATAATATAATATAATACAACATAATATAATATAAAATGATATAATACATGTAATACATTGTATAATACAAGAGAGACATGCTATTTGTATTCCTGGTTAGCTAATCTCAATTACAGTCAATAGGTTTTCCAGAGCAGACTTTTACATCTTCAACACGAATCTCTTCAACAAAGATGTGGAAGGACATTCTCCAACCAGTGTGAGCATCTCCTGTGCCTGAATTAGGGCATCCCGCCACCGCATAGGTTATTGAGCGATCACCTGAAGCTATGCCATAGCAGATTCCACTAACTAAAAACAATTCAAAGTTTACATTATTTGCTTACATTAGCAATATCAGTCGACTATTCTACTGTTTAGCAAAACATTTTACTTAACACTTTTTATATATCAATCAATTTTTACATCATACTGACCCTGCATTGGTTGATGGTAGTTGGTCGGAACATTGAGATAGACTCTCCCGTCTATCTTCCCAGGATTCGTACACTCTAGTCCATCAATTTTAAAGTACCTAAAATGTCACCAAGTTCATAAAACCACAAATATATATAATAGTATTTAATGCAACCAGTTCGAAGCTGTTTCATGGAGATAAGTTGATATACCCATTTCTATAGTTTTGCAATGACTTACACGCAGTATGTTGCAATGCAATTAAACGACTTGAAAGAATATTTCTCATCATTGATTAAACATAAAAACTTTTTAGCAAATCTATCTAATGGCAGGTCGCACAGCGTTTCACAGAACATGAAAATGTATATTTTTCTTGCTGACGTCAGAGTGTTATTCATACCATCTGTTGCATAGATTAGTAATCCTGTGGTCACCACTAGCGGTGAGTCGTAGTCCAGTCTCACTGAATATTTTTGTGTAGGTCACAGTCAGTATGTCACCAGCATCCTCATTGTTGAACAGCTGCCAGTAGTGATATCTCTCTGCGTTCCCAACATGACTCCGGTAGATGGATTTTCCAACTTTTACTGTTAAGGTGTTTTACAAGATCATGATTGGTTAAATGGCTGATAAAGCATCAACAATGACAATGGTAAAGATATTTTTTGTTATTTATTTATTAGTCTATGTGATATTAAAATAAGGTAATAAAACATAGGGCTAATCAGATAGTTTGAAACTAGAGTTGTGACATCACGGAATAAGTTACATGCTAGTTTAAAACCATCCCGATGCACAATAGCATACTGATATTGTAACAAGGTAAAAGAGAGCGGCGTAGCTCACAAATGTACTTTGTAATAGTCTTTCATTATGGCATGCCATCTACTAGCTGAAGTAACGTAGTATAATGACTACATTACAAGACGTATTTTAATATAGGAAGTGGACATAGAGAAGCATCAATGCTCACATCTTTAAAATATTCAGCTTCCTGTAACTCCTTGAAATTGGTTATTAGTTACATTAACTTCCTATAACTGGAACACCTACCTCCGTCCACCGCGTGGTCTGTCCTCACTTCCTCTATGTGCAGACGTGACGGAGCGTTGAACCCTGCGGTGATGGTTCTGGTTGGCTGAGCTGTAGGAACTACTTCAGTAGGACAGTCTCCAATCCATATCTCAATGTTGTAGACACCGGCAGGAAGATCATTATCACATATTCCTTCAGCTTTGTATGAAAATAATAATAATAACGTAACGTAACGTAACATAACAAGAATTTTCGTTTCAACATCTTGCTGGTAAATATATTGGTGTATTAGACACTATAACCATGTGGTGAGACAGGATGTTCGATAACGAAGTTTCGCAATTTAAGGATGATATGTGTTTACAACACGTCAACTCATTTCAAGAACAAAGTTTGTTTAAGCCTTATTCCTTGCCATAACAAGTACATGTACATGTAGGTGAACAGGAATAGAATAATGTAAATACTGCATGTCTAAAATTTGTATAAGATATCATTCAAGGGTAGAGCATTACTTAATGTTTAAATAAGACTTATGTACATTGAACATGTAGGAAGTACAGCATTGTTAGTATTGTAGAATAAAAGCAATACAAAGGGTGCATTGTGCACAGTTGGCTCTGACCATATACTCGCACATGTATAATGTTCCCTGTTGAAGCTTTCTTAATTACATGTGCGGTTGCTGAGCTGGTGTGGTGGTAGTCTGTTCTGCTCACTGTGCTAAACGATTAGGTGTCGTAGAGGCCCCCGGTTCAAACTCCAGCAAGAGACTAGTATTTTGGTATTTTCATGGATGTAAAACAAGTGTCTGACTGCTCAATAGACGAAAGCCTGAGCATACAATATGTAGATGAATAACTTATAAAAACAATAATGTTGTTCTAAATAGCAGCATTCGAACCAGCAGAATGTAATTACTGCGAATAATCCAGAATCGTCAACAATATTGAAAGGTAGTCACCTGTTCGACTACGCCTATGTTCCCTCCAATAGGTCTCTTGATTTGGGGTAGATATGAGTAGCCCGAAGTCTAGCTGTGGAGTACACTCTGTACCATTAATCCATAGAGACCTACACACAAATTTTATACATATATAATGTAAACCCAATTTTGGCATTGTCAGATTTTTCAACAGATATTCCAGTATGATTGCTAATCTGTGCTCATCCTTTTTGCGCTGTTGTTATAAAATGACGAAACGGAAACTTTGTTTTCTTAATTCTCCATGCAAACAGCACAAGGAGAGAAATCTGTACATGTTTGATTAATCCCTCTTCACTTGCCGCCAACAGAGCTTTGACAGGCAAACCACCACTCTTGATAGAGTGCACAGCAAACTATCTAGCTACAATGTCCAGTTAGCTGAATACCAATAACTCAATTTAGTAAAGATAATATTTGTGAACATAATTATCATTTACCCTTACTCACCATCTCGCGCAGTAGATAACTGTGTTACTACTTGCAATAACCGATGTGATCGCTGTGTACTTGATGCGGAGGCTGGTATCATCTGCTGACTTCCTGTATGCTACTTCCTGTATTGTGGAACATCATAATGATTATATACAATGAGGTATTGGTAGCAAGATACATGTAGTCTCGTACTTCATCTAAGGATTGTTCAATACTCAGCTGATGTGGGCTCACTTACCTTTATTAATAATCTCTCTGAAGTCAAGTCAATTGTCTCATCCCTCTCTTCATCCCACACACTGTAGTCATAGTTGAACGTACTCAGCAGTGGGCATGGTTTACTGGTCGACGTCTCTGAACAAATAAATTAATTCCATAAAAAATGGAAATAATGTAAGTTAGAACATACTTTCTATATTAGCAACATATTATACATTATGGTAATACTACTGCAATAATTTATGGTTCGTTTACGTTCTGCTTTTTCCATTATACCTGATGAAAACATTTTCTGGATTCTCTCAGATCTGGTGCTGTCTCTGATACTCACCATCATCATGTGGTGAGATCTCCATTATGACCACAGATGTACCGATTCCAAAACCAGCATAGGCATCAGATACAACATATCCTGTGCAGGGAGATACTACCAGCTCCACCAGAATGTCTCCAGAATCCAGACCATAACATGTTCCGTCCACTATGAGCAGCACATACTTATACAGTCAGTAGTGTACAAGCCCAATTGTACATGTACATGTACATGTACATGTGTTTACATAATATAAGAGAATTTAGCCAAAGCTAATTAGTGGAGAATTCAACATAGGCTGTAATTGATAAGGGAAAGTCCTTATTGCTGACATAATCAAACATAATATTATTATTTATCTTTTGCAGAGAGAGGTAATAGTAACTCACTGTCCATCATCCTATGATGATTTTGATTACCAGAGCAGTAATCTAAGTGTTGAATAGATGCAGGATTGGAGCATTTATTCCCGTTAAACTGTAAGTACCAGTACGTACACATATCTGCTGTTCCATGGTGACCGCGTACCAACATATGAGTGCTAACTCTAAGTGCTGAACTGGTTAGCTGTTTCGGATATGTTAAACTCTGGAAGACAAACGTAAATGTAAAACTTCAGACACTGAAATATAATATGCTTCTTGGTGCTTGTAATGTAATTCATAGAAATAGGATGAAGTTCATAAGAAAAGTTTTAAACTTACTAAATGAAATATATTTACATGCGTATATACATTGTACATGTACATACGTATACAGGATGTACGATAGCAATACATTCCTATGGACAAATACATGTATGTAGTGCCTGTTGAGTAGTAGACTAATACATGTATATGTACATACATGTGCATACAATATACAATGTATATTAAGATACTGAAACATGCATTATAAGATGGACATACCATAATTACACCACTGTCTGTATCGTCTTCATTTCCAGGAGACCAGAAGTGTCGGAGGTTTCTGTACTCTTCACTCCTATCACACTCCTCACTCTGATCACCTAGAAGTGAACATTCCATGAAACGGTTTTAATCCCTCTTTGCTTATAATTTTTATATTGAAGCCAATACAACAGCATTAATTTGCATGTGCAGACTCATGGAATGAAGCAATGATAGTGTCTTTAGTACACTTGGAAATGAACTACATGTATATCTTGTAGCATTAGCTTTAAGTATTAGAGCATTCACAATAACCCATAAGTGGAGCAGAGGTCAATGGGTGCTGTGATGCTATTGTGCAGGTTTTGAAGATAGTCAGCAATCACTTTACATTTGATTCACTGCTGCATGCTAGTGAACAGGAGAATTATTCTGCTTAGGTGCCGTAGAGGTCCCGGGTTCGAACCCCAGTCAGGGACTGGTATTTTCATGGATTTGAAACAAGTCTCTGACTGCTCAAAAGCATATTCCTTGCTTAAAAATACATTATTATATAAAATGGTCAAACCTCCAAATTCATTAGTTGTATGTAGCTGTCCTTATTGGATAGAATGAAACATGTGATCTAAAGGTACTTCAATCCTGTTATTAAGCATTGCATCTATTCATAGACTAGAGTAGCTCTTGTATTCATAATAATACTAACCTGGCAATGTACCAACTGATTGACTTTGGCCAAGGGATCAATACACTTGAGCATCAATTAATGTACATTTAATTTTACTCTACATAATATAATTGAAAAGTGATCAACGAATGAATAACAATAATACAGGAGTGTTATGCACTTGGACTTGAAGTATGCATTAGTAGCACAACTGCCTGCATATTGACTTACCTATACACATGATAAGTATGATGTGACTTACCTATACACATGATAAGTGTGATGTGAATTACCTATACACATGATAAGTATGGTGTGACTTACCTATACACATGATAAGTGTGATGTGAATTACCTATACATATGATAAGTATGACTTACCTATGCACATGATAAGTATGACTTACCTATACACATGATAAGTGTGACTTACCTATACACATGATAAGTATGACTTACCTAGACACATGATAAGTATGATGTGACTCACCTAGACACATTTTTGTCTGTGATGATCCTCCATTAGAGCAATCAGACAGACAGACCTCCTTCGTGTCGTTACATGGTAATCCATTGCACTCTTCTACCTGCTATACATACACTAAGAGTAAGATGTCTTTCTACATATACCTGAACATGCATTCTATGGCTACAGGTACATGTAGATTTGTTTTAATTACAGCCATTGAGAGAGAACTGTGCTGTACTAATAAATTATTGAATTCTTATATTAAATGTTATAATGACCGAGCTAGTAAAAATTAAACAAATATCGTCTTTACACTAGCGCTAAATAGTACATGAGTAGTGTATGTAAATGTACATGTACATATATGTGCATTATTAGAAAGTGGTGGTTCTTGTGACCTACTGTCTTGACCTGACCTTGACCTTAACTTTGAACTGTATAAATTTAGAAGTAGAGTTTACAACATGGTTCAGAAGGAAAACTTTTAATTGCACAAACTGGAGAAGACAATAAAGCTTGGGCTTAGCGAGACAGGCATATTATCTTTATGTTAATTTGACCCAGTGTGCTGCATGAAATTCCAGCAGAAGGAATGAACTTCTTGATTGTATCTAATGGTAATCTCACCTTCCTGCCCCAAGAAATAAGAGCAAAACAAAATTTTAAAGTTACTGCTGGTTTGGAAAGTGTAAAAAACTGTAGAACTGAGGAGACACAAGGAGATATGAAATTTGTACGAGTTCCTCAAGTGTTAGCAAATGCTAGCAAGTGCCAGCAAGCGCCAGCAAGCGTCAGCAAGCGTCAGCAAGCGTCAGCAATCGTCAGCAAGCGTCAGCAAGCCTCAGCAAGTGTCAGCTGTTTAGTTAGGAGAAAGCAGTGACATATTACACTGTCAGTTGTAGTATAGTCAGGGCAGACCTGCATCGACTTATCTACACAATCATGTACCACACTGTCTAATACTTTTTATAGAGGTGCTGGCAGTTAATTTAAGGATATCATTGGAATCAGTATTTTGTTATTCCCTAAATATCATGGGCTTCTGTGACCTACATGTACTACAGTTAAACTTGTCAGGCAAGGTCAATGTGCACCCAACAGTGTTTCATGGTGTTTGACCAACCTCTCTGCTGGCTAGTAAATCTACCGCAAGCCCTGTCTTATATATCTGTGCATCATTCTCATCAACTGCTATATCATCGTTCAGTTCATAGCAGGTGCTCTCTGTAATAAACACACACACGACTCATTCAATTCAGTGCTGCTATTATATACCATCTCCTTATTGTAGTCGAATGCAATACAAAGACATTTCATAGTTGCTGAAAACATAGAGAGATAATATTTCAACCAAAGCTGCTTACATTCATGCAGATGAATAGCACACAACCATGTACCTGTACGAGTATGCTGTGAATATTGGAAAATATTACAATCATGTACGTGTAATTATTCCAGATTGGTTAGTAGTATGTTAGAGTAGACTATTATATCAGAACACATGTGCATGAGATTAGATTCTTGCCTGTGTCATCCATGAATACTGCATTACATTGATATGGATATGATTCCTTGCAGTTCAACAAACACTCAATCAATGTTCGTGCTCTGGACTTGCTAGTGACTGTAGCAAGGTGTGTAGAGGTAAGTCCAAAATCTGACTTTACTACCATCTTGTCACATCGTGGAATGTCTACAGCATTAATAAAACAATTCCAAGGTAGTGTGTTTTATTGATTGGTCCGGAATGCATTGTACAATTGAACTCAAACTTCTACAACGTGGAATTAAGATCAAAGTGGCTGGATTGATTAATCAATGTACTTACCTAACAAACTAGAGCTGGCCAGGTAAAGTTCTAAAAGAGTTGTTAAAAGAAAGACTCGCATCCTGCAAACTAATCAAAAAAAATTGATTAGAATAGGTCTAAGCATATACGCGTTACTCAAGATTGAACACTTGCAATGTCAGCTGATTGGATGTGGGCAAGAGAACACAACTCTACCTTTCACAGTACAATAAACCTAAATAACAGTGGCTGCCTTAAATCTACACATAAATCAAACATCGCAACCTTTTAATGCAATATGATCTGTATTTGGAATAGCTGTAATTGGCGGATAATGGTGTACAGGTGTATTACACGTACACGTATACTAAATAAGCACACTTGCTTCTATAGCCCTGGGCACACCTGTCTTAATTGTGAAGTTCCGGTTGTTTCTATGTTTATTATACAATCATTTTTCTCCTTTGTTTTACAAAACGCTCTAGCAGTCTACTTTATCTTTGTTAACATTTGAACTACATGTACGTGTAAAACAAGGGGAAGAAATTGATTTTAGACAAAATTGAAGTCTTGCATAAAAAAACCTATACAGTGTACAGTGCATGTACAGTATCTACATGTAGTCTAACCAAGTTACTGTGCCGGATGACTTAGCATCCACATGCTATTATCTGTCAGTAATAGATTGCATTTACTATACATGTATGTTGTATAACAATAACCAACCAAGTTGTAGCTCAAATGTGGGATTCATAGCAATAAATAAAATATTACACTGGTGAGCACCTGCTACCGCACATACACCAGATAAGAGCACCTGTTAATAGCACATACACATGATATAGAGCACCTGCTATAGCAGATACACATGATATAGAGCACCTGCTAATAGCACGCACAAATGATATAGAACACCTGCTAATAGCACGCACAAATGATATAGAGCACCTGCTATAGCACGCACAAATGATATAGAGCACCTGCTAATAGCACGCACAAATGATATAGAGCACCTGCTATAGCACGCACAAATGATATAGAGCACCTGCTATAGCACGCACAAATGATATAGAACACCTGCTATAGCACATACATGACATAGAGTACCTGCTATAGCACGCACAAATGATATAGAGCACCTGCTATTGCACATACACATGATAAAAATTATAGAGTACCTACTATAGCACATGTACATGATATATAACCACAATATTAGCAAGTATTAAAGTTTTAATCTGTTATGACCTTGACGAGCGGTTTCACAATTATATGCTATTGCATTCAAATGGAATGTGATAAAATAACACGTAATCATTCCTGAGCTATTCAATGACACCAATCTTTCTGACAAAGTTTACTTAATAGCTAGAAATACATGTACATGTAGCTTGCATGGATGTTCACTGTCTGCTACAAACATGTGAAAATCAGCATAAATCTAGGTTTAACCTTAATAATATTTCAGCTGATTGGTGTCTAGGTTCAAAATTGAAGAGGTCAAAGGTTGTTTTTCAATTATGATTATGCATGTGTATACAGTAGGAGTGATGAAATGCAATTATTAATTAATCTCGGCATAATACTATATTTCTTACCAGAAGATCGATAGCTTTACCAGATTTGCAATTTTCTCTTTATGTGGTACTGTCAACGGTGACCCAGTATGTACGCTGTCTTGGAACTCTATGAGATTAAATTAAACTGTATTGATCGATAATCGTCAAAAAGAGTATTGATAAATAAAATTTGACATTGATCAGATCTCGTCTTACTATTGAACTTCTAACAATTCCTATTCTGACTCTTTCATAAACACATTTCCTGCTACTGAATATCAAGACTGAAGGTCCAAAGTATGTAATCAATATTGACGGTGTTGGTGTATAAACAGTATGTTATGTCAACTTACTATTAAAAATAAACATGTCAGTTAATTACACGTGAAATCATGTAACCTGTTGGTATAATACATAATATCTTGTCTTTAGAAAACTAAAATAATATAAAATTTTATTTTATTTTATTTTAATTAAATAACTAAAATAATATAAAATTTTATTTTATTTTAATTAAATTTTGCATACAAACAGTATAACAGTGAATAAAGTAGACAATGTACGTATGATTGCTTATATTCTTCAGCTGACTCATTAATATACAATCCCATTTTTTACCCCAGGTGAGAAAGCTAAGATCGGAAGAGATCAGCATTTCTTATTTGTGGCAGAGAAGAGAGCAAAGTGGCACCTGAGCATTATAAGGTTGGATGCTCTGCACCACCAATGACCGTTACATGAATAAAGCGGATCTCCCACACGGAGGCTCAGAGCACATATCCCTAGTCCATTGTTGCTCCCTGTATACCCAAGATAAATGTAACAACACTGCGTATACCATTGCCAACGTCATGTTGCCATATTGTTTTACACAATCGTCTACATTTAGTGAACTGAGACGCTGCCCCCAGCATAAATATCCAATAAATGTATTATATTGGGTGGTGTAACCTAATATACAGCAAATATTGTGTAAGTATTTTATCTGCTGTAATTTGACTTGAATCAATAGTAACACTACTAACACATAATATTTGATGGGCTTTTAGTCTAGCTACAATGTATATTTATTGGGCAGGTTTATTTAAACACAACGTCTTTAGTGTATGCAAGGTGACAAGGTACCTCTGACCATGTAATTATATTATTATATTGTAATGGTACACACAGTCTTCTCTAATCACCTGACACTCATTATTATGTGTGCTTACATGTATATATCTGCTTGTATTCTGTACTACTTGACCATATACCATTGTACATTCATGTATGATAATTACTAAGTCTTTTTATACCTTTTATACCCATGTAAAGAGGCCCGACCTCTCAGAATTACTTGATATTCATTTTGTACATGAATTGGATGATTTTAAGCATCTTTTGTATAGCCCGACCCATTTTGGGTCGGCCATCGGGCTTCCGGCCGCCATGTTGTTACGCAACTTCCGGACGACCCTACGTCGTCTTTTCCCGACACTACGTCGGGCGGAAGTTCTTATACTATATAAAGGGCATTGTTTTTACGTTTGTTGTCTCAGTCTTTGCATGGATCTCAACAAAGACACATCTATACTTATTATACAGAGACTTTCACTTCGTAGATAGGTCATTCTAGTTGTTAAGGTCCTCGACCTTGCAACACGAACCGCCTACTAGGTCGGATCACTCTCTTTCTAAATATAGTACCCAGGCAATACTCGGGACCAGATGGGTCGTCTCTGGTAGTACTTGGACTACTGAGACCGCTCAATCTTTCATGTAATGCGAAGGCCTAGCACCACTCATAGGCTCTTCACTTTGGGATCGGGAGTCGTCTTAGGACGACCGTACCAGAAACCAAAAACCATTAGAATATAGACATAACTTGATGCACTGTTAATGTCTACTTTGAGTAGAAGATGCAGTGGTATCCAGGGGAAAGTACATCATACATGTGTTCGACCGCAGTTTCCCATTACTTGTTTGAGGCACACATTGCTTCACAGTGTTACATATATTTCGCAATAGAATAATTAGATGAACGAGACTTCAGATAGATTTATCTCATCATGTGTACAAAACTACTAGTTTTTCTTAAACATCGCTGTATCTTATTGCTCTTTTTTATCCGAGGGTTTAATTGGATATACATTACATACAATCGCCAACTACAGTTTGCATTTTTTATCAAATATTTCTAGTTAAAAAAGCTCCCTGGCTTATACTCTTCGGTGTGACCAGCTCTTAGCAGCTTGCACTGCCAGGTGCCAGTGCTGGCCAACTCCCTGTGAGAAAGGCCCAGATGACAGGGCCTTTTTTGGCAGGGGTAGATGAGTTGCCTTGAAACCATGCCTTGCATGATCCCAAGTACTATTTAGGCACAGGAGCAATTGTGGCTGGATGGTCTTCCTAACACAACTGTGACCGGGATTCTAACCTGGAACCTTCAGCATGAAAGCTCAGCATTCTAACCCCTAACCCTGCAGGGTTTAGCATGCTACCAGATGGTTTGTGTTCCTACCAATTGTGTGATAACAATGTATGTATAAGACATTTGCTGTTTAGATGTTGCCTTTTCTGCTACATGGACAATAAATAAAATTAGGGAATTTATGCCATTAAATGTCAAATTTATCAATTGTTTGTCCTAAATTAACCCTTTGAGGACCTTTGAGGATCAGTTGCGTTCTCTGCAGGCCCAATCCTATAGTAAACCTAAATTAATATTCTAAAAGCTGAGAGTTTTAGCTTTCAAATTGTGTAGATAATCTCATTGACAAAAGATATTTGGGTGATCCAATAGCTGATTACTTAGCAGTAGCAAACCAGCCCCAACTGCACTGAACTTGAAATCAGTGAGTGAGGTCAGAAACCTGGGTAGAGTAATAGTCTCCATGGCATAGAATTTTTTAATATTTTTGATCTAAAATTTGTTTATGGGGAAAAGGGACTTGGTGAGAATGCTGCTGATGCTTCCCACCACTTTTTATAGCATATAGAATATATTTCATACATTCCATGACAGTATGCCATACATTTGGGGAACCAACACATTCTACACAGGGATGGGCTATTTTACAGCTATAGGTCATTTATTTTATCAACAACGTAAATACATAGAAAAAGTAAAGGCAATGTACAATCTTGCATACTATTTGTAGCAACAAACAGAACTAAGATATCTCAAGTAGTGTTGAAGTTATAAATAATTTAGTACATTATGTACAAATGTATGACACAGTTGAAAAATTAATTGGGCCTGTTGGGTATGTTATGCAATATTTAATTGGTCCTCCAAGGGTTAATATTTACACACAGCACAGTGTGTATGAGCTTCACTAAAATGTTATTGATTAAAGTATTTTAGTGTCAACTTCTGACGTGCAATATGTGGGTGTTACGTTATGTCATGAGAGTTTGATACTGCATTGCAATAAAACAAATAAATTATCACGTTGTATGCAGACTCTCTAATAAACAACCATCTCTGAATTAAAGTGATACTATAGCTTTAATTTGCTTTTTTATTGTTCTCTATGCTTGTTTAAATTTGGTGAGTAAACTCTATTGTAAATTATAAATGTAAATGTCAAAGAAACTGATATAGACATGAAATCAATAATCTTAAGCTGCCACTCTGCTGTCAATTAGCATTCGAGAAATCAAATTTAATTTCTTAACATAACATTACCATAGCATTGTGTGGACTAGAATTGTAGGTATGGGACTGTTGGTAAGTGTAGCAGTATCTATAGGAATATTCTTCAGTGGAAGAATGTCTGAGAGATGTTGATTAATTAAACAATGTCAAAAATATAAATTGTATATATACATGTATATTATGTGTTATTCTATATTATTTTATGGTTGTAGCAAGAAAATAGTGATGGTGTAGTGCCATATTAGGGATGGGGAAAATAGAGATATTTGGACTCAAGTGCTTGTGTGTGTTCAGTGAATACATCTGCAGACATAATACCATCTAATCATGGAAACATACATGTACATGCATGCAATAATAATGTCTAACAACATGTATCATACGGCGTATTACATAATGTATACTCGTATTACATACTTTGGCAGGGAGCCGCTAACTGCGTCAGAAAAGTTGCTTGGGTCACACTTATCTGCTCACTGTTTCTCAACCAAACAGCCTTTGGAGAAAGTGTTCTTGGTAAACTACATGCTTATATTTTGACAACTCGCTTATACATTATATTTTAAGAATATATCTCTCATACATGCATGTGTCCCGTAGTGTGCTGTGCACAAACGGTTGGTGAAATCTTATTGAACTTGCATTACGATGTACATGTAGTTAGAGGCCTTGTCAAAATAATTGTATCCAAGTTTAGAGTGCTTGAAGTAGTGAAATGCATTTTTATTCCAAACATGCTATATGGTAGATCGTGAAAATTATACCATAACAGACAAACAAAAATTATTATTCGGTAGTTGTTTCAAAAGGTAAAACACATTTAAATCCTAAGACATTTTTCCTCTCCAACAAAACAATAACTAAAATTGTTGTTACAGTCATGTATTTTTGACAAAGAAAATAATCTAACAATAAAACACGGTCTTAGATACATGTAGACATACATGTAGATATGTGAAGGAGCAGGCAATTCCAAGTTAGTCCGGAAATTGTGTGACAGTAATCACTATAATAATGTTACATCGTTTGAACTAGATGAATGATAGACTGCATTTTTGTAGATTTACCGATATGCGACAGAGTGAGAGTAAGTAAAGGTGTAACAAGAGGAATTAATCAGGTCACCAAGTCGTCCTCAGCTAGGAGTCTCTCTGAATGTGCTATAAAGTGCATTGGCTCCTCAGTGGGACGATGTAATGCTGCTATTTTAGATGATTATAGTAAGTTAATAGAATGATCATTTAACCAAATTCATAGTATCAGTTTGATAGTGAAATTTAACTCTCATCCTTCCTTCTCCTGAGCTCCTCAATTTCATCATAAATGATTTTGCACCAGCGGATTTCATAAACAATTTTCTTGTTGATTCACAACATTCAATATAATGCCTGTCTTGTTGTTACTCAAATGCTGGTTGTCATAATTATATATATATACAAGTATATACAGTATATTGGCAATGGTAACTTGTACATTTTGCATTACTCTTTTACTAGTGTCTTGGCAATCCCACTTACATGTACATGTACTTACATTGTACATGTACATGTATGTACTGCGTTAGTAATCATGAAACTACCTCTTGTATTTTGTGCATGCTTTGTCCCTTTTTTTACTTGCAATACAAGTCCTGTTGCACTTACCTTGCTGTACTAGTCAACATTTTGACCGCTAGCCGGAACCAGATTAAGCACATGCATGCAAGTAGCTTAATTTTGCCTTCAGACCTCAATTATCTGTAGACTGTAGTTCAATAAGGCTGTCCTTATGCATTAAAATTTTATAGTATATTACTATAAGGTATCAGGTACTCATCTCTGGGCTGTACAGTCCTATGGCTAGTATTTGCACCCAGCCCGAACCTCCTCCACAGTTAGAAGTCTATATACTGTACATATTTAGCTATAGGATTCTTCCTAATATTGTATGTTCTGTGTTTATATTAATTGTACATTCAAAACGTGCAGCATGTACGTACTTATAAACGGCTCTGAAAAGCTGAAATTTCATGTTAGAAGGAAATTTAACTTATTACAGAAGTTTGCTATGAGCTGAATGAGCAAACTGCTTCCAATTCGACTGACAGTGTGATTCATGGAGACATCGCTGAGCTAATAGCTTTTGGAGAGGTAAAAAATAATCCAAGTTTTGAAGGAATTAGACAAGAAATAATAACTGTGTTATAGAACTAAATAATGTAAAGTTTTAATAATTAAAAGCACTGCACATTGTTCATATTGTGTATTATAAACAAGTGTACATCTGGAAAATATGCATACTTTGTGAGTGAGTTTGTAACTTCAAGTGTGGCTCAACGCAACTGAACAGTTATCTTTTGGTAGAAATTATCCAGACTTCATGCTAACAAAACCAACCAGAATAGGAAGGCATGGCACTCCTTACCTGTAATCATTCTTGCTAGTACTAGCGAGTTCATTTGTTCATAGTCACAGTTTGTCCTACCTTTCATCATTCTGGGCATGAATTGTGACACTACTGGTTTATCTGTTATTTGTACAATCCAATAAAGCGCTAGTTTGAATTTTAATTAATTATTAATCTACATGTACATGTAGATGAGAAACTTCTTTTTGAATGTCTGACACCTGCAGTTGTGATACAGTTTAATGATTAGGGGAAGCAAACAAACAGCGAGACAAGCATGTACACGTAAATGAAGGTCAAAGACAGGGTCATGAGACAAGCATGTGCACGTAGATGAAGATCAAAGGTCATGACTTCCTAGATCAGTTAGACTACACTCAATCGACAATCCACTCTTTTTACATCTAGCCGTAGAATGCTTTAGGGAGCAGACATGGGAATGGCTAGTAAGATTGTGTGTAGACATGATATCTCTATGTATATTGCAGCATTCTGATTGTTCAGGGGTGGAGTGTTCCACTCAGGAGGTGTGTGTGGCTGGATGTGGGAACAGGTACTTGGAAACACCAGTGTGTGTAGGTTAGTAAAGAGTATTACATGAATGTCTTAGTGTTTGTGCTCTGTGAAGCAGAGAGCCATACAGTTATGCAGGAAAATTTGGCCTGTTAAGCACTGGCTATACGATGAGAATTGCCATGTTAATCACTGTTACTGCATAAAATTCAATTGCCATTAATGATTGACAGAAATATACATGTGAATCGTTTGCTGTTTGATATTGAAGCATAGCACACAGAGTTTTATAGTTACTGTTACATGCACATTATACATTGTATGTTGCGTCTATTGTTATATTGATACAATGACTGTAAAACTGCATTATAATGTAACATGCATAACCTATAACGTATAAGGAATAAGGTATAACATACAATGCATATAACACGTAGCGTATAATGTGTAGCGTATGGTGCATAATATTATGTAATATGTTACATTGTTCATGCAGCTGATCAATCAAGCGTCTGTGACGTAAGCAGATTGTTCACCAACTTGAGGTACTATTGGGCAGAAGTGGATGACTCCAGGGATTCTGCTACTGTCCTGGTGAGTCACTTGCTCTTGACCTACACGTACGTGTGCCTGGCTGGTTGCCTGTCTGCCTGCTTGCCTGCTTGGCTGGCTGGCTGCCTGACCAGCCGGCCGGCCGCACGTCCGTCCATCCGTCTGTCTTTCTGAGACCATCAAACACTTCTAAAGTAAGTACATGTACATGTACATGTACTTACTTTTATTAGTATGCACTCTACATTGTATCTTCTGTACATAATATAATACACACTTGTATATACATGTACATAGCGACAGTATGTACAGGTCACTATGTGTATTATATGAGACCCGAACCATATTGAATTGGCACTATGCAAACCTAGGCTACATGTACATGTATGTAATTGAGAGGACACTACGCATTAGACCCCAGTTGTGTGACACCATTAATAATTCATAATGAGGCTTACTTATTATGTGAAACAACAAAACAAATATATGGTTATTGGTAAAATGTCATGTCTCATTAATTAAATTACTGACAATTATGACATTTTTATAATATTACAAAGTTGAGAGGGTAGTGGCAGGTGGTGGCAGGTGATTGACATACATATGTACATGTAAATGTCAGAGACAGGATAGCAGTAATTTCTCAAGACGACGCAGAGCTGTATTCTCTTGCTTACAACTGGATGGCATGGCACTATGACTGGGTTGGCTTTAGGCACTACTTCAAAATAAAGACAAACCTAGTGAATGCACACATACATGTACACATACTGTACACATACATGTACACATACTGTACACATACTGTACACATACTGTACACATACATGTACACATACATGTACACATACTGTACACATACATGTACACATACTGTACACATAGGTGCACATGTACAAATACATGTACACGCAGTAAATTTCTTTTCAAAATTGTACCTGTTTCTCTAGAAGAAGTAAATTGATATAAATACTCATTTTGCAAGATAATTGGTGCACCAGCGCAATATTGTCTTAGCGCCATTTTATTCAATTTCTTGTTAGTAGGCTGCAAATAATCCATGCAACAGTTATAACTTCAACTCCTACAGCTTTATTATAATATTACATGTTTTTACTATTAAATGATACAATAATGTAGCCCATTGATGACCAATTTTACAGTCTACAGCCTAAGGAGTCTTACTACACTCAGTTCATCAGTCCATGGTAAACACCTGAGGTCTGACACAGGTACAGGTTGACTTCACAGCTATGTACTACAGTGTATACGGTCTCATGCTCTATTAGCACAGACACCACCACCTGATCTGAGCTCCTACATCTGATGATAATAGAAATATTTGGATATTGCACTGTGCAAGCTTTATAAATAGCAATATGCAGCAATAAGAATTTATTTTATTCAATAATATAACATTAGGTTAGGCTGCCTGGTGATAATATTTATTGTTAACAATGGGGATTTCCCTTTGGATCAAGCATTAGTCACCTGAACGCTCAAGCTGTATTCATATTATAGCAAAAGCAGTCTCATATGAACCAGTACAGTTTCCTAAGACGCCTGTTGGTGGCCAACAAACACAATAATATTATGTGTATATGGAAATGTCATGTGCCTGCTAAGGTATTTAATGATCTAGCACCTATAATAATAACACAGAAATAGCTCTTAATTGAATTAACTTTATTGAATATTATGCTCAGCTGCCCATGCCTGTGAACAACCATTATTTGTTCGTACGTAGGGTGTCCCCTCTACAACAAGGGTTATTTACACAAAATGTGTCAGAAGTTGTTGGTACAACACTTACTTGGTCTACATGTACAACTGCATATATGTGGTTAAAAAATCTTTCAGAGTAGAATCTTGAAAATTATTTCCTATGTTAATGATATGCTGTATTCTTAACATTAGCCTGGAAGGTTTTTTAGATATACATGTAGATCCAGTTAAGAACACAGAATTCATGGTTTTTCACCGTGTTGCTATACAGTAAATATTTAATATGCACAATTATTGAATGAATAATTTGGAAGCTTTAGCTAACGGTATTTTTATATACACCAGCAAACAAGCGAATGCTGTTTACTGCTATATAATGGTTGGTAATCACGCTCATTGCAACAAATGAAACCGGAACTTGAAGCATCTTCACTGTTTCAAAGTGCAAAACTTATCCTGAGTTGGAATAACATGGAATTACATGCAAGAGCAATATTTTATACCATAAGTCTGAGAGCTTAGTTACATGTACATGTATATACTGTAGTAGAGTACAAAACCGGGTTATTCTTCATTATTTGCATTTAAATGAATGTACATGTACATGTACATGTATACAATGTATTTGTGTTTATGATGGTGTTCGAACATGCAAAACAATAGTTATTGTGACTTGTTTATTACAACACATGGTACCAGGTCACCATAAAATGTAACTTTAAAGAAAATAGTGAGCGGCAAGCAAAGTTTTGGCAATTGAAGCAGAAAACTTATAGAACTTGGCCACCATCTGAAAAAAGATGTATTGGCCATAAAGAGTTTTTGAGCTTTAACAATGTTAGTAATATTATCAACTCAGATCTGAATCACTTTTGTTCAGCTAGTGACAAAGTGGATATAACAAAATATAAAAGACTTGCGAGTTTAAAAATAATACTCTGCAATGTACGTTTGATAACTGAGCAGGTTATAAAACTTGTTTATGGATAAAAGTTTATTGCTGTTACAACATTATTTCATGGTAATGTGTACATTAACCAATCATCGGACAATAAGGTAGTATGGAAGAGGCTTTGGATGTACTATATAATGTGCTTGCAAAATCCTTTAACTTTTAAAAAACAGATAGTTTTTATTTTGCTGTATGCCAACACGAAGAAACCAGCTCATTCCTGCTACTAAGAGTTGGTCGTGGACTCTTACACATTATATAAAAATTCTCAGCTACACAGAAATTACAGATATTTGTAGCTGGGTTGTATGATGCTGCCCTAGCTTTTAGCTCTTGTCCCTTGAAGGCCCAAATATGTTTACTTGGCTCTGTCGGTGTTTTTGAAGGATGACATGTGGCTATTGTATTTTGTTTTGAAAGTGTATACAATATATAATATTGTAATGGTTTCTGTGATTTGGTGCGGTCGTCCTTGGACGACTACCGACCCAGAATTGAAGTGCCTATGAGTGGTGCTAGGACTTCGCATTACATGAAAGATCGAGCGGTCTCAGTAGCCCAATAACTACCAGAGACGACCCATCTGGTCCCAAGTCTGACCTTCAGACTATACTTTGAAAGAGAGTGATCCGACCTAATAGGCGGTTCGCTAAGCGAATGACCTGACAGAAGGAAGTGAAAGTCTCTGTATCAAGTATAGATGTGTCTTTATTGAAAGCCAAGTGAAGACTGAGACAATGAACAGTGAAACAATGCCCTTTATATAGTATAAGGACTTCCGCCCGACGTAGTGTCGGGAAAAGACGACGTAAGGTCGTCCGGAAGTTGCGCAACAAGATGGCCGCCGGAAGCCCGACGGCCGACCCAAAATAGGTCGGGTTCTACAAAAGTTGCTTATAATGGTCCAATTCATGTACAAAATGAATATCAATGGATTCTGAGAGGTCGGGCCTCTGTACATGGGTATAAAAGGCATTAAAAGACTTAGTAGTAATTATACAAGTATATACAATAACATAGAGTAAAGTACAAGCAGATATATACATGTATGTGCACACAATAATGAGTGTCAGGTGTAGGAGACGACTGTGTGTACCATTACAATATATACAGTATTGCTAAAGTGTTCTTCCAGGCATATCTCTGAGCTGCACTGATGAGGTGTTAAACACTGAAACAGTACACTGTATGTAGATTGAGCAATGTATATTATACAATGTATATAAATTGTACGTGTATATATCTAGGAAATCAAGTATGACAAGCAAAGAGAGGAAACAGGGTTGAGAGTGAACTTTAACGCTGCAGTGCTCGGTCATTACCGACAGGAAAATACATGCAGCCAGTGGGTCATCATGTTTGACGGTGATGAATGTAGTAACCCACAGACCATTGACATGGTAGACTACAGTCAGAATGGAGGAGCACATCACAGAACTATGAGTAGTGAGTTCACACATGTCTATCAATATCTATTCATACTCCAACGACCTTTTGTATTCAGCTACATAAAGTTTTCACTAAAATACCGATACTGAATTGGGGAGCTGGCTCAGCTAAGGACCAGATGAGCCAAGATTTAGTGAGTAAAAGGACTTTATTGTCCTATATTTATGCTGTATTCGTGAAAAGCTTGCTATAAGCCATAATAGTATTATCAGCATTGTAATAATACTCATAAAATAAATTTGGTATGTCTACAATTTTGGCTGCATTTAGTGTAACTACCACATTCAACACATCTTGGAACAACGTACATGTACATGTATTAGTCTAATTCAAGATGATGGTGTTGAGACATGTGACCTGTTAGTTACATGTCTATGTAGGCAATAGTGATATACTGTGTAGATTGTACATTGTATATGGGGCTCTTATGAAAATATATTTAATTGTTATATACATTGTAACATGTGCAGGTAGTGCCAAGTGAGAATAAATAGTGTAGCAGAGTAATGTTAGTCTAATAGTTTGACAGCCATCATAGAGTAGATTTTGGGCCTGGAGTATATCATACGATATACATGTACATACAGATTGGCTAAGAATATTTTAGCTCTACTGATAGGTTCATCATAACTTGTTCTTTTCCTCTACTCTTGCAGTGGACGGAACATGCTATGGTCTAGCAGCTGGACGAAAAACAATAAAGGTATCTGTCAGACCGTGTGCAGACTATTCTTCGTCTAACTCCCAAACTGGTAGTGGGACACCAACCACCATCCTTGTCATGGAAACACCAAGCCAGAACTCAGGTAGGTACTTCATAGCTTCATGTTGGGAACTCCAAGGTTACTTATATTACTTGTTGCTGTTGCACATTGTAGCTGGCCTTCAATGAGTGCTAGGGATAACAGGCACTTTCAGATATCGCCTGTACAAGCTTTATGAATAGCAATCTGCAGCAATAACAGTTTAGTTTATTCAACAATACACAGAGGCCTATCACGCTAGGTTAGGTGTGCCTGATAACAATATTCATTGTTAACAAAGAGAGCATTAGTCAACTGGCTTCGGATATTAAATCAGTCTCATGCGAACCTGTACAGTTTCCGAATGCGTCTATTATACACGGAATTTGGATTTGTTATAATAGGACCTCTAATCGTAGTATCATAGTGAGAGAAAATAAACTCAATAGTTCTCTGACAATTTGACACTAGGACTAAAGTGTCAACACAAAAATAATGCATATTTGAATGCTTCTTGTACTGCTATATTATTATTATAGAACTCTTCGTCCACATCAACATCTTCAAAGAATTGATAGCCATACATGCACATTGTAAAAAGTACCCTATGACGCTACTGGCTTATGTCAGATATTGAAATACATGTACATGCGTTAGCAAAGTCCCGGACTAATCAGTGGGACGAAGGTGCTGGTAGAAGATACTATACAGTCACACTATTTCATACATACATAGTGTTCTGTTTCAGGTTGTATAAACTAGAGTGAATGTCTCTCCATGGTTTGCTGACACCATGATTGTGACACTAAGAACAGAATATACATGTACCTGCACTGATTTACACGTACTTGTACGAAGATTATTATCTGCCATGTTTACTAACATGTACTACTATGTTTACTAACATGTACTACTATGTTTACTAACATGTACTACTATGTTTACTAACATGTACTACTATGTTTACTAACATGTACTACTATGTTTACTAACATGTACTACTATGTTTACTAACATGTACTACTATGTTTACTAACATGTACTACTATGTTTACTAACATGTACTACTATGTTTACTAACATGTACTACTATGTTTACTAACATGTACTACTATGTTTACTAACATGTACTACTATGTTTACTAACATGTACTACTATGTTTACTAACATGTACTACTATGTTTACTAACATGTACTACTATGTTTACTAACATGTACTACTATGTTTACTAGCTGTTCCCGACTCGATGAGCTCATGTCCTGCCCTTAACAGCTTCAACTACTACTATGAGTCATGGGTAGACGTACGGGATGTGGTGAGAAACTTGACTCAAGAGGAGATACTAGTGAAGGTAAAACATAAACTTCCTGTTGCTATTGAACCCACAGTAGAATTAGATGTCTTGTACTGTACTGTACTTACATGTACTTGTACTTACATTACTTGTACTTGCATGGACTTGTACTTAACACTGAACTAGTAGTGGACTTGTACTTACATGTACATGTACTTGTACTACATGTGTATCTAGACTGAATGAGGAGAACCATTTGATGAGTTCCTGTGATTTTAAACAGAGAGATCGTAGTGCAAAAACTTTGAATAACAACCAATAAAAATTGTATTATTGTACATGCATGTATCAGTTGTTATGTGGGATTATATACAATGTTATATTAAAAGGGTAGACAATTACTGAGGAACTCAGGCTAGAATAACTGGCTGTGCATAAAGATATTAGAAATCTGTTTGTTATGTATACATGTCTATGAGGGCCAATCCAAACTTCCTTAGCCTAAAAAGGAAGGAAATGCAGTAGACTAGTGCAATTCTTCTAGGTATATAATAGGCTATTTTTAGACATACATTCCACACATAGACAAGGTACTGGTCAGTAAATATCCCCTGGCTTTAGTGCAAGTTTGGCTGCTACAGTGGAGAGTCGAACTAGAACCAGCAAAGGAGAGAAAAGTAAACACAGAGCAGTGATTAAATATCTTCTTAAGAGGCCTCTCTGACAAATTAATCCATGAGCATATGGTGACTACTTTAGTGGAGACTGCCCCTAGTTATACTGTAGTTAAAACATGGGTTGCCAAGTTCAAAAGAGGGGAAACTAGCATTGAAGATGCTCTAAGATTAGGATGGCCTGCATACGCAACCATCTCAGATATGGTAACAATAAGGACTTTTACTGCAATGACTTAATGAAGCTGGAGCATCAATTTTCATCTTCGCTAGGCTAATGACTTTCGGATCGACCCTCCTATGAGCATGTATATACTTACATATAAAATATATAAGTGATGTATGCGTTTCATTTATATTGCATGTACACTGTATATGATGACTTGCAGACTGCCGTCTACCATAAGCTTGCAACAGACAGCAGTCTGAGGATCAAGTTCAGCATGGTAGTCGGTCTGGTAATGGATAATGATAATAACGATTTCTGTGCAAGATGGTTAGTTTGTTAAAATTGTTATTAAATTATGTAATGACTCTAATGAGAGGTGTGAGTCACATACATGTCTTTATCACTAGAGAGTACTTGACACTGAACTAGTAGTCTATAATAGTAACTTTCCCACGCAGCACTGAAGCCTACCTTGAATTAATCATTTCCTAAATAAGACTATTAATTAAGATTGCTGGAAACTTTATAAAATCGAAAAGCTATTAAAATTAAACTGTGTTATTTACACATTATAGCTTTATTGGACTGCGTACAAGTCTTTGGTCTAATATTAAAAAGTGTTTGCCAAATGATCTTCGTTGAAACATATTACATGTATCATGTTATTCCAAATCTCTAGTTGAATGCGTTTTTGTCAAACACAGCATGCTTGCATGTGTATGTCTATATGATTAGTCATACATGTAACTGCCATTGTATGTTTTGCCATGTGGATATAATATACTGTACATGTACAACATTCTTCAGGTATGTAAAGATAAATGAAGAAGAATGTTCACCCAAACTAGATTTTATTCTCGCACATAACGATGGGAGTAACTACAACTACTTCAGGAACTATCAAAGGACCAGAACAGGTAAACTATTTCCTATCCCAAAAGAAAACATGCATAACTGATTGCACCTTTCTGGCACAATCTAACTTTAGCATCTGTTCTGTTGAGTGCTAAGGGTTTAGGAATCGACTATGCTCTTTATTATACGTGTACATGTACATCCAACATCCTCCTAAGATCATAGCAGTGCTGTTTATCGAGGCTAAATGTTCACATAAAATATTATGCCATATGCATAACCTTTCCTGAACTTTCCTGAATTTTCAACGATTGTCGTGGGTTGTTTATGCAATAATGCTTTAAAGATATTTAAAGATGATGACAGGATATGTGTTTTATTACATTCTTATTAGTTCATAAGAACATACATAATATACGCAAGCTAGTGGGGCCACTTTAACCATGCGCTCTTGTGCAGTGTGTAATAATACACATTTGTACATGTATCAGTTGCATTCAATGAAGAAAGATTTCACGTTCAACCACTAATTTCCAAACTGCAAAAATTTTTAATGTGCGACACAGCGTCATTTAAATGTAACTCATCACTCAGATTTCCGCTGCCAGCTTCTAAATTCTTCCAGAATATAACGTCTATTTTGTAGCAGATACCATTAGTCGCATTTTCTGTATAACGTGATTGTCTAACATATATCTTTCCTTATGTAAGATTATACTGTTTTTGATACGGTGTTGGTATGGTGGTACGGTGTTGCTGTGACATTTGCAGGAGAGGGTATCTGTAACAATATTACAGCAGGGAAAACGACTATAGAGATCTGGATAGGTGGGTGTGGTTATGGATCTCAGCCAACCAATACCATCACTGGGCGATTTTCTTCTCCTTCTTGTCTGCATATAGAGGAAGTAAGAACTGACCAAGTTCTGGATGGAGGTACGTCATTGGATGCACGTCATTAGAACTAATACCTGAACCTACCACTGGCTTAAAATGGAAGTCCACTTATTTAACGTATTTCAAAATGCTGCATTTATATTGTGTTTATACTACGTTTATATTTTACAATCATTCAGTTGCGACTAGTGTCGATTTCTATCGAAGTCATCAGGGAAAGTTGAGTTACCACCACTATTGGAAGTCAAACTTTGGAGAGAATGATGCAATTGTTTACTCTATAACTTACAACAAGCACTTTGCTGACACTGGTCTAAGACTGACAGCTAGTGGGGGCCACAGAGTTACATCATACAGCCTTAAATGTACTAATTGGTGAGTCTTCACCCCCACAAGGTGGTTGCTATAGCGATGAAACTAATTCAAAGGGCAGGCAACGGTATGGGAAATTTTATAACATATAGGTACCTCAGCAGCCACAATATTATATTAACATCTCATTGTATAAAACTGTTAATTTAATACTCGCTTATAAAATTCAGCTTTGTTCAAATTGGTTCTATTTCTTGTCTCTGAAAACCTATAACTCTGTATTTGACACTCAAAGCTAAACAAGGACTGGGATATAGATCACAGTGCTTAGCACTAAGTATAAGCCCATTTAGGAAAATGTGATAATGATGCCAATATTTAAAAATGAAAAAATAATTGCAATACTGAATTACATGTTAAACATATTAAGACTGTGTTTTAAAGAAAGGTACAATGTGCATTCAAATATTTTACAACTTTGAATATACTGCAAAATAGGAACTGCCAATCAATTTGGTCTCAATTTGTTGAATTGACAACTCCAACAGTGTTTATTACTGCTAATTTAAAACACATGAAGGTTGTAAAAATTGCTTGGACAACCTAAAATCCCACATGTCCAGTTTTTATACAGAAATAAACAGATACTATTTGCTTAGGGTCTAAAGTACTGTAATAATCATCCCTAGAAAGTTGTATGTATTTTGCAGGTATTTCATGATAGATGGTGCACACTGCCAGAGCCCGGGTAAAATCTTGGGGAGTCATTCCTTTGGCCACACATCTGAGTATGAGCAACCAATGCAAGGTAGCACAACTCTATATTATACACGTGTGACTGCTGTTACGTTATATCAGTGCTGACTTGACCTTTCATTATTCTACCATTGACAGTTGGCCAGAGCTGCTTAATATTGCTGACTCCATTTTCAATTAGCAGTCGGAGCATAGAGAAATCAAAACCCCAGATGCTGTATTTTACTGAGTGATACCAGTCAATTATTATTAGACCTTGATCTCTCATAACAATAGTACATGTACATTGTATTTGATATTATGCCAACTGCTTGGCTCAAGTAACATATGCATTTCTTTTTTTTCTTTAGTTAGTGGAGTCTGTCAGAACATATTGCAAGGAAGTCATGCCATTGATTACAATGTTGGGCCTTGCCCTGGTACAAGCAGCAAGTATATAGAGATGGGTACAGGGTGGGGATCTTCATTTCACATCATTGTAGAAGAACTTAGGCTAGATGCCATCATGGCGTGTAGTGGAAGTCAACCTGTTAAATGTGACAATTGAGTGCCTTTAGTAATTTAGATATTAATTAGGATATACAATATATGTGCGTGCGTATCAGTGTGAAGTGTGAAGTGCATGCATTAGGAGTTGTATGTCCCTGCATACTGTCTTTCGTATACATTGTACACACATATTGATTTACATAGTTATTTAGCAATAGATTACTATCATTTCATTATCAATGGTTTTATGTTGTTTTACCATCAGAAATGTACCATGTTATACAGTACATACAGCGTATAAGTTCAATGCAATATTATTTACAGCATTCACTGTTATCAAAGCATGAGTAGACACAACGTTTCTATCTTTTCCTTAAACAAATGGTGTGACACGTGTAATATAATAATATAAATCTAATAATATGAGTGGAACAGTAATAATGTTGTTTGACTACCTGGATGGTGTCTGCTGTGAAATAAATATAATTTATATGCAAACAACAATAAAATAATGTAAATCTACAGTAGATGGCTTAGCATTATACATGTAAACTGGAGGTCGGTGTACATGTATATGTATATGTGTGAAATAAGAGTACACTATTATACATAATTGTATGACACACTTGGTTGGACATAAATGTATACTACGCTTGTAAAGTTCCTATATTGAAACAGTATATTAATGTTTAGAATATTATAATATTAATTGGGTTAAATGTCATTAATTATTAATAGCTAAGAACTGTCTCAGCTTCGCTTAATGAAACAAGAACCTCTTCAGCTTAGTATCATCCATTGAATATTAACTTATCTTCCCACAAGGATATGCGTAGAGAACTTAATTAGTAGTTACATGTATATATAGCTAACATAGAGTACTTTGTAAATATTAAATCATATCATATTACACCCTTAAGTTTCAAATAATTATAATAATATAATCTTTAACACTTAGGGTTGAAACATGATATGATTTATTATTTGTGTATCGGATGCAAATGCTATTAAGGTATCTATAATGGATAGGATGGAGTTTAATATCTGGCTTTCGATAGATACCCACTTGTTACTGTCTGTATTTTTACCATCAACAGTTTTCCTCTGTTTACTTTACCTTCATATTGTGAGATGTAGGAAAGTCTATAGCTGACTGAAAGAAAACCACAGCAGACGACCACTGACAATGGAAACAGGTGCTGGGCAGGTGCTGGTGTGTCTACAGATCATAATTTCCTTTCTACTGGTAGGTGAATACGTTAATTTACATTGGCACATTGCTATGAATAAATATACCAAATACATCATGCATAAATGGTTTTTTATATAAATGTTTATTAATATATGTAAAACATACTTGGTTGGTAAAAGAGTTGAACAGTCATACAGTAAATAATTTGATGTGTCTAATTTGTAACTAAACACTCATATTCGCTACACATACATCTTTTCTACATGAAGATGATTCAACTCCATCCTTTGACCAAAAAAACATGTTTAAAAACATCCAGTCACATACAAGTTGTATATTTGGTAGGTTTTCTCAGAAGATAAATTTCAACTGCTCTCAGGGGACTATCAGCTAATAAATCCAAGACATGTCAGTTCCATCCGATCTGCTACAGAATGTGCAGTTAAATGTCTAGAGAGAAGATATCCCTGTCTGTACTTCTCTTACATGCCACTAGAGAGAGTCTGTCTGATATCTGGTGATCAACCAGCCTATGGGAACAGAAGTAGCAGTATCAAACCGGAGAGAGTGTACAATTGTACTACAGGATCGCATGGGTCAAGGGCTGCAGACAACACGACAAGAGCACCAGAAACTAGTACAAGTGTACAAGTGTACAACTGTACTACGGGATCACATGAGACAAAGAGTGCAGACAACACAACTAGAGAGCTTAAACTAAGCATGTCTATTTATACATCTGTGCAATGCATGTCTAAGCATTCAATTGTTATGTCAACATAAATGTTGTGTGGTTAGAAAAATGATCCATGCTTTAGATTTTCACTCTCTAGATGGATTTACATGTTTCAGCACTAGTGCTTGTTATCTAATCCAGCACTTCCGAATACTTGTAGATGCAACAGTTAACGACACAGGAAATGTTACTGGGACCCCACAGAGTAAGTAACCAATCAAATTTCCTGGCTAAACCTTCATTAGAGAACCATGTAGCATTGTATGCAGTTATGAAGTACCATCAGGAAATTTATGAGTAGCCCTGTTTGTAATACTCATGCTGTTCCCAAGACTTTGGATGTCATCAACATTGGTCAAGACAATTTTGTCATACTCCAAACAAATGGGTAGAAAACACCTTAGCCAAACATAACTAGTTTAACGAAGGAGAAGCTAGCATGTGCTGATACGTTTTTTACTTTGAGGAATCACTGGTTGCTAGATCTTTCGGCTTAGGGAAGCTAAGAAGTAAATTCTGATATATCTGCCCTAACAACATACATGTGACTGTTTCAAGGTCCAGGGGTTTACCTCTAAACTTTAGCTGCTAGGAAAGAAAAGTGTGCGAATTCATTGTGATAAAACATCCACACCAAAGTTTACCTGCATATTCAGCACCAACTATGACTACAAACTTGTGTTTATGTAAAATATATGGTATTGTTCAATATTGGTAACAGATGCAAACTGCCCAACGAACTCCATCCTTCACCCATCTTCTGGAAACTGCCTCTATTTCCAAACCAGTAAGAAGTTAACAGGAAACTCTGCTGCAGCTGAATGTGGTGAAATAGGGGGGCTGTTGGCCTCTTTTGATACAGAGGAGTCTTTTAGCTGGCTTCAACAAAAGCGTGAAGTTATGGAAGGTGATTTAAATGTGTCTATTGTATTTTCTCTGTGCCTTATAATTTGTTACGCAGGAAAATGTACTGAAAAGTAGCAGGAGCCAAAGTTCATATACATGTACCTATCATTGCGCTGTGGATTACAATAGAAACATGTCTTTTTGGTTATTTTTTATAGCGACTCATGACTCTGAATTTTGGGTTGGTACATCATATGTGCTCGGGAAATATTCCTGGATAAGTGGACCGGCAGTGACGGAGAACAGATGGATGCCTAATGAACCAAGCTTTGATGGTCCCTGTGTAACTTCCTTCAACAGAATAGAGAACTATCTGTTGAGAGATGCCGATTGTGAGAAGGATAAAGCTCTATATATCTGTGAAATCTACAATGCATAATTCATAGAGTAAAATTATGCTTATAATAAATGGTGGTAGAGGGCGATTGTTGACCACTTGAAAGCACAATATTCATGTATTGCCATATTATTGGGTATAACGTAATATAGCAATGAGTAATAAGTCAGATTATTTCTTTATGTGTCATTATTGTATTAGGAATGTGCTATCCCCAATATCAATGTTTTCTCAAGCATCTACATGGTAATGTTATATTTTTCAAATTTGCCGGCATCAATTTTTCGTTGAAATTTAGAAACAATTTAAGTTTTCATCTTTTGTGCTTGGGACTAAAAAAGAGCCCTCAACTACTGTAACGTAACTTTAATTTAATTTAAAATACATATGCACTGTACATTTTTGCACGGTGGAAGCTATTATGTAGTTAATTCCTCAACTGCATTGAACACCTAATTGAATAAAATAAATCTCTCTAAGTCGTTTATATGGTATGTTAAATGCACACTGATAACAGTGCGGACTTGCTAATCACCAAATCTATAATACTATTGGGGGGGGGGGGGGGGGGTGGTGGTTGCGGGTGGGGATACTTGAGTTGGCAACTTAGCTATAAAATCTATATGCCTGACAAACCTACTGTGTCGGCTATAGTATCTTTATTATATTACTCTGCGGTGTAATGTTATTTATAACTACATGGGTAATACCGTGTAATGAAAATCACCAGCTTCTGCTGCTGTGACCAGCCTTTGCAAACTGTCCTGTCATGTGCCATTGCTGACCAACTCCTAGTGAGAAAGGCCCAAATGATGTGACGTTTTTGTGATGGGGTTGAGGTGTTGCCTTGAAACTATGCTGTCTTGCATGACCTCAAGGACTTTGTCTGTGGCGCAGCAGGAATTATGGCTGGACGCTCTTTCTAAACACCACCATGACTGAAATTCTAACTTGAAACTTTCAGCATGAAAGCACATGATTCTCACCCCTCAGTAACGGCTGCTCCCATATAATGTTATAATGAAATTTGCCTGCCAAGCTACCGACTGAGTGAAGCAACCCCAGCACTGAACACAGAAATCGAAAGGACACCAACTTTAGGAAACAAATCTGTACATGGTTTTACATATTTAACTGCTAAGGCTGATTAAACCCAAATACTGTATGAAAACACTTGTTTATCTACATTGTAAAGGCAGCAAGAGTAGCGATTTTGCAGGTTTTTTTCAACAGGACTGTTATCAGTACCTCAGCTTCTGGTAGGAAGTTTCAACACATGCATCTTCATTTACTGCAGGGACCACCAGGGTTAGATAATCACTGTTTTTACATGTACTGTAGCAGCAGACTACAGCCAATGTACTGTAGCAGCAGACAAGAGCTAATGTACTGTAGCAGCAGACTACAGCTAATGTAGTGTAGCAGCAGACTACAGCCAATGTACTGTAGCAGCAGACTACAGCCAATGTACTGTAGCAGCAGACTACAGCCAATGTACTGTAGCAGCAGACTACAGCCAATGTACTGTAGCAGCAGACTACAGCCAATGTACTGTAGCAGCAGACTACAGCCAATGTACTGTAGCAGCAGACTACAGCCAATGTACTGTAGCAGCAGACTACTGCCAATGTACTGTAGCAGCAGACTACAGCCAATGTACTGTAGCAGCAGACTAAAGCCAATGTACTGTAGCAACAGACTACAGCCAATGTACTGTAGCAGCAGACTACAGCCAATGTACTGTAGCAACAGACTACAGCCAATGTACTGTAGCAACAGACTACAGCCAATGTACTGTAGCAGCAGACTACAGCCAATGTACTGTAGCAGCAGACTACAGCCAATGTACTGTAGCAGCAGACTACAGCCAATGTACTGTAGCAGCAGACTACAGCCAATGTACTGTAGCAGCAGGCTACAGCCAATGTACTGTAGCAGCAGACTACAGCCAATGTACTGTAGCAGCAGACTACAGCCAATGTACTGTAGCAGCAGACTACAGTCAATGTACTGTAGCAGCAGACTACAGCCAATGTACTGTAGCAGCAGACTACAGCCAATGTACTGTAGCAGCAGACTACAGCCAATGTACTGTAGCAGCAGACTACAGCCAATGTACTGTAGCAGCAGACTACAGCCAATGTACTGTAGCAGCAGACTACAGCCAATGTACTGTAGCAGCAGACTACAGCCAATGTACTGTAGCAGCAGACTACAGCCAATGTACTGTAGCAGCAGACTACAGCCAATGTACTGTAGCAGCAGACTACAGCCAATGTACTGTAGCAGCAGACTACAGCCAATGTACTGTAGCAGCAGACTGCAGCCAATGTACTGTAGCAACAGACTGCAGCCAATGTACTGTAGCAGCAGACTGCAGCCAATGTACTGTAGCAGCAGACTACAGCCAATGTACTGTAGCAGCAGACTACAGCCAATGTACTGTAGCAGCAGACTACAGCCAATGTACTGTAGCAGCAGACTAAAGCCAATGTACTGTAGCAACAGACTACAGCCAATGTACTGTAGCAGCAGACTACAGCCAATGTACTGTAGCAACAGACTACAGCCAATGTACTGTAGCAACAGACTACAGCCAATGTACTGTAGCAGCAGACTACAGCCAATGTACTGTAGCAGCAGACTACAGCCAATGTACTACAATGTAAAATAACTGATGAAATCTACATTAAAATTACTCTGACTGGATACAAATTACACAGTCGTATGAGTAGGTTAAACACTTCACTGTACATACACTGTCATTGGATGGTCCTGAGCTGCCATATTGAAAGCACTGATGTCTATTTTCACTGGTTGCTGCTATTGATCCTGACAGTTTTGGTTTCAAAGCAAATTGTCATAGTCATAATCATGGTCACGGGTAAATCACTAATCGTGTCACAGGTTTTCAATGACTATACGAATACATGATGTCCAAGCAATCAATCAGTTGAATAAACCACAAAATACTGTTTGAATTAACTCAGGTATACAACATAATTATATTAGCTACACTGCATTCAGATAGTTAAATGCAGCCGCATATGAACCACTACAATCTCCGAAGACACTTATTATTTCTTATGTTTGCTTAAAAAACTTCTCAATTCAAGACAATCCAATAAGGACCTCTTTATTTGAGTGTCATCTACTTGATATTGACTTGTCTTACCACAATGCTATGTATATATACCTTAATGGCATCTGGAACCTTCTATAATTAGATTAAAATATAATCTACTATTTCAATATAACTATTAAGTTATATCAGGTTACACTCCAAAGTAATAAATATTAGAACAGTTTAATGTCTCTGAGGGGTTAGGTTGGTAATTCTATTTTCAATGGGTACCCACTTGTAACTATCTGAATTATTTATGTCAATTATAGGCTCTACCTTTTATATTGTACACAGTTGAGTTATTTTGCAACTGAGGGAACAACTTAGCAGACGACCACTGGAAATGAAGGCTTTGATGAAACAGTTCCTGGTATTTCATCAGATCACAGCTTACTTCCTGATGGTAAGGGAATACATACATACATACATGTACATATTATATGCAATACATGTACAATAATATGTACAATTGTATTGCATCAGTAAAGTACTAAGAATAATATTATTATACCAAATACATCAATGAAAAATTGGCTGCATAGTTTTATGTGATGTTTGTAAATAATCTTCTGTTGATCAAAGAATAGAATGATGTAATTGATCTATTATGTATTAGACACACAAATTCTTCAAAAATGCTATTCAACTCTGTTCTTTGATCAGCAATAAACATCTGCGTATAGTTATATAAAACTTGTGTATGTTTTAGGTTTTCTCAGAAAATAAATTTCAACTGCTCTCTGGGGATTATCAGCTAATAAATCCAAGACATGTCAGTTCGATCCGATCTGCTACAGAATGTGCAGTTAAATGTCTGGAGAGAAGATATCCCTGTCTGTACTTCTCATACATGCCACTAGAGAGAGTCTGTCTGATATCTGGTGATCAACCAGCCTATGGGAACAGAAGTAGCAGTATCACACCAGAGAGAGTGTACAACTGTACTACAGGATTGCATGGGTCAAGGGCTGTAGACAACACGACTAGAGCACCAGAAACTAGTACAAGTGTACAAGTGTACAACTGTACTACGGGATTGCACGAGGCAGAGAGTGCAGACAACACGACTAGAGAGCCAGAGACAAGTATGTCCACACACACATCTACTCATTCATTGTGAGCTTAGATATATGACCTACATACATATACGTATGCTATAGATTTCTTCCCATATAAGTTCATTTATTTGTTCACAGTCCCAATCCAGGTGCCTTTAATTCAACCTGGTAATGCTGAATAATATTTGTAGATGCAATATATTATTTTGACTAACTGTAAATTCAACGAGTATTTCTGACCTAATCAATAGCAAGTACAGTAGACATCTGCAGCTTGAATAACCTAGGTCTACTTCTACAAGTGAGAATATTCTGTGCTGAAACATGCACACAAAATATTAGCTGTGTTTTTGTGCATGCTAGAACACAATTTTGTCTTGAAATATTTGTTATTGCTTTTATATTGCATGTATTAGATTCAAGCTGTCCAGCCAACACTACACTTCACCCAACTACTGCGAGTTGTCTGTACTTTGGAACCGATAGCAAGCTAACACAAAATGCCGCTGTAGATGAATGCAGTAACATGAGTGGACTGTTGGCCTCTTTTAATACAGATGAATCTTTTAACTGGCTTCAAAAGACGAGAGAGGCCATGAAAGGTGATTTTAATCTTCTTACTGTGCTCATGGTTTATTATGCTGGAAACTTTCCATGAATCAGCTGAAACTGAAACTGGTACATCATTGCAGAATAAAAATAAAAATATATTTATGTACATAATTATGCACTTTCTCACATTTTTTGGTGTAGGGACTCGTGACTCAGAATTTTGGATCGGTACAATCTATCTATTGGGGAGATATCACTGGATAAGTGGACAGGCAGTGGAGGAGAGCAGATGGATGGCTAATGAACCAAGCTCTGATGGGCCCTGCGTAACATCTTTCACCTGGGTGAAGTACTATTTACTGAATGATGCGGAATGTGACAGTCATAAGGCTTTTTACATCTGTGAAGTCTACAAAGTATAATTTGGTTAAAGATGCACACAATAGAATGCTCGGTGTTAACGATAGTAGAAAAAAGTTTGCTTTTCACTGAAAACATAATACTATTCGTCATTTAGTATAAAATAATATATAATGATGTGTGATGGTGGGGTGTGATATTTTCTTATGCATGGTAAAAGTGTTATGAATGTCATATATATAAATTACGTATATGATGAATATTGTTGTTTTTATGCACTTGGAGTTGTAACTTGTACTATCTGTCTTTATCCTTATATTGCTTCTTTTGGAATATATTATCATATATGTGTTTGAAACTGGAATCATGCATTAATATGGAACTTTTTGTTGGTGTATGACACTGATTTATTGGACAATGCATGATCATTGTTATGCATCTTTGTCTCCAATTGGTAGAAATTTTGGTAGCAACAACTTCACATGTGATTGAATTAGTGAAGTATTGACCTTCCAGACTAAAAGTGTATACATGTACTGGTAAAGGTATTTACATGTAAACCACTGCTGGCACACCATTTAGTTTTTGCAAATAGTAAGGTGCATCTTGTTTCAGTAAGATTGATGTGTTTGTCTTTGTAAGCCTAGTGGCAGCCAAGATGAACACATTTTAGTGTTGACTATTATGATCTCCAGACAGCATTGATGCATTGATGCCATTCTTTAAATAGCTCTTGGTACAACAATAAACAAGCAAGTTACAGTCAATACCCACATTAACAATGTAAAGAATTGCAAGCTGCTACGACTAATCTCTATTGTACAGTTTTTGTATTAACTGTAAGAGTCCTTCCAAGATTTTATTGGAGGTTGATTGAAGGTGAGGACAGCCAATATTAAAATTGAGTTTTCATGGCAGCAGCTAGGTTTACAAACACAAAAAAAGCATCAATCTTACTGAAGTAGGATGAACCATACAATATTGTTTGCAAATATTGATTGGTGCAACAGTGGCTTGAAACCTTGTTTACATACAATTATGAATTGTACATTAATATTCACAAATTACACTTTTGGTTTGGGAAACTTAGCTCTCAAATCAATATGCATCAGATACCAACTGGAAGATAATAGTGTGGTAGCTGACTTAACCCTTTCGCAGGGACGTTCTTTTGTTGCAAACAGGCCTCCACAGGGAGGTTTATTTAGGGAAATTTTCGATATTCAATATGCCTTTGTTTGAACAACAATAATTTTCACATTTTTCAATAGAATTGCTTGATACTTTCACAGAATATGGAAGGAAGTATATAGAATTCAGAAATGGTATTAGTTTTCACCTAGAATAAACTCAACTATTACTAAATGTATCCTGTATAGTCCCTGCTGTATACCAAACTTCAGCTGGCCGTGAAGCAAGATGAGTGACCGATGACTAATCCCTTAGATAAATAGAAGGACCTCTAAATCCACCATTTGCATGATCACTATTGTTACCTAAATAAATAATGTTATCTGTAGACTTTTAGAAAACCCAAATAAATGTAAATGTAAATGTAAATGTATGATTATTATCATTATGATGATCATTGACATTATGACTGCTACTATGACTATCACTATGATTTCAATTTTTGCTATCAGATTCATCACTGCTTTCAAAATTTTCTAGTTCTATATCACTTCCTTCACTATCTAACCAAGCATCACCACCCATAATACAATCCACAATCCCAAAATCCCTTCTAACTCTTGTTGATCGCCGTGGTAATTCATTTTGACTGGAAGTCGCCATTTTTCAAATGAAAAAGTCTTCCCGAAGAAGTACTAGAAGAAATAAAGATGAATCCTCCGAATTTATAAGAGTCTAAGTCAGACTATATTATTCGAAATGTTTTCTAGTCATTTCTCATCATTTATTTGTCAAACCCCTCGAATTCAACCAATAAAACTTGATAACACAAAACGATATCGGAAGCGACATTTATGTCGCTTCCTCTAACTCACATTGTGTCGCTCGGCGACATAAATGTCGCTTTCCACGCAAAAGGGTTAAACTAAAAAAGTACATGTAAAATATTTACATATCCAAATGTGGCAGCCAAAACAGTTTTGCAAATTTTCCTCATATGTTGGTGTAACTGATGCTTGCCAACACAGGGTAAAGTTGCAATATCTACACTTAGTGCAGGTACCACCAGAATTACCATTGGTACTATTGTAATGGTTTCTGTGATTTGGTGCGGTCGTCCTTGGACGACTATCGACCCAGAAATGAAGTGCCTATGAGTGGTAATAGGACTTTGCATTACATGAAAGATCGAGCGGTCTCAGTAGCCCAAATACTACCAAAGACGACCCATCTGATCCCAAGTCCGACCTTCAGACTATACAATGAAAGAGAGTAATCCGACCTAGTAGGCGGTTCGCTAAGCGAATGACCTAGTAAAAGGAGGAGAAAGTCTCTGTATCAAGAATAGATGTGTCTTTATTGAAAGCCAAGTGAAGACTGAGACAATGAACAGTAAAACAATGCCCTTTATATAGTATAAGGACTTCCGGCCGACGTGACGTCGGGAAAAGACGACGTGTGGTCGTCCGGAAGTTGCACAACAAGATGGCCGCCGGAAGCCCGACGGCCGACCCAAAATAGGTCGGGTTCTACAAAAGTTGCTTATAATGGTCCAATTCATGTACAAAATGAATATCAATGGATTCTGAGAGGTCGGGCCTCTGTACATGGGTATAAAAGGCATTAAAAAGACTTAGTAATAATCATGTAGTTGCATACAATCATATATTGGAGCAATACATGAATAAGTAGTGAGTATAAACACATGGAGACACGTACATAGGCAGTAATTAATGGTTTAACACGCAATGCAATTGAGTATAAGTATACGAACAGCTAGTTACAAGAGTGTGAGTGTCAGATGAGTGGCGTTGTAACAACTACTAGGCACTTAGGGTGCGGTGGAGCTTGGTCCGGTAGTTAAAGTCGTATACAAAATGTCCTGTACCATTACACTATTGTAGCAGAAGAAGTAAGATGGTACACAACAATCAAATAATGTACTGTGGAGGTTAGGCTATGAATTTATACACTCCAGCTGGCTACTGAATGTGTTAGGCTGAGTGAGCATGTAGTTCTATCACTGAATTATGTTGAGAATCACCTCATTCAGTGAATTTTGCTGATTTCTCATTGGCTGTAATATCTGACTCTTTCTAGCAGACCTCCCAATTGTAATTCTAATAGAAGATGAACTAGTCAATCATCTATTGGATATCTACATTCAGCACTCCATGTGATTCGGCTATTTGAGTATTTAACCATGTATAATTTTTTGCGGCCTACCATTTGTGGCTGATGAGTTTTAATTATTGATATGTTAATATATACACATACATGTAAAAGTATTTGCATAAGAATTCTTGATGGCACATTTAATCTACCTGAAATGCTAGCGAATTATTTGTATCAAATTATATTTACCAAGTAACTGAAACTCTAACACTATTGATCGTAAAAGCAATCACTTGTATATTATACAGTAGATGTTATGTAGCAATTTATACATATAGCTTTAGACTAATATTTTAGAAATGATAGCAAACAGTAACATTATCTCACATGTTGGATATGTGGATCACATTAGAAAATAATAGGCGTATTTGGAAACTGTACTGGTTCATATACGTAGGACTGCTCTAACTCTCCGAATACAATTTGAGCGTTCAGACGTGACTAATGCTTGATTTGAAGGGGAATCCCCTTGTCAATAAATATTATTATTGCCAGGCATGCCTAACCTTGTGTTATAGCTAGAGCAATGTTATGGAATAAAATATATTGTTATTGCTGCAGATTGCTATTTATGAAGCTTCACGGTGCAATATCCGAATATGCCTAATGTGGATATTGGATAAACTACATTGTTGTAAAGGGTATGCTACGCGGACGCAAAATTGATGCGAATTGCATCAATTTTGCGTTTTGTGATTACTGATGCTGAACTTATGCGAAATCGCATGTTTATTGCATGCTATAAATTTTTGCTGTTACAAAATGCGAATCGAGTGTTGATTGGCTACAGCTAACATAAGATGCGTTGACAAGGTGCTAGCAGTTGAGTTTAGCTTTTAAGATAATTAAATGAAGTCATTCAATGAATTGAAATCAGTTTTGAATCTAATATTTAACTTGTGATATATTCTACTGACCGCAAAATGGCCGGAAGCTGTATAGCTATGTTGTTTAAATTAATCCAACACAAGACCAGCATTTTAGGAGAAATTCAATCCCTATTATAAACACCAGGATAATAAAATAAATAAACAGTCAAGCTATCATATCCATCCTCAACCATAAATTCAACTCAAACCTCTCATGTGCGTGTTACGTATATGTAACATTTAGTTGGACCTAATTTTCAACGAGCAGAAATATTTCAACCTGCATGTTTCGATATATTGCTAAAATTGTGGAAGTTTTTATCTAAACTACAATAAGGAGGGGCTAATCCTAAAGAAATTGAATGTAGATGTATCACAACCCTCAAATTATAAATAGTAGATTCACAGGCTACATTAATTCCTTAGATTTATCTACTCTTGCCCTTAGTTGAATTAATGAGTAGACAACTTCTTTTGTTTACAATAAAAACGCAACTTCTGTGCAACACCTAACAACGTTTTTCGTTTTTTAAACTTTCGATATTTGTAGAAGTTGTGCGTCCATGTAGCATGCCCTTTAGTGTATGCACCAATATACATGTAGATATAGTCGACGTATATAGGACTTGCGATAAGACTGACCAGAGCTGACTATGAGACTTTTGGATATCAGCTCTTTTCACTCCTGTGTTTCTGGAAGGGCACATTATTCACGTCAAGTGTTCTCCTAGAGTTAGTACGTCGCGTCGCGTTAACTTACTTAGTAAAGCATGGTGAATATATTCATAACATACACATTAGATTATTAATCAGGGATTTGGTGTAAATAACTTTGATTAATATCTCAGAAAAGTCACATATTTTGTTAATGCTTCTTCTTAAACATCTGATACAGATTTGTATGTTATATTCCATTTAAATAGTAATATGTCACAGGTGGGGATTATGAATAGATACAGATGCTGATGAGGACATATTAGAATAATTTATAATAGAATTGATTAGAAAGTGACTCAAATGAAGGGAAGTCAATAACAAACCACTCAGCAGAATGTCTGTTTAATATAGACTTACTCAACTCTAATTTAGAATTCAATAGCATCTGTGTATCCAATATAAAGTAATCTATTATACAAATATTGAATTATATCAATATATAAACTATGTTATATATACATGTAGATATATTGTTATTCCTATTTAATGTCTTTAAAAAGTTTGAGTGGCTCTTATTGCCTTTAAGGAATACCTACTTGATGCAACGTTAATTATCTATGTCAATTGATGGTCCTCATTTAATGAGTCTTCACTGTGACAGACATTATTAATAAGGAATTTCATAAACAGCGAAGCTGGTTGTCAGAAATGCTGCCATTGAAAATGACTCGACATTTGATAAATCATATTGTAGTGTTTCATCAGCTTACTGCTTATTTTCTCCTGGTAGGTATTATTCGATCAACAAGTTAGCTAATTACATTGTATTTATATTGTATTATACATGTGGATGTAAAAGTTGGTACTACCACTGAACTTTACAATTACACAGTAATTCATACCAGTAGTTGCACATCATGTTCTGCTATATACTTGAGTGCGATAATAGACCACACATGGGTACTCATTTTGTGGAACGTTCAACATGTAAAATATTATTTATGAATTCCTGTTTGCACTAAGGTGGTTTCAAGCAATGACTTCCACCTTCTATCCGGAGATTATAGGCTGGTGAGACCAACTTATATCAGCTCTATCCGATCTGCTACAGAATGTGCAGTTAAATGTCTAGAGAGAAGATATCCCTGTCTGTACTTCTCTTACATGCCACTAGAGAGAGTTTGTCGGATATCTGGTGATCAACCAGTCTATGGGAACAGAAGTAGCAGTATCAAACCAGAGAGAGTGTACAACTGTACTACAGGATCGCATGGGTCAAGAGCTGCAGACAACACGACTAGAGCACCAGAAACTAGTACAAGTGTACAAGTGTACAACTGTACTACGGGATCGCATGAGAAAAAGAGTGCATACAACACGACTAGAGTGCCAGAAACAAGTAGCACAAGTGTGTTCAAATCTACAACTGAAGGTAGGCTTTTGCACTTTGTTGATTGGCACATATTATTCTGTTTCACTGGCACTCACATAGTGTTTTACACTGCATATACTATACAATGTAAAATGAGCACATTTTCTTAAATTTTTAATAGCCCTGCTCGCATCATCTGAAATAATTTTTAACTACTCGTACTTGTGTGCATGTAGATGCATCAGATGAGGCAGATTTAGTACACCAATAAGTTATATACAACATGACTGTAACAGTATAACGATGTTGTAGTCATAAAATATTTTCCAGCAGTTAATGTACATGTACATGTACTTTCCTAGTATAAAGACAATTATTAATTATTACTTATTACAGACACTGATGAAGATACTTCAGAGTGTAAGTATTGCATGTATATCATGACTTCCTCTAATGCCTCATACACGTATTAATGCCAACATAACATTTCTACATGTGGGTGCTTTTTGCTGACCACAGCCATGTATGTTACTCTGTGATGCATGAAGTACTAAAAACAGCGTCTGATAATACCTTCCATGCAATACTTTCTACAGATAATTGTAGTTAGCTTGCTCTTCATTGAAATGTTTAACTAATTTCAGCAGATGATGCGATGCTTGATTAGACATTCAGTTAGTGCAATGTTTTATTTGGTTTATCAATTTAAGTTAGCTGCATGTGTTAATAGGCTTAGAGATAATTACTATTGTAACAAACTACTGCTGTTGTAGCTGCATGTGTTAATAGGCTTAGAGATAATTACTATTATAACTAACTACTGAGGTTGTAGCTGCATGTGTTAATAGGCTTTGAGATAATTACTATTATAACAAACTACTGCTGTTGTGGCTGCATGTGTTAATAGGCTTAGAGATAATTACTATTATAACTAACTACTGCTGTTGTAGTTGGAGCAGAGGTAGACTGTCCATCTGACTGGGTATTAAACCCTACCACCAATACTTGTCTGTATTTTGGAGCAGTGATACATCAAACAGGAGAATCAGCTAAGGAGATTTGCAGTAGCTTAGAAGCCCATTTGGCTTCTTTTGACACAGAGGAGTCATTTAATTGGCTCCTTGAAAAGAGAGAAGCTATGCAAGGTAATTGTAGTAGATTTACTGGACTTGACCTGTATCCAAATATGCTCCAAAAACATTGTTTTTTTCGCGAAAAATATATTTCTACTAACATGCAGTGACAATATTTATCACTTCCATTTGATATAGCAACTCGAAATGAAGAATTTTGGGTTGGCGTGTTATGGGAGTCTGATAAGTATGTCTGGAGAAGCGGCCCTGATGTAGTGGAGAGCAGATGGAAGCTGCATGAGCCAAGCCATGATGGTCGGTGTGTAGCATCTTTCAACAGAATAAAGAACTATCTGCTGAGAGATGCAGATTGTGACACCTACCTAGCCTTCTTTATCTGTGAAACCACTGACTAGTAATGAAGCAAATTTTATGAGTATCTGTAGCATATTAGAAAAAGAATGATCGATTAGAGCTTATTTAATGTTACTTGCCCACAGAAAGAAATACAAAATATTGCAAATGTGCCATGTGAATTTAACGATGATCTCTGATCTACTTGTGTGCTTATGTGATATTTATATATAAATGTACATGTAATTGTAACTGTAATGATTATTGTAATTGTGAAGACAGTGATTATTCCTTTATGTGTTGTACACAGCTTATTCATAAAGATAGAACCCTCGAGACACCTAAGATCACACATAGGGTAGCTCACAACTTAGTGTTCACATATTTTGACTATTAATTGAAGACATAAACAAATTATTTTATCTTCGATTTCTTAGTGTATTAGAATATTGTACAAATAATTATCATGGTTAGACCATTCATGAATAATTGATGCATTCCTTATTAAACTCAGCCTCCTCAAAACCAGGGAATATCCTAACATCATAATTTGGTTGTGTAATCAGCAGGTAGAGAGAAGATAACTCCTAACACAATATGTAGTACAATCATGTACATGTATACAAACTACATACATTGTACCACAAAGAAATCGTGTGACTTATTCAAATACTAAATATACCTAATTGTGGGATTTTTTCCAATTTATCATGTGCTGCAGATAGGCTAAGTAAGTACTTGTAAATAAATATTATATGAATTCTATTATTACATGATATTTTATACATTTCACATGCCATTACTTTATTCATATGCACATGCACATTGTAATGGTTTTTGGGAGGTTGTGCTGTCGTCCTAAGACGACTCCCTTGTCTAAAATGACGAGCCTATGAGTGGTGCTAGGCCTTCTCATGACATAAAAGATCAACAGGTACTAGTAGTCAAATAACTATTCAGGACGACCCATGTGGTCCCGACTGGATGCTTGTTTACTATGCTGAGACAGAGAGTGATCTCACCTAGAAGGCGGTTCGGGAGGCAAGGTCGAAGACCTTGACAACTGGAACGACCTACATGTATCTACAAAGTGAAAATCTCTGTATATAAGTATAGAAGTGTCTTTATTGAGTTCCAAGCATAAACTCATACAAAAAACATAAAAATATTGTGCTTTATATAGCATAAGAACTTTCGGAGGAAGCTCCGGTCAAAAGGTCAACGTAATGTCGTAAAAAGACAACATAGTGTCGTCCGGAAATTATGGCCGGATGCCCGATGGCCGACCCAAAATAGGCCGGGTTCCACAAAAGGTGCTTAAAATCATCTAGTTCATGTACAAAATCAATATCAAGTAATTGTGAGAGGTCGGCCCTCTTTGCATGGGTATAAAAAGGACATAATTGCTCAGTAATGCACATTATATGTACACGTATATAAGTGACAATCTACTACATAGACAATTAGTACAAGCAAGACTTTTTTGTACTAATTGTCTATGTAGGCGATTGTGTAATACAATGTAAGTATATATAATCAGTGTCATGTTGTCGGGAGGCTATGTTAGAGTTATATGTGACCATTACAATATTTACGCTTCTCTTCTAGAGGAACCCGAGAATCTATAACTGTAAATAAATGAAACTATTTAATAGGAAACTAATCTGGTGTGTTTTAACACAAGTCATTATGTGGTCTATTTGTCTTCGTGAATTGATTACATGTATACATTCTAGCAGAGGCCTAAACATCGTTAAATTACTAATGACTATTAAGCATCTACATGTATATCTGCCATATGTAGATGTGAACCCCTTGTGACTGCTAATAGGCTTATGACCGTGTAATGATACAATAAATAATAATAATTATACAAGCAGTTTTATTGTTTAATACAAATTCTTGCAGCCGTTTTATGTATTTATCAATGGGGCTGGCAAATATTTTTCCCACTCAATATCGATACTTTAACTTGAACACCTGGTCAAATTATCTCGATATATCGGTATTTTTGAAGTTATTCCCCCACCACAACATGGGTAGCATATTGATCTGATCTCAAGACAGCGCCTTGCAAGGGCACGCAACTCTCCCACCTTTTCAATGTAACTGTATAATTGCTCCCACATTTATTAGTATTTACTTACCGAAATAAAGTTGGTATTTACTTGAGGTTTGCCTATACCAAGATACACACAGTGTTTTAGTCAGTTTACTAGCAAACATAAAACAAAATTCATTATTTATTTTCCAAATTATATGCTAAGCAGCTCAGCATATCTACTTTCTCTGGGTGCAGGCTATTTCGGTTTTTGTTTACTATGTTCCCTGCTAGGAAGAGAAACCTTTCAATGGTAACACTTGTGGCATTGCAGCCGAAATGTACTTTTGGGTAACTGTACTAAGCATAGGAAATTGTCCACTATGTTTGGACCACCACCCCACTAGGTCTCCTTCTTTTAACATGGTCTGACTGAAATACGAAAAACCAACCTGTATATATTCAGCTCACATAAATGAGTAGGAAGACCTGTAAACATGGGCAATAAAAATAATAGTGGCTATACGTATGCGGAGATATGTAAACATCAAGCACCACTCCATATACAATAGATATATTTGCAACACATTACCTCTTTTCTGGCCATGCTGTTAGCATCTGGCTATGGTGCATTGGCGTTCTGCAATTCAACGTCTTTCATTAGCAAAGAGACGAGAGATTTGCTACAACTTTTTCTCTTTCCCTAACACTAGTATTAGATGGTGTCTGAATAGATTCCCCTACAGTCAGCAATATTCTAGAGCTTGAGCAAGCAGTTTTAGTAAATGAAATTGGTAAACCAACTTGCATGCCAATAAATTGCAGAGAGAAAAATATTTGCCAATCACATGAAAGAGAAATGAACTTAAGCTTGCACCAATAACAGTCCGGAAATGCTGCGTTTTGTACAACAGTAAGACTAATTTACCAACTTATCATAAACAGGTGATTAGCGCACCGATTTAAACCAACCTAAAACAACCATCTTCAACACAACCGATTCTTTGACGGTGCACCAACAATGTTCATGAAGCGGGGATTAAGAAACAAGCACAGCTTTAGCACTTGAAGCGCATCACTGGTATCTTCCAACTTTCCATACCTAAAGAGATGTTCAAAGTAAAAAAGTTGATGAAATAAGTTTTAAAGCTGTGCTTAACAAAACAAGTCCACATTTCAAATATATGTCACAATTACAAGCAGTCACAAACTCACAGCTCAGTAATGTAGCTCCATATTGCATGACGCATTTCTTTGACCACATCAAGCCGTTCCAAGTCTATCTCAAGTTCTACCGCAGAATCGCACACCTTCTTAATATGCAAGAGCATGAGGTTGACGTTGCTTATACTAGCTGGTTTCTCAGATGATAAGGGATCAGTGAGAGTATGGAATGACCTCAAAGTTTCAATCAGCATGTCCATGAGATCCCATGTCTCCCAGACTAAGTTCTTCTTGGCGTACTGTTTATCTACAAGTACTACAAGTACTACAAGTAATAGGCTCTATTACATTTAACACGATTTTATTTAATGCAATGTAAATGACAGCATCTATAGTTCTTGTACATAAGCTGTAGCAGATTTTAATGCACAATAGAATTTAGGAATGTGCTTACCTGACAGAAGCAGCTGCAACACCACGACACGCTGCTCATAGAGTCTTTCCATCATGATAAACCTCGAACCCCATCAACATTGTAATAGGGATCTCACCGAGAAGCAGCTTTGTTGGAAGTTAAGCTCTTTTTGTTGTTTCCCCATTTCCGACTTTGGTTTGAAGGAGTGGCTGGACGTCGAGACAATTTTTCGACACATTTGCAACACGCCGTTGATATCCTGTTTATTTTTCAGTGAGTTGTTGATTGCATTGTTTAATATATGGCCATAGCATGGGATTCTCGAAGTGGCTAGCTTCCTGCAAGCTTTCACCATATTGGCTCCTGAATCGGTAGTGATTGCTGGAATGAGTACTATGTTCTTCCAGTACTGCATTAATCATAGATGCGATAGCTTCACTTGTATGGGATATGCATATATAAAGTCTGAAGTCAGTAGGTTTCTAGTTTCTGTTCCTTTGATAATGAGGTCACTGTGACACTGAGGTATGGGTCAGTTGAGACACTGCTCCATACATCTGTGATCAGACTAACATAAAGCGCCCCTCTTATGGTCCCAGCCACCTCCTCTTTAACCTCATTATATAAAGCAGGTAGTAATAGCTGTCTGGCTAAAGTATTTTCTATTAGGCACATCCTAACTAGGATCTAGTGCGTTCACAAAACTTCGAAATTCCAGTGTGTCCACTAAATGGAAAGGTAGCATCTGCTGTGTAATTAGGAGGGGTAGAGACTTGGTCAGGTTCTTAAACTTGCGCCTCTGCCTATCATACTAAGTAAGCCTCTCAAAGCAGGATGTTATGCTTGGCTGCTCTCATAGACATACAGCACGCCTCTCGATGGTCGGTTTTGGATGGACAGACTGACATGCTGTTGACGTTTTCTGTACTACCAGCTGAGAATATTGCAGTGGGTGATACTGTAGTGAAACAACCGCATTGGTGTAGTGGGCCTTCAACTCCCGAGTCTCAAGGTCCATAACATTGAACACTGACATTATAGCGCTAGCGTCTAGCCTCCCTTAGCTAGCCAGACATTGACTCATAATGCATAGACATTTACTCGCTACTAGTTACTAGCTACAGCTACATGCGTAATCCATTCTATGTTTACTATTGTATTGTGATAGTACGCACAGTCGTCTCTTATCACTTAACACTCATTATTATGTGTGCTTATATGTGTATACCTGCTTGCATTCTACATTGCTTAGCTACTATATAATTGTATATACTTGTATGATAACTACTAAGCCTTTGGTACCTTTTATACCCATGTAAAGAGGCCCGACCTCTCAGAATCCTTTGATATTCATTTTGTACATGAATTGGATGATTATAAGCAACTTTTGTATAACCCGACCTATTTTTGAGTCGGCCGTCGGGCTTCAGGCGGCCATGTTGTTGCGCAACTTCCGGACGACCTTATGTCGTCTTTTTCCGACACTACGTCGGGCGGAAGTCCTTATACTATATAAAGGGCCATGTTTTATTATTCGTTGTCTCAGTCTTCACTTGGCTTTCAATAAAGACACATCTATACTTGATACAGAGACTTTCTCTTCCTTTTGTCAGGTCATTCGCTTAGCGAACCGCCTACTAGGTCGGATCACTCTCTTTCAACGTATAGTCTGAAGGTCAGACTTGGGACCAGATGGGTCGTCTCTGATAGTTATTGGACTAGAAAGCCTAGCACCACTCATAGGCACTTCAGTTTTGGGTCGGTAGTCGTCCAAGGACGACCGCACGAAATACCAGAAACCATTACAGTATTTTTATCCACCAATCATGTCGCTGTATTACCTGATATTATACTTACGTATTATAGCCTGCTTTATATTATTGTCATTAACCAATCATATTGAAATGGGAAGGGAACAGCTGGAGCTGATTAATCTAGTAAAGAGAGCTTAAGAAAGTAATAATTTAGGTGTAGACCTGATGTATGGTTATGAGGATGTATCTCTGTAGTTAAACCTCCTTTCACGGGGCATGACATCTACTGTACATGATGTAATCTTGGTAGACACAAAAAACCCAACTCTACACTAAGCTATAATACTCAAGGAGTATTATCAGAATGGCAAGCTTGTTGTCAAGATACGTTATGTTGTGTAGCAGCCCGCAGCCGCAGACATTCATTTCAGTAAACCAAGACTGTTCATCCATTCAGCCTCCCGCTGACTCCGGCGAATAACATCTCTCACAAGATATGATAGATGCCGATGGTGTAATGATTTTAAAAAATAATTCATGGAAATGAGGAGTGCCATTGAGACCGATGGTAGTGATTGGCTGCCCAGAGCAGAAAATTATGGGCGAAAATCCATCAGCTAATAAAGCGTCCCAGTCTAATGTGAAAAAATTTCCTATTACTCTAACACCAACTCAAGCGGAGGGTTGCAGTAAATTGGTGACAACTAGCTTCAGATATCTCTCTAATAACCAAGACAATTTAGAACCGCGACCTATTAGGTGTTATAAATTCAGCTCTGGCCCTCTACTCATGGACACGGAGTCAGCACCATTGGAAAGACTCAGTGTTAACGAGGACATCAATATGACATTATTTACTCCGCAAATTAGCTTTTGGTTGTAGTCGTAACTGTGGCTTAGGAAATCAGACGTTGGGTTTTTCAGTTAAGAGGACTCGTACTAAAATCATTTGTGTTAGTGTGAAGGATCCAATAATAATAAGCTATCTGTGTTTTTAAATATGGTTTAGCCTTACATTGTGCTATCAGCTCGAATATTGTATAAATCAGCGGTTTGAGACCATTGAGCTGTTTGACCATCATGTTATTGGCCAGCCATGAAGCTGGTTCAGTTCGATTTCCATCTACATTACCTAACCCACAGTGAACTGACATTTTGTGGTCAGTTAAAAATTTTAGACAAATGCTTGACATGTAACATATTATGTTATATCTTGTGGCTCACCTACAAGTACCTTTAAATATAGTATTATGCTCATTTCAATGTTGCGGCCCAATTCCACAATTTTCAGTGTGAGTGAAATAAAGTGTGTCCTGTTTCACTTTAAAATTATACTTCATGTACATGTATGCACCATCTTCTTATTGTTTTATAATCTTGCTCCATACTACAAATATACTTACGTCTGCATCTTGAAATGAACTGGTAATTTTCTAAGGCGATCCTTACACAAAAAAGATTTTTAGGCTGAAAATCTTTTTGATAATCACAGTAAGATGGAGAAGGATCCTTAACCAATATCTTATCATACATGCAAGGAAATTATGATTACTTGTACAGTCATTGCTGTTTTACCAGATTATAATTCTAGACATGGGATTAAGTACTGTACGGTTTCTTAGCCCTATGCTTTAGCAGATGTTGCCTGCTTGCATTGTGCATCGTATAGTTGTAGGCAAATATATAGTTGTTGTTGATTTGTTATACATAATATTATTGCTTGGTAGTTTTTTGCGTTTCAATATGCTGTAATATACATTCAACTTTTAACCAGAGCTTGCTAGGATTATAAATACAACAACCTGTCTGAACTTGCAGCAAACCAGGTGGGAGAGGGCGGACATATTGAGTTCTCACCCAGTTATAGTTACATGCTGCCAAACGCTTAGTTTATAAGAAATATTCTATTGATATTATGATAATGTCTTCATGACTTCTGTCAAATGATGTAAATGCCAGCATGTTTGATCAAAACAATATATTACATGTACTTTGTCACTAAATCTACTCAGTGTGACTGGCATAATCTGAAATTATAGTGTTTGGTTTTGTCAGAAATTTTTTTGATCAAAAGCAGATTGTTGAATTATTGTTACCTAAAGCCAACTTGAAGAGTAGTGTTAGCGTCCAAGCAACAACTGAAAGCTTGAAAGCTTACTTGAATGGTTGATTCATATACATGTACATGTAAATCACACAACTTAAATGCTATTCTAGAACACATAGCACCAGGTTTTAATGCAAAGAACATGGGTAAGATTGAACTTAATGTGCCAGAAAATGAAATTGTACAGTAGATTCAAGGTTACTAAAACGTGTGACTTAATTTATGCATGCACTTTTAACTCTTGGTTCAGCAGAGAGGTTATGTTATAATTATTGTCATTGCAGATACAGGGGAGAGAGCATCAGCTCCTACTCCAGGAGAAGATGAGCTGCATGAGTCGGCTGATCTAACTTCATTATCAATTTCTCAACATCTTGGATCAACTCAGCTGCATTCTTCTCAAAGCAATCCAAGTTTACAAAATCATAAGTCTCTGACATGGAATCTTCTCCCATGGAACGATCCAACACCTCTTTATTGGGAGAAAACAGCCCTTACTGGTAATACAACTACAGGTTCAACTTCTCATTATGCCGAAGCTGGAAGAATCGGCACAGGAAATTCTCAAGTTGATTCATACAATGATAATCTCTCATTTCATATGAGAACAGATCAAGAGCCTGGTGGAAGTACCTCTTATTTCACAATGGACACATACCAAGGCAATAGCACACCAAATGAAATGGATACAACAACACAGGAACCAATGAGCTCTCATGATCCCAACCAGGTTCTTGGTACATCAGACATGCAGCATCTTGGTCATGGAAATCTCCTGAAAACTGCTCCAACACTAACAGATGGGATAGAATCTAATATATCACAACCGCCAAACCTCCATCAAGAATTTGGAGACTCACAGCAGGCATCTCAAAGCATGACATATTCTGACCATTCATTTTTTGGAAGAAAATCATTAATTCTTGGTGACCCACGTCTTGAAAAAGAAAGTACTGCTTCATCTGGGTTTAGCAGTGGTCAACCATCTGTTTCTTCTCAGACCTATGACCTTTCCTGTGAGCTTTGTGATGAAGCATTTCACACTTCTACTGCCAAGGCAGAGCACTATGAGTGTAGACACAAACGCCTCTTGTGTACACTATGCACGCATGAAGATATTTTCTTTGATCATATTTTGGACAAGGCCTTGCACTATCAAAGTGAACATAACCAGTGTAAATACTGTGTAGGTCTGATATTTAAGAATGCTGCGGAATTAAATATGCATTTTATAACCACACACCCTGGTCCACCATTTCAGTGTTTGTACTGCCATGAGAGACATGATCGTTTGGGAAGTTTCGAAGGGCATGTACGTGTACATGTTTCAGAGAAGTGGCATTAAAAACATGCTACGTATTGTGTTGCACCTAAGTCAATACCAACTAGTCTAATAAAAAGTTTCAATTCTCCACCAACAATTTTGTAAGTGCAAATACTTTTAGACAAATGAAAATGCATACATTGTGAATCATTGTTTTACAATGCTTCTGCGGTTGCTTACACTGCATAAATTTGATGAATATTCAATTCATACTCTATTATTAATAATTATATTTTATCCAATAAAGATTGGCAAATTTAAAACAGAGGTGAGAAACTGTGATTCAAATAGTGTAATGCTATCATCAGCCTATGCACACCCTGTGTCATTGCAACTCACCTTCACTCAGTATGCTGTAGGTTATGTTGTAGCGAATCCAATTTGTTACCACTGCCAGTAACCCAAATGGAAGCGTGTTTTGGGCGAAAATCTGAGATTTTATTTATTGTAGTTGTGTAAATATTTGAGCAGCGAAATATAACACAGATATACTGTGAGCAAGTTTACACTATATTGGAAAATATAAGACATCATGAGGATGGCAATATGGTGATTTACATTAACCTAATGGAAAGTTATCTATTGCAGGCTACAATGTACGGATTCCAATTATGTAATAACAAAGATAGTAGTTTCTAAATTCTAACAAAATTGGCTCATCGATTAGAAGTCGGCATAATTATACATAAAAGCTTTAGTGAGATAGAATTATAATGCCTATCCAGTGACAACGAACAACTAAATATGCGATACAGGCTTCTATAATATGTACATGTGTTTCCAACTTCTAACAGGAAACTAACCTTCCACTAGACATCATAATTACTGGCTTTAACTTTTCACTCGACATTTCAGGAACGTCCTTGTTTTGACAGCGTCCTTGTTTTGACAGCGTTATTATAGGTAAGCAAATAACAACATCACATAACTGCTTAGCTTATCAAATAGAGCTCAGTCTGAGCACTCCAACAGCATATTGAACTGCTAGTTTTGATGATTTATTGCTATGATAAGTGACAAAAATAGAGGTCACCACAGGTTAGTGTAGCATGCAGTCAGCTGCTGCCCAGTACAGTTGAATATGAAACAGCAACACGGTGATTTGGAGTAATTTTTCTAGTTTTAGAGGAGATTTCAGATAATGACAGATACTATGGTGCAAAAGAAAATAGGAGATGAAAAGCTGAAAGTTTTACCTACATGTCAGTATTGCAGTCTTAGCTGTAGCCCCAGCGGCTTAGGAGCAATTGTAAGATGTGTGCTTCATTGTCATATTTAGTAAAGTTAACCTGGAAGTTTAAAGCATGAAAAGATTTGGAAGGTAAAAAGTGAATAACAACTACCATTAGCCAGTGAGCAAGGACATCAAATAACCCAAGAATCAGCCTGAGAAATCCTGTCCGTATTTCCATAGTAACATTGCATTTTCCTAGGCGTATTTCTTTGGGCGGTGAAGAGGAAACCTCTTAACTGTACAACCTTTCCTGTGTTTAATCAAAAAATTATACTAAATATTATTGTGTCACATGTTTTGCATTACCCTTACATACATTAATTATCAAAAGTTTAGGACCAAGCTTGGCGGAATCAGCGATCTTAATTTTCGTTGCATTTTATTTTAATTAAACAATATCAGCGTTAATGATCTTTTCTAATAGAGCAATCATACTAAAGATAATTAAGTCATAATTTGTCTAATATTGAATGTGTCTACCCTGGTTTTTGATGATTGCTGCCAATTGCGGCAGCATACCTACCACAACGTTTTCTTTATAATTGAGCTTATCCCAGTAACCCATATCTTCGTAGCCTGTACACTCATTTAAACTAAAAACTGTATTCCAACTGACCTTTTTGACAAAACATTTCACATTTGCTCACTTTGGATGTGATGTGGGCTAGTACAATTCTGTTACTGTAAACCATTGATGGACAGCATGCCGCTGCAATTGGCAGCTGCAGTTATCAAACACAAAGGTTGACACACAAAATCTTAGACAAAGTAGTGAACATTATGATTTAAATATCTCTAGTATAATTGATCAATTAAAAAAGTGTATTAATGTGTTCGTTAATATTGTATAATTAAGTCAAAGTTACATCATAGCAAATGGTTAATGATTCTGCCATTTTTCGAGTTTTTTAATGACTGTACAGTACATGAATTATCGTGAATACATGATATGTATACGTGTATTGCATCTTATAGCAGTAAGAGCTAATTTTATGAGTTGGAGTAGAATATGTCATTAATTTCGGCAGTTTGAATAAAATAGCACATCCTAGTAATCGATAAAGTGTTATTTGAACCCATAAGTCTGAAAATACAACATTATACAAATAATATTACAGTATTACGATTGCGTTTAAATACATGAATGGAAAGAAGAAAGTACTTGATGTTATATTTTTCGGTTGTAGTACTTCTGCATGGTTTTATATGGAACTACAATTAGCACTACCCTCATTATTTTTCCAAATGATGCTCTAACCTAAACGGACAGCTTGGAACAGAAAGATGTTCATATAATATATTATTATAGTATTATATATGTAGTGGAAGTACTGGAAGTACATGTACATTATTGCTCTATAAATCAGTGTTTGAAAGCTGTGCAGTGAAAGCTGTAAAGCTACAACCAGCTATTTGATTTTGCATACAACGTCTGAAGTATACGGCACTCACTGTTGGATTACAAACTGGCTAACTTTTTAGTATACAAACAAATGAATAAAACATTTTATTCATATTTATAATTTTAATTTTTCAGCTTGTACAGTATAAAAAACGGCAATGAGAAGCACCCTCAAGATACAATATTTGTCCAAGACGAAGGGCTCATGCAAATAACAGCGGAGTCAGGAACTGTTTACCTGTCAGCTGTGTCTAACAAACAATCAGAAATATCTGCAGCAAACAGTTAGATGAAACCTTGAGAGTGCGTTGCCATAAGAAAGTTTTTATTCTAAGAATGGTAGAGTCTAGAACTCCTTACTACTCGGCTGTTTCTGATAAAGCATCTAGCGAACTTGAAACAGATGGCAGGAAGAAAGAGCTTGTGCAAAGAGAATTAGAGTCAGGTGCCTCTTCAGACAACAAACCTAACAAATCTAAAACAAATAGTAATGAGTCTATAGATCATGTTATCCAACACCCACTAATTGAAAAATTTCTTTATCATCCACCTCCTCTTGAAATTCATTTACCATCTTTTTGGCCAAAAAACAACCGGAGTTATTCTGTAACAAACGCACCACATGAAGATGGAGAAAATCCTCTCAGCTGGAAACTGCTCAATTGGAATCTAGAGACACCACATAAAAGTGTGAGAACCTTAAGTGATCACAAAAGAGCTCTTATTCTAAGACAACAACAGTCTGAACTTCAAGAAGAGTTAGGTTTACCCTGTGAGGCTTCTGAAGAATCAACGGATTCAGAAAATGATAATCTTTCAATCATGATACGTCAAGCTAAACCATCACAGCACGATCCAGACGATTCTGATTGTGGCCAAACTATTAGTGAGGTCTTAGCTGAGTATTATGCTACTCAAAATAAAAGATGGGAGCTATTATACTTGAGGATTATCAGGTCACTAAGACAGCTTAATAGACCAGGTATCCATCTATTTGGATTAGGTCAGCAAACTGTGAGGTTGAGCAAATTGCCAGATGGTACCATTAGTCCTAGAACCAAAAGGTTTGTGTTTGAAAAGTATTATGGTACAACTAGAGGTGATAGAGCAGAAACAGTCCTTCCGATTCAAGTGGATACCAATTTGGCAGAAATTCTAAGTGATTGTGTCCAGACAAGTCAAATAACCGTCCAATCTCATCATGATCATATTGGTAACACAACATCTTTCCTGAAAAAGAGGCAGAGGCTTAGTTCTTCCTTATCATTGACTTCCTCTGGAACATTATCTGTATCTGAAGCAATGGATGTAGAAGAGCAGGTCTATGCTATGCTATCTAGCTGCAGTACCCCAATTAAAGCCCTTACTAGTGGAGTAATAGATGTGAAACCTCACAAAGATGAAAGGAAATTCTACTGTTTATTGGGATGTTTGAAGATGGCCTTTCACTCTGAGTTTTTACGAAGTATCCATTACCACCAGCAACATTACAAGTGTCGCTATTGCTATGAGGAAGCATACACAGACAGAGTAACGCTAGATAGACACGTTCAGTTGTGCCATGCAAGGCCTCCATTCCAATGTGTCTACTGTGAGGTATTTTACTGTTCTACCAATGACTTGGCAAAACATCTACCAGTTCATCTTGAGTACAAGCCTTACACCTGTTTCCCATGCAATGCACATTTCCTACAGGTGATTACACTGAAGCAACACAGGATGTCAGCAGTTCATAAGAAGATGGTTCGGCCTAGCTTAGTCGCTCAAAGTAATGGAGGAATATTGTACCCTGTCGATTTAAAATGCAGGTCTTGTGGTGAACACTCAAAAACGAACACTGATAAAGAGAAACATTACAGACTGAAACATGATTTGTATCTGTGCATAGAATGTAGACATTCGGATGTTTGCTTCAGTACAAGTCTTCAGTGTACAAAACATCATCAGAAAGAACACTATCAGTGCAGATATTGCCATAACCACAGATATACATCTGGTGAACAGCTGCGCAAGCATATTTCTGAAAGGCATGATGGTCCTAAATATCATTGTTTGTATTGTACCAAAAGCTTTGGATGTTTGATAGAACTAGAAGTTCATGTGATGGAACATCCGTGTCCAATAGACTTATGCAAACATTGCCGGGATTGTGATATCTCTTTTGAGAGTGAAGACTTGCTGGAGGAGCATAGAAGAGAAGCTCACAATAATATATTATCAGAATGAGTTGTTTTATTGGGTGCGCAATCTCATCTTCTCAGTGGCAAATATTTAGTATCATTTTGCAGTGAAAGCTGTTCGTAAGATAAGGGTTTGGTATGAAATAAAGCTGCAAATTTACATCAAATTCTTCAAGTAACCTGGTTTTAGCACAACAACAAAGAAGAGCTCATTTCCCAAACCAGCTACATTGTATTTCCATATTTTCCAAACCAGCTACATTGTATTTCCATATTTTCCAAACCAGCTACATTGTATTTCCATATTTTCCAGTTAAGTTACACCATAGATTGACATAAACTCATTGCCCAGATTCTACAAAAATATCTATATTTGGCCACAAGCGTTTTACTGGTGTCTGTTCACATAACACAAATCTGCTTATTTTAAATGCACTAATAGCAAACTTTCCTGTTTGAGAATTGTAAATAATCTTGTATTATATGAAATTCTAAGGCAAGCAATGTGAATTGATGAGTGTTAAATTGTTAAGGGTGCTTGCCATACTTTTAATATGTGATATTTTGTGCTGTAATGAGTTTGCTTCTGAGCAGACGGGGATTTGGTTCTAAATCATATGAAAATAGGAAAATTGCTCATCCATGTATTATATGCTGCAGAGGCCTTTAGTTCTACCCCAGAGATAGGCCATTTTCACAGATGATGTGCATCGAATCACCAAAATGCTAAAAAAACGTCACCTAGGTGCTCATTTTAGGACATTGTGCGCATGTAGTCCTCAGATTTGGAGGACTCTTGGCAGTACATGACCAAAAGCAGAGCCAAAGCAACAATTTTCAGTTTAAACTTTTTGTCTAGTCTGTCTAATCTCAAAATCTGAAAATCTGTAAACTCTGCTACTTCCCCTGCAATGTTAGGAGCCCTCCAAATCTGAGGACTATGGTGCGCACAATGTTCGAAAATGACACAGATGTACAAAAAGACCTCTTTAATCTGCTAATGATTAACAGACATGCGCAGTACATGTATGTACTGCAGGGGCCGGAAAATGTCTTGGTACATCGAGCATATTCAAATAGAAATCAAGAAATTGTACAATTTCCATGTGGAGCAGTGTCATTCTCAGATGGTACTTCATTCAAAAAAATCAAGTTGATACAGCCGTCTACAACTACACCTACAATCCCAAATGAAACTAAGCGGAGTTGAGATCTGACATGTAGATATAGCAGCCTCGAGCACACTTCTGATAATATGTGCATAGCAAACACAATGGTCCCCCTTTTGATTCTCATTAATCGTTTTATTATTTGAATAAATTTTCTGATCAGATATGTTCCCATGATGCACTGGATCTTATCTACTTTTGTATGGAATGCAAGCACTTATATTGATCAGTTGGTGTATTAAGGACATATTTTAAATAATTTCTTTTTAGTTATTTGTATCAAACCTATCCATAGACATCTTCACTGCATGCACCTTAGTAGCACCATACAGCATTCTTATGTACATCAGTGTTAGTTTGTTGTGGATAGAGTTTCACTATGCTGCTAAAGTCCCACACATCATGTGAACTGCTTTTAAACTTATATAACTGATATAATGCATACATTGTTGTGGATGTGTCCCAGACGACCCAAGGTCTGTACACAACCACTGACGACTAGCCAAGCAACCTCTTAAACCAGGGCATATTACATGTAGTGTGCAAGTATTGTTTGTTTCGACATTCGAGCGCGACGGACGTGTTTTGAACCACTCTCCGAGTTACTTAATTATTGCATCATAAATTATTATTATATATATGTACTGTATTAGATTTACATTAACATCAATAGCTACTAACATTGTTATTATTATTATAAATTCAATTCATTGGATCTATCGGCTACTAACACTAAATATTCTTTCAATATATATATTATATATATAGGCGGCTTTTCAAACTAGATTAACTCCGACTCAGGTGTGCTCATCTAGTCAATCTTGAAGTTTATCATCGTCGACTTTCTCCTCTGTTTTACTTGAGTCGTTTTGCTTTGGAAGTTCCCTCTCTTTTAACTAATATAAATACTTATCAACTTTTGCTGCAAATAATTTTTGTGATATTCATATTAATTGTGGCAGAGCTTCTCTTTTGATATTTTTGCACAACTTGCCTCATTAGACTATTTTATACAACTGATAGAATGGCTGCATGTGGTGGTTGTAAGAAACTTATTCAAGGTGATTCAATCCAGTGCAACTTCTGTTCGCTGTGGTTTGACACCAAATGTTCTGGTGCAGACAAAGCAACAATAAAATTTTTAAACAGTGCCAAAGGCTCTAAATCGTCAGTTCACTGGTATTGCAATTCTTGTGAGGCCAGCTCTAAAAAACTGTTTAATTTGATGGCCAACCTAGATAAAAGAGTCTCGACAGTAGAGACAAAAATTGATAATCTGACAGAGTCTCTCTCTAAAATATCAGACAAGGTTGACGGGTTGCCGCAAGGTAGCAATTCTACCTCTGATATTGTATCAACGGTATTAAGCGAGGTAAAAGAGCAAGAAAAGAGGGCCAGGAATATTGTGTTTTCTGGAAAGGCTTCTGAAGCCAAAATCACTAAATTCTTGCAGCATGCTGGGGTTCGAGAGGCCGATAAAGTATCTGCTATAGGCAAAGATAAAAATGTTTTCATTGTAACACTTGAAAGTGAAGTTGCTAAATGGAAAGCTGTTGGAAAGGCTAGAATGTTATGTACATCTATTGATGACTTTAATGGAATGTATGTTAACCCTGATTTAACTAAGTCGGAGCGTGACATGCAATTTAAATTGAGACAAGAGCTTAGGGCACGTCGTGCCAATGGTGAAAATGTTATTATCAAAAGAGGAAAGATTGTAAGAAAGGATTTGGACTAGCATGCAAATGATAGTACCACAAATAGAGAAAATACATAAAAATATAAAAAAGAAGTCCATCTTGATGTTTTATATACCAACATACGTTCTTTGCGAAACAAGTATGTCAATTTAGAATGGGAGGCAATGGTCAACAACAACATTAAAATGATTTGTATTACTGAAACAATGTTGGGCGATACAGTATCTAGTGGAGAAATAAAGATTACTAATTTTTCAGTTTATCGTCAGGATAGAAACATTAACGGTGGTGGAGTCGCAATATATTTGCACAACAGCATTGAAGCGACCAGGGTATTGTTAGATTCAGCAGCTGAGGCGGTGTGTCTCAAAATCTCCACTGATAAAGGTAGAGACAAGATCATGATTCTGTGTGTGTACAGACCTCCAAATAGCAGTGACAATCTTTTGATTCCTAATTTGTTTAAGGAGGTTGTAATGTTGTCTTCACAAGAAAACTGTTCATTGCTAATATGTGGTGATTTTAATTTTCCACATATAAATTGGCATCTGGCTTCACATTCAGGATCAAAAGCTTTATATGACCCATTTTTATCCTCGTTGTATGATCTTGGACTAATTCAACACATATTTCAGCCAACTCATACTCATGGAAATATATTAGACCTTGTATTTAGCAATGAGATGATAGTACATGATATAACCGTGCATACTCCTGTAATAAGTGATCACTCAATAATAATAATATCTCTAAATTTATGTGCAGAGCTAACCAAGGATTTGAGTAGTCGAATAATATATAATTATGACCAAGTAGGCACCAAACGGGCAAAGGAAACTTTTGGTCCATGGGAGGAAGCGATAAGGCAAGCCATTGAGAAGAAGGAACACATAGACTCTATTTATGATATGTTTATTCAATCGATACAAGATTTAAAGAACAAGTGTATAAAAACCAAAACTATTACTACAATTCCTAATAGTCCAGAATGGATGACAAAAAGACTCAAAAGTTCTATTAGCCATCAGCGCACACTTTATAATAAAATGAAAATATTTCCATCAGACTATAACATCAAACAATATAAGATGTGTAGAAAAAAGAACAAGATTTTAGTAAAATATGCTAAAAAAAGCTTCATGAACCGAAGGTTATACAAACCTCTCATGGAAGGTAATTCAAAATCATTTTATAAGTATCTTCGAGCATGCAGAAGTAATGACTCCAATATTATTCCACACTTGAAATATACTAACCAAATTTTCAAAACACCAGAATCTAAAGCCAACTGTTTCAATGAATATTTTGAGTCTGTGTTCACAGTGGATGATGCGTCTGTTTGTCAAACTCTTGGTACTTCATATGACAATACAATTGTCAGTCAAGAGATTACTGTGACTGCCAAAGGAGTTTTAAAGTTATTAAGCGACATTGATACCAACAAAGCAGGTGGACCTGATAACATCTCAGGTGTTGTGTTGAAAGTTTTTGCTCCTGTCATCAACATTTCTCTTAAAGATATATTTTCATATTCACTTTCATCAGGAGTACTTCCTTCAGTTTGGAGGCTGGCCAGAGTTCAGCCAGTCCATAAAAAGGGAAGTAAACAGCTACCTAAAAACTATCGCCCAGTCTCTTTGACTTGTATAACATGCAAGCTTCTTGAGCACATTATTTCCTCCCATTTACACCGTGTTTTACAAGAAGTAGACTTTTTTGCTGATGGTCAACATGGTTTTCGTCCACACAGATCCTGTGATACACAACTCGTCCATACTCTTGGACATGTTTCCCATTTGTATGATTTAGGTAACACCATAAACTTACTTATTTTAGATTTTTCGAAAGCATTTGATACAGTAAATTATAGGAAGCTGATTTTCAAATTAACACATATTGGTATCAACAGTACTATTGTCAGCTGGATTTCAAAATTTTTGAATGATCGAAGACAATATGTCATGGTAGAAGGTCAAAACTCCAGCTGTCGACCTGTAACATCAGGAGTTCCTCAGGGTTCAGTTTTAGGGCCACTTCTCTTTTTAATTTTTATCAATGATCTGCCTTTACAATTAAAGTCTCCATGTAGGTTATTTGCAGATGATGCGATCATTTATAATACCGTTAAAAATGCATCAATCTTACAACAAGATCTAAATAAGCTAGAAATGTGGTCGGAGAAGTGGCAATTGAGTTTTAATGTCTCAAAGTGTAGTTTTTTACAAATTGGACGGGAAGGACGAAGTGATAAACAAGACTATTTTTTACACCACCAACTTTTAAAACAAGTTGAATTTCACATGTATCTCGGAGTCTGTCTGCAGTCAAATTTAAAATGGGATCGCCATATTAACAAAATTACCCACAATGCAACACTAAGGCTAGCTCAACTGCGCAGAATTTTAAAGTATGCAAATATGCCAACACGCAGAGTAGCATATTTAACATTAGTAAGACCTTTGCTAGAGTTTGCAAGCCAAGTGTGGGACCCTCATCAAAAAACTCTAATTAAACAAATTGAAAAGGTACAAAATAAAGGTCTAAGATTTATTTATAAAATTAGAGGGCAAGTTAGTTTTAAACAGCTGAGGGAAAAGGTAGGCATAAAGTCTTTACAAGAACGGAGGAAGGAGGCAAGATTGTCACTTTTTTCAAGGTGCCTGGCTGAAGGTATTGAGCCAACTTTTAATTATAATTTAAATAAGATACACAAAACAAGACAGGCCGTTAATACATATACACCACACATCAGAACAAATATCTTTTATTCCTCATTTTGGCCCAGAACCCTGAGAGAGCTACGGTCTGAATGAATGACTGAGACTAATAATAACACATATATCACAAAACATAAAAAAAAAATACATATATATATAAATATCATATAACAAAGAAAAAGACTACAAAAATAGCACTTTTAACATAAAATTGAAAAAAAAAACAATTGAGTTCTCACGACTTTACGCACTTTTAAGTGCGGTCTCTGTGAGAAAATGCAAAAAAAAAAAAAAAAAAAAAGTATTCAGTTTATTAGTACACCAATATAACTCATAGAATATAAGTGTATGCATGATGTATTGAGTGAACTTGACAGCATGAATGTGTACTAAGAGACTTCAAAGAGTACAATAATCCTTCCCCTTTCACAGATAAAAGAGACAAAGAAAATTAACTGCTACTTCCGGCGGGTTCCGGTGGTAAACAAGAAGCCTCTTTCATTAACGGCCGTTAATGAAAGAGGTTTCATTAACGGCCGTTAATGAAAGAGGACAACCCAGAAGAGAGCCGTCTTCGCACAAAGAAATTATAATTAATACTATTACTAGGTCGCTCCAGTCATCAAGGTCTTCGACCTTGCTTCCTGAGCTTCCTGCTAGGTCGGAACATACTCTTTTTCAGTGTAGTAAACAAGCATTGATTTTGGACCACATGGGTCGTCTTGAGTAGTCATTGGACTACTAGTGCCTGTTGGTCTTTCATGTAATGAGAAGACCTAGGACCACTAATAGATTTTTTATTTTGAATAAGGGTTCGTCTTAGAACGACATCACGACCCCCCCCCCCAAAAAAAACCATTACACTATTTGCATGCATTATTATGCGTAACATAAAAATGGCCTCCGTTCAATCACTAGTGACAATGGAATCTTGGGAAATACCCAACAGCCGCAGAGCCTATAGCAATGAAGCTTTCTGCTAGTTATAGAACATTGCTCTTCACCCCATGTGTAGGGCAATCTGGTGTAATCACAGGAATGTGGATGGAACTGGAACACCACCAATTTCTACAGACTAATTGTTGACAGGGGTTAGCTTGCTTCATGATATAATGATAACATTATATAGTACCAAAGTGAGAATGTTGGTGGAAGTAAAAAAATCTTGTTTACATTTCTGTTTTATTCATATGATTTACACAGCATCCATTACTACTACAGCTAGTAGACACAATGATAATTTTTGCTATAATGCAAACATGTATTAGTATCGCAAGAAGGTGAATTTAGAAATAGACTATGTTTTAGAGAGTAACCCACAAATATAAATTTGAAAAGGCATCTAGATTATGTTACACCTTGTACCTTGTAGTTAAAATCTCTGGGAACAGCACAGAGAGAAGCCATGATCAACAATCTAAATAGCGATGCACACAGAGTACTTGAGGAATCATCTGATGTCTGACCCAAAACAGAGAAAAGTGAAGGATATGTAATGATCATTGGATAAAATTCAACAAGAAACCTGAAAAAAAGGTTAGTGTACTGTATGCAAATTTGTTTTATGGCTTTGAGCTTCGTTGAAAGTTGGCGTAGTGTAGTGGTTGATGTCCTATGAACGTACCTTGTCGCTGTCGAAACAGATATCTGCCAACAAGCAGTAAAAATATAAAGAAAAGTTTGGAGGTGCCGGGTATCGATACCGGTACCTCTCGCATGCTAAGCGAGCGCTCTACCATTTGAGCTACACCCCCTGATACCTGTTTGCAGATATGAGCCCTAGAGCCCTAATCTTGTTGATGGGAATATTTATTAACCAACACCTGTTACAACCTGTAAATATATAAACTGTAGGTAATAGCAAGTAATCATGGTCATAGAGCCTCCATTGACCTTTGGTGTTGCAATTATACGTACATTGTATAATAATAATTTATCATCATGGCCGCGTGATATTGTGGTGATATTGTAATGTTACGCCAAATCGTATCTTACATCTGACACTCATTATTGTGTGCACATACATGTATATATCTGCTTGTACTTTACTATATGTTATTATATATAGTTACATGATTATTACTAAGTCTTTTTAATGCCTTTTATACCCATGTACAGAGGCCCGACCTCTCAGAATCTATTGATATTCATTTTGTACATGAATTGGACCATTATAAGCAACTTTTGTAGAACCCGACCTATTTTGGGCCGGCCGTCGGGCTTCCGGCGGCCATCTTGTTGCGCAACTTCCGGACGACCACACGTCGTCTTTTCCCGACGTCACGTCGGCCGGAAGTCCTTATACTATATAAAGGGCACTGTTTTACTGTTCATCCTCTCAGTCTTCACTTGGCTTTCAATAAAGACACATCTATACTTGATACAGAGACTTTCACTTCCTTTTGTCAGGTCATTCGCTTAGCGAACCGCCTACTAGGTCGGATCACTCTCTTTCAACGTATAGTCTGAAGGTCGGACTTGGGACCAGATGGGTCGTCTTTGGTAGTCATTGGGCTACTGAGACCGCTCGATCTTTCATGTAATGCGAAGTCCTATTATCACTTATAGGCACTTCATTTCTGGGTCGATAGTCGTCCAAGGACGACCGCACCAAATCACAGAAACCATTACAATATTGACAAATACAATGTACAGGAAATTCATGAGAGCAAAACTTCAAATAACCTTTCTATTAGTCATAAGACATAGTACATTTACTATGAGTTTGAAGAAACATTCCTTTGAGTACATGACGTGATAAAAATATTGCTGTACAAGTTTGTTTAAAGTGCTACTGAAATCATGCCTTTCCATGTAGCAATTATGTTATATAGGTTATTATTTTTTAATACATGCAACAAAAATTCATATAACATAATCAGTTTTTTCTGTTTTCTGCAAATTGAAAACACTGCAAGCTCTCATTCTGCCATATTGAATTACAAAGGATGTAAACTTTTACTCTGTAACTGTGGAAACAAAATGGAAGTTGCCATGTTTTCTTGTTTCATGTGAAGTTGTTTTTACAGTATGTGGCCCCAAATGATGTAGGCCAAACTTACACAACTCTAAATTGACTTGAATAACTGTCGCATTACTCCTATCTCTCCAATGAAATATTTATTCATATTACAATGTAGTACATTTTAATGTAATACATTGCATGCATTTGTAATACATACTGACACTCTATGATGCTGCATGTACACTGCGCCGAATCTGTTCAGATTTGTCCACTCCCGACAAGCTCAGATAGCGCAACTCCCTTGTCAACGGATGAACAGAAAATAGAGCCGATTATAAAGGTGCGGGCTGTGACGTTGATGTAAGCTAATTGGTCAAGTTAAAGCTAAGGTTCTTTACAAAGCTTGAAGATCACAGCTATAAATAATTGAGTTCTTCTGCGTAGCCGTAGGAGATCATTATTTTTCTACGTCCATGCGGCCAAAGCTTACCTGATTTATTTATTAATTTATTTTTGGAATGGCTTGCAATAATAAACGATTAATAGCAGCCGCAGCCTACATAGCATTCTATTCTGAGGAAGATAAGAGTCAAAGGAGATGGTGGGTCGGTCCGCAGTGTGCCGAAAGAGCTAGTGAAGGTTAGAGCTACAAAAATTTTTGCCCAGCTCAGAGCTTCAGCTTGAGCTTGCTACAAAAGAAAATATATAATATTATTATAATAATAATTAATGTTTACATTATTATAGTTTTATTTTACCTAATATTTTTGTTTAATGTATATGTATGACAAAAGTCATAGATGAATGTAAAGCATAGGGATAGGGCCTTAATAATAATTATAATAAAATATTATATTTTATTATAATTATTATTATTAAGCTAAATAATAATATAATATAATTATATTTAATATAATTATATTATATTATTATTTAGCTAGCAAAGAATTTCAGACTATTAAACTGGCTATGAAAACCCTCAGCTCTCCACATAATCCTTTAGCTTTTACTGGTGATTTATGCATAATTATTATAGCCTACTTTTGCATCTAGGTGCCATGAATACTACTGTACCTCGACTGTTGCAAGATGGTCATTCAAGAAGAGTAGGTACATTCATCCACTACTTCAGAATGCCCGAGGAACTGTTTGCAGACCTGTGTCAGAAACTGGCACCTATCATACAAAAAGCTGACACTAACATGAGACCAGCTGTAGATGTCAAAACTAGATTGGGTTGCACGCTAAGATATTTGGCTACAGGATGCACAATGGCTGACCTCCACTATGACTTTCGTCTTGGTAAGCAAATATATTGAATTCCTAATTAAATAACACACCATCGATGGGCTTTACTTGACAAGTAGACTAGTCTATTTATATTGTATGTTCTTATAATTGCAGGAGTAAAAACTATCTCAAACATAATTCATGAAACATGTGCAGCCCTATATGAGGTCTTGCAACCGCAGCACCTTTGCATGCCTAGCTCAGCAGAGGAATGGAGAGCAGTGGCAGATGAGTACTTGGCTCGGTGGAATTACCCTCATTGCCTTGGCTCTCTAGATGGCAAACACATCGTAAGTGATGATATTATTATTATGCCTACTAGGCATTAAAACAAACATTGCTCAAATTACAACATTCATGCATAGTGATTGTTATTTGTATGTACATGTACATGTATGTATGAATTTTACATTTCAAGCTTGTGCAGTTATGGAATAATTTGTAATATAAATTTCTTTAGAGAATTACTAAGCCTAAAGGAGCTGGGTCAGAGTACCACAACTACAAAGGGTTCGAGAGTCTAGTGCTCATGGCCATAAGCGATGCTCGGCAAAGGTATATCGTGTAAACTAACATCCATATTACTAATTATGTCAGCTCAGTACTGTTAGCTTAAAGGGGTTCTGCCATGTGTTTTATGCCCATCTTCAAACCAGCTGCTATTATTCAGGTTACTAAGAATTGGCTTGGAAGTCACGGAGTTGTGCTCTCTTGGCTACATTTAAAAAGCCAAGACTTGAACAAAATACTGGATAGCTTGTTACTAAGTAATTAATCATTAATACGGATTTCAGGTTTATATATGTCAGTGTTGGAACAAATGGCCGTAGTTCAGATGCAGCCATATGGAAAGACTCTGATTTGCAGAGGAGGTTAGAAAATGGAAGCATTGGTGCACCCCCACCAACACCACTCCCTCTCACGACTGATGCTGTGCCTTATCACTTCATTGGAGATGAGGCTTTTCCTCTCAAGTTATACTTAATGAAGCCCTATCCCAGAGCAACGCAGCAGCTACATCATGATCGCCTTGTCTACAACTATAGGCTTAGTCGAGCAAGAAGGATAGTAGGTATGCATCTAACCGACGTATTTATATATATTATTTTGCAATTCTAAGGGCATGTAGTGAACAAAGTTATGTTTGTACACTGTAGGAAAACAACTTTAAAAGAGCGTTTTGAAAGAATAATTACATGATATGCTATTTCACTAGTTACCCTATATATTATAGAGAATGCATTTGGAAGACTAGCAGCAATGTGGAGAATCTTTCACAGGCCAATCGACCTTAATCCTACTAAAGTTGACAGTCTGGTGCTTGCTTGCTGTTGCCTACACAACTACTTGTTGGACCACAATGTAACGGCCTACACAACAGATGTAGATGCCTATGTCAGCAACGGTAGTTGGAGGGAAGAAGTGGATGGGGAACTTTTACCTCTTCAAAGAAGGTTGAGTGGCAATAATCCCTCACGAACTGCTAAACAGATGCAAGAAACTTTAACTAAATGGTTTAATAATGTAGGAAGCGTGGAGTGGCAAGACAGGATGGTTGCTGTTGGCCAGGGTGTGCCATATAACTAATTAAAAGCTGTAGTCCTGCTCCATTCACTCTTTCATAATCATTTATTCAACAGAATGACATATATTTAGAATTTGGAATTAAGAAGTTCTACATATGATAAATTGTTAGATGGTTCTTGCTCTTGTAGAATAGCATCTACCACCTGTTCTGTCAGCCTGGACATTAGTCTTCTCTTGGTCTGTAAAAAATATGAAAAGAAGTGATGTATCATAATTATGAATAACCTATAGCTTTTGTGATATAAATGTGTACTATGTACTTTGACTTTTGTAAATGTCAGATATGTACATGTATCTCATATTTATGCTCTACTTACAGCCATGCTCCTTATTGAACGAATATCACAGGCTAGACCCATGGCCCAATGGTTTACAGCGTCTTCTGAATCACACTCCTTGTTTAAAATCTCCAATGCTCTTTGTTTTAGTGGATCATTTGTCCCTGATTTTCTCTGGAAGAGAAATATTTAACATTATGCAAATTAGTGTGCAATTATTGACAATAACATTAACCCTTATTTGTTGTAAATTTATTCATATCCCAATGTTAATAGAACTTGAAACTGTCATATTACAACATGTACCTTTCTGTTCGTGGAAGTCGGTGTGTAATTTGTAGGCGTGGACGTGGATGTGCTGGGTATGCAGGCTGCAGAGGCACTAGGCATGCAGGCTGCAGAAGCACTGGGCATGCAGGCTGCAGAGGCACTGGGCATGCAGGCTGCAGAGGCACTGGGCATGCAGGTTGTAGTAGCACTAGGCGTGTAGGCTGCAGAAGCACCAGGCATGCAACCTACAGAGGCACCAGGCATGCAACCTACAGAGGCACTAGGCATGCAGCCTGCTGCAGAAGGAAATAAATTAGTGGTAGTCTTTCTGGCTCTCACTGTAGGCATAAGAAATAACAGCTGCTCAAAATATTGATATGATTTCATGCTTCTCCTTGGAGCACCTGAACCAGATGGCTGCTCAAATCTGTGGTTGTATTCCTGAATAATAATAAAACACACATGATACAGAACTACCCCTGTTAAGAATAAATACTTCATTTAACTCCTATTTACCCATGAAAAAATAATTTAGCAGAAGTTCTACATGTAGTTACAAAATTATTTTATACTTACTTCTTTAAAGTACTTCCTGTGTGTATTGTACATTTTTTTAACTTCCTCACAAGTCAGCCCTGTCAGCTCCCCTAAAGTTGTTAATGCAGTTTGCTTAGCTTGTTTATTGCTAAATAATGGGAGTCTGCTATCCCATATTGCAGGAAATTGTTCTAAATTATTAATAAATAAATTAATTTGCTCAACTGATGCATTAACTCTGGCCATTATTATTGTACTAATTTTAATTAATTGAAAGAAAAATCTAAGTAGGAGGCTTGGCGGAAGTGCAAATGTTTACGTCTTCTTCTGCACACTTTCTCGAAAGTGGAATCGATAGTTGCGGATTTCTGATTGGTCAATTGCTCCAGTCTGTCGGAACTTTTTTGAATTGAATCAATCTGCCTAATCGGCAAGTATTCTGTCTGAAACCTGTCTGAAATGACGTCATTGATAATCTGTTTGTCGGGAGCAGATGAATCTGAAGTGATTCGGTGCCGTGTACATGCAGCTTGAGACCATAACGCAGTATAATGTTATTATGCATGTAGTTATGCTACAATGTACATGTATGTACTGCGTTTCATAATTCAGCATAATATAACATATTGTAGTCTATCTAGTATCTACTCTATTATTTTCATGCAAGTACTACTGAATATCTTTACCTACATGTGCGGTGATGACGTTGTACTACATGTATTAATAAGTAACATGGATTTATATGGTTGAACCTACAAAATTGTATTTATCATCTCAAACAAGTCCTGAATGTACATGTAGGAGTAGTATAGTCAGTGCACTTCTAGACAGACACGCACTCATTGACCCCTGTTTTCAACCAATCACAAGCCGGTATTTCCGATTTCAACCAATCGCAGAAGAGCACAAAAATTTTGCACACGACCTTGCCAAGGTCACCCCAAAATCCCCCCTTCTGATTGGTCGAAAAAACATTTGCACACTTGACCCCAAACCCGGCCACGACCCCTTCCTTCCCTCCTTCTCACCCTCCTCCCCTCCCCCTCCCCCACCTCCCACTCCTCCCTCCTCCCCGCCACCGCCCTCGTCCCGTCCGCACCACCGCCACCGCCGCCGCCGCCACCGCCGCCGCCGCCGCCACCGCCGCCGCCACCACCGCCCTCACCACCGCCACCGCCACCGCCACCGCCGCCACCGCCGCCACCGCCGCCACCGCCGCCACCGCCGCCACCGCCGCCACCGCCGCCACCGCCGCCACCGCCGCCACCCGCCGCCACCGCCGCCACCGCCGCCACCGCCGCCACCGCCGCCACCGCCGCCACCGCCGCCGCCGCCACCACCACCACCGCCGCCGCCACCACCACCACCACCACCACCACCGCCGCCATCACCGTCATCACCGCCACTCCTCCTCCACCGCCGCCCACCCTCCCCCGCAACCCCCACTCACCCGAACGACCGATCGTTTGAGGCGGTCAAGCCGCGTCCGCCCACGTTGCGTGCGGCGCCGACCGTACACGTGGAGGCGACGCCAGTGCCCCGTATCCACCGGGCCAAGCGACTAGGCCGCGGCCCGCCGCTTCTCCTGCGCCCCCCACTCGAAAAGCTTGTGATTTAAACGAGCGAATTCGGCTGCACTTCGCCTATAGCTCTCATTAGCGATAAGAAGAAGTACTACGGAAGGCTTGGTTTATGATGTGCATTGCATTGTTAATAAAGAAATGTGTAAAGTCTTGGCTATAAATACACTGATGGGAAGAAGGGTTGCTTCTATGATATACATTGTATTGACAATAAAGAAATGTGTGCATGTGTTAAGTCAGCATATATAATACATTAAATAAACTTTTCACAATGGTGACAATAGAATGAATAAAAAATTGTGTACACATGTTAAAACACAATTGAAAGAATAAAAGACACATATTTAAAAGAGTATGTCATATCTATTATTAGCAAGAAAGTCTGTGTGCATGTGTTAAGACAGTGTATATTATACATTAGATAAACTTTTCACAAAAGTAGCAATAGAATAAATAAAGGGTTGTGTGCATGTGTTAAGTCAGCATTATGTAATATATTAAATAAACTTTTCACAATAGTAGCAATAGAATAAATAAAAGAGGAGTTTAGGTACTTATTACTCATCTTCATCAGAAGTCGTAGGAGCTATAATGTTTACGACTTCGGTCTCAGCGTACTCTAATTGATATGCTCCAGCTCCAAACTCTTGACACAGTCTTACCTACAAGATGATTTTAGTTTTTTACTCAGACGAATATCACTCAAGGTGGTCAAAGCAAGAAATCTATACTTCTTTATGTTGTTGGTCCCTTACCATATCTGCTGATTTGTAGAGGTGAGCTAGTTGTTGAGGGGTTTCACTTTTGTAGTTACGAACTTCAGAATCAGCTCCCAATCTTAGACATGTATGTAGACATTCGTAGTCTTCATTCTCTATAGCAATGTGAGATGGGGCGTATCCATCTCCCATTCGCTATAATATCAAACAAGAGAATAGAATTAAACTCCCCATCTAACTTATCAATTCGATCTACTCTACTTTTATTTCACTGTAATGTATTCACTTACCCTCATATCTAAGTCAGCCCGAGTATTTTTTTTAGTACCTTTAGTGCCTCTCTATGCTTGCTGCTATGCGCTGTTTCAACAATGAGGTGGACTACACTCCTTCCATCATGATTGTAGCTCTGTACATTGTCTTGGGGAAGTGATTTGTAAGGAACTCTGAAGTATGGATGCTTTACTTCTGCTCTGGTCAAACTTGTGGTTAGAGCATGAATAACCTTAGCTCTACCCAGACGTGCAGCAATGTGAAGGGGGGTGTCACCTTCCAAATAAACATTAGCAATATAGATAAGTATCGAATTGTTACAAGTTTTGCATCACTTGATTTTTTAACAAGCAATGCATGCAAACATTGGTGCTATAAAACACTAACCCCAAGCATCGGCTATTGCTCCATCCGCTCCCCTTGTGATGATGAGGCGAATTAGTGAATCCGAACAATAAGACTGTACAGTTAGGTGAAGTAACGTCTGCCGATTCGCATTCTTTGTATTCAGTTGTTTGTGACCCCTCGCAACAAATACCGCGAGTGCAACGGCTCTCTCATCTCTATCTCGGGCTGCTTCTAGAACCTCACTACATCATTTAGCATGATATTTGTTTTTCACATAGTTGAGAGGTAGTTATATGGGAAATTTGTCTATCATATTTTATTTTGATCATAAAAGACAATACGAAACAAAAAAAAATAGTTGGAAGTATGTATAACTTACAACTCTTCATCCTTTCCATCTTGCTCCCAAAAGATAGAACGAATTTCTTCTAGTAACTGTGTGCTAAGCTTATTACGAATATCGGTTATAGGATCCCATTTCTGCCAGTCTAGAGGTAAGCTTTTTTGGAGAAAGAGCTCAGACACCCCCTCAAATAAGTCTTTATTCTCATACTTGCTTTGTTCTGTACATCTTTCCACTGTTACCTTCATCAGCTCTTGGTTTATAGGATTCATTAGCTTGTTGCTATACTCGCTTGATCCATAGCCACTTTCCATGCTATTTGTGTGCTAACCTTCTTTAATTTTTATTAAGAACAGACTGGAGCTAGAAAGAATTAATTAAACTACTGTTTCCATCTCTCTTTATATAGTGAATAAAAAGATACAAATAAAGCTAATTGGCTAACAACATATACATTGGAACGCATTGGAAACACATCGGAGTGCATCGAAACACATCGGGAACGATCGAAAACACATCGGGAGAGGTCGAAAACACATCGGGACACATCGAATCACATCGGGGGAGGACATCAAATCACATCGGGGGAGGGCGAAAACACATCGAATCACATCGGGGGAGGTCGAAAACACATCGAATCACATCGGGGGAGATCGAAAACACATCGGGGGAGGTCGAAAACACATCGGGACACATCGAATCACATCGGGGAGGTCGAAAACACATCGAATCACATCGGGGGATGTCGAAAACACATCGAATCACATCGGGGGAGGTCGTAAACACATCGGGGGAGGTCGAAAACACATCGGGACACATCGAATCACATCGGGGGAGTTCATAAACACATCGAATCACATCGGGGAAGGTTGAAAACACATCGGGGAGGTCGAAAACACATCGGGACACATCGAATCACATCGGGGGAGGGCGAAAACACATCGAATCACATCGGGGGAGGTCGAAACACATCGAATCACATCGGGGGAGGTCGAAAACACATCGGGGGAGGTCGAAAACACATCGGGACACATCGAATCACATCGGGGGAGGTCGAAAACACATCGAATCACATCGGGGGAGGTCGAAAACACATCGAATCACATCGGGGGAGGTCGAAAACACATCGGGGGAGGTCGAAAACACATCGGGTTACATCGGGTTACATCGGGTCACATCGGGGAAGGTCGAAAACACATCGAATCACATCGGGGGAGGTCGAAAACACATTGGGGGAGGTCGAAAACACATTGGGGGAGGTCGAAAACACATCGGGTTACATCGGGTTACATCGGGTTACATCGGGTTACATCGGGTTACATCGGGTTACATCGGGTTACATCGGGTCACATCGGGGAAGGTCGAAAACACATCGGGACACATCGAATCACATCGGGGGAGGTCGAAAACACATCGGGACACATCGAATCACATCGGGGGAGGTCGAAAACACATCGGGACACATCGAATCACATCGGGGGAGGTCGAAAACACATCGGGTTACATCGGGTTACATCGGGTTACATCGGGTTACATCGGGTTACATCGGGTTACATCGGGTTACATCGGGTTACATCGGGTCACATCGGGGAAGGTCGAAAACACATCGGGACACATCGAATCACATCGGGGGAGGTCGAAAACACATCGGGACACATCGAATCACATCGGGGGAGGTCGAAAACACATCGGGACACATCGAATCACATCGGGGGAGGTCGAAAACACATCGGGTTACATCGGGTTACATCGGGTTACATCGGGTTACATCGGGTTACATCGGGTTACATCGGGTTACATCGGGTTACATCGGGTTACATCGAATCACATCGGGATGCAATAAATCAGACTAAAAAAAGGCACATCACTTCTGATTGGACAGAGATTTCCATAAAAGCAAGCGTGAGAGAGGATTTTTATCATTACCACTCAACCACCTAGTAAAGACTTGCAACTCTGTGGATATTTACTAATTTCTCTGAATAAACATCACTCAACAATTAATATGTTGAGTAAACTTATTTTAATATGTATTTTAGTATGAATTTACTCATTTGAGTTAACATTGGGACTAACTCTATTTTAGTAGTGATATAATACTCCCTTGGTATGACCAGGGCTTAGAAACTTTGTAAGCTTATGTATTAAACTGTTTTGATTCTCAACATGAGAGCAAGTATGTAGAGATCTGATCTGTCTATACTACAATTTGTGTGACCGGAGCTTAGAAGCTTTATAGGTGGTGAGATTTATTTTCAATATGAGTAGTTATACCACTAGTAGTGTAATAAGTATCAAAACAGTTTATTACCACTTGTACTGGCTATACTAGTACATCCTAGCTACATGTATTTTAATATGTATTTTAATATGAACTTACTCATTTGAGTTAACATTGGGACTAATTATATTTTAGTAGTGGTATAATTCTCCTTTGGTATGTCCGGGGCTTAAAAACGTTGTAAGCTTATATATTAAACTGTTTTGATTCTCAACATGAGAGCATGTGTGTAGAGATCTGCTCTGTCTATACTGCAATTAGTGTGACCAGAGCTTAGAAACTTTATTTTAACTGGTTATACCACTAGTAGTGTTTCTTTGTTTAGTAACTATGTTGCATTAGTAGTTCCATCTACTTGACTCATGCTTTGGTATATGTTTATTACTCTACATATACTTACAGGCTTCTACATCTAAATATCAAAGAAAGAAATATATAAGAAAAATTAAAACATCAAAAAAAGGTACGAAGTATATAATTACGTACGATTCGGAAGACAGAAGAATCTCGAGGAAAAGAATCCCACCTCCAGAAATGGTTAGTCTATTATCTTATTTGTTCACACATGCATTACACCTTCAATCCACTATGGTGTCGGGTTTCTAAGATGTCAAAGGAGATTACTGACATTTCTTCAGAAGTATAGGTTAGTTACACATAATGATGATGTACTTTTTTATACTATAAGCCTCTTACCATGTCTAGAATGTCAAAAGAGACTACTTCCTTTTTAAAACCAGATGTTAATTAGCCATAGTATGATTTTCTCTAAAGATTAGTGATATTTTCATTATAAGTATTGCACTTTCTTTCTTATGTATTATTTTTATCAATAAGACACTTTTTTTTCTTTTCTTATGTGAAAAAATATAACATAAATTACAACTGGTTTTCTTATGTTAATGATGTATTTCTCTTTATGGTGTGAGAAAATAGACAGGCTTTAGTAGACTTGCTTAGTACTTAGAGTGCTAGTTTTTTCATCAAATTCTTCAAAAACCATATATTACAAATAACTATGTTAATGTAGTTTGTTAATTAGTCTCTGCACATTTTATTTACATTATAGAATGAAAAAGAAACAGAACTAGGTGAAGAAGAAATTGCACTATTTGAAGAATGTGGGGGAGTAGATGGGTTTGAGATAGGTAAGAATGATCTAGTATCTATTTGTCTATTTAGAATCTTTTTTTTTTTTTTTTTTTTTTCGATTTACAAGTAAGTCATATGTTCTCTCTCACTTATTCTTGTTATTTTCTTTTTTTTTTAGGACTCAGAGCAAAGTCGATATGTAAGGGGGTCTAAGATTCTATGTCTTTGTTAGTGATGAGACAAAAAGAAGACTGGAGATGTAACTAACAAAGCCATTTGGATCGGACGACCCCTGCTTTTTATGCAATAAGAATGTTGGGCACCGACGAGGTGTCCATATTCAACAGCATTTTTTGCTCAGAATCTGTTTTTGCTATTACATAACAGTAGATGATGAGGGGATGAATAGACACTACAACTTTCCATCTAATCATCATATTGATGGAAAGCCCTGTCACCGCCACATCTCATTCAACACACGCTTTCTAACTGATATCTACTCATTAAAAAAGACCATATCCTTTTTGCAAAGGGTCACTGGTCACTCTCCACCTTCCAAAATACTCATCCCCGCATACACTCCAACAACTGTTGGTGGGGTAGTATACCCTCCCTTCTTTAAGGGGATGTCTACTACTCCATTCTCTTTAAAGTCTGGGGTGTGCTCTTCACAATTTCCTCTCCCTTCTCACCATCATTTTGATTCAGATGCTTCTTCCATCAGTAACTCTCTTACTAATGGAGACATTACCACCTCTACTTCTTCTCTTACAACTACTACTATTACTACTACCATTACTACCACTCCTTCTACTGCTTCTTTTCCCCCACTCTTTTCTTCACATTCACCCTCTCATTCTCCTGAAAGATCTGATGATACAGTTACCACTGTTTCGATACCTACTTCTACTCCCACCTCTTCACCTGATCCACTCTTTTTCTTAGATTCACCCTATTTTTCTCTTGGAAGATCTAATAATACAATTACTAGTCTTTCAATACCTACTTTTATTACTACTTCTACTACTACCACTTCTTCCTTTTCTTTAGCTTCACCCTCTCTTTCTTTTGGAAGAGAGCTACTTAGCTCGCAATCTCCTTCTTGTTCGTCTGAACTCAATCTTAATACCCCCACCACTATTACCCCCATAGAAGAGGAGACTGTCAGTGAACTAGTTGATCGAAGCAGACTCCCCCCATCTTATTTCTCTGGAGCAGTTGAGTATTACCGCTCTGCCATTTTTCATCTCAAGAAGAATGGGTATCACAGAGAGGTAATAGCACAAGCTGAAGCTTACCTTCGAGTCAGTGAAGAAAAGCTCTAATCATCTTTTCTTTAGTTTTTTTTTCTTTTTTCTCCCACTCTCTTTCTCCCACTCTCTCTCTGTAGTGTCTCATTCCCTCTGCATTTACTTTTATGTGATAGCAAATCAGTGAGGATTTTTTTTTTAAATTATTATATAATGGTATTCTAACACTTATACACATCCTTTTATACATTCTATTGCTACTATTGTAAAAAGTTTATTTAATGTATTATATGTGCTGACTTAACACATGCACACAGCTGTCTCTTGCTATAATAGCTATGATATACTCCTTTACATATGTGTCTTTTATTCTTTCAATTGTGTTTAAATCATATTATAATGATATTTCAACATGTGTACACAATCTTTATTTATTCTATTGCTACTATTGTGGAAAGTTTATTTAATGTATTATATATGCTGCCCTTAACACATGTACACAGACTTTTCTTGCTAACAATAGCTATGACATACTCCTTTACATATGTAGCTTTTTTATTCATTCTATTGCTAGTGTTGTAAAAAGTGTATTTAATGTATTACATAATGCTGACTTAACACATACACTCAATCTTTTATTTGTTCTATTGCTACTATTGTGAAAAGTTTATTTAATATATTACATAATGCTGACTTAACACATGCACACAACCTTTTATTTATTCTATTGCTACTATTGTGAAAAGTTTATCTAATGTATAATATACACTGTCTTAACACATGCACACAGACTTTCTTGCTAATAATAGATATGACATACTCTTTTAAATATGTGTCTTTTATTCTTTCAATTGTGTTTTAACATGTGTACACAATCTTTTATTCATTCTATTGTCACCATTGTGAAAAGTTTATTTAATGTATTATATATGCTGACTTAACACATGCACATGTTTCTTTATTGTGAATACAATGTATATCATAGAACCAACCCTTCTTCCCATCAGTATATTTATAGCCAAGACTTTACACATTTCTTTATTAACAATGCGATGCACATCATAAACCAAGCCTTCTGTAGTACTTCTTCTTATTGCTGAAACCAAGCCTTCCGTAGTACTTTTTCTTATCGCTAATGAGAGCTATAGGCGAAGTGCAGCCGAATTCGCTCGTTTAAATCACAAGCTCTTCGAGTGGGGGGCGCAGGAGAAGCGGCGGGCCGCGGCCTAGTCGCTTGGCCCGGTGGATACGGGGCACTGGCGTCGCCTCCACGAGTACGGTCGGCGCCGCACGCAACGTGGGCGGACGCGGCTTGACCGCCTCAAACGATCGGTCGTTCGGGTGAGTGGGGGTTGCGGGGGAGAGTGGGCGGCGGTGGAGGAGGAGTGGCGGTGATGACGGTGATGGCGGCGGCGGTGGTGGTGGTGGTGGTGGCGGCGGTGGTGGTGGTGGCGGTGGCGGCGGTGGCGGCGGCGGTGGTGAGGGCAGTGGTGGCGGCGGCGGCGGTGGCGGCGGCGGTGGCGGCAGCGGCGGTGGCGGTGGTGCGGACGGGACGAGGGCGGTGGCAGGGAGGAGGGAGGAGTGGGAGGTGGGGGAGGGGGAGGGGAGGAGGGTGGGAAGGAGGGAGGGAAGGGGTCGTGGCCGGGTTTGGGGTCAAGTGTGCAAATGTTTTTTCGACCAATCAGAAGGGGGGATTTTGGGGTGACCTTGGCAAGGTCGTGTGCAAAATTTTTGTGCTCTTCTGTGATTGGTTGAAATCGGAAATACCGGCTTGTGATTGGTTGAAAACAGGGGTCAATGAGTGCGTGTCTGTCTAGAAGTGCACTGACTATACTACTTGTAGGTTTATTAACAATTATTACACGTATGGGCATGTCCATAAATAAATGAAAAATACAGCAAAACTATATTTTCATTTCTATCCAAATACAATGCTCTGAATGTACTAACAATATCCTATATTTACCAAATTTTCATAGCCAAACATTCTATATCCTCTCAATTTTCATCCGTGGTGTGTCAAACCTTAGATAGTTTACAAGTAAAAATATGCATGTAATTTGGGTGATTATTAAATGGGTGATAGCTTGACTTCGTAAAATGATACATTTTCATACATGCATCACAACAAAAGCTACCTATGTCTTCTTGAGATTCCCCCACCTTGCAATCACCACAGCAAATAATGAGGTCTGTGTGCTCCTCATAGGTCAAGGCTCACCCAGTGTCCCACGACTAGCAAAATATGTACAAAAAAGTTTCTAATGCTTTTACTACCAAACCAATTTAGACAATAATCTGTTTTTACTTGGTTCTACTTGCAACAATTGATGGTTAGAAATATTTTTTCTCAGACATGAAAATTTCTTGCATTGTGCGGTTAGTCGTGGGACATGTCAGTAGCGGGACACCCCTAAAGTCTACTAGGATTGTTAATGATTGCTCTAAGCATGGACAAAATATACTTCCCGTTGAATCATATCATGTTTATGACATTTTACAAATATGATGCAATGGTTTAAAGACAATTCTAGAACATTATGTCATTACATTGAGCATAACACAACAGATCACTTAGTTGCTCACAAGTAGTTCTGTTGTCAACATGGCAAGACCTAAAGCAGGAGCTGATCGACAAAGAAACTATAAAAACAGAATAAAACTAGATACAGCAAAATATGAATTGTACAAACAAACCAAGGCAGAACAATCTAAGGTTTCCAGAGCAAAGAGAAAGCTAGACATGTCAGAAGACGAACTACAGCGCTATAGAGAATATGAACGTCAAAGAAAACAGAAACAGCGGGATGCAAAGTCACAATAGCTCAAGGTTAAGGTCACTAAAGGTAATCATTTCAAAAATAATTGAACATCAGAACTAAAAGTTTGATCCTTTATCTATTATTTCTACTGTGAGAATATCATTGCCAATAAAACACTTCATGCTGTCATAATTATTAATTGATCTGATGCAAACAATTATTTTATATGAATCACTTTTAGGTAGCCAACATCCTTTTCGATCAGCGCAGTCAGCTGGAAAGGCAGTGAAAAAGGTGAAGGCAGCGCTACCAAAAATATCCCATCACTAGCGATTATTTGCAGCATGATAAGTATGCTGTACACGCTTTTATGGACACATTATTCACTGATCTAAAGGAATGTTGCCCACATGTCAACTCGGTGTCCATTTTCTCAGATGGTGCTGCATCGCAATTTAAACAGAGATTTCTACTCTCAAACCTCAACTACTTCAAAGTGACCCACGACTTTGAACATTTAGAGTGGAACTATTTTGCGACATCCCATGGAAAGGGTGCGGCAGATGGGATTGGTGGATCGGTAAAACGTCTGGTGCGGCGCCTTGTTAGATCAAGAAAAGAGATTGTCTCAAATGCTGAAGACTTTTACAACGTAGCCCACAAGTACAGCAAGAGCACAAAGATCATCCATGTAGCTACAGCCAAGATAAATGGGAACAGGGATTTCTTGAACCAAAGGTGGGAGAATGTTCGATCTATACCCGCTCTGCAAAAGATTCATCACGTTGCATCGCTTACTTCGGGTGCAATAGAGATCTCTGTAGTTGCAAAACTTCCAACAAAGAAGCACAGTTTTTATGATGCACCTGTAAGAACAGCTAGAGTGGCTGCAGAAGACATCTTGGAAGAGCTGCACATGTGAACTATTCCATAGACCTTAGTTCATATTTAACCATTTACCAAAGTTTGACCGTTTACATGTTACAGCAGATTGAATCGCATAACAGCTTCTTAAGCTCTTCTATAGTTTATGTATAGCAGTTTATGGATATTCTAACTTCTTTATGTTAATAAAAACTTTGTTTGGATTAAATAAGACCACCCGCACTAAGTAAATCTAATGATTATTCACACACGTCCCACGACTAACATTTACACGTCCCGCGACTAACAATTCCAGATCATGAGCATGGACCTTAATAAAGTTAGCACAGCTAGAAAAGTAGTTCATAACATGAGGCATTCTCTTAACTCTCCGAGAAGACAAAAATCAATCTAATTAAAGCAGTCAAATCAGAGAAAAATGTAACAGTATATTGTTGGATGGAATTTTTACATTTGTGTGATGTCCCACGACTGACGCATATAGCCATATTTTTTTGCCAACTAATTGGAGTTAAACGCAAATTGGCTTCATAACATATAATAACATGCTCTGATCTAGTATTTGGGCAAATTTTGTGTCCTTAACATGAAAACTTTTGGAGAAATCCACATATATATCCTCTGAATGTCCCGCGACTAATTATGGACATGCCCACTACACGTATATTATACTACCACTTGTAATCTAAATAATAAAACTATTTTGCATGACTGTATACATGTAATATAATAATAATATCTGCAGAAGTATTATATTACTACAACATAGTCATAGCCCTCAACTAGCTTTGGTCAGCAACTACAGGATTTGTATCTCAATATCCTCACTCACAGCTTCCTTTGCTTGCTCTACTAGTCCTGATTATACTGTATAATTCAATGACTGATCATATTATTGAGAAAACCATAGGATTACATAAGCCAAATAATTGCAGAAAGCTCATAGCTGTGAGTTTATAGTGTAAGCATGTGGCACTTGGTAACTCCCCTACACAGGACTATAATTAGAGAGCCAAGCTATGGACCTTCACACGTCATACAGGATGTGGGCAACACCCCTGTACCTTAGGACTTCCTTTTCCAGAACCCACTTTTCATGATAATTTTATATTCTTCCATATCCCAGTCCAAATTGTTTTCAGTTTTAATAAAGTGAATATAGCAGCCTCATGGCTTAAGGTATAGGCAAACAAAATATTATCATTTCTGTAGCCGTTTAAATTACACATTAACATAGTAATCTAAGAAGATTCTTGTTGCACTGTTTTCCCCATATGACCTTGTGTATAAGCCATCTGCATGTACTACATGTAGATGAATGGACCACACAGGTTTGGTCAGTCATTACTCACTACTGTACATATGGTGAGATTCTACTGGACAACAGTCTTATTATTCATAAACAGACAGCCTATTGGAGATCATCAGTAGTTGAGGTGCTCAGTGGCTTTGATCTGCACTTACAATCAGGTTTTTTGCCAGTTTTTCACAAAAAACTAAATGAATGATAAAAAAGTTGTCATTTACCCCTTGGTTTAATTCGGTTTAGTGAATTCAGGAAAAAAAAGTGAATCGAACAGGAAATTTAGCACTCAATTCTGGGAGTTGTTATACTCTACTTCTGACTGTAACGGCTGCCATTTTTGCTTCATTTAACGAATCATGATCATTAAATACTAACTATTTATAACAATATACTAGCATAATTGCTAAGATCAAGTAAAACTGAAGTAAATCATCATCACTGGGTCAGAATGTAGGCTTAAACTAAATCTATTACAAGGATGACATTGAATTATAAAGATTGAAAGAAGTGCAATAATAATATAATGTATTCCCGCATTCTCAACATCAGTCATTATTCAAAGTGCAATCTAAACAACACTTCACGCCTTAGTACACCCATGATTTGTTAAATGAAGCAAAAATGGCAGCCGTTACAGTCAGAAGTAGAGCATAACAACTCCCAGAATTGAGTGCTAAATTTCCTGTTCGATTCACTTTTTTTTCCTGAATTCACTAAACCGAATCAAACCAAGGGGTAAATGACAACTTTTTTATCATTCATTTAGTTTTTTGTGAAAAACTGGCAAAAAACCTGATTGCAAGTGCAGATCAAAGCCACTGAGCACCGCAACTACTGATGACCTCCAATAGGCTGTCTGTTTATGAATAATAAGACTGTTGTCCAGTAGAATCTCACCATATGTACAGTAGTGAGTAATGACTGACCAAACCTGTGTGGTCCATTCATCTACATGTAGTACATGCAGATGGCGTATACACAAGGTCATATGGGGAAAACAGTGCAACAAGAATCTTCTTAGATTACTATGTTAATGTGTAATTTAAACGGCTACAGAAATGATAATATTTTGTTTGCCTAAACCTTAAGCCATGAGGCTGCTATATTCACTTTATTAAAACTGAAAACAATTTGGACTGGTATATGAAAGAATATAAAATTATCATGAAAAGTGGGTTCTTAGTACACCCATGGGTGTACTAAGGCGTGAAGTGTGGTTTAGATTTGAAAAATCTACCGGTTTCACCGGACCCTGCTGCTATTTTTAGGATCTATCTTCTGCAAACTCCTCAAATCTTGCAAACCCCCCCAGTTAGGAATTTTTCTCAATTACAGTTAATTTTTTCATTTGCTTTATTGGTGACCAGAGAGACGTAATGGTTGCCTCTTTAGCCACAACTCCAAATACCTACTTAGGTCTGACACCTAGCATGTCTTCACTAGTTTGGTTTTCGAGGAGTTGTTTGGCGATTTTGTTTTTCTCTTCTTAGGACTAACTTAATCTATTATTGGTGTCTTGCTAAATACGTGATACAGCTAGCTTTGTTATCTTTGTGCTTCAAGTTTTCAACTGTAAGCAAACTAGTATTTGTATCAAAAACATTTCTGACCAGCTTAGTTTGCAACTAAGAACTGCAGCAGGCAGCCCATAAAGTGTGCTAATTGTCGAAGGCATTTTAGATACACTGTAGTTTAGCTGTCAAAGAGTCTTTTTTCCTCAAGTGTGAAAAACATCCTTCTCTGATATCAGCCCAACTTTTCATGTCTCACCGAACTACTTCATTAGTTTTTGGCTTGCACTTTAAAATGTAGCGGTTGTTCACACGCAAAAAACTTGAAAGACTAAATGATACAATACACCGTGCAGCGCATGTACATGACAGCATAAAATAGAAAAACGCACTCTCTAGTTGCACAATAACAAGTGGATCACCATTCAATCAATAAGCTCAGAATTTTGTTTATCTAAATGCGTTAAGCTCTTCACTCAATCATGTAGGTCGTGTGGTGTAGCGGTTATCACGTCTGCTTTACACGCAGAAGGTCGCGGGTTCGATCCCCGCCATGACCTGTGCTCAGATTTTGTTTTTCTCTTCTTAGGACTAACTTAATCTAATATTGGTGTCTTGCTAAATGCAGGATACAGCTAGCTTTGTTATCTTTGTGCTTCAAGTTTTCAACTGTAAGCACATGAATTTCTTGCATTGTAATTTACTAGTAGTTAAAAGTGCCTCTGTCGCAGATACTTCTTATGCTCTCAAGTTTTTGGATGACGAGAGACGGTCAGAATCCATACCATGTAACCTTGAGGCATTGCACAAACAATCACTAGAATATAGGGCAAGGTAGAATGCTACTCCAGATGTGTGCGTACAAGCACACATTACGTTGGCAAACAACTGTCTGCCTGCTTGCCTGCTTGCCTGCCCGCCCGCCCGTAATTCTGTCCGTCCGTCCTGGTTTGGAAAACTGAGACTCAACAAGCAATTTCTATGTCCAAATTGAGCATACAACAGCTTTTGAAATATGTTATAAGAAAAGAGGAGACTTTGTTTAGGTATAGAATCTGACAGGATGTATAAATGAAGAGTTACCCCTCTTGTATTGAATGTACAACATGTGCATCGTAATATTGTAATGTCCGACTTTGGTTGCTAAGCCGCAAGAGCCAGAGGAAAATAAATTTCAATAAGGTTAAAATACATGACTTGTATAACCAGGCGATCATAATAATAATTTATTATTAAAATTGATGTACACATCAACTCTGATTTATAAACTAAAATATTGCAGAATGGGCACAACCAATTACATGTGTGTAGAATATTATTGGAGTTGAAAACTCATGTCCTTAGATACATTAGGCTATGATTTTCCTCAGTAGTTTAGATGAGTCAAGATCTTGTTAAAGGATGCCACGAGAAAATTTAGACAAAGTCTTATAATATGCTATTAAGTGCATAATCACGACGACTATATACTGTCAGATGAATATAATATATTGCAATAAAGGGCTCGACGTCCTTACCTTAAGGGATGTCGGCTAGCAAATGGACTGGGGGTCGTCCATTACAATATTTTTCATGCCAAAAGTGCAGAACCTCCACATATATCATTTGTTGCTACAAGTTGGTGCTCTGAAGATACAGTAGTTATTAGGGTCTTCTACACATGTACATGCATACACGGGTTGGATATTATTCATACAGTCTCACATCAAAGGGTTGCAGTAAAATTCTACATTGCTCAGTATGAAAGCGTTCATAGCATCAGACTGTAACTATTACGATCTGTTCTGTCACTATTTTTAAAAGTTGGAGTAACACCCGCATTTTTTAGACAGTCAGGAAAAATTGAATTTTTTATAATTAAGTTTGTTAAAAGCACTAAAATTGGAGTTATGATTAATTTAGTTCTTGCTGATTTTTTATCATAATCAGTGGCTTTCTGTGTATCTAAGGTATCAGTAACTGGTAAATTATCATTGCTTTGAATTTTATAAAAATCAAATTTTGGTCAGATTCTCCAAATCGAAGTAATCGGTGAAAGTAGAAACTGGCAGCTGATTAACTAGGTTTGCTGTGAAGTATTTGTTAAAAGCCTCAGAAATAGTTCATGACTAACTCAATGGGATTTTACAGGCGGAAAATTATATGTAACTAGTTGCATTTAAGGAAATTTAACACAGTGCAATAAGTGGGATAAAAGAGCTAACTGTTTAACTGGTTTGCAATTATATTTTTGGCTCATGCAAGAGAGGAAAACTAAAGTAGCCGACAGAGCTTCTGGATTTTCTTCCTTGAAACCTCATCCAGCTACTGCATCAACTAGTCTACATAAACCAATCGTAGCTGTTTACTGTATTGTATTCTAAAACCAAATACAGCTGCTGGTCTAAGCTTCATTGTTACTATTGCTCTGTAGCTCTCTGTAGCTATCCAGTGTGGTAGACAAAACTTAGCATAATGGAGGATGAAGGTGGGTATTTCTGCGAATGTTGTTACTATTTGCATAGAATAGTTACTTGCTTCAATTAATGTGTATGATGCCATAAAATAAACACAAATTACCTCAAAAATGTCATTAAACTATAGTTTTCCTGTAATTCTTGTATTAATACATGTAAAATATAGCTGAATATTTTCAGAGAGCTTTACGGATGTACTAACACAGCTGATTAGTGCATTAGATAGGGCTTCTACTTCTCCACAGCTGACCGTCTCTAGAATTCATTCTACTGAAGACAGAACGACTCCTACTTCTTCTTCATCCACAGTTGAGCCTGTAGTGACAGAAATGTCATCTGCCTCAAAAGAAAACAGTCTGCAGCAAAGCCAACCAGGATCATCAGCTGAATGCGCAATGGATGAAGATGTTTTACCAGTCGATCCACCTTCAACTAACCAGGTCCAATCAGTACACCAGCGTGCAACACAGACCGAAATAAATGCTGCCGAACCACAAAAACTCCCCAACTTAGCTCAACCAACAGACCACATTAGCTCAATGGAAAGAGAACAAACATCATTGATGGCTGCAACAAATTTGTATAGTGACCGAGTCATCGTTGAGGCAGAAAAAAAGGGGAATGGAAGCGGCCATTTCTCTCCATATGTGTTGCTGGCAAGAGATCCATCATCATTATCTATCAGAGATTCCACACCATACAAAAGACCAAAAAAACGATCATCTACAAGTAGTCTACCCACTGATCACCATGCTGACGAAAAAGTGCGTAAAATACAGGAAGTACTATATTGTCCACATGGATGTGGATGGATTCCGGCAGACTCAGAGGAGTCACTTCAACTACATTTCCATGAAATTCACGGAAAATAAAATAGTTGTTTGGAGTTACCTTTAAAAGCAAGCGAGAGCCATAAATCTCACGGTTCCAGGAAAATATTTACCTCAACTTCATTTTACAGGTGCTGCCTTTAGCCTGTTTATTTTTCTGGAATTTTTAGTAAATTAGTGGAGTGGGCAGTCACTTCGAAGAAACCATTTTATCTAAATTTTCCAGCCACTGTTTTGAGATAAAAGTTTCTTTCTAATTCAATGTGTTTTGATGACTTGTACATTTGATGAGATGAAATTCTTCTTTTTATATTTCCATCTTCAACATTCTTCTTTTTAGTAATTGCTTTTTTAGATTAATTATTTTGGTAATTAACCTCGTGATATCTCTCTCTTTTAACATTTTTCATCCCATGCTCATTTCTTTATAACACCTGCAACAGTCAGGTTGATTACTATCACTAGACGCATATCTACTCCAGCAATCCATGTATTTTATCTGTCTAGTGATATGCCAGCTATTTTATGGTAAAATTGTAACTAAAGGTGGCAGATACATGCGTTTATCATTTAAAATCAATGAATCCTACCAAATTTGCTGTAACGTGACAAGAGAGGTGGACATAGAGTGTACATGTAATTGTGAAGATAAATAATAAACTTATAAACATTCCTATCCTTATAGATGCTGAGTGAGTTATCTGTATTATTGACAATTTAATGCTGATATGTAGTAACAGTATTGCCTTTGGAAAGTAGTCAATGGCTCTGTATGTACAAGTGCATATAGCTTCTGCAACAATAGAGGAACATGTAATATGTAAAGGAAAGAGTGCCGGAAATTTCTTCCAAGTGTTGAAGCATCAGTTATAAACATGGTGATGAGACATTTCAAATAGATAGTGCATAGTAATAGCCTTTGATGGGCGTGAGTTGCTGTGATGAGATTGAAGCTCTAGATAAGCTCAAAAGCTAAAGACTTTTTATTTCAAAATCACAATTTTAACTAAGGGTCAATCACCTATCAATGACACTGACTGAATATAAAATTGAAGCAGTTACCTAATGTAATCATACATGATGGAAGGTGAAGAAAAGTTGTGGGGAGAAGGTATGTCTATTGGGTTAATTTATTGGAAATATTATGATCACATATTCTGTCATGCATAAAGTTTTACAGCAAAGTTTGCAGGCTTTCAATGCTTCTGTCAGATATGACATCGATAATATTTATATTAGATTTGTAATAATACAAAAGGATGTAGGAATCCAGGCTGTAACCAATGGAATACCAGCATGTATACTCATTATTCAAAGGTGAAGACTACATGTAGACTCAGTACTTAACTTTAATGGTAATTATTATGATAGAGTGGCGGCGGACACCACCTCAACATTTGTGGATTGCTATATTACACATAACTAAGGCTTAGGCTAGTCAGTTAATAACAGCAACCAGAGCCATTACATTTTTAATGCAATAGATATACTATCATAGACATATACAAACCTAGTTAACCAGCTGACCTACAGAATACATAAAAGAAAAACCCAAAAACTAGATTACATTATATCATAAATTTTTCCTTATACCTTAGTGGACAACAATATATAGTTACAGTAATTTCATTTTTTTCATCTTTTGTGGAACATAGGCCAAGGTTGTTAGTCAGCCAGCTATTTGCACATATTAGTCGAACATCAGCAGAAGAGTAAAGTTATCACATCATTAATCTTCCAGTAATATTTTTATAAGACATCATGGACAAAATATCGCACTTCGAATTAGGTAATACTAAGGACATTAGTTGTAGAACTATAGACAAAGAGAGATAAAAGTACTATGGTTACACACTATTATAAACACATAGAATAGTAGGACTGTAACAAAACACATCAGACTACGCTAAAATTATACTATTATATGGATATGTTAGATGTTTCAGTTTTTTCTTTTTATTTTTCTAATGCCATTGTGTATCATTCCGTATCCACAGCAGTAGGCTTAATCTATGACATCAGGTTAGCACAAACACGGAAGTTGGCATCTGTAAATATTAATAGATTTCTTTTTTATGGTGTGGTATAATCCTAGAAACACTATATTAATATGTTAATGTAACATTTTTATCCACAGTAGATATACTGTGAAAGGTTGGGACTTACAGCTAATATCAATTCAATATAGACAGCAGTAAAAGTAGCATATAGAGCAAATACATTAAACTGATGAAACATTTCTGGGAATTGGAATCAAAGTTACAAATAGATACAACAGGTGAACAACCACAGAGTAGAAGATATGCTGGATGTCTGGGAATTGGAATCACAAATAGAGTGACTCAGTTTGGAGATTGCTTAATAATTAACTTAGAAATTAAGAATAACAAATGGCTGATGAAATACATAGGAAATATCATATATATATATATATATATTCATATCTTATAGAATTTTGCTGACTAAGAAAATACCTGCATAATTTAGTGAGAAAGGTATGTAGAATAAGCCAAGAATAGAATTGGAAACCCAAGAAAGAGTATAAAAGAAGGAGAGAAAACAGGAGAACGCTCAGAGAGCACATTGGGAGAACGCTCAGAGAGCACATTGGGAGAACGCTCAGAGAGCACATTGGGAGAACGCTCAGAGAGCACATTGGGAGAACGCTCAGAGAGCACATTGGGAGAACGCTCGGAGGACACATCAAGGGAGCACACAGGACAGAAGAAGAGATGACGATATTATAGAAGGAATAATCTAAGTGCTCAGTTATAATTGACTAGTATTATTATTAATTTTTTTTTGGAGATATTCGGACTCAGACTCAGAGTAAGTCTTTATATATATATTACATAGATAGTGATATTCCCTTTTGATAAGGAGGCTGATTGACAATTGTACCAGCTATACCAAAGTGCTTGAATATTTCATTTGAGATTGACCGATTGGAGATAACATTTTTTTGTAAGGCAATTAATTACATTCTGTACGCAGCAATTACAGACACTGATATTTTGGTTATTTGATCGCGAATTGGATTCAGTACATTGAACATTAGATTGAACCATTATTGGAGATTCAAATTTACTGAGTGAATTACATTGAATTATTCGATTGGAGATACGGATAAATTTGGGTGCAAAGTCTATATAATTATATCTCAGAATTACTGAGAATTTGATTGGACGAATTTATACAGTTCCAGTGAGACAATTTCATATAACTCCACTGAAGCATTTTCATACAATTTCAGAGAGGCAATTTTGTACAATTCCACTGAGGCGTTTTCATACAATTCCAGTAGGATATTTTCATACTTTTTTCATGAAGAGATTTTAGTGCATATTTCATTGAGGTAATTTCAAATACAACAATTCTTGAACCTCAAAATTATATGAGAAGTGATTGATTTACCAGGCAAATAACTCCTATCATACCTGATACACAGATCAAGGGAAAGAGATACACTTGAATAGAGTTGACTTGTTAGCACTTGCTGATTGGACAATATATATCGCATATAAATTCTCCAGGGGAGCTAGTCCCAATTCTGTCACTCTGATTCTTATATTCTGAAATAGACAAGAATCACATTTTTTGTATGTCCACGAGAGGAAATAATTACTTGATTGCATACGTCCTGAGTGTTACCATTACACGCACATAGAACCATAGAACCAAATTATAACAATTCATATAATTAATAGATTGAGTACAGGAGGTTATAGAAAATATAGATTATTGAAACAAATTTATCACGATTATCAGAATTGGCAGATATCCAATTGAATAAATTGCATAAACTTAGAAGTTATCTTCTCTCGATAGAGTTGAATTAGACGTGAGAGGACAATCCTAAATTATAGTACCACATTACAGGAGAAATAGAAGTTGTCTTCTCTCAATTTATTGGAGGTTAATAGGGGAAGATAATTCCAAATTACACAGTACATTGCACAAACCATTGAATACAAACACAACCAGTCTATATATTATATACCACATAGAACTCTTAGTGTACTAGCATACTTAGTATACGTATACACATATACAATATAACATCAAAATACACAATCATACAAATTATTCCATTTCCCTCGTGACACTTCTGTTGTTGCTGAACAGAAATATTTTAGCGTTGTGCGCCAAATATGAACTGCTAAATGCAACGTGGGAACAGCTGGATATGCATGAAGTGTATCCACTTTTATACTTGAGCTCTACACTGCAATAAAACTTCAGTCGCAGTGCACCCACCTCGTTCACTCCATCTCAAACGCTGTATCACCATATCGGAGCAATCTCTCGTCTACTCAACCTTTATGTACATGTGAAATCGCCAACGATGTACATTGCATCTGTGTATGTGCATTGCATAACGTGTGTTTACTTGAACGTGGTTGTAAACATTATCATAAATACAATGTGCATGTACATACAGTATTATGCCTGTTACATGTATATTTAGTTATAGATGATCTGAATGAGCTAATGGCAGAGATGGTTATTTATCTTCCAACTGACCTGAGAGATGTTGAAGATCCCCGGGAACAGATCAATGCAGGTGACTCAGAGAACCCATTACCCGCCTTTGCCAGAGACATCCAATCTTCTGGAGCAAAATAATCCCCACAAACAGTTGGGTTACCGGCAAGCCAAAGCACAACACGAAATGGCTATGCAGCAGTTTCCTTACTTGATAGAAACATGATTCAACTTAGTACTCCAAAAGCCAGTCCAAGCAGGCTTCCTTCTACTACTACATGTACATACACTACAGCATTTGATCACCAAGTACATCTAACAACACAGCTTACCTCAATCAATGTCTCACGGGGAAACAGGCCTAGTGCTGACTATTCACAGTTGGTACCCAGGGAAGCCAAGCACGCATCTCAGTACGCTGCTAGACCGAGAATTATAACTCCAGTTTCAACCTCCTGTGCCGTGGATGAAAAGGATAACCTCCCTCTAGATCAGGTCACTGATGGAAAACGCGATTAAGGGAAGCGTGCAAATACATAGACAGATTATTGTAAGTTAGAATATGATTCGAGAATTAATGTAACTCTTACTGGTATAGATATGAATATCATATCATGTAAATATACTCTGGTGAACTGCCATTTACATACAAAAGCAAAATGGAAGCTCAAATTTCAAGAAAGCATACACAATTTATAGCAACCTTGACCTTCTGCTGTGTCCAGTGCCCCTGAGCCACTTACAACCGCAGAGAATTCATTCTGTTCAATGTGTCACGAGGTTACTATGGACCCTGTGATTAATATAATATATCACGAGCAGAAACACGGTAAATGTCTGTGTGAAGAAGCTGGTTATTTATTGGACAGACTCGCTCAGAATTAAGGTTGCACAATGAGACCCTTCAAAACCAGTGGTAGTTGTAATGTGATGCTAGACGTCAACGGGTTTGGCGAATAGCGGAAGTGACGTGATCCCAGAAGCCGCGGAGATATTGGAAGTCTCTTACGTCTTGAATGCTGGATCAACAACACGTGCCTTCAGAAACTTCTTATTCATCCACTACTAGTAACTACCAAGTAAGTGTGTTTATCTGCTTATACGAACATACCTGACCCACATAACCTAACATGGTACCACGGGTGGGGTAGTCGCAAGATTGTACGAGCCTTTGCCTTGGAGATTTCAGAATTTCCATTCTGTGCTTCAAGAATAATTTTGTGATAACAAGGGAGTGAAAAAAGTTGAGTTAACTGAGTTATAGAGTCTTGAGTTAATAGGGAAGAAATTAAAATAGAGTTACTGAGTCTTGGGTCAAGTGAGTCAATTGGGTTGAGTCTTGAGTAGTGAGTTCTAAGAGTCTTGAGGTAACTAGTGAGTGAGGAGATTTACTTGTACGCTGTCGTGTTATAACCCAGTGACAGTTATACTAACCAAGGCCAAAGCCCCCACAGCATGGCCTAACCTAGCTATTGATCCTAATGATGTTTCAGGATCATTTCAAATGTGGTTAGAAGAATTTGAAATAGCCATCGAAATAAAAATAGTAGAGTCAGGGAAGAAAGTGGTAGAGGGTGGAAACGTAGATGCATTTACCCCTAGATGTAAATTGCTGGCGCTATTGAAAGCGATAGGCAGGAAAGGCCGAGAGGCACTCCGCTCAAAGGGAATAAAGGGTCTAGACGCGACTTCCACTTATACAAATGTATTAGCTTCGCTGAAAGACCATTATGGACGGGAAGAGGCCGTTTTTGTTAGGATGCAAAAACTTGTAGTCGTGAGGCAAGGTAATGGAGAAGACCCCAGAGACTACTTGCTTAGAGTGGGGCGGTTGAGTCGGGATTGTGGGGCGTTTGAGCAGACAGCAGAAGCAAATGTCAATGCAGCATTGACTAGGTCGAGGGAGCTGTTCTGCCTCACCCTCGCAGTCAACGGTCTCAGAGACTCAGCTCTGCGCAAGGAGTTAATGGCTAAAAATGCTTTAACATGGGAACTATTGGGACAGACTTTAAAATCTAGGTCTAAGGCGTCGGAAGCAGCCAGGCGATTAGAGAACCCCGTCGAACCTACGGCAGCGGTTAAGCAGGAGGTAGCCGAAGTAAGCGATAGGTTTAGAAGCCCCTCTAGGGGAAGATACAGTGACTCAATGGGCGAACAGCGTAGGTCATGAGACTATTCGTGAGACAGGAGTAGTGGTAGTAGCAATGGTAGAGATGATAGAAGGAGCAGTGCCAGCAGAGACCGGTACTATACCACTAGAACCCGAAGTAGAAACAACAGCGGGCAGTCGTTTCGAGATAGCTATCGGGGATACAGGGACTACAGTCACTCGCCCCGACAGGAGCGAAGAGGAAACGATAGAAGAGTGGGTAGATATGGACATGCAGACCGCAGCCAGTCTCCCTGGCCTAGGCGGAGAGATGAAGATAGGCAGCGCAGTAGGAACGAGTACCGAGAGGCCAGGCCTAAATGTTACGAGTGTGGAAGAGAAGGGCACCAGGCTAGAAACTGCCCTGACATAGTTTGCAGAAACTGTGGTGAACGGGGCCATGTCCTCAGGGACTGCTCGGGAAACAGAGGCCAGGCCCTTAGATCCCGGGATCAGAGCCCCGGCCACACCCCATACCGGAGAGTCAGGATGGCCGATTCTCAATGACTATATGATAGAGGCCTTGAGTACAAAGTGACGCTGCAAGTAAACGGAGTGAACCTCGTGTTTGCTCTAGACACGGGGGCCCAAGTGACAGTCTTAACAGAATCATCATTCAAGATCTTGAACACGCAACTGAATCCGCCCAGGCGAGTCCTGGTTGGGGCAGGGGGCAACACGCTAGAACAGTTAGGAGAGACGCCAATCGCTTTGACCAGCTCGGCGAAATCTACCAGGTGTGTTGCTTCCGTAGTAAAAGGAGTGTTTCGGAACCTCCTAGGCATTAAAGAAATTGAAGAACTCGGTCTTATAAGAGTTGTGAACCGCATTAGAACCAAAGCTTTTGCCCCTTTGGAGGAGTACTCAAAACTGTTCTCCGGGTTGGGCTCTATGTCCGGTATTTTTGTGATCTCCTTGAAAGACGACGCTAGCCCTTACCAGCTATTCAGTCCTAGACCGATAGCTGCGGGTTTGAGGGAAAAGGCGAGAGCAGAAATAGACAAGATGCTCGAATTGGGAGTGATCGAGAGAGTGGAAACACCAACAGACTGGTGCTCTGGCTTGACGATTGCACTGAAGTCAAGCGGGGACATCAGGATGTGTGTTGACTTAACGAGGCTGAATAAGAGTGTGAAAAGAGAAACCTACCCTCTCCCGAGGGTTAGCGACATGTTGGCCAGACTGTTGGAAGGGAGGGTCTTTTCCAAACTCGATGCCAACTCTGGGTTCTGGCAAGTGCGCTTGGACCCCGAAAGTAGGCTGTTGACGACTTTCATTACCCCGTGGGGAAGATTCTGTTTCAAGAGAATGCCTTTCGGCATCTCCTCTGCTCCAGAGTTCTTCCAGCGGTCAATGGAAAAGATCCTGTGCGGGTTAGAAGGAGTGATATGCCTAATGGATGACATTTTGGTGTTCGGAAAAGACGCGGCCGAGCACTGGAAGAGGTTGCACCTCGTGCTTGACCGGGTCTTAAAGGCAGGGATGACACTGAAAAAACAGAAATGTGAATTTGCCCGAAATGAAATTAGTTTCTTGGGCCATATCATTAGTGCTCAAGGAGTGAAACCAGACCCGAAAAAGGTCGAAGCAGTCCTAAACATGAAGCCTCCTACCACCAAGAAGGAGGCTAGAAGGTTCATGGGAATGGTCAAATATCTGAGTAAGTTCAGCAGACGATTAGCTTCACTAGCAGTCCCGATCAACTCCGTCACCGGACAGAAGTCGGAGTGGTATTGGGGAGACAGTCAGGGAAACGCCTTGAACGAAATAAAGGCGGAAATGTCCCGATTGCCCATCCTGGCTAGTTTTGATTTAGCAAGGAGGCATAGGGTGTCGGCTGACTCGAGTAAAGGCGCCATTGGGGCGGTCCTACTACAAGAAAATGAATACGGTGCTTGGCAGCCGGTAGAGTATGCTTCCAGGAAGCTGACCATGGCAGAACAGAAGTATGCGATGATCGAAAAAGAAGCCCTCGCCCTTACATGGGCCTGTGAGAAATTCGATTACTATCTGGTAGGCCGAGAATTTGAGTTAGAAACCGATCACAAGAGGCTGGTAGCCCTGCTAGGTGAAAAGGATTTATCCAAGTTGCCGCTAAGGGTACAACGATTCAAATTAAGGTTAATGAGATACGGATATGGAATCTTCCATACCCCAGGATCAAAATTGTATATAGCCGACCTACTTAGTAGACCAATAGATATGGAGTGCACGGATGAAGACATTGGAGGCAGCAACCTAATGGAGCAATATGTGTGTAACTATATAAGGGAACACTTGTTAGATGACGTGAGAGAAACCGAACTGGTAACGGCCTTATACAAGGACAAAGTCGCTTCGAATTGCTTGATGCCGCTACAGTCTGAATGGTCCGATTATGACCATCAACAGGCCTGCGAAGAACTGTATAGCAGCAGATTCAACCTGACCACCTGCGGAAACATAATAATGTTTGGCTCTAAGGGGTACGTGCCATCAGGCCTCAGACTAGAATATCTGAGAAGATGCCACGAAGGGCATCAAGGCGTTGGAAAATGCAGAAGGCGGGCCCGTCAGCTGTTCTGGTGGCCTACAGTATCTAGCGACATTGAGAACTTTGTTGCCACATGCGAGATCTGTATTAAGCGGGCTGGGGAGACCCGCACTAGGTACGGAAGAACAGTGAAACGCCCAAACCGGGACGTCTATCAGTATTACTAAAACTGTATTTATGACGTAGTGACACTAAAATGTTTATCACGCATTAGCTTCGTTATCCACTGTAGTATGTTTGAAATGTTCACTACGTTATAGCATTGCTAATTGTTCTTTATGTTGTAGTATGTCTGGAAAGAAGAGGGCGGCCAGCTTCGGCTGCTCGTTCTGCCGATCAGAAGACCATCCTACGATGTTGTGCCCAATGGCCAACTGCACAGCGTGTGGGTTAAAAGGGCACCTGTCTACAGTCTGCCCTAGTCCCCGATGCCGTTACTGCCACCAGCTAGGCCACAAGCAGATCGCTTGTCCTACAAAGATGCAGACGGGTAAGAGTGTTGCTACTGAAAGCACTAGTAAAGTTTATACTGCACAACAGGGGAGATCCTACTCCCAGGCGGCAAGCCAGGCCAGTGGTGGCACAGCAGTATCATCTGCTACCAGAGCTGAAAGGTCGTTTGCTCAAGCGGCCCAATGCCATAATGAGGTCTCCGAGATGATTGACCCCGGTCTAACCTTGGTCGATCGTGTCAGGGAAATGGTGGCCGACATGTCCAGGTTTAGCCAGCTGGCCACCCCCAGGTATTATGATGACCGGTTGGCTGATCTTGAGGCCAGGAAACGTGAACTCGATGCCGAGTATAATAGAAGGTTGGCAGAGTTGACGAGAGAGAGGAATAACCTCTTGAAGGATCGAGAAGAGGCTAAACACCTCTCGAGCCCTCTCAAGAGAGTTATGGAGGCGATCAATGAGATTGAGGTTGCCAGAAAGCGCCGGGTAGTGGCTACCACCACGGACCAGAGCACTAGTAAGGCAGACCAGGGTGCGGCTGGTGGAACCAGCAGGGTAGACAGTTCCAACAAAGCTAGTGAGGCTAGCAGTGGTGGAAAGAGCAATGAGAAAAACGGTAAAAGTGAAAACAGCTCAGTGAATGAAGCTAAGGCTGACACTGAGGTGTCTACGGGTCTCTCAGTGGATGAAGTTCAAACTGACACTGGGACCTCCTGGGCGACCGAGACGGCCATGGACGTCGAGGATCCTCAGGAGTCGAGGGAAGGTCCTGATCTGACAACGCAAGACCCTGAAAGCCTTTTGGCAGAGTCAGGTGAGCAGGTCGGAGGGACTGGTACTTTGGACCCCGGAGAGAGTCTGAGCAACCTGCTGGATGAGGTCAGCGAGGAGGAAGGGGAACAGTCCAAGGGCTAAGCCGTAGTCGTAAGTTATGATCACGTCCAATGCATGACTCGTATTTCAGTCTGTACGTTATGTAATGTCAACTGCATAAACAGATGTATGAAGGACAGATACTGCTGCCCTTCATTTGACTATTTAGAGAAAAGAGAAACGAAGAAGGAAGGGCATGTAATGTGATGCTAGACGTCAACGGGTTTGGCGAATAGCGGAAGTGACGTGATCCCAGAAGCCGCGGAGATATTGGAAGTCTCTTACGTCTTGAATGCTGGATCAACAACACGTGCCTTCAGAAACTTCTTGTTCTTCATCCACTACTAGTAACTACCAAGTAAGTGTGTTTATCTGCTTATACGAACATACCTGACCCACGTAACTTAACAGTAGTGTTTTGAAAACAAAAAAGTTTTGCTGAGCTCCAATTGTGCATGCCAAAGTACATGATGGACCTCTTTTATGAGCCGACACTGTTGTGAAAAGCTCAAACAATATGATAAACAAGTGGATCATATGATAATATACATCACCAGTAGTATAGTCAGTGCAGATCTGCACTGACTATACTACTATCACCACATGGTGGAATTCTAATTCCTGCATAGAGTGTGATGATGCATTACCGACGCTGGAAATTACGCTATAGCTAAAGTACCTTCAGCATTACAATCAGTTTCCTTGTACATGTATATACATGTACATGCACATGTAAGTCAACCTCAGTACCTAAACGTGCAGACAAGTTGACTTCTCCATCTTAGTCAGCTTCTACATGTAGGGGGCCTACAGTAAATCACCAATGAAATCTGAACGATTCTCAAATTCTAAGTCAATAGCTGGAATACGAGCCTACAATGTGATTTCATCGAAAGAAGAACCAGTGAATGTACATTTATTCGGCAGCTTTAGTTCAACTACGCAGTTTTAACACTTTGATAGTAAAGTTTATTTAAATTTTAGAATATATTCTATTATAAAATGTACATGTAATATTGCTACAGTACAAAACTTTTCTCATCTTTAACGAGAAAACTATTATTAAATTCCAATTTAAAACATAATGATATACTCAAAATCAATTGAATTGGTTATGTACTTGAACAGAATACTTTTGCATTTACGTGCATAATGTGAAGATATTTCATTCTATTTCATCACCAGATAGACACGTGTGTAGAAGAAGGCGGTCTTCGGTCGCTCTCTCACTTATATACCAAGTCAATATCCCTACGCGGTCACGTGATTCCAAGACCTCTTATGTCCTGTAGCAGTGTCCTAGTCCGTAGCCCTGTAGACACCAATGAGCACGGGGCAGAACCGGATATCATTATATAACATGCCCCTTTCTTTTCAAGCAGCAGTGATCTTAGACATGACATAAAGTATAACCAAGAAAGCAGTTACGAGGGTTTGCCGCACCAAGCAAGACATGAAGCTGTTAACAATCAGTGCTAGAGACACTCACACCAAGCATTATGTAGCGGGTTAATCTAGAGCCACTTACCTATTGCTCAACCTATACTTACAGCACCCTTCTCTCTGCCTTCATCACTCGGTGTCTGAATCCAACAGACCTGTCATCTTGCCTAAGTCCATGTCCTCTTCCTCTGCCGTGTCTGCCCAGCCGCGTCCTCTATCACTCCGAGCATTGCCGTCACCACCTCCTCTGGTTTTACTACCATTGTTGGTCGCACTACCATCACCTCCACCACTACTACCACTGGTGATATTGCTGTCACTCTCACCTGCGCCTACGGCACCCAAACCAGAACCAAGGCCCACGCCGGAGGCGCTGCCACCAGCGCCGGTGCCTGAGTCGTGTCGGGTCCTTCCGGACTCCTCGACCTTCTCAGACCCACGGCCGTCCGCTCGGGACAAGTCCCTCGCAGGGAAATAGTAGTTTTCTGATTATGTTTTACTGAATAATAATTTCTACATAGTTCTGTGTTCCCTCTAATACATTGAGCTCTTTTGAAGTAGCATTACTTTTAACTTAAAATTTTTTTATACAGTCGCAAGTACATTGTACTCGCTGCTAGTTTATTTATAAGCAATTTAATCTCTATGGGTTGTATTGAAGCAAAGACGGAGGTGAGAAAAACTTACCAACATTGGTTGGGCAATACTGTGGAACTTTGCAAATTTAGAAAGAGCATTCATGTCTTAGTTTTTACCATGGATAGCCGCTTCTGTACTATTCGAGTAGTGCTTCTTCTTGCTGCATGTTATGCATAGTATTATGCAATAGCATATTTCCAAAGTAGTCATCCATGTGCATGTAAGTGCAGTTTATATATTTTATTGTGTGTATTTCTTTCTTTAGTAACACCATCTATCAGGGTTCATTCAGAACTAAGCTGTGTGTAGATCAGGACTATTATAGATCAAAAGAATGAAACGCTAGCCACGGTGCACTCTCTTACATATAACCAGAAATTGCTTGTTGAACCATGATAAAAGCCAATTTTTTTGTAAAAAGACATTTTTGTCAGTGTCAAGACCTAAAATGAATTGTATAATATATCATTCTGTGTGTGTATAAATTATATTGTTAGTAGATTCATGGTTGTTGGTTGGACTAACTTGTTGGTGCTCCAAGTTCTCCAATTCAGATATTTGACCCTGCAAACTTAATTAATCAATTTACCAAAAATGACCGTTGCAACTAGAAATGACCGATGTTTTAAACACTTTAGTTTGAAAATTATCTTTGTAGTAAATAACAATAGAGGAAACCACGTTGCTTGCTTCACTTAACAATTGAAGTTTTGTGGGGTAAATAATATGTACATGTACATGTAAATCTTGTTGTTTGATCTGTCATAGCAGAGTCTTGCTTCTCCCCTCACACACCAATATACAAATCCAAGTTGCTTTTTCACCAACCAAGACTCACATCATGAAACAAAAGAAGACAACAAATTGTGACACCATACTTCTGTACCATTAAAAGCAGAACAGAATGATTATGATAGCAGACTTAAGCTTGAACATTGCTTATTCACTTTGAAATCATTGAATAATGGCTAATAATGTGAAATGGGTTGATACGTCATATCTAGTTGCTGCAGTTAATTTGTGAAATATAACTTCCTTAGGTACACTTCACTTTCAACTATTGTAGAGCTCATTTAAATCAGCTTTCTAGAGATGTAAAGTGAGCGTTGCAACATAATGTTGTGTTTGTAAGTCCAACTGATAAACATTTATGTCAAGCTAGTGGTACCCAACTCACTGTAAATGGCTATTTTGAGTCCAACATCATTGTAGGTAGAAATAGCATTTTTGAAAGGTTCTATGTAGTTGATGGCACTAAAGCCCTTTTAGGTAGGACAGCATGTGTTAGGTTAGGTCTTATAAAGTTATGTGCAACAGATTCATTGGACATAAATATTGTTGACAGAAGTAGTAAGTTTTTTAAACAACAATTCAGTGCACTTTTTAGGGGCTTAGGGAAAATGCATCGTGAGGTTGACATTCTATACTCCGCGTTCAGTTGCATATCCCTTGCTTAGCAGAGTTAAAACAGAGCTCCAAGCCATGGTAGATGAAGGTGTTATCTTTGAAGTACAGCAACCAACTGATTGGGTATCTCCTATGGTGGTTGTTCCCAAAGCAAATGGCCGAGTGCGTGTGTGTGTCAATTATACACAGCTAAATAAAGTAGTTCGTAGAGAGGTGTATCCGATGTCTCATGTTGAAGCAAGTTTAGCAAAACTGGGCAATGGCAAAATATTTACTAAGTTGGATGCTAACTCTGGATTTTACCAAATACCATTGTCTGACAAGTCAAAACTTCTTACTACATTCCTTACACCTTTTAGTAGATTTGCATACAATAGACTCCCATTTGGTTTATCATCCAGTCCAGAGATATATGCTAAGATTGTATCAGAGGTTTTGAGTGGATTGGAAGGCGTGGTTGTACATATGGATGACGTTTGTATTTGGGGGCAGTCTGTAGAGGAGCACGATAGACGTGTCTGTGAGGTATTAAGGCGTATTTCAGATGCTGGTATGACGCTGAATGAGTCCAAGTGTGAATTTTCATGTAGAAGCATAACATTTCTTGGCCATGTCATATCTGGTGATGGCATTAAGCCAAGTAAAGAATCGGTTCAAGGTATCCAGGATTTTCCAACCCCCCAAAACATAACTGATGTACGCAGTTTTCTTGGCATGGCAAATCAGCTTAGTAAGTTTACTCCGGTATTAGGGACCCCTTAAGAACTTTGCTGTGTAAAGGTACGCAGTGGTATTGGGGCACTTCTCAAGAGAGTGCTTTTAATCAAATCAAAACTGAACTTTGTCGCTCCGTGGAATTAGCAGCCTACAACCCTACTTTTCAAACTGTGGTTCAAACAGATGCTTGACGTAGCGGCCTAGGTGCAGTATTGCTACAAAGACAACCTTCAGAAATCTTCAGAGTAGTGTCTGCTGCTTCTAGGTCATTGACTGAAACAGAAAAACGCTATGCAACCATAGAACAAGAGTCACTCGGCATTGTATGGGCATTAGAAAAGTTTAAAGATTATATTATTGGTCTCAAGGTAGTAGTTCAAACCGACCATAAGCCTTTAGTGCCCTTGCTAAATGACATAGAATTAGATAAGCTTCCCATACGAATTCAGAGGTTTAGGATGCGCTTAATGAGATACAGTTATGTCATAGAGCACATTGCAGGGAAAGATAACATAGTAGCTGATGCTCTCAGTAGATCTAATGTAACACCTAGTCCTCATGATGTTACTTTTGTTGAGGAGGTGGAAGTTTATAGTCTAGAGATGTTGAAAGCTAATGCTTCTGATAGAAGGTTGAACCAGCTGAAACAGTTACAGTTGGAAGATGAAGTATTGGCACGAGTTAGATCATTTGTTAAAGTAGAGTGGCCATTCTACTTAGCAGCAGAAGACTCTGTTTTACTTCCGTTTTATGAAAACCGTTCCAAATTGTCATTAGTAGATGAAATTTTGGTGTACGAAGGGAGAATTGTCATTCCAATGTCCTCTAGAATGGAGATGATTCACATAACATAAAGGCTATTTAGGAATTACAAAATGTCGTGAGCGTGCTCGACAAGCCATGTGGTGGCCAAGGATGAGTCAGATGATAGTTGAAATGGTGCGAAACTGCAAAATCTGCCAGAGACACGCACATGTAGTGAAAGAACCTTTGATGAGGTGCGAGTTTCCACAACGTCCTTGGGAACTTGTAGGTAGTGATATGTTTTACTTAAACAATGAATGGTTTTTGGTAGTTGTTGATTACTATTCTCGTTTTATTGAAATAGCAAAGCTTGTTGAACTCAACAGCCGATGTGTCATTCGGTGTTTTAAGAGTATTTTTGCCCGTCATGGCATACCAGAAATGTTGCTTTCAGACAATGGTCCACAGTACGCCTCAGAAGAGTTCAGAAAATTTTCAGCTGATTATGATTCTATTCATGTTACTAGCTCACCCAAGCATGCTCAAGCTAACGGTTTAGCAGAACGTACTGTACAAACAGTAAAACGGCTTCTGAAAAAGGAAGCAGACCCTTATATGGCACTTTTGGCCTCTCGCTCTTCACCTCTAGAGAATGGTCATTCCCCTGCTGAGCTTCTGATGAATAGAAAGCTTTGCACTACCATACCCAGCTTGCCATCGGCACTTGAGCCTCGGGTCCCTTGTGAGTCAGCTATCCGTGAGAAGGAAAAAACGAAGCGTTTAGAGTCTCAAATTCAGTTTAACAGAAGGCACAGAGCAGTAGAGCTACCTCCATTGTTAGAGGACCAGCAAGTTTATGTGAGAGAAACGGGGAGAGATGGCAAAGTAGTAGGACCAGTTCCAATTCACCCTAGATCATATACAGTTAAAGACAGCACTGGTAGTGTTGTGAGGCGTAATCGCACCAGCTTAGTTAGTAGTGAAACTTCATCTAGCCAAATGGTGATTCACAGTCAAATCCAGTAAAATCAAAATCCGAGCCAATAAAAAGTAATAGCGAAGGACCAGAACCAATTGACAATTCCAGCCGTTGTGTGAACTCTCCCATTTCGGCTCCTATGACACTACGGTCAGGTCGGGTAGTCAAACCTGCGTAATTGACCAAATCTTTGGCAAACAGTTTGTGTCAACCTCACACCTAGTTTTGAAATATGACACTTGTTCCCACTAAATTTTACTAATCGGTTTTTGTGTAGTTTGCATTTTTTTTCATGTATATTTATGTTAACATACATTGTAACTATTATCTCTCTTTTTATGATTGTTAGATTAACTGATAGTTCATCTTAAAGATAGGGAGATGTTGTATGATTACTGCTATTGACATAGCTATAAGATTATCCTCTAGCAAGCATAGCATATGTAGCAGCATGTTGTATGTTCAGTTGAGCTTCAGACCTGTTTTAGGACTGACATGTTATGTATGCAATAAACCATAACCAGTAAGTAAAAACAGTAAGTAAAAGAGTAATTACACAACAATGCTGCAAACAATGCTGCAAACGATGCTGCAAACGATGCTGCAAACGATGCTGCAAACGATGCTGCAAGCGATGCTACAAACGATGCTGCAAACGATGCTGCAAACGATGCTGCAAACGATGCTGCAAACGATGCTGCAAACGATGCTGCAAACGATGCTGCAAGCGATGCTGCAAACGATGCTGCAAACGATGCTGCAAACGATGCTGCAAACAATGCAGCGTATCAATCAGAAAATTAGGACTCTCACAGCATTGCGATATTTAACATCAAGCTACATTTATGAAAAGTTTTTAGACATAGTTGGCTGGTCAAAAGGCTTAGAGGTCAGCAATAACATCAGTGCAGTAATGTAAATGGAAAATAATAACGTGGAAAAGCTTATAAAAAGTGCATTTTATTCAAGCATGGGCATAAAATGATTGTTAGAAAGCAAATTAAATTGTACGGTCCTGTACTACTACAGATGGACTAAAAAATTGACAACTTATAGCCTTCCAATGTCGAGGTACACAAGTAACAAAAGAATATTACATTGTTGAACAACATTACATTGTAGTGTATATGACAACGGAATTCTTGCAGGTATATTATATCATGTATATATATATATATATATTGATATTACTACATGTCCACGCATATTAATGGTTGCAAAACTGTCTTTACTTCTTAGTCGTGCAAAGTACAGTGATTGGAGTTTGAATACCACAAATGCCTTGAAATAGTCTCAATCTACTTTATGCAGCCTTGGTTTCATCAGACGACTTAGATGACGTTACTGCTTTACCCAACAAACCTCCACATTCAATCCCAAAAGCGCCTAGAGCACCTGTCAGTGCTCCAATTGGGCCTCCTGATAATCCCCCAGTAACTGCGCCAACTATAAGAGGTTTGATGAACTTACTAAATGGATCGAGAAAACTAGATGAGTTTTTACTCTGCTCTTCTTCCTGAATTCTCCTTCGCTCCTGCTCTTGTTCCAAGTCTTCCCTGAGCTGCTCAGTAGCTTTTTTCTGCTGTTCAGCTATTCTCTGCTGGGAAAGTTCCATTTCCTTCATGGATTTGGCCATTTTTTCAATCTGCCTACTGAATTCCTTTCTATGACTTTCATATTCCTGCCTCATCTGCTGCGTTTCACTTTTGTGTTGATTGATGATTGCTACTAGCCTTTCCTTTTCCTCGTCATTCCGTGCCCTCTTTAGTTCCTGCTGCAGTTGTTCAATCTGGCACTTCATACTCTCTTCTCTTGCCTGGTAGAGTTCTGCTTCCTCTGCTTGTTCTTGCTTTGTCTTCATCACCAGCCCTCTTAACTGCCCCACTTCTGTAGAAAACTTCTCTGCCTGTCTTCCCAGCTTTACTTGTACCTCACCATATTCATGCTCTAGCTTTCCTATTTGTCTTTCAAACTGAAAATTGAGTTTTGTGCTCTCATAGGCAGCTTCAAAGGCTTTAGTAAGCATATCTTCATATTTCCTAAAGTAAATAGTATTTTTACGTATTTCTATTGTCTACAATGATTAACTAGCATTATTCAATCAATTGTAATGCATCAGTATATGCACAGTATTTTTTTTGAAAGGCGTAGTAAACTCTCTCCATAAACCAATTAAAGTGTATTATAAGGTTTAACTGTTTACTGAAAGGTGAATGTTATGCATCACACATAGTCTAAGAAAAAACATTACAGTTTTAATACATGTACCAGACATACACAAGCTACATAAAGGCAATACAGGATCCCGTTTTAGACTATTCAAAATAGTTACCGCCATATCCGGGAGCCGCCATATTTATGAGACCGCCCAACTTTTCTGAACACCTCTCTAGCCTTGTCTACTTCAGCATTGAAATGCTGCTCCACATCTTGCTGTGCATGTCCTGGCTGGCGTCTCTAAAAAGATAATCAACTGCTGCATGCAGTGGTTTGTCATCACAGAGTAATCACAGTATTTGCAAGAGAGTATTCGGTCCGAAATGAGCTAATGATTTGAAAGCAAACCTGGAGAAGAACATGAAGAATGCACCTAGTCTATTATCAGTTGGGGAATTGAAGTCAAACTCAAACATCAGGATAGACATACATGTACATGAATACAGTGTATATTAGCCTACCAGATGGTTCAACCCTTTCACAAGTTCTCTTTGTGCGCTGGTAAATGCGTTATATAAAACAGCTTCCTGGAGCACTTCCTCTGGAGTACTGATTTGTGGCAATTTGTCGTTCTCCAGATGATACTTCAGCACCTGCAATACGGAAATGATGAAACATCAGTGGAAGGAATACAACCAATGGTTGATATGCATCTTACAATGTAGTGACATGCTACAATGTAGGTCACTAGAGGTAGGTGACTAGAAGTAAGTGACCAGAGGTAAGTGACTAGAGGTAAGTGACTAGAGGTAGGTGACTAGAGGTTGGTGACTAAAGGCAAGTGACTAGAAGTAAGTGACCAGAAGTAAGTGACCAGAAATAAGTGACCAGAGGTAAGTGACTAGAGGTAAGTGACTAGAAGTAAGTAACTAGAGGTAAGTGACTAGAAGTAAGTGACCAGAGGTAAGTGACTAGAGGTAGGTGACTAGAGGCAAGTGACTAGATTAGTAAGTAACTAGAGGTAAGTGACTAGAAGTAAGTGACCAGAGGTAAGTAACTAGAGGTAAGTGACTAGAGATAAGTGGCTAGAGGTAAGTGACTAGGGGTAAGTAACTAGAGCTAGGTGACTAGAGGTAAGGCAAAAGCTATCAACATTCTTACTAATACGATTATCAGTACCTTGAACTGAGTTAGTAGTTCCTCTGCAGATGACCAGCTCTGCTTATGCTCTCGTACAGACTCCATGTTACACAAGATTTTGATGAGACCCTTCACCATTTGCACAAAGTGGTTTGGTACGTCTGAATAACAACATCATAATAATACACACACACACATGTTCACCTACACACATAATTGTGTTTAATCAACTGGTACATGAGAGTGTCAGTTGTTCCCATTATTTAGAGCTTCTCTACTTACCAGATAAACACCAGTGATGACTTTCTTCACTAGCAAAGGCTATTTTATCTCCGGGATACGGTAAGTTGTATGCGTTAATTGACTTGAATGCATTGTTTATTCCCACTACTACATCTCTCAAGTCATCACTGTCAACCTCCTTCAGCTGAAAGTAAAATTTGTGCTTCACGAAAGTGGCATGGCATACAGTCATGTAAATCACAAAGGAGGTTATTTTTTCATTTTCATCATCGCAAACTATTCTAACATCACAATTGTTAGAAATTCCAAGATAGCATGGAAATATATAGCCAAAAGCATAAAAAATGGGATAGAAAAATCCTAAAGATTTGAATCGGCAGAACGGTTGGGACACATCTACGTGTAGCAAATGATAATCATATAACTAAAGACGGAACGGTCTACGGTTTACGGTCTACGGTTTACGGTCTGCCATCCTCCAATCAGATTTGGGGTCGAAAATTGAGACAATTCATATATTTTGCAATGCTGCCGGTCAGGATCTCGGCTCCGGGTGACGCTAGAACCTTGGAACCGGGTTCCCCTGCATCGCTGCAGGGTTAGGTCCCTAGCCTTAGACACTCGAACCCGACCTAGGGTGGGTTGAGTGCTCCACCCAACCCACCCGCCAAGTAAGTGTTGGAACTCGGGTTATGCCAGGAGCGGAGATCCTCTTAGACACTTGATTTATATATGTTACAATGCTGCCGGTGAAGATCTTGGTTCTGAGTGGTGCTAGGACTTTGGGATCGGGTCCCCAGACATGCATGCATGACCACAGCACATAAACACAAGCCATCATTACACGCGAGCGAAGCGAGCAACTAATGCAGTGAGACTTGCGTCGCAGACCAAGGACGAAGTGCTTGTAATAATAATTATGATAGCACTGAATTTACGTGTATATTAACCTGGGAAATACACTGAACTGGTGGCATTATGCAATTCTCGCTGTCTCTGGCAGCTTGAGAACTTTGGTTCAGTGGATTTCACACTTTTTAAATACGCTTTGCTGTATATACACAGTATTGCCAAGGTGTTCTCCCAGGCATAACTCTGAGCTGCACTGATGAGGTGTTAAACATCGAAACAGTACACTGTATGCAGATTGAGTATATTAAGCTTACATAAGAACTGACACTCAATGGTTTGCTGCACAATGCTGTCGTATTTATTTATGTAATTATGTGGGTTAGATACACACGTAGCTAATCACTTACTATTCCTTCAAATAGTGTCCGGTCTTCACCATAGTCGGTTCCACTCTGGTAGTCACGTACAACAAACATGAGGGATTGGAACAAGAATTTATCTTTTCTCTCAGAACGGCTACTGGCTGCTCCCACATCAGCATATTCTGCACAAAGCTGTTGAGTATAATAATATGTATAACAGCCAATCGACAAAATGTACCTGGTATACAGTATTCTCAGTATGCACACATATGAAATACAATGTACATGTGCAGCGATTACAAGAAGACTACTCAGGAATGCATTTATAAGTTTACAAGACCAGATTAAAACATTAGTGTAACCTGCCTACTTATTTTAGGTTCGCAGAGTTGCCTGCATAAGTGTCCATAAGCTGTCACATGTTTATGGAAGACCGCTGTGCTTCAATATTATTGCTTGTATGTTGCATTTGGTACGAAAGTTGATTTAATCTTCATATGGTTATTTTCCAAAAAATTTCGAATGCAACGAAGTGAGTTCTTCCTACCATATTACATGTAGTTTACAATTATTTCAAATCATAACTTTTGTAACAAGTTTTACAAACTGCATGCTTTGGTGTAGTATTATACTCCATTCAGTTTACATTATAATATAATCCTCGTCATTGATTCCCTGTTGTCCAAAACATAAAGTACATGTACCTGTTAGTACATACTGGTAGTGGGAGTCGTTTCACTTATCTAGAGGGTAGATAGAGGCGGTAAGAGCTGTGTACAGTACTTACCTGCAGTCCCATCATCTCTTTGGATGTGAGGTATCTCTGAACGTTAATCACTTGAACAGATGAAATCTGCAGACTAATATACATGACCAATGAGTCTAAGTTTACGTCACTTCTTCTGTTGTCTCCCGTTCCTTGGGAGTCCACTAACAAGACGTAGACCTACATTGTACATCAGATGCTCAATGAAGAAATTACACTTGTAGTAGGATTAATCATTACAGATGACTAGTAAACAAGTGCAATATTTTCCCAAGTACTAAGTACTTTGAAACGCCCACAATAATGCTTAGGTTCAATTGTACGAGTTTTGGTAACTACAGCAGAAAAATTAATGAAATCCTCCATCTAGTAACTATTTATTCACTGCTCTTCATAACTTACTAAGACCAAAAAGGATTTTGCACCCCAACATCTTATAAAAACATCAACAGCCAATCGTAGCATTAGTGAACAAATATTTTAAAACTCATAAACTCTTGCCACAAAAAAGATAAAGCATTTATAATTAATGCCCCAAGCTTTCATTCATCAATCATCAGCTAGACTTTAATTTTGATAATGACATGCAGACAATAATTGGATAACTTACAAGAAGTGCAAATGTTAATATTAATATATTATAAATATAATCTCATATAATAGTAATATTTAGATATTGAGATAAATATCTGATAGTTTTATCGCAGAATTTCAACCACCTCATGGTGGATAAACCTTACCTCTAGCATTTGTTCAGCACTTCCAACATTGTCACCGAGAAGATAACTCTTAATTATGCGGTGAACAAAATATGGCAACTTATAAATAATATGTAAAGGAACACTGAGTGACCAATGAATAACACTGGTATATTAATACTGCATGTAACCCATAATCTATGTCACACATTCAAGGGAAAACAACTGTGAGTGGACATTCAATCTCCAAAAGTGCGCTGTGGGTCGATATGATTGTATTATCATCTCTAGTGTCATTTACTCACATGTATGTATATGTACTTCCGAAATTAGTGTTTAGCTATCTCACCTGGCTACCATCCCTCTGCCTAATGAGAAATGGTCTGCTCCACATCCAAATTCCTAATGTCACAGCAGTTCTACTTTGTGCCCAATGGCCTCCTTGCAATGGTGTATTGGAGTTCTCCCACCCTACATCGTCGCCTCTCTGATAAGCATAATGAGTACATGGACAATTGAACTGGTCAAACTTGTCAATAATTTTGGCTAGGAATCAATTGTGTAGTATGATGTCACTTCTAGAATTTACTGAACAAAGATACATGCACCAACTATTCATCTACTTCTACAATGTACGTTTGTTGGTGACCAAGTGGTCTAGGGTTAGTTACTCTTGTCTTGCAGCAATGACGCAAGTTATCTGCAAAGTCATGGGTTCGAGTCCCACCAATGACCTGGAGATTTTTGTCCCAAAGAAGATTGTCCATCCGTTCCACACACAATGTAGGGGCTATAATAATATCCAGTTCTAGGAGCCGCGGTGGCCCCTCAATTAGCTCTACTTGCTCTGCTTGGCACCACAAATATTTTTATTATCATTTATTAGGCCCAACAGCAAATGGATGGACATAATAAAAAGCGGCCTAAAGCAATGGGAACAGATGCAGGAGGTCACTGAGGGTCGACTAGATGACACTGACTGATTGAGCTTGGCAGCCTGCAGTGCGGTAGCCAAAATGGGGTCTGACCAGATAGGTGAGAAAGGTGAGAAATGTATTTATTTATATCTTAAACGTAAGTGCACAGCTACCTGTTCAACAAAGGTCAGGTAGTTGACGAAGAGATTCAGAAGAAAAGATTTCCCAGATCTTGCAACACCTCCGACAGAGATGACAATGACGGGTCGGTTATCTCTGATAGATTGAATTATCTCGGTGAAGGCTCTTTCATCTAAATGTGGTTTATTGGTTCTCTGGTCAAACTGGGCTATATTAACAGCACGTGCTCTCCTATCGAACTACAATGTATCATTTTGCAAAATATGAAAGTAGTATAGTCAGTGCAGATCTACACAGACACCCGGCCATTTCCGCGTCGTACAAGCCCTAGATCCAAAAACTCCCCGGGCGGACGAGCACCCCACCCGTCCTCTCGCCCCCTCCTCTCCCCTAAACCTCACTCTATGTGCAAAGCCCTAGAACCTACTCCCCCCCATCGCGGGTGGGGTTTCAAAAACCTCATCGGCTGTTCCGCGGAACCCAGTCTAAAGAGCAAACCCCGCGCCCCGCCCTCGCCCCGTCCCACGGCTCGGGCGAGGGGGCGCGCGTACGCGCGCGCCCCCCCTCCCCCCACCCCGCGAACCCCACCCGTCCTCCCTCCACCCGTCCCCGCCCCTCCCCACCCCTCCCCACCCCAAACCCCTCCGCCTCGCCCTCCGCCTCACGGCGGTTCTCGTTTGCGAGTCCAGCCGTGGCCCCACGCCGCCCTCCCCCCGCCCATCCCCCGCCCCTCCCCCGCCCTCCCGCCCCAACGACCCGTCGCGGCCCTCGCGGGCGGACCGTCGGCTGGAGTAGGGTGAAGCGAAGGAAAATACGGGTTAGAGTAATGATAGGCTACACCCGTGCGGAGTGCCCGTGCAGAGTTTACGACGCTGACTATACTACTATAAGAAACTTACCGAGTGGTGGTGGTGCTTCCGGATGATTTCTTCGCCGGGGACTGTTGAGACTGAACTGGTCGGGGTGACACCGCACTCGCGCGCTCCTCCGTTCGAGCGCCCCCGGACCTTCGATGAAAGACTCGCGCCTTAACCCTCATTTCCCCCGGACCCTCCCCTAGGGAAATCGCCCGTCCCCGTGACGAGCGGCGAGGGAAAGTGAAGGCGGTGGCTCTTCCGCGCTTCAAACCGTAGCCTTCGCGAGGAGGTTAGCCGACGACATCATCGCTCGGAGGGGTAGAAATAGAAATAGATAAACGGGATAGGTGGATGCTTGTCTTCTCATCGCCATCATCATCATCATCATCATCATCATCATCATCATCATCATCATCATCATCATCATCATCATCATCATCATCATCATCATCATCATCATCATCATCATCATCATCATCATCATCATCATCATCATCATCATCATCATCATCATCATCATCATCATCATCCTACAAATAGACCCGCCTCTACGATGATGTCGTTGACTCGCCACCAATTTCTTTGACCACCGCGTCCACTTTCCCCCGGGTAGCAAACTCCGATAGGGAGAGAGCGCATCGTGCGCGTGCGATGTCACCCCCCACCTACGAATGAAGACAATAGAAGAAATGTGAACTGATAAGGGGTGAGTATGAGCGGAAGCTGCGCTAGTACCGTCTACCCCTTTGGTTTGGAGAGGTAAATGGTAAATGGAAAAAAATTATACGGGTATATGTACAAGGGTTATGATGCACTGTTCGTTTACTTTCCAATTTATCGAATGAAGTAGTCTCATCTCCGAGAAATCAGTACTAGCATTCTATAGGACTCGTACTCACCCCGTCTTCTGCAACCTTCCGCTTACCATAGAAGTAGGTGAGTCCGGTCTTTAGCTGGGTGTAGCTATACGTTTGGTTTCCTCTTCTGATAAAACCCCGATTGTCCCCTCTCACCGACTCCCCTGTCCTGAGCACGGAGAGGAACTTCTCTTTGGTTAGGGCGTTTCCTCTTTTGTTTAGTCCTTTGCTGCTATACTTGCTATCACCATCAGCGGACCAGCAAAAGTATGTTTTTGAGTTGAGCGCGATGACCCCCTCCCCCCGAAACTCCTCCTTAAACAGGCCGGGGGTTCGTGTTTCGTATCGTTGCACCTTCTCACAACATTCCCTCATCTCCCACTCTTGGCCGAGCACCTTGGTCGTAATAAAGTCTCCCTTGTGCCTATCGCAGAAGGGTCTGGGAAACCATCTACCATATTCTCTGTAGAACTCTTCTTTTTTATCTTTTCGGATGACCTCATCTATACTACGAGCACTCAGAGCCATGTAAGCGCTATCCGTGTCCATTTCTACGTACTCAAAGTCCTCTCTGCTGACGAATCTGTAAAAATAAAACGAACGGGTTGTAGGGGGGGGGGGGGGGTGGAGGTTGACACCAAAGAATAAATAGAGAAGGATTTGATAAAATCTTTGTATAGTCTAGTTCTACTTACCTATCCATAAAGTCGTAGTAGAATTCTAGCATTCTCAACTTGGCTCTCTGGAGGATAACGAATCCTACGACAGATGGAACATCCATTCGAATCTAAAAGAAAGAAAGAGAGAGAGAGTTTACCCTACCACTCAGAAAAAGTTTCGTCAAATCAAGAATCAAAATAAAAAGAAAGATTGTCAACACTTGCCTTTTTCTTGTGAAGCTCTATCTCAAAGTAGTTTTCATCAACTTCGTTGAGACTAGAAAAGTGCCTACTCCTCACTTTGACAGCCGCCTCCTCTACTGTCTCCACATACTTGACAGTCTTATGTTTCTCTTTATTTGTTATAGTCTTTCCGTAGGCTGAATTCCCAACGAGCTTGCTGGTGCTGGCCAAGAGGGCCAGGTCGGGGTTCACATCCCCACCTCTTCTTGCGTCTGAGACCGAAGAACCAAAGTCTTTGTAGATGGCTCGTGGGATAAAGTGAACAAACTGATAGATCCTGGTAATTATCAAACCTTGATCTAGATACCATCTAGCCAGATCGGAGAGTAGTGTGATTCGCTCGCCAAAAAGACTCCCTACGAGCATTCGCTGAGGTCTCTTCAAGAATCCGTTCTGTTCGGCAAAAGCGCGCATGTGTTCGCTAAGGTGTTCTCTTCCCACGTTTATATTCTTGAAAATAGGTGCCATCTCAGAGAACTTCGCTTTTAGCTCTTCGGGTCAGAAATGTCACACTCCACTAAACCATAGTACTCTCCACTACGAATGTTATTGATTATCTTATCGAGGTTGACGTAACCCCTCTCCGGATAGAGAGAAGAAAAGAAGATGGCGAGAAATGTCCTAACTTCTACATCCGAACGAACTCGCGCTTCCCACTCACACTGCCGAGTGGTGATGAGCTTATAGCCTAGAGCCTTGATGTAATCTTCTTTCCTTGCAGTGTCCACCCGGAGCTCTTCATTCGTCATGTTTCTGACACCTTTTCCGTTCCCTCCTAGCTCGCACTCGTGCCCATGCCAGTAGCAACCGTGGAATTGGTACACCGTCCGACTCTGTTCGCTATAACCATCCACTGGTAGGTTGTGACAGCCTATCCTCATTTCTCCTCCATTCTGTTGGTGAAGGATGACCTCTCCTCTCTTCCACGATTGGAACTCTAACCAACCATGCGCCACTTTGCTGAACTTTTTAATAGGTTCTAGAGCAAAGCCTCGGCTCTCTAGCCTCCGCCTGGGATAACCCGTAGGCATATTCCCCATCATACAGTATAGGTGGAGGGCATTGGCATCAACTCCCAGAATGGACCTACAGGGTTTTGCGGATGTGCCATACATCTTCTCTCGAATAGAGGTCACTCCAACTTCATGATGTCTGTGAAAGATAATGCTCGGCCCTCCCACGAGGTTATCACGAAGAGTATGGTACAGACTTTTGCTCTCCTCATCGAACAGACATATGGGTTGCGAGTTGCAAAGTTCGTCTCGGAGAGACATTAACCTATGCAGCGGAAGAGCGGCTTGTGGAGGAGAGTAGCCATAAGGTCGGGCCTCCACCTCCATAAACAACCATCTGATAGCCAAGCCTGGAAGCGAGATTGCGGATTTCAACATGTCAATACCCTTTTGTCGATAGATAGAGCTCTGACGTGCAATGGCCTCGATGAATGGGGCCACATCGAGGTTGTTGTACCAGATGAGAAAATCCCTGAACGTTTCCATGTTCTCTCTTTCCCACACGACCTGACAGTGGTGATAATCTTGCTCGCTCAATTCTTGCTGAGTCAGCGAGTTGAAAAAACTCTCTCGGGGAGGGAGTCCATAATAATCCAACCTTCTCAGGGAATCTACCCAGTCGTAAGGAAAGAATCCCTTACTCTCTGACACACCAAATGCCTTCAAGTATTTGGAGTAGTTGAAGCCCGGTGCGATAAAGTTGCATATGTCAAGGAACCTAAAACGTCTACTCTCCACGCAGGACATACTGTTAACACGCTTAACGATGAAGACAAAATCTTCTCCCTCCTCCTCTTGTAGAGAGCGAAGCAAAGGTCCCTTTAGTATATTTAGGTCATACTTTTGTGAGTTGAAACCAACCACCGGAACGCTGGAGATGTGCTGTTCTAACTCTCTTTCTAATCCGGAGAGACCGGACTTCACCCTGTAAGTCGAGACGTTAGAGAACTTTTCGTCAGCAAAGGCTTCTTCTCTATCCGCCCGATCCGCAAGGAAAGTAGAGAGTCGCTTGCGTACATCCCGGAATCTTTCTCCGAACAAATCTCCTGCCACGTCAGCAATCTTTGCTATGTATTGGACGAATTGACGAATGCACTTCGTTCCATCCTTGCTGTCGACACTCCTCACAAAACACTTGGCCTGCTCAAACCCCGGGACGTTAGAACATACAGATATGCTCAGTAACTCGTGTCTTGCACTAAAAGTCATTGTGGAGGTGTTAGTTTGTAGGTTGTCTTTTGGCATGAAGCATTCAATATCATAGGTGATATAGTAGGGGTAGTATAAGAGGTCGGGGTTCACCACCTCTATTCCCGCCACTCGCTTGAGTTTTGTGAATATGGTTGGCGGGGGTCCAAACGTTCCACCAGGGAAAACAAACACCGATGCTTCCTCTGGCGAGCACTTATGTCGCCGTAGGCTGGACAAACGTGTGAAAGCGCCATCGCACAACTTGCAGGTGAAACATCTGGCAAACGAATCAACATTCTTTATCCAGCTGAAGTGTTTTTCGTACATGTTGACAAAGAGTTTACTGGCTTTGTTTCGTGCCCCAGATGACCAAACTATCGGAGCTACCCCCTCATCAGTTAGGCAGAAGACTATTATAGATATGTCAAAATGATCTTCCAAGGCCAGCAGATCACTCGCGCCCACCCCGGGAAAGTCTGACAAAGTTGATGAGGGTGGGGAAGAAGATCTAGATTGTCTCATGTATTGTTTAAACAAGCGATGTGTTGTGGTCTGAGAGGGGCGATGACAGCAACATCCCTTCTTTGGGTCGCAGTTACAGTCATACATCATGGCCAAACATCTAAAGAAACACAATTTGTCTGGGTAGGGACGGGCACCTCCTCTGGCCCAAAAGTCTACATCTAGTGCTATCACATGTCGGTTGTTAAGTATGTAGTCTGGGAGTTTGCTCACTACACCACCCACCTTGCCAATCTCTAAGAGTTTATAGATGTAGAATGTCAAATTTGCAATGTGACGTAAAACCCAAGTGGTGTTCGGTCTCCTTTGTGCTGACCTCTCTCTCAAGTCGAGCTCCTGCACAGATTCGCAAAACTCTCTCATCTCATTCTCTGCTCTGATCAGTCTTGGCTTGGGGAAGAACGCGGCATTGTTGCTTGATGAGTGAAAGTAGCGCAACTCTCCACTGGTCTTATGCTCGAGGATGACTCCAGCGCTACAGTTAATCTTCACAGTACAAGGTACTCTCTTCCACATTGCTCTCAATTTAGTCCACACCTCTTCATCTCCTTCATCTTCACATTCCCCTCTCCACACTCGAATGTTGAGAATGTCTTCTACAGGACGAGAGTGTATTGTGGACCTGATCGAACTCCAATAGCGGGCTAGTAGCACCCCCATCTCATCCCCCTCTTCAGCTGTTGGAGGTTTGGACCAGAAAACATCATCAAACTTCTCTGCATCCCCCTCATCTTTTTCCGCCTTGGCCTCGCTATGAAATCGTCTCATGTGATGACCTAGCTTTCTCCTCCCATCAAAACATCCGCCACAAACCGGGCACTTGTGTGGGTGAGCCTGCGCATGCATTCTCTTCGTGTGCCTGTCTAGAGAAAACGCTGTTTTGAGAACCAGACCGCATAGTTGACAGGTGTGCTCGGCCTGACGAGAGCTCTCCCCCCCTATAAAAATACAAAATAGTAGGGTGTAAGTTATTCTTTTACCTCATACTACTATTAGCAATCCACAATTGTTACCAACTACCTCATTTAGCACTAACCTTTTTTACTTGTTGACATCTCTGATCAGGTGCTGACTAGTAGGTGAGTGTCTCTGTTTAGTCTCCCTATAAAAAATATATAGTAGTAGGGTGTAAGTTAATTTTTTTTGTTTTTGGCTCAATAGCGTTATATACAATAGACACTTCACAATTGCTGCCGATTACCCTATTTAGCACTAACCTTATGTTGTACTTGTTGACATCTCTGATCAGGCGCTAACTAGTAGGTAGCTGTCTCTGTTTACTCTCACTCTGTTGACTAGAGGCTGATTGTTCATACTGCTAGAGTGAGAAACTCATACCTTAAATAGTAGTATTCAGTGGGCGGAGTCTAACCATTTCCCCACCCTTGGCAATACCACCCCGATGTGAATCCGAAGCCTCCCGATGTGAATCCGAAGCCTCCCGATGCACCCCGATGTGAATCCGAAGCTTCCCGATGCATCCCGATGTGATTCCGAAGCTTCCCGATGCATCCCGATGTGAATCCGAAGCTTCCCGATGCATCCCGATGTGATTCCGAAGCTTCCCGATGCATCCCGATGTGAATCCGAAGCTTCCCGATGCATCCCGATGTGAATCCGAAGCTTCCCGATGCATCCCGATGTGTCCCGATGTGTCAATTCACATCGGGGTGCATCGGGATGCATCGGGAGGCTTCGGAATCACATCGGGATGCATCGGGAAGCTTCGGATTCACATCGGGATGCATCGGGAAGCTTCGGAATCACATCGGGATGCATCGGGAAGCTTCGGATTCACATCGGGATGCATCGGGAAGCTTCGGATTCACATCGGGATGCATCGGGAAGCTTCGGAATCACATCGGGATGCATCGGGAAGCTTCGGATTCACATCGGGATGCATCGGGAAGCTTCGGAATCACATCGGGATGCATCGGGAAGCTTCGGATTCACATCGGGATGTATCGGGAGGCTTCGGATTCACATCGGGGTGCATCGGGAGGCTTCGGATTCACATCGGGATGCATCGGGAGGCTTCGGATTCACATCGGGATGCATCGGGAGGCTTCGGATTCACATCGGGAGGCTTCGGATTCACATCGGGGTGCATCGGGAGGCTTCGGATTCACATGGGGGTGCATCGGGTCACATTGGGATTGGATAAAAAAAAGGGAGGAGTCAAGAAATGAGCAGTTGTATAAAGGGAGAGTGGGATCACAGTCTCAGCATTCAAAGTTCAGCACATCACTACTGTACAGCTACACTACTACAATAGTACATTATCAATGGATACTGACAACATAGTCCAAAACCAAGAAGAGTTATTTGCGGGCTTAACGGACTCACAAATGGATGGAATTATTGAAGAAGAAAAGTGCAGTCAGAAGAGGAAAGAAGAGGTGGATGCGTTAAAAGAGGCACGGAAGAAGGGGAAAATAATAGGAGTGGGGAGTCTTGCCCGAAAGGATCTTTCTAACATGGCGGACTCTCCATCCTCCCCGGAGCGGGCCTCGGATAGGGGCGAGACCACAACAACCAAGAAGAGGAAGAACCCAAAAGGAGATGAAATCTGTGCTAAGAAAAAGAAGAAACCCCAGGTGATTGTAATATCAGATGATGACGATGATGATGGCCACGGAGCCGATACGGCTACGGAAGAAATGGATGGTGGTGAGACGGCGAAGGGAAAAAAAGCTACCAAGTCCCCTTGCAAGGGGAAGAAAAAGAGCGGGGGACTAAGCCTGGAGAAAGCTCGTGCAGTCGCGGCAACCCTAATGTAAGTAGCCCTATTCGTATATCTATAAATTACCGTACTATCGTTCTCCCGTTTAACCGCTTTGTCGGATCTATATACACCACTTTCGTTATTGTAGGAGCATGGGAGCGGAGAAGAGGAGCTCTCTGCAGACAACGGTAAAGCTGTCAGAGCTAGAGCCAGGAACTGTGCTAGAAGTGAGTGGAGGTTCGGTGGTTGAAACGGCATTCGGAAAAGCATTCTTAGCCAGGGCAAGCTATGTGGATGACAAGGGGATGAGACATTGCATCAGCTTTCACACCAACATTCGTCACGCCATGCCCAAGCTAGCGGATGTCAAAGAAGAGGAGCTAAAGGACCTTACCCTTCCACCTAGGATCATGGTGTACTTGGGACAGCAGGAGACCGCTAAAGGACAAAACACATTCAATCGTATCGAGAGCGTGTGCTCCCTGCCAGGAGCAGCCATGAAAAAGCTGGCCGGTGACTTGAGAAAGAAGACCTTGGCCCAGTTGGAAGAATTTTTTCGAGTGCAAACGCTATCTTCATTCCCCGTTGGTTCTGTGCTGGTGGTGACCGCGCTCCGACCCACATACGTCCCAAGATGCGGTGATGGTGATAATGCGAGCAACTCCATTGCCACCTACGAGTGCCGGATTGGAAACGAAGAAAAAAAGTGAGAGATCTTCCTTCCGGGACGTCTGGCACTTTCGATGAAAGAGCTCCTCCCCTCCGTGATGGTGTACAAGGGACAGAAGACTTCCAAGAGCGGGAGAACATTCTACGATTGTGCCATTCTAGATTCCATCCTCGGCGAGCGTCTCCTCCCCGCCACTGCACAGTTTTGAGGCAAAAACTTTTGTCATTCACACTCATTCGTGTCTACTTATCAATTGATTTTATATTATTACTCTCAAACTCGTGTATCGTTAGCCTTACTCATATTTTTCATAGTCGTATATCGGTTTTTATCGATTGATTTTATATTATTACTCTCAAACGTATTGAAAATTAAAACAAACTCGTGTATCATTACCCTTACTCATATTTTTCATAGTCGTATATCAAGTTTTTTATCGCTTGATTTTATATTATTACTCTCAAACGTATTGAAAATTAAAACAAACTCGCGTATCATTACCCTTACTCATATTTTTTTCGTAGTCACATATCAAGTTTTTTATCGATTGATTTTATATTATTACTCTCAAACGCATTGAAAATTAAAACAAACTCGTGTATCATTACCCTAACTCATATTTTTCATAGTCGCATATCATCTATTCTAGAATACATCACACACCATTACTCTAACCCGTATTTTCCTTCGCTTCACCCTACTCCAGCCGACGGTCCGCCCGCGAGGGCCGCGACGGGTCGTTGGGGCGGGAGGGCGGGGGATGGGCGGGGGGAGGGCGGCGTGGGATGGGCGGGGGGAGGGCGGCGTGGGGCCACGGCTGGACTCGCAAACGAGAACCGCCGCGAGGCGGAGGGCGAGGCGGAGGGGTTTGGGGTGGGGAGGGGTGGGGAGGGGCGGGGACGGGTGGAGGGAGGACGGGTGGGGTTCGCGGGGCGGGGGGGGGGGGGGGGCGCGCGCGTACGCGCGCCCCCTCGCCCGAGCCGTGGGACGGGGCGAGGGCGGGGCGCGGGGTTTGCTCTTTAGACTGGGTTCCGCGGAACAGCCGATGAGGTTTTTGAAACCCCACCCGCGATGGGGGGGAGTAGGTTCTAGGGCTTTGCACATAGAGTGAGGTTTAGGGGAGAGGAAGGGGCGAGAGGACGGGTGGGGTGGTCGTCCGCCCGGGGAGTTTTTGGATCTAGGGCTAATACGACGCGGAAATGGCCGGGTGTCTGTGTAGATCTGCACTGACTATACTACTTATGAAGCAATCGAAGGGATCAATACAAAGCGTAAACTTGCATAGAATGATATTGAAGATTGTTCAGAGCCAGAGAGGTTCATATCATTCATTCTTTAATAATGTTATGATACTGCAACTACATGTGTTATCATTTAGTCTATTAATGTCACTTTTTTCTGTAGGCATGCTACAATGTATGGTGTCACTATTACATAATACATAAATATTATGATGTCACTATTTTGTGTACGAGCATTAATATTCCAAGTGCTCTAGAAGTTTATCTCATTCATTTGCAGCATCATTTCTGGGCTACTGACGGCTCTACATGCCATGACATGACCAATGATGTGCCGTTTCAAAATGTACAAACACAACGGGCAGAAGCACAAAGCTGAGGATCTTTTGCTGCATATTAATGGCCCTTGATAAGCACACTAAATACAGCTGTGGCAAGTTGGAGTGAAGTTACTGTATTACATTGAGTCACCTAACCCTATCTACATGTACACTGTATTGCCATAATGACTACTAGCCATGGTTATACAATGTGCTATGGAAGTGGGGAAGTTTCCCTTCATACTCCACTGTAGATTAGCAATATTACATCAACTGACAGTGTATGTGTTTAATCGATGTGTTATGACCTCACAATACCTGCTATATCAATCCAGTCTAACTATATTACAATCATGCAGTAGGCAGTTTCTATTCTAAACAGTTTCACTTTGCATGATTACATTGAAACTGATCCATTGTTCAACAAATGGAAGTATGCTACATGTAGACTGCAAGCTACTAGTAGGGCAAATTCTTAGCCTGCAGGACAATGATGCTATAATCTAAGACCAATGCTTGCCTACCTGCATTGCCATGCCTTTGACTATTTTCCTGTCAGAGAGCACTGTGTAATTCACCTACAGGTAGAGAGGATAGATACATTAATATGTCCACTACCAGTTTGTACATAGCATATACAATGTATACTAATAATTGTATCCACAAACTCGTAGATTAGATTATCAATATATCAAAGGTAATATTATACAACATGTAAGAACACAAACAAGTTTGCAAAATGTCACCAACTGTTAGTCTACTAACATGGTAGAGACGGAAACAAATTTCGGTTAGGTTGCTACATGTACACGCAGTTTGATAGATATAACTAAGGGACAAGAAACATGTTTATAAATGCATCACTGTGCAGTGTACTGTGTACTGAACACTTATAACACATCTAACATGTATATATACATGTATATACAAATGTACATAATATACATATACATGACTATAATACTCAGTGTACTCTAGTTATACATGTAACTATAATATGGTTGTATGCAACACAGACATTTTTTGATAAATATTTTCTCAACATACAATGTAACATGGTGCTGTTACCTGAGGAACACATGAACCAAAGAGCCAGGGCAGTGGCTGTCATGTGCTTGTAGCTGAGATTAGAGTATGACTTAGTTACAAAATTTCAATCAATATTACATGTATTTGGTATTAGATCATACAATGTAATACAAATACATGTATACCACTAAAATAATAACAGTATTAGGACAACTACACCTGTACTAGTATTAGTGAGAGCTAACATTTATACTTACCTGTAGATCTGTTGTACTTCAAGCTCCCCCACACCACTTGTACAACATACTACTGCGCAGGTACCTCTCTCTCCAGGATTGCCTATAGCTATAGTGAAACTTCCAGCTCACTGAAGTCAGTTATATTACATTAACTGTATACATTTCATAAGCTAGTACTTTTCCATAAGGAAAGGACAGTGAGTAAGGTATGTGTGCTGTAAGCAAATGTGATATTGATAGCTGCCTTTGTTTAGATTATCTAACTTGAACATACCTTATCTAACAATTACTGACAGTAGTGAAACTGCTGGGGATTTCCTCTTTCCAAGTATTGTGCATAAGCACTGCAGCTACTAGTATTTGCAATGCTATTGGTTGTAATGAGAGATTGTCCTCTCTTTGACTCCTCTTACTTTTAAGCAGTTACCTGCAGTTTACCCCTAGAAGTGGGAGAAGACAACCCCTGCCTATGACTAGTGAGTGCAGTTCTGATTTGAGCAAAATATTCAGCTAAAATGTGCTAGCATTAAGTTGACAGGATTTGGTGTTGAAATGATACAGCAGAGGAGGTACTTGTTCATTGTACATGTATGATATTGTAAATTATGCCAAGCCTGTTACAGGCCTACCAACCAGCGAAATGAGATAGCAGAGATTATGGTAATTACATCTATCTGTGGTGGGGTATATCAGAAGGCCCAAGCAGCCAAGAATCAAGCAACTACCAGTGAGTCAACTATAGGTGTGACTGTACCAACGACGGGAAAACAACTCCTGGATTTGTGGTCGACAATATGATCAACTCTACCACTGAAATATACATGTACATCATGACTTTGTATCAATGTGTAAATATTGTAGTTTGCTGTAGCACTTTGGTTTTCGCTGAAGATTCCAATTCAGGTACAACCACTATACCAATGTCAATCAGGATAACTAAAATGTAATATTCGTGTAATGTTAGTTCACTTTAGAATTCTATCAATTATTATAGTACTAATAATTTCATTCAATACTCTAGCCTACTTTTGCCCACCACAATAAATACTAATTTTAGAATGTATATCCGGGCTGTTATATTCACCGAATCATGGTTACAATGTGCATGTATACATTGTATATACATGTAACTATGTGTATGTACTCCCTATGGCCTATGCCCTATTCTATAGTTAAGCCACACTCATTCCAGTGTTATTGGTTACTCAATATTATATTTTCATAAAAGTAATATCCTAATATCAACAAAACATGGAATGAAGCAGATAGAAGTATTGGTACAAGTAAAACAATTACACAAGATAATATTACTAGCTAGTCAATTCCAACAAATGAATCTGTTTGATGGAATGCTGATAAAGTACTATTCAATAGACACAAATAACTAATAGGTGCATGGCTAGAAAATAAACCCTAAATATCCCATGATTGCAATATACATTTTACATACAAATATTACTCTACTAACTAAAATATGGCTATAACTGCTAGCAATCTACTAACTATCTAACAGTTTAATAATCTACAATATAACACCAAAAATAAATGTTGCACTGCATCTTATGTGAATTAACAAAATACTGTCTAGAATGCATACTAATGGTTGAATACATTATCATGGGCTCAATTCAGGGGTACATGTGCTCTACTTAATTTTGTCAGTCATCTGAGGGAAACACAGGAATAATATTTCAGCATATAGTCCATCATAATAGAGGTACATATAGATTCATAGTAATTGTCAGTGTCCTTGTGCCATCCTGTTGCTTGTAATGGCCATAGGCATAGTAATAATTGAAGTAATGTCCTTTTGTACTAACATATCTTCAAACCTGTAATAGTGTGATAGGCATTGTCGTAGGTGGAGTTGTGTTCTCTTTTGATGACAAGCTGTGACTGGTGCCTGTATTCAGCTGCCTTTGTTAACCAATACATAAGCTATGCTGTGCATTAATTGGTTTGCTATAGCGCAGAGTTTAATGGGATTACGCTTCTGTGACCTTCCTGTGACCTTGCCAGGACTGCCACCCATATCAAACAGTATCGAAAATAGTTGTCCTAGCCCTCGATCAGTGCTAGTCAAGTTAAGACCATAGAAAAAAATTGGTGGTATTTTACCTTTAAATGGCAAATGATCCACTGAAACTGACTGATACCAGATTATATGATGTAATATACCTGGTAAAATTATAGAGTTTATTTGACTTTCATCTCAGGTATTGTGTACCAAAGATTGAGTATTTATGGTTGAAGGTGTATTAAAATCACCTGCCATCTAAAAATAGTTTTTTGCCAGTATTGTCAGCAAGTTTTCTGAGCATCTTTTGAAGTGGAGATAATAAATCGCGTTTTCGATTTTATTCATTTGGTTCATTCTCACACTGTTCCGACATTACCACCAATGATGACCTTTGACCCCACCTACTTTTCTGATACACGTAAATTTGATTGACCTTTACGGGTTATATCAGAACCGGTAGTAAGCAATCCCGCAGCTATTTTAGCCTGCATTGCACGTGTAAACACATGACTAATTATTTCCAAGCAGCTATTGCAATGCAATGTACAAGTAACTAAATGTACATAATGGCCTATCAAAAGAGCATTTAATGGCAGCAGTTTTCTCTCATAGCTAGTAGACCGAAATACTAATAAAACACGTATAAAGTTCTAGAAGCCCGACTGGCACAATATTTTCAGTCAAACTATTTGAAACATGTAGATATTTTCATCTAAAATGTGAAGACAATTTAATAAAATTTTCATAATTTACAGTTCAGTACATCTATTTGTTTATTATTTATCTCTTGTTTACTAACATAGTACTATAATTCTTATAATATAAGAAAAATTTAAACAGGACATTATACCAACATAATATATTATATTATGTTGGTATAATGTCCTGTTTAAATTTTTCTGATTTAGCGGGAAAATATTAGCTATATGCTATTTATCTCTACACATTTTAGGGTATACTTGCAGGTCAATTAACATGTTTGAAAACGTTACGGAGTTTCTTATTTACGATGACTAAAATCAGTGCTGGATTACTGACCTAAATAATTCTACTACATAGAAATCTTTGGAACAGTAGAAACATGCATGCATGGAGTGATTAATTGAAGTTGGAATGGTCATAGACAAACTAATAATTGTTGTGTGAATAATAACCTATAGCTGAATGTAATAGAGTAATTATATTTTAGACATGGTTTAGTTATTGTCAAGAGCGACATGCACATGTACGTATTACTATCAAGTACATGTAGCTTAATAGCTGGAGGCAGTGGCCCATGCTAACACATGTTAATACAGATTAGCTTTGCAGCTTCTTCGTGTAGTTGTTGATTGACAAGCTCAGTATTGCAAGATTCTGATTGACTGCTATTATAATAGATTTACATGTACATGCAGAGCACGTCCTGCTCCACACCTCTGCTATTATACATGGAAAGCACCTGCTCCACACCTCTGCTATTATACATGGAGAGCACCTGCTCCACACCTGCATAAACTGAGTATTTGGCAAGGGAATCTCTTTGCTACCCATGCAAAAAAATTAGCTAAACAAGCCATTTTTAGATGGAGAAACAAAATAAATAATTGTGAAAGTGCAAGGCAAAACAACTAACTAACTGCAGTTAGCTAGTGTATAATTATGTATCAAGGAACTAGCAAAGTGTTATTCCCAAAATGCTATTTGTTGAATTTAAAATGCAGTTTACTAATTTTAGTAGAAATGGATTCATCCCAGAATGTGTGACATCATGTCATACTGACTGTTATGCTGTACGATAAGCAATTTGAGCTGCATACTGATATACCATTAACATGGATTATATATCTTGTTATATTCTATTCGCTTTGTGATCCTCATCATCCTATTTCTTGCGACTTTGAACCCATACAACATTATTCACATTGAGAGAAAGGCTCACCATGAAGCCATAGAAAGCTGGAGCAATAGGTTTGAAGCTCTAGTCGATAAGGTCAGAAATGAAAAGTAATGTATATATATAATATATATATCATAAAAATGAAAGAAAATCACTTGGAGAAACAATTAAAGGAGGACGAGATTAAGATGTTCTAGCTGTAGCTAAAATGAGAGAGACTGTGTCAATCAGAGTTGGAACTGTAAATTTAAACTATATACATGTAGCATAAGGTGTTGAAGTCGTAGCTTGCAGAAGAATGGTAGACAAAGCTAGCAAAAAATACATCAAATAGAGACATTCCAAGATATGACAGAGAAACGTTCTCTAGATAAAGATAGCACATATAACACTGTAGATAAATGAAAATATCATTAAAAAGAGACCAGAAAGTAATAAAGAAAGTATTCAAAGAAGTACGCTAGGGTTGAAGGAAAACAAGAAGTTGCTGTTAGTCGAAATATATGCTGCTCATAAGAAGTATGTAGGCTGAGCTATTGAAGCAAACACATCACGAGGATGAAGGACAAAACGACCGATATTGAAAGTAAGTGAAGAAAGTTTTGGATGCGGTGAGTAGAGAGAGCTTCGATGTACCAGGTGGTGCTAGAAACTATGCAGAAAGAAATGAAGATGTTTCCAAAGATAGTAAGAAGAGTTGAAGTTGCGTACCCCTTCAAGTGGTAATAAAACTATTCAGGTTTGTATTATAATTGGTTAGTTGGAGGATTTTTTGCAGAATATCATAGTTTTGTGCATCAGTGTATAAGTTCTGACTATTCCTGTACTAATTACATAGCCTTTGTTCTATTCTTTTAACTGAGTATCTACTTTGACTCACTGTATTTTTACGAATTGCCTAAATGATTGGGCAGCGAATGCTGAAGACAGCAAAAGTTTGATAAGGTTCAATTCAGAATTGCAATGCATCCATTTGTTCCACTTTATTGACAAAGTACGTCTGAATTAACCTGTTGGGTAGATTGCATTAAAAGGTAATTGTCTGAGTTTATACTTTTACCTGTAGCACATGCATTAAAGTTAGACAACAATAATATTATCTCAATCACATGTAGTTCTAAATACAACAATGTTGTAATCAAGTCTACTGACTAACATTTGTCCTTGGTTTAGGGCAGATAAAATAAATAGTTATTACTGGATTGTTCAGCAAAACTGACCAATTTTAAACATTTTCATCTTAATTTTATTATCTAAGGAATACAATCATTTTGTGATCCATCAAAATGATTGAATTGACAAAATATACTATCATTAAAAATTTGAGAAGGAATAACGGTAGTTATAATCTCACATTTCCTTGCATAGACCATATTCTATTATTTGATAAGATTGTTCCATTTTGTAATTTAAATTAGTGAGTTAGTTACATGTAGCTGCTGTTTATTCATAGCATACATGGACACTATAATTTTTGTAGGCTTGGAACATTAGTAATGGTAGAGCACAACTACATGTAGTTATGACTTGTGTCATACCTTTTGAAATTGGAATAAGGTCTATTTATGTTATTGCATCAAAGTGAAAACATGCCAAGAATTGCAGCTGTAAGTAACACTGGTAAATCCACCAATGTACAAGTTACAAATAAAGTTTTGCATACACAAACCAATGAGCCCACATTAAAATTAACAAAAAAATATACATCTACTTGACCATAGCACTCAGAGAGAAATATTCTCCTCCAAGTTGGCAAACTATTGATGTACAAGTAGAAATATTACCCTGTTGTTTCTTATGTCATTACTTTGTAGAACTTGGTTTAATATTGTTTAGAAGATATGACTTCTGTCACATCATGCCACATTTTTTGTTATAATTTGTTTGTTCTGAGCAAATGTTGTGGTCTTGTAGTATATTTACATTGTATGTGTGATCATTGTGATCTTATATCTTGCGATTTAATAATGACATAATATAATAATATCCGTGGCACCAAACACAATTCCTTAATGTGGCTGCTCATTAGCAGAGCTAGCCGAGGGTCCACCACGGCTCCTAGAGCTGGATATTATTATAGTTTGATAATGCACAGAAAGAAAACCTCTTTCGGAAGGAAAACTTCTAGGTCATTAGCAAGACTCGAACCCACGTCTTTGCAGATAACTTGCGTCATTGCTGCAAAACCAGAGTGACTAGTGTTAGACCACTCAGCCACCAAGCTTTGTGATGTTATTTGGAGTGACTGTAGGGCTCACTATGACACTGTAGAAAATCGGAAAATAACAGGTTTGTGGGTCTAGAGTGCATGAGAAAAAAATAGATAATTTGAAGATTAGAAAAAAACAATTTTGAGCAAAAATTGTAGAAGGAGAAAGAGATTAAGATATTCCAGTTCCAGGCAAACACTAAGTGGGAATCAACCAGAGCTGAAGCTGCGAATTCCAACTGTAATCTAGACTATTAAGAAAAAGGTGTTGAAATAGTGGTTTGTAGAATAACAGTAGACAAATGGAGATCTTCAGAGATACTGTATAGCAGAGAACATATCAATGGAGACGGAAAACGTGAAAGTAAAGGAGAAAATTATTAATGAAAAATTTGAGCATAATAAAGAAAGTAGTCAAAGAAGTGAGTTTGTACCGAATAGGAAAATGGCATAGCTGTTAGCCAGAGTGTATGCAAATAATAGTAAATGATGCAGATTGAGGTTTTGAAAAATTGCTTATATAGTGTTAATGAAAAAAGACCGGCATGCACCGAAGTGCAAATAAAGAACATCTTTGACATGACAAGTAGAGAAAAGTCCGATTAACTATGCACAAAATATGACACTACCTCCAAGAAAATAAAGTGTGAAGAAACTTTCAAACGTGTGGTAAAAAGAAATAATATGCAAATTATGAAAAAAAATTTGGTCAAGGCCCAATGCTGCTATCGCTAGATGACATCTATCCGAAGAAGATCGTATTATGGCCTTTTTAAAGGGTGATAACTTCAAGAGCTTACACTCCTGAGTGTGATAATTGTACTTTGTTAGAAGTAGCTACATGCATGTAATAATTCCATACCAATATATCTGGGGGCCCATATGCGTTACATGTATATACATAGTACTTCATGAGAAAAGCAATTGGTGTCTTTACACTAAATTCTGAAGTGTGACATTGTTCTGTTGTGGTGTTTTATTTTTGTGTTGGTGAAACACACTGTGGCATATAGATGTGTGAAAGTACATGCTTAATGGTATTATATTCACTTCAGCCCAAAAATATATTTATTTTGAAACGAAAATATCCCATCTCTTCACGAACTGAATTGTCTCCTAAACTACGCTTCGCCCAATTGTCAGTTCAGCCATGTCAGTCTAGCCCATTTATAAGTTGACATTAAATGTCTAGCACTAAGTCCCATGTGATCTGTGTAGAGTCTTTCAGAGCTCTTCAAAAGGTTAAAGACCTGAACCTTACTCCATCGAACGCTGATGTCAATTGGCGATGTTTTCCTGATAGTGTACAGTATGCCACACTATTAGCTGTACAAACCAGTTTGATATGAAGAAACAGTAGCAATTGTAAGGGTGGCAGGAAAGGCCATCAGACAACTGCATTGGGCTAGTGCCAATGCAAAACAGAAAATTACATGAGATCAAGTTATTCCTTATTTAGCATTTAGGAGAATTCGAGCTGTTAGTTTTAGTAGGAATGACTTCAATTCAAAATGGATGGCATAAGGCCATGTTGATTGTACAATTAAATTGAATTTTACATGACTGTATATCTCACAAAATTATTATTAATTTTTACTTTTGTGATCATTACGGTTACATTGATTGTAATTTCGAGGTTTAGCAATATTAACCAGAGTTGGAAAATAATGCAGTAAAAAATTGCAATATGCAGGGAAACAGATCTGAGCCTCCATGAATTATAAATCAAAAAGGAAAGAGATGTCATGAACAAAAAAAAAACAATACTAGCAAAAATGAGCAGTAATTAGAGAATTGCAGCTCCAGGAAAAAAGACAAAGAGTGGCAATTGAAGTTGGATCAGCAGATTTAAACTATCAGAATGAGCCGTTGGAACGGTGGCTTGTGGAAGATTGATAGACAAAGCTACCAGAAAAGCAAATCTAATTTATCAGAGATCTAGAGACAAAACCGGCACATATTATAATATGAGATACATGTAACTATTAAAGAGAAATCAGAAAGAAGTGAAGAAAATATTCAAATTAGTAAGTTAGTGTGAGTAGAAAGACATGAGAGCAGCTGTCAGCCAGAGATTGTAGTAGAGCGACTGGGCGAGTAATTGAAGCAATGCCCATTGCAATGTTGGAAACAAAGGGACTGGTAATGAATGGTGCATAAATTGCTAAAAACAGTGCACAAAGTGGAACTGCTTCCAAAGGAAACAATATTGGAGTAAGGACACCGTTGAAATGTGACAAAAGAAAATTAATAAGAATGCTTTTGAGGGGTTTAACTGTTTTCCGATATCATTGAGTTATTATTGACATTATCCATTTGATTTTATTGTGTATAACATTATGCTGATGAGTAAATTATTATTATTTGAGTAAGGCAGTCGGTTATTCGCTAAAGCCACATCTTGTAGCATCTTAATTTGTAATTTGGTAGAAACACCTAGAAAGGCACATTATTTTCATACCAGTCGGGTCGGACGCCCATCTCTTAAACCCCTTTAAACGTGGCATAAACTAATGAACTAAACAATTTATGCATTTATGCAGAAGAGAATGTAGATATTACGAATGCTGTTTGGAATTAAAATGGCTTCCCAACAGCAGTTGTGAATACAGTTAACACAAAGCTGACCTTATAATTCATTGGTTGAACCAAGGAGTAAGAGAGGGAAGATGCTCAGCTATCACATAGACGAACCTCCTCCTCTTACTACTACAACGTGTGCATTAGTTGAGCTGTCGCTTATACAACTGAAGGAAAAGCCTACATGTTTCTAGCTGCCCCAGTCTTATTAATCTCAATGTCCATTAGTTGACATTACATGCATGTAACTTGTATTGAATTTTGAAATAGCAGTGAACCAGACTTACTGCCACCGATCTAGCAAAACCCTTGAAATGTGATGTAAATTATCCTTACCTCATAGAATGTTGAAGCCAGTGCATGTTTTTTTCCAAGATAGCATATAAAACGCAACAAGCCCTTCCATGACTTTCTTACAAATGCCTAGTAAAACCGAGTCTCTGCTTAATTAGGCTTACTAGTTGTAATGAAAATGGCTTCAGCGCAGAATGTATGGCATCGCGTCATGCGCACTGCTATGCTGTTACGTTATGTCTTTAGAGCTGAATAATAATATACATGTACATGTATATGTACATTGTAGATTAACACCGACTGTGCAACTTGATATACTAGAGTTGCACGTCCGATCATTATAACTCCACATGCATTGCTTGAGATTTTTAAGGAGAAAAAGTATGAGGCCAACCATTGACTATTTGAAAATTTAATTTAAGGAGTACAAGACGTTGGAAACCAATCATCATGCAAGTTTATTTAGGTTAAAGGAGTAATATAAATTTGTTGAATAAATGGCTACGCTTGGAAATAGCGCGATATCAGAATCATTATAAGAGTCCAGAGATTGTCATCCTTGACAGGGAACAGAATATTCCAAATGGATGTTAAAATTTTCTTCACTGTGTTGTAGGAGTTTTAGGGTCTTTTTCATCATCTGTGATTAGTTTCTAACTAGAAGAATAACATTGTTCAATATAATAGTTATACATATTTATCATACTACTAATATTACAGTAATATTAGTACAAAGTCTTGGAACTATCAGTAATATTGTAGAATAATATGTAAATGCTGTCCATACAGTAGTTAACCTCATCTACATGTACATTGTATAGATGGTATGCAGCCCTCACACCAGTAGTGTTTGAGATTCTAAATAATTCTATCCTAATAGTTACATGTAGATGTGATTTGTTCCATCTCTCAGAGGGTACGCTGTGATGCACATACAGTGTAATACTTTAAATATTATACTTCTATATTATACCATGCTATAACTGTAACAAAGTAATTGGTGTACAAATCCAACAGTGTATTATGGATTTTACTTCTGGTTTTTCGAGACTCTCCAAGGCAGCCGTGTACGTCACATAAAGGTTCTCGGCTGATACAGGTTCTTGTTCTCTCCTCTGTAACGTATTGGGTAATGGGTACCAATAACCATTTTCTGTAACATGCAAATACAAGTAAATTATACTATTTCTAGCAGCGGCAAGGCAAAGCGAGGAGTTGTGCTCACTTAGGTTCTTATTCGTACACTAGCAGCCTCTGTATGCATATTCTACATATACATGTAGAAGGGTTGTGTTACACATCTACAAAATAGGCTGTAGTTAGGTGGAGATCCGAGGTAATCATAACACAATTTACCTGAAAAATTGACCACATGTACATGTATATTTAGAGAATCTGCCTAGTAATTTCTCACTACTACTCCAGAACCTTCATTATAATGTATATACAATGTATATGAAAATGGAGTATCACTTGCCACCGTCTTACCAGCATCACATTGTATGTCACAGTATTTCGTCATGCTAGTAGAACCATTACAAGTGCCAGGGTATGGGTGACAACTTCTAGTTCTAATCTGGTGTCTATTTTCGCTGCAACTGGACCAATCTTCCCACGCATTCCAACTTCCGATTACTGTGTTAATAGACAACTCTGATTTCTTTATTGCAGACAGACAAACGAAATAATCATTTTGATTCAATTTTCTAAATAATATTAAGCCCCAAATTTATGGCAGTAGGAATTTAAAAATATAACATAATGTTCTTAGAGTCTACATGTACTTACCTACTTTTCCTGTTACCATGTGTCCTGCATAAATATAAAATAAATGGGGACCCATTATTGGAACAGACAACATCACGGCGTAAAATTTCAAATGCAGTTTATACATGTCTTTGCACTACCTTTACAGATAATGCATATAAATGAAATAGACCGTGCAATAAAATGTTGCAGCTAATATATGATCTGCATTTATCTCTAATAGTTTGTTTCTCGCCCATTTATGGATGAGATACATAAATACAACTAGTATTTGCACTTCATGCAGAATAGAAGATCTGTATAACATAATGCATTAGATAAAGACAAGACGCTTACCTATGATAATTGCCATTAACAGAATGACAACGACATTTGCATCTGCAAATTGAATTAGAGTTGTTGAATCAGATTGACACAAAAGAATATAATATAGTATTCGGCACTAAGGTAGGTAGACATTAGCAACATTTATAACTACTGGATGCTACTAAACGCAATCATGAATAATAATTACATTTTAGTCTGAAATTACTGTGTTTAACTATAATTGAAATGTCAGTAAGAGGCTATAACTTCAAGGTTGGCTACCCTAGAGTTTAGGCAACTCTCAAGCCCATTAGACCTTTAACTGCTAAATACTACATGACTTTGTATGATGTACATGTATGTTTTAAACAATGTGAGACTTTATAACTACATGTATCTATTAGACGTTAGAAATATCATGCATCAAGTGCTCATTGAGTTTTTAAACAAGATTAAATTGTACAGTTACTACTACTGACGGCTTCATACAATTAATGGTAATGCTATCACAAATGTAGAATGCTGAGCCCAAACGAGTTGCTCTATTTAAGTGGCAGTTAAATCATAGGTGGTGTTAAACTAGCTATTCCATTTAATAGTAACTCAAAACAAGCAATTACAATATTTTACATCTACATTGTACATGTAAATTCTGTTAATTGGATGATAAAATGCTGTTTGTTACATACTGCAGTTATTTTTTTTGAAATATCCGCAAGGCATTATATCTGATAACTCAAATCAAATACATTCTAAGTTTTTTCTATGCAGAATATGTCCGAAAATCATTTAAAGCTCTCCTAGACTGATGGTTGAACTGTACTACTTACTCATTCTGAGGACAGTGTTGATCTGTAAGTAGTATAGTCAGTGCAGATCTACACAGACACCCGGCCATTTCCGCGTCGTATTAGCCCTAGATCCAAAAACTCCCCGGGCGGACGACCACCTCACCCGTCCTCTTGCCCCCTCCTCTCCCCTAAACCTCACTCTATGTGCAAAGCCCTAGAACCTACTCCCCCCCATCGCGGGTGGGGTTTCAAAAACCTCATCGGCTGTTCCGCGGAACCCAGTCTAAAGAGCAAACCCCGCGCCCTCGCCCCGTCCCACGGCTCGGGCAAGGGGGCGCGCGTACGCGCGTGCCCCCCCACCCCGCGAACCCCACCCGTTCTCCCTCCACCCGTCCCCGCCCCTCCCCACCCCTCTCCTCCGCCTCGCCCTCCGCCTCGCAGCGGTTCTCGTTTGCGAGTCCAGCCGTGGCCCCACGCCGCCCTCCCCCCGCCCATCCCCGCCCCTCCCCCGCCCTCCCGCCCCAACGACCCGTCGCGGCCCTCGCGAGCGGACCGTCGGCTGGAGTAGGGTGAAGCGAAGGAAAATACGGGTTAGAGTAATGATAGGCTACACCCGTGCGGAGTGCCCGTGCCGAGTTTACGACGCTGACTATACCACTATAAGAAACTTACCGAGTGGTGGTGGTGCTTCCGGATGATTTCTTCGCCGGGGACTGTTGAGACTGAACTGGTTGGGGTGACACCGCACTCGCGCGCTCCTCCGTTCGAGCGCCCCCGGACCTTCGATGAAAAACTCGCGCCTTAACCCTCATTTCCCCCGGACCCTCCCCTAGGGAAATCGCCCGTCCCCGTGACGAGCGGCGAGAGAAAGTGAAGGCGGTGGCTCTTCCGCGCTTCAAACCGTAGACTTCGCGAGGAGGTTAGCCGACGACATCATCGCTCGGAGGGGTAGAAATAGAATTAGATAAACGGGATAGATGGATGCTTGTCTTCTCATCGCCATCATCATCATCATCATCATCATCATCATCCTACAAATAGACCCGCCTCTACGATGATGTCGTTGACTCGCCACCAATTTCTTTGACCACCGCGTCCACTTTCCCCCGGGTAGCAAACTCCGATAGGGAGAGAGCGCATCGTGCGCGTGCGATGTCACCCCCACCTACGAATGAAGACAATAGAAGAAATGTGAACTGATAAGGGGTGAGTATGAGCGGAAGCTGCGCTAGTACCGTCTACCCCTTTAGTTTGGAGAGGTAAATGGTTTTTAATGTATTAGCTAGTGTTTTATTGCTCGGTTTTAAGGCTACAACCAGTAAACCCTCCGTTTTGAGGATGGAGACCCCTTACAATAGAGAGTGAATGTGAAAAAAATTATACGGGTATATGTACAAGGGTTATGATGCACTGTTCGTTTACTCTCCAATTTATCGAATGAAGTAGTCTCATCTCCGAGAAATCAGTACTAGCATTCTATAGGACTCGTACTCACCACGTCTTCTGCAACCTTCCGCTTACCATAGAAGTAGGTGAGTCCGGTCTTTAGCTGGGTGAAGCTATACGTTTGGTTTCCTCTTCTGATAAAACCCCGATTGTCCCCTCTCACCGACTCCCCTGTCCTGAGCACGGAGAGGAACTTCTCTTTGGTTAGGGCGTTTCCTCTTTTGTTTAGTCCTTTGCTGCTATACTTGCTATCACCATCAGCGGACCAGCAAAAGTATGTTTTTGAGTTGAGCGCGATGACCCCCTCCCCCCGAAACTCCTCCTTAAACAGGCCGGGGGTTTGTGTTTCGTATCGTTGCACCTTCTCACAACATTCCCTCATCTCCCACTCTTGGCCGAGCACCTTGGTCGTGATAAAGTCTCCCTTGTGCCTATCGCAGAAGGGTCTGGGAAACCATCTACCATATTCTCTGTAGAACTCTTCTTTTTTATCTTTTCGGATGACCTCATCTATACTACGAGCACTCAGAGCCATGTAAGCGCTATCCGTGTCCATTTCTACGTACTCGAAGTCCTCTCTGCTGACGAATCTGTGAAAATATAACGGACGGGTTGTAGGGGGGGGGGGGGGTTGGGGTTGACACCAAAGAATAAATAGAGAAGGATTTGATAAAATCTTTGTATAGTCTAGTTCTACTTACCTATCCATAAAGTCGTGGTAGCATTCTAGCATTCTCAACTTGGCTCTCTGGAGGATAACGAATCCTACGACAGATGGAACATCCATTCGAATCTAAAAGAAAGAAAGAGAGAGAGTTTACCCTACCACTCAGAAAAAGTTTCGTCAAATCAAGAATCAAAATAAAAAAAAAAAGATTGTCAACACTTGCCTTTTTCTTGTGAAGCTCTATCTCAAAGTAGTTTTCATCAACTTCGTTGAGACTAGAAAAGTGCCTACTCCTCACTTTGACAGCCGCCTCCTCTACTGTCTCCTCATACTTGACAGTCTTATGTTTCTCTTTATTTGTTATGGTCTTTCCATAGGCTGAATTCCCAACGAGCTTGCTGGTGCTGGCCAAGAGGGCCAGGTCGGGGTTCACATCCCCACCTCTTCTTGCGTCTGAGACCGAAGAACCAAAGTCTTTGTAGATGGCTCGTGGGATAAAGTGAACAAACTGATAGATCCTGGTAATTATCAAACCTTGATCTAGATACCATCTAGCCAGATCGGAGAGGAGTGTGATTCGCTCGCCAAAAAGACTCCCCACGAGCATTCGCTGAGGTCTCTTCAAGAATCCGTTCTGTTCGGCAAAAGCGCGCATGTGTTCGCTAAGGTGTTCTCTTCCCACGTTTATATTCTTGAAAATAGGTGCCATCTCAGAGAACTTCGCTTTTAGCTCTTCGGGTACGGAAATGTCACACTCCACTAAACCATAGTGCTCTCCACTACGAATGTTATTGATTATCTTATCGAGGTTGACGTAACCCCTCTCCGGATAGAGAGAAGAAAAGAAGATGGCGAGAAATGTCCTAACTTCTACATCCGAACGAACTCGCGCTTCCGACTCACACTGCCGAGTGGTGATGAGCTTATAGCCTAGAGCCTTGATGTAATCTTCTTTCCTTGCAGTGTCCACCCGGAGCTCTTCATTCGTCATGTTTCTGACACCTTTTCCGTTCCCTCCTAGCTCGCACTCGTGCCTATGCCAGTAGCAACCGTGGAATTGGTACACCGTCCGACTCTGTTCGCTATAACCATCCACTGGTAGGTTGTGACAGCCTATCCTCTTTTCTCCTCCATTCTGTTGGTGAAGGATGACCTCTCCTCTCTTCCACGATTGGAACTCTAACCAACCATGCGCCACTTTGCTGAACTTTTTAATAGGTTCTAGAGCAAAGCCTCGGCTCTCTAGCCTCCGCCTGGGATAACCCGTAGGCATATTCCCCATCATACAGTATAGGTAGAGGGCGTTGGCATCAACCCCAGAATGGACCTACAGGGTTTTGCGGATGTGCCATACATCTTCTCTCGAATAGAGGTCACTCCAACTTCATGATGTCTGTGAAAGATAATGCTTGGCCCTCCCACGAGGTTATCGCGAAGAGTATGGTACAGACTTTTGCTCTCCTCATCGAACAGACATATGGGTTGCGAGTTGCAAAGTTCGTCTCGGAGAGACATTAACCTATGCAGCGGAAGAGCGGCTTGTGGAGGAGAGTAGCCATAAGGTCGGGCCTCCACCTCCATAAACAACCATCTGATAGCCAAGCCTGGAAGCGAGATTGCGGATTTCAACATGTCAATACCCTTTTGTCGATAGATAGAGCTCTGACGTGCAATGGCCTCGATGAATGGGGCCACATCGAGGTTGTTGTACCAGATGAGAAAATCCCTGAACGTTTCCATGTTCTCTCTTTCCCACACGACCTGACAGTGGTGATAATCTTGCTCGCTCAATTCTTGCTGAGTCAGCGAGTTGAAAAAACTCTCTCGGGGAGGGAGTCCATAATAATCCAACCTTCTCAGGGAATCTACCCAGTCGTAAGGAAAGAATCCCTTACTCTCTGACACGCCAAATGTCTTCAAGTATTTGGAGTAGTTGAAGCCCGGTGCGATAAAGTTGCATATGTCAAGGAACCTAAAACGTCTACTCTCCACGCAGGACATACTGTTAACACGCTTAACGATGAAGACAAAATCTTCTCCTTCCTCCTCTTGTAGAGAGCGAAGCAAAGGTCCCTTTAGTATATTTAAGTCATACTTTTGTGAGTTGAAACCAACCACCGGAACGCTGGAGATGTGCTGTTCTAACTCTCTTTCTAATCCGGAGAGACCGGACTTCACCCTGTAAGTCGAGACGTTAGAGAACTTTTCGTCAGCAAAGGCTTCTTCTCTATCCGCCCGATCCGCAAGGAAAGTAGAGAGTCGCTTGCGTACATCCCGGAATCTTTCTCCGAACAAATCTCCTGCCACGTCAGCAATCTTTGCTATGTATTGGACGAATTGACGAATGCACTTCGTTCCATCCTTGCTGTCGACACTCCTCACAAAACACTTGGCCTGCTCAAACCCCGGGACGTTAGAACATACAGATATGCTCAGTAACTCGTGTCTTGCACTAAAAGTCATTGTGGAGGTGTTAGTTTGTAGGTTGTCTTTTGGCATGAAGCATTCAATATCATAGGTGATATAGTAGGGGTAGTATAAGAGGTCGGGGTTCACCACCTCTATTCCCGCCACTCGCTTGAGTTTTGTGAATATGGTTGGCGGGGGTCCAAACGTTCCACCAGGGAAAACAAACACCGATGCTTCCTCTGGCGAGCACTTATGTCGCCGTAGGCTGGACAAACGTGTGAAAGCGCCATCGCACAACTTGCAGGTGAAACATCTGGCAAACGAATCAACATTCTTTATCCAGCTGAAGTGTTTTTCGTACATGTTGACAAAGAGTTTACGGGCTTTGTTTCGTGCCCCAGATGACCAAACTATCGGAGCTACCCCCTCATCAGTTAGGCAGAAGACTATTATAGATATGTCAAAATGATCTTCCAAGGCCAGCAGATCACTCGCGCCCACCCCGGGAAAGTCTGACAAAGTTGATGAGGGTGGGGAAGAAGATCTAGATTGTCTCATGTATTGTTTAAACAAGCGATGTGTTGTGGTCTGAGAGGGGCGATGACAGCAACATCCCTTCTTTGGGTCGCAGTTACAGTCATACATCATGGCCAAACATCTAAAGAAACACAATTTGTCTGGGTAGGGACGGGCACCTCCTCTGGCCCAAAAGTCTACATCTAGTGCTATCACATGTCGGTTGTTAAGTATGTAGTCTGGGAGTTTGCTCACTACACCACCCACCTTGCCAATCTCTAGGAGTTTATAGATTTAGAGTGTCAAATTTGCAATGTGACGTAAAACCCAAGCGGTGTTCGGTCTCCTTTGTGCTGACCTCTCTCTCAAGTCGAGCTCCTGCACAGATTCGCAGAACTCTCTCATCTCATTCTCTGCTCTGATCAGTCTTGGCTTGGGGAAGAACGCGGCATTGTTGCTTGATGAGTGAAAGTAGCGCAACTCTCCACTGGTCTTATGCTCGAGGATGACTCCAGCGCTACAGTTAATCTTCACAGTACAAGGTACTCTCTTCCACATCGCTCTCAATTTAGTCCACACCTCTTCATCTCCTTCATCTTCACATTCCCCTCTCCACACTCGAACGTTGAGAATGTCTTCTACAGGACGAGAGTGTATTGTGGACCTGATCGAACTCCAATAGCGGGCTAGTAGCACCCCCATCTCATCCCCCTCTTCAGCTGTTGGAGGTTTGGACCAGAAAACATCATCAAACTTCTCTGCATCCCCCTCATCTTTTTCCGCCTTGACCTCGCTATGGAATCGTCTCATGTGATGACCTAGCTTTCTCCTCCCATCAAAACATCCACCACAAACCGGGCACTTGTGTGGGTGAGCCTGTGCATGCATTCTCTTCGTGTGCCTGTCTAGAGAAAACGCTGTTTTGAGAACCAGACCGCATAGTTGACAGGTGTGCTCGGCCTGACGAGAGCTCTCCCTCCCTATAAAAATACAAAATAGTAGGGTGTAAGTTATTCTTTCACCTCATACTACTATTAGCAATCCACAATTGTTACCAACTACCTCATTTAGCACTAACCTTTTTTACTTGTTGACATCTCTGATCAGGTGCTGACTAGTAGGTAAGTGTCTCTGTTTAGTCTCCCTATAAAAAATATATAGTAGTAGGGTGTAAGTTAATTTTTTTTGTTTTTGGCTCAATAGCGTTATATACAATAGACACTTCACAGTTGCTGCCGATTACCCTATTTAGCACTAACCTTATGTTGTACTTGTTGACATCTCTGATCAGGCGCTGACTAGTAGGTAGCTGTCTCTGTTTACTCTCACTCTGTTGACTAGAGGCTGATTGTTCATACTGCTAGAGTGAGAAACTCATATCTTAAATAGTAGTATTCAGTGGGCGGAGTCTAACCATTTCCCCACCCTTGGCAATACCACCCCGATGTGAATCCGAAGCCTCCCGATGTGAATCCGAAGCCTCCCGATGTGAATCCGAAGCCTCCCGATGCACCCCGATGTGAATCCGAAGCCTCCCGATGTGAATCCGAAGCCTCCCGATGCACCCCGATGTGAATCCGAAGCCTCCCGATGCATCCCGATGTGAATCCGAAGCTTCCCGATGCATCCCGATGTGATTCCGAAGCTTCCCGATGCATCCCGATGTGAATCCGAAGCTTCCCGATGCATCCCGATGTGATTCCGAAACTTCCCGATGCATTCCGATGTGAATCCGAAGCCTCCCGATGCATCCCGATGTGAATCCGAAGCTTCCCGATGCATCCCGATGTGAATCCGAAACCTCCCGATGCACCCCGATGTGAATCCGAAGCCTCCCGATGCATCCCGATGTGATTCCGAAGCCTCCCGATGCATCCCGATGCACCCCGATGTGAATTGACACATCGGGACACATCGGGATGCATCGGGAAGCTTCGGAATCACATCGGGATGCATCGGGAAGCTTCGGAATCACATCGGGATGCATCGGGAAGCTTCGGATTCACATCGGGATGCATCGGGAAGCTTCGGATTCACATCGGGATGCATCGGGAAGCTTCGGAATCACATCGGGAGGCTTCGGATTCACATCGGGGTGCATCGGGAGGCTTCGGATTCACATCGGGGTGCATCGGGCCACATTGGGATTGGATAAAAAAAGGGAGGAGTCAAGAAATGAGCAGATGTATAAAGGGAGAGTGGGATCACAGTCTCAGCATTCAAAGTTCAGCACATCACTACTGTACAGCTACACTACTACAATAGTACATTATCAATGGATACTGACAACATAGTCCAAAACCAAGAAGAGTTATTTGCGGGCTTAACGGACTCACAAATGGATGGAATTATTGAAGAAGAAGAGTGCAGTCAGAAGAGGAAAGAAGAGGTGGATGCGTTAAAAGAGGCACGGAAGAAGGGGAAAATAATAGGAGTGGGGAGTGTTGCCCGAAAGGATCTTTCTAACATGGCGGACTCTCCGTCCTCCCCGGAGCGGGCCTCGGATAGGGGCGAGACCACAACAACCAAGAAGAGGAAGAACCCAAAAGGAGATGAAATCTGTGCTAAGAAAAAGAAGAAACCCCAGGTGATTGTAATATCAGATGATGATGATGATGATGGCCACGGAGCCGATACGGCTACGGAAGAAATAGATGGTGGTGAGACGACGAAGGGAAAAAAATCCACCAAGTCCCCTTGCAAGGGGAAGAAAAAGAGCGGGGGACTAAGCCTGGAGAAAGCTCGTGCAGTGGCGGCAACCCTAATGTAAGTAGCCCTATTGGTATATCTATAAATTACCGTACTATCCGTCTCCCGTTTAACCACTTTGTCGGATCTATATACACCACTTTCGTTATTGTAGGAGCATGGGAGCGGAGAAGAGGAGCTCTCTGCAGACAACGGTGAAGCTGTCAGAGCTAGAGCCAGGAACTGTGCTAGAAGTGAGTGGAGGTTCGGTGGTTGAAACGGCATTCGGAAAAGCATTCTTAGCCAGGGCAAGCTATGTGGATGACAAGGGGATGAGACATTGCATCAGCTTTCACACCAACATTCGTCACGCCATGCCCAAGCTAGCGGATGTCAAAGAAGAGGAGTTAAAGGACCTTACCCTTCCACCTAAGATCATGGTGTACTTGGGACAGCAGGAGACCGCTAAAGGACAAAACACATTCAAACGTATCGAGAGCGTGTGCTCCCTGCCAGGAGCAGCCATGAAAAAGCTGGCCGGTGACTTGAGAAAGAAGACCTTGGCCCAGTTGGAAGAATTTTTTCGAGTGCAAACGCTATCTTCATTCCCCGTTGGTTCTGTGCTGGTGGTGACCGCGCTCCGACCCACATACGTCCCAAGATGCGGTGATGGTGATAATGCGAGCAACTCCATTGCCACCTACGAGTGCCGGATTGGAAACGAAGAGAAAAAGGGAGAGGTCTTCCTTCCGGGACGTCTGGCAGTTTCGATGAAAGAGCTCCTCCCCTTCGTGATGGTGTACAAGGGACAGAAGACTTCCAAGAGCGGGAGAACATTCTACGATTGTGCCATTCTAGACTCCATCCTCGGCGAGCGTCTCCTCCCCGCCACTGCACAGTTTTGAGGCAAAATTTTTTGTCATTCACACTCATTCGTGTCTACTTATCAATTGATTTTATATTATTACTCTCAAACTCGTGTATCGTTAGCCTTACTCATATTTTTCATAGTCGTATATCGGTTTTTATCGATTGATTTTATATTATTACTCTCAAACGTATTGAAAATTAAAACAAACTCGTGTATCATTACCCTTACTCATATTTTTCATAGTCGTATATCAAGTTTTTTATCGCTTGATTTTATATTATTACTCTCAAACGTATTGAAAATTAAAACAAACTCGCGTATCATTACCCTTACTCATATTTTTCGTAGTCACATATCAAGTTTTTTATGGATTGATTTTATATTATTACTCTCAAACGTATTGAAAATTAAAACAAACTCGTGTATCATTACCCTGACTCATATTTTTCATAGTCGTATATCATCTATTCTAGAATACATCACACACCATTACTCTAACCCGTATTTTCCTTCGCTTCACCCTACTCCAGCCGACGGTCCGCCCGCGAGGGCCGCGACGGGTCGTTGGGGCGGGAGGGCGGGGGAGGGGCGGGGGATGGGCGGGGGGAGGGCGGGGTGGGGCCACGGCTGGACTCGCAAACGAGAACCGCCGCGAGGCGGAGGGCGAGGCGGAGGGGAGGGGTGGGGAGGGGTGGGGAGGGGTGGGGAGGGGCGGGGACGGGTGGAGGGAGGACGGGTGGGGTTCGCGGGGCGGGGAGGGCGCGCGCGTACGCGCGCTCTCTCGCCCGAGCCGTGGGACGGGGCGAGGGCGGGGCGCGGGGTTTGCTCTTTAGACTGGGTTCCGCGGAACAGCCGATGAGGTTTTTGAAACCCCACCCGCCATGGGGGGGAGTAGGTTCTAGGGCTTTGCACATAGAGTGAGGTTTAGGGGAGAGGAGGGGGCGAGAGAACGGGTGGGGTGGTCGTCCGCCCGGGGAGTTTTTGGATCTAGGGCTAATACGACGCGGAAATGGCCGGGTGTCTGTGTAGATCTGCACTGACTATACTACTTCTGTAGAAGACTGTAGTAGAAGTGAGTACACCTGTAAAAGACTGTAGTAGAAGTGAGTACTGAACACATTGTATACTCTGCTTTATATACTCTTTGACTCTGGTTGATTCTATTTAGGAAGGGCATTCAACCTTATGATACTTCTGTGCTACTTCAGTAACTTTGCTATTGGTGAAGTGCCTTCTCCACCCCAAATTAGAAAAATTGCAGGTATATTTAGATATTGACTCTCTTAGCTGGGATTAATAGTGGGAAGTAAAATTTGGTAAGTTTTCTTTACTTGGAACTTGAGATAATTTCTTAATTGCAAAATCTAAGCCAACAGCTAGCATAAAATGCTGCTCCACCTCACAATCAGTTCCATATATTACCTGGAGATTAGCTTTAACAATGAATATATCAGTCATTTACGTACAGCTTTATTTCATCACATGAGTTAGCTACCATTATTACCAATATAATGGTAATCTAATGAACTAGGAAGCATACGGTGGCACAGCACTTATTAGGCATTGTGTACTTGAATGTATTTGGTAGTGAATATTGTTTACTCAATTAACAATACATGTACATATATAGAGATATTCATGTAGATATTGAAACTGACATGATGCACAAGTTCCCAATACAATGTAGTTAGAAAACATAATCCTTTTCTGTCAACTTATTAGGTCAGGTGAATTAAAATGAGTTGATAACGATGAAAAATAATTGAAAAAGTAGCGGTTTGCTTGACCTTCGTCAAAGTCATCAATGCTCAATGGCCTTTGTTATTATACACCTCTACATCAGGTCATCTGGGAAAGCAAGTTTTATTAAAAAACTAAAATTCTGAAAAATTTAAAGACTGTAGATTAGGCTGTATATTGCTGATTACTAGAGCCTGTGTACCATCATAAATTAGGTGGTTTTAACATGTTGAATTAACATACAATGCACATGACTGTATAAAAAAAACACAGAACAATTGAGATTCTCCAGTTATAAAAGGAGTGCCAGCGTTACTTTTTACATGTACATTATTATGTACATTATGTACATAATTATTATGTTAGCTGTGTTTAGACTGAGTTCTAAGTTGGTCGTTCATGCATACACAGATTATTTGTGGACAACCTGGAATTTTCCTAGACAAAGTTCGTAAAAAGCTGCTCCCTTGAAATATTGTTACAAAATTATTCGATGCAGTTTTTTTACAGATTTAGCAATTCCACATGGTTCTGTTAGTAAGTCGTATATACAAATGTCCTGAACCATTACAATACTTGTAGCCCTCGGCTTCTGTATGTAACACACTCCAAAAACATTACAGTATTAGTTAGCTCCTTTTTCATGCCAATCTCATACTTCCACTATTACTTATTTTCCATTTTTATCTGTTGCTTGAAATTTGAATCAGTTAAATATCCGGGTAGCTGATGGTCATTAGATACCATGCCAATGTTTTTTATCAACTGTCTGAGCTGACAAGTTTGTAAGCTGGCTGGTGGAGTCGGGATCTGTGCTACATGTAGGTATGTTCAATGTACAGGTAGAAACTATTTTATGTTTCTTCATTGTTTGACCTTTTTGAGGTCGATTGATGGCGCTTCTTGTTTTATGTTCTTTGACTTTTTACGCTTCTTTGCTTCTAAAGGATGGTGCTTCTTGTTTTATGTTCTTTGACTTTTTACACTTCTTTGCTTCTAAAGGATTACCTGATATTATTTTTTATTAGTAGGGAAACGATTTCCAAACAGGAAATAAAACAACTGACAATATAGATGTTTTCAATTGTTTCATTTCCTAGTTAAAGATTGTTTTTCTGTGCCAGTTTGTTTGCCGCATGACTAGCCAGTGCTTTACTGGAAGCCTGCGAAGCATCTTTTAGAATTGAAAGCTTCATTTTCCTTTTTCTCCTGCCAATGAAGGTGCAGCCATAGTGTATATCATCAGTGCCAGCTTAAATCAAGATACAATAATATTGTACAAAGTCCAGGGGTATCGATGAACCAACTAACCGGAGACATCGGCTATGTACATTGCAAAAAGATGCGCATAAAATTGATGCACGAAATGCACATGTATGTGCTCACATGTGCAACTACATTTTCTATGTACATACGTGTACATGCACATATACATGTACATGTACATGTATATGTACATGTTCATGTACATGTACATGTTTATGTTCATATACATGTACATGTTTAATATGTACATGTACATGTACATGTATATGTACAAGTATAGGTACATGTGTATGTACATGTACATTTATATGTACAAGTATATGTACATGGAAAAACTTAATTCCTCACAAATACAATGTCCAATAGAATAAATTAATAAAGCCTACATACTTGCTTGTTACAGCTCAAAGATTTATGGAGTTGTCCTATCTGTTCAATGTGTAGATACCTCCAGAAGAAGCAAGACAAGAAAAAGAGAGGGAGGGACACGCATACATTTGGTATTGAGAGAGACTGAGATGAAATCAAACAAATACATAAAATAATAATAAAGGTGAGAACCCTTTAACAAACACATTACACACACCTACTCCTTATAATATGTACGTGAAGTTGTGTTCTCGCAGGTTTTAGGAGATGGCGTGAATATTTTCATCATCTTCGACTCCACTATTTACAACAGATTGTAATTTTGTTGCTATAATCATAGCTGGGTTACGGCTAAACCAGAAAATTGCATGATAGAATGGGCATGCTGCTACATTTTGCCTAAATTAATAATGTAACATGACTATATTACTATATGCATTATCAGAATACACTCATAGATAAGAAATTAGGTATCATTATGAGTATTTCTTTTAACAATTTATGTACATGTAGACATACTGTAAAGATTGTGGTTATGTTTGTGAAGTTCAGTCTAATGGCTGATACTTGAAAACTACATAATTTAGGCACTTTAGAAAGTCATTGACTTACATTGTACATATTATTGTGTTTTGTACATACATGTATTTATTTGTGTCAAATAGCAAAATAATGCAAAACAAGTTCATCAAATTAGTATTGAGAATGATACAATGTTAGGTCATAATTCAAGGAATAGAGTATAACTCAAACTACATGTGCATGCTTTATGAGTCCATTCAATCATCTGTGATCACCTAATTTACTAGCCTACTGTTTGGACGAACAACAACATCCAATAATAATAATATAATGATACACAAGCAAAATACAACAGCATTACTAAAGAATCTTACAAACGGGCATAATTGAAAGTCATTATTGTTCATCAGAATCATGAACATTATGTCTGTGCACTAGCATACATTGTAATTTTATATGCTGTATTTGTAAATAATTTTATTCCGCAAATATAACAATATAATGTAATATCAGTGAGCATCATGCGTTATTCATCCATATGGTGACCCCCTGCGACCTGATTTTGTTTGATAGGAGTCCCCATGGCAGGCGGTTATTGTACACGAGGGATTTGTGTTAATGCAGCTTCTGGTTCTTGTTGGCACGATGGGACTTCCTGCCCATGAAGACCAACTGGACCACTCACCAGTCGCTAAAATTTGCAAAGAAAAACAGAATGATGCAACTTGTAGTAGCAGAAAACGAGGAGTTGTCTTCACTTTGGTGATTTTTTCATACCATACACTAGAATTAGATGACAGTTCACATAAAAATATGATTAGTAGGACAGTAACTCAAATGGATGAGTTTTTAAAGTCGATGTAATACGTGTGCGGTTGTAGTAGTCGAATGGAAATACAGGGTGGTTACGACACAATTAAACGAAGAGATTAACTCTAATAGAGAACCTGTCTAGTCTGTTCTTACTACTAAACAGGCACCTGCATCACAATGTATAGAGATATAGAGCATAATTACCACCATCTTACCTGCAATCATCTTACCTGTGCTACAGTCTACGTTACAAGACCTGCCCTGAGTACTAGGTCCAAAACAGGATGCATCATAGTTTGAAACACAGCTTCTAGTCCTAGTCTGAGAACTAGCAGTGCATCGAGACCAATCTCCCCATTGGGCCCAATCTCCATATACTGTGTAATAGACAACGAAATCCTTTTACTGAGTCTAACAGAAGGAAGAAAGACTCTAACATTATATTCAAGATTTAAAATTACGCAGTTCGAAAGAATTGCATGTTTTTGGTGTCTACTTACCAACTTTTCCTGCGGCCCTCTGACCTGCAAGAAGATACAACATAATAATATTATGTTGATTTTTTTTAACAGATGATACCTCAACAATTCTCAAAAATGCATTATATTTAGTTCATTAGACTCCCTTTGCATTAGAATGCATTATATTTAGTTCGTTAGACTCATTTTGCATTAGAATGCATTATATTTAGTTCATTAGACTCCCTTTGCATTAAAATGCATTATATTTAGTTCATTAGACTACTTTTGAATTAGAATGCATACAAATTGAGTCAATCAATTATTGTTTCAATTGGCATTAACCATAATTAACTACATTTTATCCTTTAATGAAGTGTGTGTGAATAAGTACATGCTCTCATGAGCACATACTATGTACACTGTACGTGTTTTCACTGCAACAGGCACTAGTATTCTTTTTTATTCTGAAATAACACATACAATGTACATTACATGTAGAACAGCTGCTATTATACATACACATATATTATACATGGACATGTTTTGCAAGACAGGAACAAAGTTTAGTCTCCTTATATTGAAAATACGGAATGCTTACCTATGATGCTTACCATCAGCAGGACCACAACAACTTTGAAATCTGCAAATCCATGTAGAAATGAAATAGTTAGATAGAATCAACACGAAACATCCCATTGCCTTTGACTTTCAGACTAGTATTACGAGTAGCTTGCTGACCAGCCCATCCCTGGCCAAAAACAACTACAGTACGCATTGCAAAAATATGTCAATACGCTATGTTGTCATTTCAGGGGGGTCCCCTGAAATGACAACCCGGTGCATTATTTTAAAAGAATTACCACTGTAGGCATTGGGTTAATAATCATTGAAGCATGATTCATCAATGATGAAGGCCACAATGTGTGACTTTTTCATTGGCTAATTGTGATGTTTTCCAAGAGTCAGCCTTTATTGCAGTGATTGTCTTCTCTTGATCATTTTAACAGTGCAATTGGAGTTGTCTTCTCTTGTGCCCAGCAAAGTGAAACTCATAATGTTTCCATTGCATAGAAATTATTTTAGACTGATGTTTAGGATGCTTTGTGATAGCACCTAGATATGTGAACAAAACTTGCATCAGCTACCTAATTTAGAGATTGATATTTTAGCTGGCAAGAAATCAATGCTAGCGAGTATTGTTATTTGCAATGCAATAGCGTTCCTGTTGGTTAAAGTGAATCCAACATGCATCATTAGAAAATACTTCTCTACTCATGACCTACTCTCTAACATGAAGGAAAAGCGTAGTACAATTTAATTAATTTTAATTTAGGATTTCGAAATCAAGCGATCAGAATATCAGGTGGAAATCAGTTGAATCACTAAAAGTAGGCATAATAGGATAATATAAAATATGTAATATTTAATTAATATTAAATTATATTATAATTATTATTATTTTAAAAATATTATTAATTTAAATTTCAACTTCACTGGTTAAAATATCATAGTATGATAATTATTATTTACATTTCATTAGTATATCTATAGTAGTTATAGTACTTAAGGCCTAAATAGTCATAGTGTACATGTATGTATTGAACAAATATTTATTAAATTCAAAATTGGAAGTTTCGCCATCATCACATGTATTAAATTATTAATATTAATTATAATTATCATGTCTTTATGCTTTCTTCATGTTGTTATTGATTGGTATTAAATTTAGTGAACTTACTTATTAGCTATTGCTTCCAACTAATGCTTGCTGTAAATCCGATAACTAATGCTAATGATCAATGAATGATCAATCAGGTCACTGGAGAATACCCATTGCCATGTTTGGAACCATGGGAATTATTATTATACCTGCCCTGTTGCAGTCCTGCAGCCCTCATTCTTTTGCCAACTGCCTGTTA